>OY728163.1:254679382-255929382 GCA_963277665.1 Viscum album | reverse complement strand
CCCCACCACCCTCATAACCTCCCAAGGGAGGTTGGGTGGTTACCCAACTCCCATCAAGAACTAACACTTAGAGTAAAATAATAAAAATTGTAGTGTAATTATAAAACAAACTTCCACAATTTATATTATCAACACTCGTGTAAACGCAACTCCGGAACAGGAGTTCCTAAGCAATTATCGGCACTTCGGTTCCATCGGTGCCCTCGGAATTCGATTCCGGGCACCGGTTCAAAAGTTATAAATATCCGCTCGTTCGTTCACTGAACGTACCCGAGCCAATCTTTGGAAGTTGATTCTGGGCACACCGGGCCTCGAAATCAGGTGCCGTCAGAAACCGCGCTCTTGTAAATATCCCAAGAAAATTAAGAAAAAATTTTCCCTTGAATTTTACGGGTCTTCACATAACTCCCACCTCAGTGCTTTACGTCCCCGAAAAGATACATCAAAGCTAGGGAAACAAATGAGGGTACTGAGCACGCATCTGAGCCTCCCGCTCCCAAGTGCTCTCCTAGAGGTTCCCGTGATTCCATCTGATGCACAATAGAGGAATCGACCGTCCACGCTGGACCCACTCCTGTCGATCCTTGATCTCCACCGGGACCTCCGTAAAAGTCGCCCCATCGGTAATGTCAAGCTCCCCATGGTCAATGATGTGCGTTGGGTCATGCACGTATCTCCTCAGCTGAAATACGTGGAAGACGTCGTGCACCTGGTGCAACTGAGGTGGTAGAGCCAGATGATAAGCCACCTCGCCAATCCTGCTGATGACCTGGAACGGTCCGATGAAGCATGGATACAACTTTCTGCCTTGGCCAAATCTCCGTAATCCACGTCGAGGTGAGACACGCAAGAAGACATTGTCGCCATCCTCGAACTCTAGTGGCCTCCACCTCCTATCAGCGTATGACTTCTGCCGGATCTAAGCTGTCCTCATCTACTCCTGGATGACCTGGACCTTCTCTGTCGTGGCCTGGACCATCTCTGGTCCCACAAGTGCTGACTCCCCAGGGTCTGTCCAGTACAAAGGAGATCTGCAAGGTCGGCCGTACAACGCCTCGTACGGTGTCATCCCGATGGTGGAGTGGTAGCTGTTGTTGTACACAAACTCCAACAAGGGTAGGTGGTCCCCCCAACTACGAACAAAGTCGAGGACACATGCACGGAGCTTGTCCTCGAGAGTCTGAATGGTCCTCTCTGTCTTACCATCCGTCTGAGGGTGAAGGCTGTGCTCAGACGTAGCTGCCTCCCGAACGCCTCTTGCAATCCCTTCCATAGCCGGGAAGTAAAACGAGCATCTCGATCGGAGATGATAGATGATGGCACACCGTGAAGCCGAAAAATCTCCTGAACGTAAAGTCACCACAAGCTCTCCATTGAGCCCTGCTCTCTGATGGGTAAGAAGTGAGCCGACATGGTGAGTCGGTCGACAATCACCCAGATGGAGTCATGACCTTTGGAAGTGTGTGGAAGTCCAGTCACGAAGTCCATAGATATCTCGTTCCACATCCACTCCGGGACCTCCAAGGGTTGTACCAAGCCTACTGGTACCTGATGCTCAGCCTTCACCTGCTGGTAGGTGAGGCATCGAGAAACAAACTCTGCCACATCCTTCTTCATGCCCGGCCACCAGTGCTGTCGTCTGAGATCCTGGTACATCTTCGCCACTCCCGGATGTACCGCCAATGGAGAAGTGTGAAACTCTCTCAGTACCTCCTCCCGTAAAGCGACTGGCACCATGGTACGTCCTCTGTAAAGGATGTCGTGCTCTGCTCCAAAGGAGAAACCATCAGGTGCCTGTCCTGAGGATATCTGTGCATGTAGTGTCTCACAGTCAGTGTCTCCACGTTGTGCCTCTCTGACCTGTTGTAGTAGTGGAGGAGTGACTGTGAGAGACTGAAGGAAGACTGGTCCATCTCTATCCACAAAGGATATCTGCAAAGTGGATAACTGCTCTGTCGCCTCCTCAAGTAGCTGAATGCTCTTCCTCCTGCTGAGGGCATCAGCTACCATGTTCTCCTTCCCAGGAGTATAGACTATCTCAACGTCATAGTCCTGGAGGAACTCAAGCCATCACCGATGTCTCAGGTTCAGGTCCTTCTGAGAGAAGATGTACCTGAGACTCTGATGGTCAGAAAAGACTGTAAAGCGCTCGCCCATCAAGTAGTGTCGCCATGTCTTCAGAGCGAAGACCACTACTGCTAACTCCAGGTCATGGGTAGCATAGTTCTGCTCATGCGGCCTCAACTATCATGATCCATAGGCGATCACTGCCCTCTCTTGCATCAGAACACACCCGAGTCCGGTCCCTAAAGCATTGCAGTAGACTACGTACTCTACTCCCTCCTCAGGCAACCTCAAGATACGTGCGCTGGTCAATCTCTATCTCAGCTCCTGGAAGCTCTACTATCATCTGTCTGACCACACGAAGGGTTTCCCCTTCTTCGTCAAAGATGAGAGTGGTGCCGCAACTCTGGAGAAGTCTGGCACAAATCTCCGGTAGTATCCAGCTAGACCCAAGAAACTCCGCACCTCCGTCATGCTCCTGGGTGGCTCCCAAGCTAACACTGCCTCGATCTTCGCAGGATCCACTACAACTCCCGCCTTAGAGATGACGTGTCCCAAGAAGTGGACCTCATGTATCCAGAACTGGTACTTCGAGAGCTTACCATAAAGCTGGTGCTCTCGGAGTGTGTCTAGTACAACCCATAAGTGGTAGGCGTGCTCCTCCTCAGTCGTCGAGTAAATCAAAATGTCTTCGATGAAGACCACTACAAATCGATCGAGTTATGGCTACAAGATCCTGTTCATGAGGGCCATGAACACTACTGGAGCATTGGTTATGCCGAATGGCATAACCCAGAACTCATAGAGGCCATACCGACATCTGAAGGCCATCTTCTGCACGTCCTCGTCTCGAACTCTGAGCTGATGATATCCCGACCTGAGGTCTATCTTCGAGAACCACTGTGCTCCCTTGAGATGATCAAAGAGGTCAACAATCCTCGGTAGAAAATACTTGTTCCTCACTTTCACCTAGTTCAGGCGACGACAATCGACACACAGTTGCAATCTCTCGTCCGCCTTCTTGGCGAACAATATCTGGGAAACCCAGGGTGAAACACTGGGTCGGATAAACCCCTTGCCCTGCAAGTCCTCCAACTGTACCCGTAGCTCTCGAAGCTCGGCGGGGGACATCCGATATACTGGAGTCAATATCGGGGCTGTCCCGGGGTACAGGTCAATATAAAAGTCTACATCTCTGCGAGGAGGTAACCCTGGAACGTCGTCGGGAAAAACGTCTGCAAACTGATCCACCACTGCAGGAAAACCAGGACTCCACACGTCAACTGCTCCTAGGATGAGGCTAGCCAACTAATGAGTGATGGGCTATCCTCTCCTCCGCGGAAGTCCATCCTGTGCTGCAAAGGCTCCCTTCTCACCGGTGAAGGTGACCCTGCTCCCGTCGGTGCGTACACATCACACCTTGCGCCTAAAACAGTCAATCTGTGCACGGACCATATATAACAAATCCATGCCCAAGATAACGTCGTAAGCCCTCGACGCTGCTACAAGAAGATCCCTGCCGAAGCTCTCGCCTCCTAGAGTAAGCTCACACTGCCGGCACCACTGCGTAATCGTCGAGTCTGCTCCCGTAAGAGTCTCTAGCCATAAGGATCGAGCCAACGGCTCTGTCGGAATCTCCGAGCTCTGAACAAGGGTAGCAGCTATGAAAGAGTGACTCGCTGCTATGTCTATAAGTATAGAAGCAAGGGTGGAATAGAAACAGATAGTACCTCAAATCATCTCGGGTGCATCGTGGTCGTAGGCCTCTACTGCCTGGAGCTGTGCCTGTCTCTGCCCACCATCTCCCTGTGGTCGGGGTGGACCTCCTAGTGGTGGTGGTGGTAGAGCCTCAAAGCGTCGCCCACCACCTGCTGCTCATCCAACTCCTCTGCCTCGTCCGCCTCCTCCCTGCGGATCACCACGGTCGATCCTCTACCTCTACCTCGGTGGTCCCTCAACTGTCTGCTGCTCCTCAACATGACGGGTCAGGTAATCACGAGCCATGTGGCTCTGACCACCGCACGAGTAGCATTGTCTGCCTCTCGAAAGAATGGCTCTGCACTGTGTACCCCGCACTACTGAGCCAGTGTCTTGAGGTCGTCTACCTAAGGGTCTATTCTACCTGGACCCCTGAGTCATCCGTCGACTGCCTGCTACATAAGACTCTGCTACGTGCCACCCTACGATGGGTCTCGGCGCTGGTGTAGACTCAGCAAGAAAGCTCTCGATCAAAAGGGCCTGCTCGAGTACTCCTGTCTGAGTCGGAATGCTAAGGGAAATCAGTGATGCCCTGATCTCGTGTCTCAAACCCTTCTTAAAGGTCTGGTCCCGGAAGAAGGGGTCTTGTACCTTGTCGGTCGAGTAGCGCGAGAGATCGGTAAATCTCGCTGAGTACTGAGCGACCGTCATGCTGCCCTGCCGCAGCTGAAGAAGCTCCTGAATGCGTACCGCACGGAGGGTGGCTGGGACAAACTCTGAGCGGAAGAGGCTCTCAAAGTCTGTCCAGAGTAGCAATGCCTCATCGTGCACCTGGAGCATCAAGCTCCACCATCGGTCCGCTGCTGCGTGTAGTAGGCTCGCAGCGAGGATCACCATGAGGTCTGCTGGTGTCCTCACTAGCCTGAAAACTCGTATGACTACCTCCAGCCAGTCCTCAGTGGCCTGGGGGTCCATCTCCCCACCGAACATGGGTGGTCGCTGGCGCTGGAACTCATGCAGTGCGCTGAGGTGACGTGCATCGTCAGTGGCTAGTGCTGGAAGCATCGGTGGCTCGACGGGTAGAGCTACCGCCGGTGCCACTGCTGACAAAGGGCCCTGCACCGAGGCCTCGTCGCTCGATGGGTTGTCGTCACGCTCGACTCTCAGAACCCTAGCTGGCTGCCATCGTGGGGCCATCCTGAAAACGAAACACGTGCGCCACGGTCAGAACAGTATACCTGGTGAGCTGATACAAAGTAATCACAAAGAAAACTTGAAACACACATGCAATCAATGTTTTCGTGCATTAAGTCGGAAATCAGAAGTCAGGGTCCTGGTGTACGGATACGTCGGCCGGCGCACCAACACTGGACTCCCTGGACTGATAACCACACTCAATAGGCTAAACACTATTACTTCACATAGAAAAGATCAGAGTTCGCGGTAGAACCGAACATTTCTGATACCAATTTGTCACGACCCGTCCTTGGGGCTCGTGTCGTGACTACCCCAAGACTGCCTTCCATAGGCCAGGGGTTGGCGACTAGCACCATAGCGTAAATCCCGTTAAAAAGGGGAAGGCATTGCCTTTGTAAAGTAAACAATCACCACAGAGTAAGCAAGTGGAAAAGTAAACACTATGTAAAAACTGGTACAACAATATGTGCGGAAAAGTAAGTGGGCCAGCATATAAATCCAAATTGAAAGTAAAGTATAACTCGAAAGGGAAAAACAACAACTGAAAAGTAAAGGCCGCTACGCCGAGGTATCCACTGGAAATCCCACCTGAAGGGTGGGTACAGATAGCTCCACTGCTCCTCGGGTCCCGCCGTCCGCTCCGAGTGCGTCCCGCCCAGTGGTCTACCTCCAGGTATCATCCTGCTCTGCAAGCCTCAACCACGATCAACGTTGTCTGTCGTTTGCAACCAACACAACGTAGTGTGGGCATAGACCATGCAGGGGTGAGTACAAGCTACTCAGTAGGGACCCCGAGACCCCCGGAGGTCTCCCAAAATCCACAAAGGATAAACCACAAAGGAAAGATACAATCACAAAGTAACAACCGACACTGCTTAGGTATATGCCCATACATATACCTAAGTCATCAATTCCAATACGCTCCAAACTCCGAGCCCAAGTACAACCCAGTCCACACAGGAAAGTATACGTATTCCACACAGGAAAGCAAACGTAATCCACACAGGATAGCACAACACAATCCACACAGGAATGTAAACAGGATTTAGCTCACACAGGTATACTTCATCGAAAGACGATAGAGATGATCACTGATCCATCAAAGTCGTCGGACCCACAAAGGAACGATAGTTACTAACCCCCGCAAAGACCCACACAAGATCGGACCCACACAGGATCTGCAGGCACTGACTGACACAGAACCGCTGAGCGCTGACCCACACAGGATCGGACCCACACAAGATCGGTAGCATTGATCCACACAGGATCGCTGAGTGCTGAATTCGTCGTTGTCAAATCAAATGAGGATCTCTGCACAGTCGTCGTCGCAGTCGCAGCCAGCATTAGGGTTCCCGCACACAGCAAGCTCGTTCTGGAGGGTCCGCTCCATGAGCTGAGAGGCTGATACATCAACTGACACTTAGTCCAGAGTTGATGTATCCAAAACTTCAGTATCGTCAATAGTAACTCAACATCGCAGACGGCGCGTCGATCGGACGCCCTGTCTGAGAGTTATTGGCTTTTTCGTCCTAGGGGCCTGATTGGTTTTTAAGGAAAAACCAACCCGACCGTACTCCACCTGCATCCAAACCTCGGGCGGAGTATGCCAAAAGATCCTTCTCACTGAGAGGAACTCAACAAAGTTGACGACACGTCATTCGGACGTCCGTAACTCAAGATATGAGCTTTTCCGCTCCGAGGGCCCGGTTGGTTTCGTGTACGAACCAACTCGGCCAAACTCAAAGTATTCCGAAACCTTGAGTACGATATGTCGAAACGACCGCCTCATTCTAAGGATCGTGTTTCCGCTGACGGCGCATCGATCGGAGGTCTGTAGCCCGAGTTATGGCGTCTGAATCAACACAGTCTGAAAAGAGGGGGTCGGGACTCGGCCCGGACCGACCCAGTACCCCCTGGGTCGGCCGAACCGGGTCGACCCGGCCCGGGCGGCGACTCGGCCCGAAGACCTGGCCCGGCCCGGAAGCCCGGCCCAGCCCGGCCGGCGGCGCGGCGGCGCGACCAGCGCGGCCTTTGCGCCGCACATGTGCCAAGGGAGGGGCGTTTCCCCTCCTTTATGAAAACGGCGGCCCCTAAATTGAGGCCGCTTGAAATCCAGCCGAGGGAATTAATTCCCCTGTCTCCCCCATGTACGGCCGGCCCGACCTGGCCAGCCGGTTTCTGCTTAATGGGACCGGCGATGGTCAGTCCCCTTCCAGCTCCGTCGCCGGCGGCCCGGTACCGGCCGCCGGTCACCGTGCTCCGCCGCGGCCCGGAACCGGCCGCAACCCTTGCCGTCCGGCGCGGTGCGACTGCACCACGCCCCTCCACCGCGGCCCTGCTCCGGCAGCGGCGTCTTCGGTTTTCTTCGACGCGGCGCGATGGAATTGCTTCCTTGAACTTCTTTCCACGGCGCCACGCATTTCCTTTCGCACGATTTCGTGTGGTGCGACATCACCACGCCTTCCCAAACCAATCCACAAAGGAATCAGTCATAAAATAAGGAGGAGGGTCCGTCGTATTTGTGCGGACCGACCCCCTCGCATTATTTGATAACAAATGGTTTTAAACCACAGAGATCACCAAGTTGATATTCACAACAAAATAACTAAACAAACCCCTACCTCGGTTCAGGAACGGTGTTCGTCAACGAGCCGCGGAAGACGAGCGTCGCAGAGGTCGGGCGTCGTCGGAGAACGTCAATGTCGCGAAGCGAGGATTCGAAGTCATTGACGGCGATTTCATCACGGAAAACCGTCTCGGAAGAGACAATGCGAAAGAAGAACGTTGTGTCGTGGATACGATGTCGCGGAAGAACCGTGTTCTTCGGCGGATAAGTTCTTCGTTGAAGAATGGTGTTCTTCGCATTCTTCGTCAAGGTTGAAGAAGAAGAAGACCGCTTCCCCAAATCCTCTCAAGGTGACAAAACTATAACAAAAATAAAATAAGACCCATTCTTATTTTATTAACACAACAACTCTTTTGAATTTCAAGAGTTTGAAATTCAATAACCACACACAACTCACCTCATTAAACTTATTACATTAAAGTTATAAGTTATAACTTAAGTTAACAAAATTAAAGTGGGAGTTGAGGGGGGTTTTAGAGTATATGAAGGGGTGGGGTTCGTGTGGGCCCCACCACCCTCATAACCTCCCAAGGGAGGTTGGGTGGTTACCCAACTCCCATCAAGAACTAACACTTAGAGTAAAATAATAAAAAATGTAGTGTAATTATAAAATAAACTTCCACAATTTTTATTATCAACACTCGTGTAAACGCAACTCCGGAACAGGAGTTCCTAAGCAATTAACGGAACTTTGGTTCCATCGGTGCCCTCAGAATTCGATTCCGGGCACCGGTTCAAAAGTTAGAAAAATCCGCTCGTTCGTTCACTAAACATACCCGATCCAAACTTTGGAAATTGATTCTGGGCACACGGGGCCTCGAAATCAGGTGCCTTCAGAAACCGCGCTCTTGTAAAATCCAAAGAAAATTAAGAAAACATTTTCCCTTGAATTTTACAGGTCTTTTCATGATATTCCTTAATTGACCAGAAACTCAAAGGTTATATTCTGTATTATTGGATGAGCTTATTGAGGGATGAGGCTCAATTTTGAAAATACTAGGTTTCCAGCGAGTTCTAACCTAGGGTATAAATATTTTTCAATTCTATTATTTCTATATAGATATTTGATCATAGATGGGCATGGATAGAATGTTTTATTATAGAAATTTTGAGATGAATGGATGTTTTTTCTTTAAATTTTTTTAGTTCTGTCCCTCGTATGTTCTCCTTTGAGAGCATTTGAAGTATCTTTTTTGGATAGAATGGACATTCTTTTCATATGTTACACCATTTTGATAAATCATTAATTGGTGGGGATACAAATGTATAGTTTATAATATTTACCTAATTTGGAGATATTTTATGATCTTGGTCAGTTGATCTTGTAGTTGCGCAGGTGTTTTTAGACATTGGCTAAGTCTCTCTTCTAGATTTAGGATCATCCACCTCATAAAATGAGTGAGGGAGTTATTCTTATATCATTTTATTTTATAAATTCTACTGGAATCTTTCTAGGGAAAAACATCATATGGTTGGGAGTTTATATGATCATGTTTCTTCATTTTAGTTGTTTTAAATAATTTATTTGAGTATCATTTGATTGGTTCTTTTCATGGTTTGTTTGTAGTGTTTTTATAATTTTTTATAGTTTTTGGGGCTATGAAATGTTGGTTTTCAATTTAATAAACCGTTAATTCAAACTGTTCTACCATTATACTATCCAAGGTAGAGTTCATGGTTGGTTCATGGATTGAAAACCATAAATTAAAACTATTAAACCTGAACATAAGGGATTTCACATTTAGATCATAGTTAAAAAACAATGTGGTTCTTCTAGTTTCTCTTTTTGGGGGTGCATGGTTAGTCTCACAGCTAGTACTAACCATGATTCGAATCCCAGGAAACCATGTGCATGAGATCTAATGCCCCTAAAATAGTAATTAAAGTACCTAAACCTCCTAATTAAACTTAAACTACTCCCACTAGAACATAATCTAATCATTTAGCTTTTTGGATCCCTCTAGTTTCTTTTGGGTTCTCCCAAACTCATCTCTTGGTAGATCAAAGCACCGATCGAATAGTTAATCCTATTCTATAAAATTTTTCTCCTATTACCCTTTTATATCTTCTATTATTTTGATTTATTATTCATAGATGATATGATGTTCTTATGTTTTGATATTCCATGGATGGTTGATGTGTAAATTTGGATCTAGAATCTTTTCTCACTTCTATCGAGATCTCCCTTCCTAGATTTAGTGATCACCATCAAAGGTGACACATCTCATATTCATTTCTATTGGATTATAAAACTCAACATAGGTGTTTTCATGATTTTCCTTAATCATGTAATTATTTTTCACTTGAGAATTCATAGATACATGTTTCTAAATTTGTAACACATTTTCTATGAATTTTGATCCTGATATTTCTTATGAATGCTTTTATTACCCCCTTCTCTTTGAATTGAACATTTTATGAATTAAATGTCGATGATATTGATCTATCTCAAATTTTTATGAATTGTAAAATTAAATGTGTTTTTTCATTTATTTTCAAAAAAATTAAAATATTCTTTTGGTGAAAGTGAGGTCTTTATCCTAGGTTTTTGTCTTTAAAATTAAATCCCTTAATTTGAATAAAATGTGTTAAAATATTCGATCTTTTCTAGATAGTTACAATTTCGTGAATTCTTGAAATGACCAAAAGACCCCTTTGAATGATTTTACCATTTATTAATATTAATTCTTTTGTTTTTTTAAATTATTGACTTATTCACATATAAAGAAGGTGTAAACCCATGTTTTTAAATGACCATAATCCTTTTTAAATTGTAAAACATCCTTGAATTCCATTAGGTTTTTTGAAGAAATTATTATTTTAAAGGACCATTAGGAATTATAGTGATGATTGTTAAAGAATTAAGTATGTTTACCCTTTTAAATATTGAATGGAATAAAAATTTTGAATTTAAATTGATGGTTCTTAATGGTTTGGATGGAACTTCATGATGGTCCACTATTGCAATAATTCATTATTATAACTTGTAGATTCTATTAATTCTCACTGATGGGTTTTTAAGAATATATTACATAATTTGAGGGATATAAAAGGTGCTTGTGAGATGTTTCTTGAGGTTCTATTCCCATAATTGAAATATTTATGGTATAAGTCCATGATTTCTACTAATAAGGATCTATGTGTGATCCTCAGAACATAACTATCCAATTTTCTAATTTGGACTAGTCGTATGAATATTGATAGTTATAAGGTATGATCTATATATATAATTAGTTAGTGGACTCACAATCTATCTAGTATATCCACATAGAACATGAAAGGTTCATACAATGTAAGTTAATCTAAGAAACTGTGTGTGCATGGAACTAGTTTTTTTGAGACATGTTAGACTAGATATAAGATCAGGGATTTGCCATGATGTATTTTGATTATCTAGTCTATGATGGACTCACTATTATACCTCGTTTGTACCCATGACATCTATATACATGATAATTTATACATGAAAATGTTTATTATCACTACTTGGCATCAGAGTTTCCTTTCATGATTGATTCATTCTCTTAATTGATCTGTTAATTAATGTTTTTCACCTCGACTTTACTTTTTAACTCTAATAAATCAATTTATATCAGGTTCATGTTCACAATTTTCTTTCTAAAATAACTATATCTTCAGAAAATGGTTTTCAAATATTTTCAAGAAAACATTTAGTTTTGAAATGGTGAAATGGTATGTTTTATAGGTTTGGTTTGATTAATTAATTTGAAATGTTTAAAACTATATTTTTATATAAGCTTCACAATCAATTTATTTCACTCTTGCATGATCATAATTGAATTAACTTATGAAGTACATTCATATCCTATTTGTTGGAATCCTATTGGTCTCTATATCATACACCCTACTTGTATCATTTGGTGTTTGCATCCCACTTATTATTAATGTAGCTTCTCATTTTATTGTCATCTTATTTGGTGATTTCGGGTTTTGTTGACCAAGGATGTGTTACATAATTCATAGTGGGTTGTCATCGACCACTATAAGATAGGTTTTAAGAATTATTTCTTTTTTTCCAATTTTGTATCATCTTTGTTTACAATATATGATTGTAATAATGTATGCATCTGATGATATTTATGTAGTTTATTTTCTTATTATAATATTTTGTGGGAGAATTCTCTCACAATGGGTATTTCATGATGTCTACGTGCTTGTCACCGGCTTATGGAGATCAGGAATGCTCTTCAGGTTATTGAATTATTAGCTCAGATATTTTTTTGGATAGTAATCCATGCTTGTTGTTATAGGATATCTTTCATAAATTTTAAAATATAATAACAATATCATTATGATTATTTGGTTTCGAACACTATAGAAACATTACAATAATTAATTAATTTTTTTATATGTGTTTTTATAATGAATTATTATTATATATTACCTAATAATTACTCACCTGTATAAATTTAGAGGCTTATTGTTCTTATGTACATTCTTTATGCCATGATTTTGATGATATTTAAACACTTCCCTTTTATTAAAAAAGATTCTTTAAAACATAATATAAAATTCATAAAATAGACATTATTTGTGAATTTTTTCATATAGTTTGTTAAAAAATGAAAAATTTCATTATTTTTGGTAAATTGTTTCAGTATCCATTTATTGAATCCAAATAATAAATCATTAGTGTATTCAAATTGACTGCAAGGAGAAACCATTGCTCCCAAAAAAATTATAATAGGTCAAGAAAGGAATAAAAATATATTTTATATGATAAAATTATAATATTTTACCACTGAATCATGGGTATTAAGAATATTATTTCATATATCAATTTCTTTTAATACGTTTTAGCTATTATATCAACTATTGCTAATTATTATTCTTCTTGTAATGAACTTTTTTTATATAGAAGTGTTGTGAGGAATAATAACTCAAAATTTCATTTCAAATTATTTTATCTTAAAATAGTACATATATATATATGGTCACAATAAATATAAATATTATTTAACAATTATTAACATAGTATATCAGTTATTTGGAAAATAAATAATAAAAACACACTATATGTATACATTAATAACTGAGACTCCTATCCATATGTACTTCAATATTTCATCTAATTTAAGGGGATCGAGAATGATTATAATGGACTATCCAAACATTTTTTTGTTCAAAATCAATGATTATCATAACACCATATTCGAACAATGTATCATCCTTACCTTGTAATATAATTAAATGTGTAATAAGGACTGTTAGATTAAAGGTATTTTATGAAATAATTTTCAATAAATTGGTTGATTCATTATATTTTTTTCTTCAAACATCCATTTCCATTTCTTCTCCACCATTAATATCATTATGTGGTTCATGAATTTTTTATTTAATTTCTAATTTTTTCATAAAAAATAAATATGAAAGGAATACCTCTTTTTTGACATGTGATTGAAAAATCTCAAACAACCAAAATATGAAAGTTTTAAAAGAATGTTTGGCCATGTGATCATCCAGATCATCAAGGGGGTCGGTAGATCAGCACTCCTATTGTGAGCTATGTGAATCTATACTCTCAAATTTCATTTTGTTACTTCTTTTTTGTGTATAATATCCCATTGGATATTGTACATTATACCCCTCATAATAAGTAGTTGGGTTAGTGCTGATAAATATAAATAAAATTCATTTTTACGATGTAAAATATTTTTATAGGAAACATGTCAATGACTTCCTAATTCAAATTTCATAGAAACAATTATGATAAAATTGATTCGCTCAAGTAGGGTTGAACTATGAGTGGAATCGATCACCTCAAATCTTGGTGGTGATTATCATGTAGTGGCTGTTTTTTTTGGTTTCTTCAATTTGATTCATTCCCATTACATTATCTAACACCTCATATTGATAATTAAGTTTTTATTTTATAGTAGGTATTTGTATCTATATCTCATATATTTTCTTATCTATATCCCCTAATTCAATTCATTTCATAAAATATGTTTGGGGTCACACTCTAATTTTTGCACCATTGACATGGCCATATTCTTCCAACTTCTTCAGGGCCACTAAATGGATTTTTTCATCAGGTACAGTTGATGATGATTTTTGTATCTAAACTGGATAAAACAAATAAGGGAAAATAAGTATTTATTATTATGAAATATTTATTTAAAGATTAAAAAAATTATGTATTTCATACTTACATATGATTCCCATATTTTTTTTCTATTAGTATTTCATATATAATGGCATGATCATTCTTTCATAACAAATTATTTCAGATGGAGTTTCCATTGGATTTTGATTCATTAATATATATCTACAAAAGGAACATATTTATGATTTTCATTCATGCAACAAAAATTATTGAAAAATATTTAAAATACATACCATTTGTTTCATGTGAGGTGTACACCATCCATGATTTACAGTATGGATATGTTGGTTTTTATGAAAACTACATAATTTCATCACTCAAACAATATTTAATAAATTAATAATTCTTAATCAAATCGATTAATACACACATTTCTATGTAATGTATTATCAATAAATATATCCCTGAAAATATATTTCCTCACGATGTACAATAAATGCATTCAACATTTATTGAGTTTTCATGTTTTCTTAAATCTATGATGGGTGATGATACAATTTGCATTTACCATCCAAGATATGATTCTTTGTACTAATTTTCTAATATCCTTAATGATCCTTTCAAGGGAACATTAATACATATTTAATATAGTGAACATCTATTATAAATACACTTTCTATGGGATAATTAATAGTAACTAAATGTTTAATTATTATTATTATTTTTAAATAAATTAAATATATTATATTGTTACCCAAATATCCTCTTAAATTTGAGAATTAACCTTGGTAAAATATTATTTGATAAATCTACAATAATCATCATCTGAATTTGAGTGGTGAGACCAATATAAGTAATGAAAAGGAACTTATTGGGGTTAACAACTTGGTCATGTGCATTCCATCCAACCACTAATTTTATACCTCTACATCTTACCTTAAATCATTTTCTAACACTATCATGCGACAATGTTATAGTTTTTTCTGGGACATAAGTTTTTCATATTCTTCCATTACCCCAACTTCAACATCTTCAATATTTTTTCCTCAGGTTGATAGCATCAACATATGGAGAAACCTATTGTTCCTCTATGTTGGGAGAGACTAGATGTTGAGAAACCTATTTTTTCTCATGATTGGGAATATTGGAATGTATATAAGCCATTAGTAGTATGATTAGATAAGCATTTAATTTATAGTACATAAATGAAATAACAAAGGGATAATAATATGTGGTGATAAATTCTATATTATAAAAAAATTAAAATCATATTATTGAACGAACTATTTTTATTTAAATGTTTAAGTGATTAGACCCCTCTATAGAGTATTTAAATCCCCTTAATGTGGTATCCTCAGACATACATGTCCCATTTGACATTGGGACTACCCTAAAATTATTGTATTGTCCTAATGAAAGGTTCATCCTCAATTGAATTGACATATGGAACATTAGTGGTTTTGGTTGATAATAAAAAAAATTGACCAGATTCCATTTATAGGATTTAGGAAAAAATATTTTTACTTACTCTTATGTTACTATAAATAGTTCATACTTGTTTTATTCCTCATTCAAATCCAGTTTCACAAATCTCAATTCATCAATTTTAGCTTCACACTTATTATCAACCAAATTTCATTCAAAAATCATAATTGGAAGGTTGTATAATCCAACTCCCATATTTATTTGATGATTATAAAGTATAACATATTCATGTAAATTGGATTTCTATCCTTAATACTAGATATATGCATCGCTTCTTCCATAATTATAACTAAAATATTTTTCCAAATATTTCATTCATCATGTTCCTTTTTTATAAAATGTGTAACCATTTATTATATAAAAATTATAATATCATATGTGAACACTTTTATCCCTATATATCCCTCTAAGTTGTTCTGAAATTTGAATTCATATTAATAGTCAAATACATATAAATATTATCTTAAAACCATCCTATAACGTGGGAATTTTTTTTATTTGATATCAACTTTTCATCCCTCGATGGATTAAAATTCATAAGAATTACACTGTGGGTTTCAACATCTGTAATAATCACTAAACTATTATGTAAAACATAAAGGTGTTCAAACTACAATTTTGTATTGGAAATTATGAAAAAAAATCATTTTGGAAATCCCTTCCCCCATAAGTTGTCCATAGAGATGATTATTTGGGAGACTAATGTTATCCACATCGAATAAGTAGGATGTATAAATTTAATGGCTTCCTCAAAGATATATCAATGTTTAATAAAACCTAATGCTTGTAATAAATGTTTTTGTGGAACCTTTAAAATTATTCCCATATCATTCAAAGGGGTATATCCCTTTATAATGTATAAAAGCACATAATCCAATCTCTCAAAACATGTGATAAATTAATTAAATAATTAATCGAAGTATAATGGTGGGAAGAATGTATCTAATTCACATAACAGAAATACAATTTATTTTTCCATAGTTAGAAACATCCCCAGGTCTATAACAATATTACTTTTAGTTTTTAAAAAGAGACAAAGATTTCCTAATGCATGTTATAAAATTTTAGGTAGAATGGAATGTAAATCTACAAGAATTAAATTAGACAATAAAATATAAAGATCATGTGATTTATGTTAAAATTAGACATTGAAATTATATTATTTATTTTTGATTAATAACCTTTTAGAACTTTTAAATCATTCCATAAGTTTCACAATTAGTATCTCTCTTTCCTGGAAAGTTTGTGAGTTGATCAAAGATGAAAAAAAATCACCTTTCAGAATTTACTATTTCCAATTATTATGGTATCACCATGTTAATCATTTTTAACCTATCCTTAATTACATTATTTAGCTTATTTTGTGTATTTAGTAATGATAAAAGGAAACAATAAA
Source organism: Viscum album (assembly GCA_963277665.1). Lineage (NCBI taxonomy): Eukaryota > Viridiplantae > Streptophyta > Magnoliopsida > Santalales > Viscaceae > Viscum > Viscum album. Next base: position 255,912,849 of record OY728163.1, on the reverse strand, counting down.
TTATATTTTTTTTCTATGTGCATGACATCAAGAAAATGATTTATGTACAAAAAATTACCATTAGGTAATTGAAAAAAAAACTTATCTCTTTTTATAAAGTTTTTTCAAAATTTTTTTTGAAAAAGGTTTAAAAAAATCAGTGGTCATATCCTTGACATTGTCAAATAGTTTATCACTTATTAGTGGAGATGGTGATGTACCGCCTTCTGAATTCTCATAAAATGACCTCTTCTGAGATCAGTATTCTTTTGATTGGGAAAAAATCTATGTTGTTCTAGAAACATAGTCTTTAATGAATGTTTCAACATAACTGAGTCCATTCCTTGATCAAAAATTTGATACCCATGAGTTAAATTAATTTTATATCCTTAAAAATTTCCATTATAAAGAATTCCATTTAACTTACCATAAAACAATGGTCCAAATTTGAAATCTTCATTTTTGTTTTCATCATACAATGTAAAACTTGAATCCCAAATAAATTTGAAATCATCGATCAATGTATCCAAATAAAAATTAATATCATTACTCAGTTATTTTGGTCTTGATATAATAAAATACAACATAATGTTTTTTCTCTTCATGCATAACCCTGGTGGAAATTTATAATTTTCCAAAATAATTGGCTATGTACTATGAGTGATTACGTGTAAACCAAAAAATTTTACTCCATTTATAGATAGCATAAGAATAAGGATTCTCAGATCATTTCCAAATTCAGGATATCCATGATCAATTTTTTTATTGAGGAGAGTTTTTTTGGTGATGATGTTTCCCATATTAATTTCCTGTATTTTTGTGCCACATTAATTTCTTTAAATTCTCCTCTATTTCATAGAGATTCATAGAATGTGGAATTATTAAAATGTTCCATAAAAATTCAGAATGAATTGATTCATCATTATTGTGTCATGATACCCCACACATTGGGCAATTATTAAGTGATTTTTGGGCCTTGTGAAATAACATATAGTCCTATGGATATGCTTTTATTCATTGAGATATCATACCTATTGAAAGTATCATTTTTTTGAATCATATGTTCAATAAGGAATCTCATTCTCTTCTAGTTTTAAATAATTCAATAGAGAAAATAGTTTGGTAAAGTTTGTTTTAATCCATCCTTATATATCTTTTACATTATATTTCTTCAGTATAACTGAAAATTTTGTATATTTAGTAAAATGAAGTGGCTCAAAATTTTGTAAACAGTGGCATCTTTGAACCACACTTTAGCTATGAAAATATTTTTGGACAATCCAATAGTTCTTCTTCAACATTGATTATCATTTCTTCAATTCTATCTTCATCACTATTCACACCTATAATCATATTCTCAAAGTGGTATTCATCATTTTCCACACATACATTAATATTATATGATCTATAAAACACAGTTTTATCCCAATCACTAGTTGTATTATGTTTTTTGGGACTAATCCAATGATGAAGGTGTTTGTTTTCAAATGTTGTATTTCATTTTCCAGGAATGTTTTTAAACAAATGTAAATTACATCACTTTGTTTTCAAAAAACAAATGAGGCTTGTATATTCAAAAGAATCGAACACACTTTTTCATCATAATGAGAAAAGGTTGTTTGGAAGAAATAGTTCTAATGGGACTCGCCTTGGATATAATATGGACTAAGATAGTAATGAAGAATTAATCATTATCTGTAATTAGAGAATCAACCACATGGTGAATGTGTCTTATTGTATGTAAATTTTTATCATAGTCACTTAGGATTCGGTATAAAATATGTGATAGAATTACAATCTTTATGAATAAAAATAAAATAAATGATTTGATGCTTTGCTGATTTTTATTTCATAAATCATATATTAATTTGAGGACTTATGATGTATTATTTTTGAATGAAAGGGGGAGTGATAAATATTTAGGCTGATTATTTTCTGAGAAGAATAGGTTACTGGGAATCATACTCAATATAACGTACCCAAGATAATTTTATCCAAACTAATCATACCCATGAATGATTAGGATAATCGTATCCAAGACAATTGTACTCTGTAAGACTGCACACAATGCAATCATATTCAGTCTAAGAATAAAAAAAATGTTTTCAAAGGATTGTAATGTTTAAATACATTCAATTTTAAGTTAGAAAATATAGTAGATGATCCCTAATTGTTTTCAGATGCATGATAATGAAGTTGATGGGAAAAGAGAAATAAGTTTTAAGTGGTGTCGTATTCAGAAAAGAATGAAGCTACGGATCAAACTCAATATTACATTGTAATTATATGAATAATTTCTTTAGACCAATGAATGAAAATAAATGAAGAAGAAGTTGTGTTTCAAGTGAATCAATATAATATCTGGACATATTCTCGAGGGGGAGTTTGAAAATAAAAGAGTTTTTTGTTTTTCTTTAATTAAGACTGAGAATTTTATTGATGAACATCAAACATAGGAATTAAAATCAGAATGTAAATAAAGATAAAAGTTATAAGAAGAGATAAAGGTTGAATAAGAATCAATAAGATTTTTCAATTATTGAAAAAGTCAAAATTCACTTGATAATTTTGGGGAAATTAAAATTTGTGTGAATTTTATTGAGCAAAATTTTTTTGGGATTCGTGCGAAAACATTTATGGGTTTCCTATAAAAAGAAAAATATAATTTTTCATTTTTTGATGATCAATATACTATTCACCATTGTAGAGAGATATTATCTATGTTTTAGAGATAAAAATAAGTTAATATATTCACTTATGTTGAGGAATGTTTTATGAATTGAAGTGAAAGAGAAGAGACATTCTCACAATGTTGTATTCAATTGATCATTGTACTTAGTGAATATCTTACATAGCTGATTATTGTATTTGGATAGTTAATATTATTCTGTTGTTCATCGTATCGGGATGGTAATAGGATTTGGGATTTTCATATTGAGATTTCTTGGAATAAGGAAGAATCATACTGAGTTTTTAGTACTCAGAATTGAAGTGGTTCTGATTAACCACTACTGTATTATGTCAAAGTCATATTTTTCATACTAGTGCGAATCGTACCCAAAATAATCATACCTAGAAGAATCGTATCGAGTAGAAGTGTACTCAAAAGAATATGACTAGAAAAATATACTAGTAAAATCATACTAGTTTTCTTTAAATGAAAACCAAAATATTATAACAATATTATGGGAATGAATTTGAATAAGTGCTTTTAATTGAACACATTTTTTTAATTGAAAAGAAGTGCATGTAACACGAGTTGTTACACAATAATTACACTACCCAATTTGTGCTAAGAGGGAGCACACACACTGTTGGAATTGTTTACATAGTTATACATGACTATAAGAGTATACTATACTTTTTTCAATCCAATGATTTTTTTCTAGTAGATTCTTTAGTGTTGGCTCATTTCCAAACTATACCAAGGACGTATCTATTCTTATTGAATAGTGAACCATGTAAATATTTTTGTTCCTTTATATGTGTGGTTTAATTTATTTCAGTAGAGAATTGAATCTTTAAAAGGAGGTGAAGGTTGATTCAAGGAAACAAAAAATAAAATGTGTCATTGATACACCCCCACTCCCTCCCAGTCATACAATCTTCTGTACTAGTCACGTTCAACTTTATGAGAGTGTGGGTTCCCATCGATTATTCTGTACTTATGGATAATTAGAATTGTTTAAACAGTAACAAGATTCTGGCTTTTGATGGAAGGAATAATCATATCTAGAAAGATATAATGTTTCTTTATCTTGTGTCTTTTGATATAATGTTCATAAATCTACAACATATGCGTTTCCTCCATTTGATTTTAAAATATATATTATATATGATGATAAAAGGAATATGGAGAATGGTGTACGGGAAAAAAATGAAATATTATCATCACTTTCTAAAATTTAATTCTTACGAGTGAAAGGTTTTTTCAGAGCCAAGGGTACATGGGATAAATTGAAAAACTTGTAAGAAGGCAATAAAGAGTAATGAAGGTAATGTTACAAATATATATATTGAAAAATGAAAAATTAAAGATGTTTGAGCATGAATTTATTGGGGAATTATTTATCATTGTAATTTACATTGTAAGTACTATCAAATATCTTGGTTAAAATTTATATCATTCTACAGTTGTTGAAAAGATATTGATAATACTTCTCGATATGTTTCATATAAAATTTTCTTCATTGGAAGACAAATATCTTGAAAAATTATCTCTTCATGATTTTTATAGCACTCTCCTCACTTATCAAATGAGAAGATAGAAATATATTAAAATAAAAAAAAGTTGGTAGAGAAATGTCTTTCCAAACATTTATGAGAGAGAAGTCAAAGAAATTTTTTTATTAAAGATGAATCTAGTGATTCTAACTCCAAAAATGTGGTATGTAAAAATCTTGATGATATTCTATCCATGATTTCTAAAAATATTAAAATAGGTACATGGAAATATAAAGGGTAACATCACTTGAATTGTTTTTAATGTGGAGGTGTTGGTCACTTTATAGATAGATGTACACGAACAAAGAAAGAAGATGATATTAAAGAAGAAGAAATAAATCCCAGAAGATCATGGGAGAAATAGGGAGATATATGAAAATTGAATTCCATAGGGAAAGAAACAAGATTCTTCAACTAAAAAAGATTATGTTTCTTGTCTAGAGATAAAGAAGAAGAAGGCAATGATGTTAAATAAAAAAAATCTATTGAATATGGTATTGAAAATACTTTAATTGCAGCAGTGAATGTTGAAGAATCTATAACTAGTAGTTCTGAAAAAGAAGAAGAATCTAAACTTGAACATCATATGAAATAAGAGCTGAAACATTTTCTGAGAATGATCAGAAGGTTTAAAAAGTAAAAAAAAAATTAGAAGATAAAAGTTATTAAATAAGAAATAAAGAATGTTTATTTGATTGGAATGTGAATATTGTAAAATGGATTGATGATTTTAAGAAATCTCTAAAATAACAAAAGAATCGTAATGATTACTTGGAGGTAAAGGTGAATGAAAAAGAATAAAAGTTGGAACTTGTCTAATAAAAACATTCAAAAGATGAATAATGAAATAAATGTTTAAAAAACTCAATCTCTGAAATTGGTGAAAGTTCTTGAAAAGTTAAACCAGAGAAAAATGAAAAAAAAATATATCATTAAAGGTTGAAAATTGTGATGGAATTATTTCTAGAAAATAATTCTAGGAATTTTATGTTTGTTTCCATGACCAATAATGTTGGGAATTTAGAAGTCTCAAACAACCCTGAGTCCGAAAAGGTTTTTCAAATAATATGAATCCTGAAAAGTTTCAAAAACATAAAATTCAGATAAAGTAGAAAATAAATAGAAGAATATGATTGATAATATAAAGGTTGGTGGCTCCAAAAAGAAATAGAAGGAGATGGATGAGCAACATATTCACAATTCTAGACTGTATGTAAGTTTCATAGAAAAATACTCATTTTATGGATATTTCTGGAATTATGGTGTATTCAAACATCTGAAAAATATGTTTTGGTTTAACAAAAAACATTTCTATTACTCCGTAGGTTATTAAAGTAATGGTTTTAGGGGGATACAATTATATCAAAATAATTTGTTTGATAAGATTGTTTTGATGAAATCAAAGGTGGAGTAAAAATTGAGAATAAGTTCGAACTGTTGGAAACTATTTGTGAAAGATGTCAAAAACCTGGAAATGTTGTAAAAGGATGTCTTATTTTATTATTATCACAACAAAATATTTGTAACAATTCAAAGAAGATGAAAATGAATAAAGAAAGGGAAGAAGTAAAAGGTTTTGTTGTTGAAAGTGAATTGAAATCTATAAAAGGAGAATGAACATGGATCCACGATATTCAGTGTTATTCTCATATGAAAGGAGGTTTTAAATTATTAAAAAATGTGAAATATTTCAAATAATCAATAATGAAATTTGGCAAAGATGAATCCTTGAAAATCAAAGGTGTTGGTTTAACCATCAATAAAATAGAGAAGTTGAAATCTAAGAAATATTTTTATGTTGATTGGATGAAACATAATTTGATATGTGTTTCATAATTTTGTGATAATGGTAACAAAGTTAATTTTAGAAAATATGGTTTTGTTGTGAAATGTGTAGAATATGAAAATATTTTTACAAGAGGTCAACGTACAAAAGAAAATTTGATTCAGATTTTTGAAATAAAAAACTCTAGTTACCTAAGTATGATGGAAGTGAATCAATTGTGGAATAAAAATATAAAAAAATGTGTCAAAGAAACATGAAAATGTTATATAAAAGATATATTGTCTGAGAAAATCTAGATTTTCAAGAAGATGATATTGGGGTTTTTGTATTTTTCAGAAAGGAAAGATTACAAATATTGTGTGTGTGAAAGTTGACATTTTTTCAAAATAACCTATGGAGCTAATTCATTCTGATATCTGTGGGCCCATGACAAAACAATAAACAAATTTATATAAGTACATCAACACTTTTATTGATGATTTTACTCTCATTACATGTGTCATGTATAAGAAACATATATTAGATGATTTGAAAATGTTTAAAAGTTACAGAAGGAAGGATAATAAAGAATGTGAGTATTCAGTGAACAATTTGTGAATAGACAATTCTTGTGAAAACATAAGTTAATAATTAGACATTTATATTGAGAAACATGGAAATATTCATGAATATAGTTTCCCATAAACTCCTAAACAAAATAGGTCTATTTAAAGAAATAATATATGTTTGGTTGAAATGGTAAGAACTATATTACTAGAACTTGGTATTTCTCATTAATTTTGGGTTAAAGCCAGGTGTACTAATATTTATATTCAGAACTATGGATTCTATAGGCCTCAATCAAATAAGACTCCATATGATTTTTTATTGAAAAACTCGAGTTTTGAAACACTAAATATTTTTCAAGAGTCCATGTATTATAAAGAAGAAAGGTGGAAACCATAGAAATTTTGACCAGAAAGATGAAAATAGAATTTTTATTGTATAGGCTCCAGAAGGAAGAGGATATAGATGGTTCCAAAAAGAGATAAAAATAATTTTTCATTATGTTGATGGGAATCTAATTGTAGTGGTGATAAAGAAAAAAACATTCATGAAGAAATGGATGTTGAGAAATTTGAAAAAAAATCTAATAAGAATATAGCAAATATTATTCGTGCTCAAGAAGAAGAATAAAAGTAAAATATTTCTAATAATGAAGAATATACTTGAAAATCTCATCCTGTGTTGAGGAATCATGTTGAACCTCAGAATATAATAGAGAATCAACACCAGATGGTTCAAACAAGACGAAAAAAAAATCTATTACCCGTACTTCTTTGTATTCAAATGTGGAGAAGAATGATGTGAAAGGCGATTTTCAGTATCTGGAATGGGTTTAGGCCATGAATGAATATTTGGATAAAATTGAAAATAATAATACATGGTAAATCATACCCAATAACGAAAACAAAAATATTATTGGACCAAAATGGGTTTTTGAGAACAAAATTAATAAATAAGATGAAGTGGTGAGAAAAAAAATAACGATTAGTGTGAAAAGGATATTCACAAATTGAGGGTATTTATTATGATGAAACCTTTTCTCCAATATAAATACTAGAGAAATTATAATCTTTATATCTATTGTTGTACAACAATGATGTAGGATCTTTCAAATGGATTTTAATTCTACATTCATGCATAGGGATTTTGAAGAGGACGTTTATACTGAACAATTATATATATTTTTTTTGGGAAAGGTTATAGTAAGGTGTGATGATTGAAAAAGCCTTTATATAGCCTAAGAAAATATATGATTGAATGGTATAAAAAATTGGATACATTCATATGAAATATGAGTTTCAAGAAAGGAATAGTTTATTGTAGTTTTTATATTATATAAAATCAAGTGTATTCCCTCATTGAAATTATTTTTATTGATGATATTATATTTGCTGAGAATGATTAAATAAGTTGTAAAATATTTTATGAAGGGAAAAAAAGGTATATTAAATGTCTATGTTGGGGGAAATGAAGTGATTTTTTGGGTTATAAATACATCAAAAGAAGGAATATATTTTTATTCTCAAGAATACTATACTACGAAACATCATAAAAGGTTTGGAATGGAAAAATAAAAACCCATTTCCACATAAATATTAGTGGCAGTAAATATTTCTACATACGGAGAAGGAAAATAATTTGATAAGAAATAATTTCAAAAATTGATTGGATGTTTTTTTATTGGATTGCTTCAAGACTCGATATACTTTTTTATGATACCTTATGTGCTAGATTTCAGAGTGCTATAAAAGTATCAAATTTACTTTAAGGAAAAAATATTTTTTAGATACATTAATGAGACAAAAATTTTAAATTAGGTATTTCATCTCAGATTTTATTTAATTATTGTGGTATTTAGATGTTGAATGGGTAGGAAATGTTGATGATAGAAGATCCATATACAGTAGAGTATTTTTTCTAGGAAAGAATCATGTTTGTTGGAATTTAAAGAAACATAATTTATTAAATCTCAGTATAGCTTATAATGAGTATGTTTTATCAACCCAAGACACTACTCAACTTATGTGGATGAAAAATAAATTGGATGACTTACCGATTAATGTTTTGTGACTATTTCTCTTAGGTTTTGATAATCAATGTAAAATTAATCTCCCTAGGAATAATATTCCACATTATCATTCAAGAAATATTAATATCAAATGTAATTTCATTAAATAGTGTTTAGAGAAGAATGAATTGAAGTTGTATTGTGTTTCAACATCGGAACATGTTTATGAAAGTTTCACAAAACCTTTACTGAAGGAATCGTTTTCAAGATTGAGGATGAACATGGGTTTCCAACCTATTTCTAATCAATGGTAATGTATGTGTTTTTCTACTCTCTCAAATATATGTGACTATGCTTTTATGATTCTTATTTCATAAATCATAATTTAATTAGGGAACATATTATGAAATATTTATTAAAGGAAGGGGTAGTAAAAAATATTTAAGCTAATTATTTTTTGAGAAGAAAACTTTACTCGGAATTTTACTCAAATGATAGTACCCAGGATAATCATACCAAGAATGATTTGGATAATTGTATTGAGGAAAATCGTACACAATAAGATCATACTCATGACAATCAAATTCAGGATGATAATGAACGAAATAGGATGGTGGGAGATTTGAAGGTTTCAATAAATTAAATTATAATTCATACACTATAGTAGTCCATAATAAAACTTATTTAGTGGCACGAGAATGAATTTTATGAGAAAATAGAAATAATTTTTTTGTTGTATCATTATCAGTAAAGAAAGATGGTACTGATCGAACCAACTATTCCATTGTAATCAGAGGAATAATTTCTTAACACCGATGAAAACAATGAAATGAAAAAGAATTTATGTTTTGATTGTATTAAAAGAATAGATGGAAATATTGTTGAGGGGGAGTTTGAAATTTGAAGAGTTTTTTTTAATAAATTGGTATATATAATTTTATTGAAGAATGTCAAACATATGAATTGAAATCAGACTGGTGATTGAAATGAATTTTTTAAGAAGAGATAAAGGATGAAGAAGAATTGAGAATCATCAATAAGTGTTGATGAAGTCAAAATGCACATGAGATATTAGGCGAAATTAATATTTTGGTGAATTTGATAGAGTGGGAAAGATTTTGGTATTCCTACCAAAAGATTTGTGGGTCACCTATAAATCGAAAAAATAAATTGTAATTTTCTGATGACTGATGTACTATTCACCATAAGAGAGAAGTAATCTTCATTTTTTAGAGAGAAGAAACAATTACACTATTCACCTATTTTGAATAAGTTTTGATGAATTGAAGTGAATGATATGAGACAAGATCAAAACATTTTATACAGCTAATCATCGTAAATAGTGATTATCAAACTCAGCATATTACCATATTCATCTAGTCAATATTATTCATCTAATCATCATATCTTGAAGGATAATTAAAACTGATATTTGCTTACTGAGATTTTCAAACTAAGGAAGAATCATACTGGGAGAATGATACTAAGTATTCCATACTTATAATTGAATTGGTGTAGATTCATCTCTACCGTATTCTATCAAAGTCATATTTTTCATTCTTGGGAGAATCATACCTAGAAGAATTGTACATAGAAGAAATGTATCAATGAGAATCGTACATAAATGAATCTGACTGGTAAAAACATACAGGGAAAATATGATTTTTTTTCTTAACTAAGTCCAAGAAGTTATTACCATCTTCTAGGTATGAAATTGAAGAAGTGTTTCCAACTGAATACATTTTTGGAATTAAAAATAAGTATAGATAACATGAGTTGTTTCACATTCATTGTTATAACCTATTTTTGTTAAGAGGGAGCACACACACTATTGGAATTGTTTATGTAGTTCTACTTGAGTGTAAGGGTATATACTACTCATTATAATCCAAGGATTGATTTCTAGTGTATTGTGTGGTATTGGATAATTTACAAACCATATCAAGGATGTTGGTATTCTTATTGAATATTGAACCTTGTAAATACTTTTATTCATTTAGATGTATGGTTGAATTTTTTTAGTATGGAATTGAATCTTTAAAATGAGGCAAAGGTTGTTTCATGTAATCATAAAAGAAAAATATATCTCTGATTCACCACCTCCCCTCTTAGTGAAGCAATCATCATGATTGGGTACTTTTAGTTTTCCCTTGTTTAGTCCCAAATTTGTAACTTTGATGTATTTTCTAATAGATCAAGTGTTCTTCCAACTCCTCTAGACAGACTAGTTTTGTATTAAAACAATTTAAATTGGGAAAAAGGATTTGATAAGGGTCACGTGAAAAATATTTTGTAAACAATATGAATTATTTCACCTCATTTACAAAATATTTTGTCATATGATTGACATATATCCATTTTCAAGTCATATACAACTTATTTGATTTAGTAATATTCTTATTTAATTAAATAAATTAATACACAGAAAGTATAGGCTTAGAACTCTAAAAGGATATTCTTTATATATGCACCAATATAATCATTATATTTAATATAATCTATAATTGTATCAACAACATGTTAGAACATATAAGACCAAGATTTTTATGCAATTAAAGTATTATAACAATAATTTTTTATTAAAATAATTCACATATCATCAACTAATCATTTTTTTAAATTGATTCATCAAGAGATATAATTTACACCCTATCACTATCAATATTCACAAGAAACCTATGGAATTCTACATTTGGAAAAGTATTATGGAATATATGATAACATTTCACTATCATAACATATTTAAAAAAAATTACTTATTGATGTATAAATTATATTCAACTAAATTCTTGGAGGATGATGGTAGTAAATATGAAATATCATCATTTCATAAATAATGAGTTTTTTATGTCAAAAACAAGAGATGATTCATGTATTGAGAAGTGATGTATAGTTCTTGAAGTCGAAAAGGAATAATAAATTATACATATTTTTTAGATAAGGAAGAATATATGATAATGATAATAGAAGAAAAGATGGAGTCAAATGGTATCGTAATAGGAATTAATAAGAAGGTAAAGAAACAACGTGATATAATTGAATAACATTTCATGAGATTAATTTAGGAAAAGAAATGGAATATTCAATGGGGCCTTAATGTATATCTTGACAGAGTGGTGTAAAATGTAGTTAAAGATTGCACATGAGGAAATGACTTCTTTCCAAGAGAATTTAGATGGTCAATAAAAGGATAAGTATTCGAGGATTGACAAGCTAGAGAGATATTCTATATGGCACCTCATTTACCAAGAAACACTAATAATAATATTTTATTTTGGGCTCGTCCCTAGGGGAAATAATCAAATGACATTCCATGAAAATATGTTAGGAATATCTTACCTCTAGTTTTGAGGTTTGATTTGTCAATGATGATCGACTTCATTTGCAACAGACCACTGATTTCATGAGAGTTTGAGTGCAGTGTGTGGAAGATGCGATGCTAGGGTTCTTTTATAAAGAATTTGAAGGGTTTTATCTATGTTGATAAATACTACATTTGGCATCTCCTTCTTTAACGTTTATAAATCATAACTTCTATCAATGTGTAAAATCCCTGAAATAAGTAATATTTGTCAGTACTTATATTTTAGCATTGAAAAAAATGTGAAAAAATGAATAAAAATTGATAAATAAATAGTATTAACTATATACATAATAAAATTATTAAAAATGAAAAATAATAACTATTAAAATTATTAAAATATTAAAAAACGTTTTTAAAATAATTATTCATATAAATCACAATCATATTGAAAATAATAAAGCATGAAATGAATATGTTTAGATAAAAAAATAAAGAAAATAAATTTCAAAAATATTAAAAATTAATTAAGATTAATAATTTTAAAATAATATTGAAATTATGAATATCAATAAAAATAATAAATAAATTTTAATAAATTTCAAAAATATTAAAAAAAATTAATTCATAACATTAATTACATAACTTACAAACACATAAAGAATGGATAAAATGAATAAATAAATATTAATAATTTTCTAAATTTTTTTTAAACAAATAAGATTAACTTTAAAAATTACATAATATAAAAAATTACATTTTAATAAATTAATTATACAAATTTAAAACCTATTAAAAAATTTAAAACATAATAAACAAAAACTGAATAAATAATATTTTTATAAATTAAAAACGTATTGAAAATATAGAAACATGATAAATAAATATGTTCAAATAAAAAATAGAAACTGGTTGAATTATATAACAGAAAAAAATTAATTACATTAAAAACATATAAAATATACTAAATGAATGAATATTAAAAATGAATAAATAAAACATAATATATAATAACTATATAAAATGGAATTTGTAAGATTAATTACATGAATTATAAACAAGTATAAAATTGAAGAAAATATTTAAATGTGCATTTAAATAAATTAATTATATAAATTTCATGCATTTTTAAACTATTACAACTTAATAAATAAAATTGAATTATTATTAATCATATAAATTAAAAAAATATTAAAAATATTAAAACATGGTATATAATTATGCATAAAATATAAAAGTGAATAAATTTTAAAAATATCAAAAATTGAAAATTATTAAAATTGAATAAATAATATTAAATGAAAGAATATAAAAAATTAATAAAAAAATAAAATAAATTAGAAAAATATTTCAAAAAGGTAAATTCACAACCTTATTTACATAAATTAATGACACATAAAAATGAATAAAAATAAATAAATAAATAATATTAATTATATAAATGAAAAAAGTATTAAAAATGAATTATACTAACTATACAAAACTGTTAAAATTAATATGCTATTGTAGTAATCTATTATTGAAATTTAAAACATATTAAAAATATTAAAACATGATACACAAAAATGTATAAATATTAATTATATTAATTACAAACATATTGAAAATATTTATACTAAGTAAATAAATATGTATAAATTTTAAAAAATGATTAAAATCCCTAAAATATTGATAATTAAAAATATCATAAAAAAATTAAAATTATTATTTGAAAGAATGTTAAAATGTATAAATAAATTTTAATCAATTACAAAAATATTTAGAAATATTTAATTCATAACATTAATTATATGAATTGAAAACATTTAAAAATGAATAAAAATGAATAAATAAATAACAATAATAAAAATTTATTATTGATGTATTTATTTTATTTATTATATATAAAAAATATAAATAATTATTAACCTTTAGAATTTGTTATCATAATTAAAAATATATATTTATAATTAAATGTATAAATATTAAAAAGGGTATAAATAACTATCAAAATTGAATATATAATGAAAAATATTAAATGAATATATATTAAAAAAGAATAAATATTAAATAAAATTAATTGCAGGAAATACTAAAAATCGATAAATATTAAAAATGAGTAAATAATATTAAATCAATAAATAGACATACACATACACACATACATACGTATAGACATACAAGTATAGATCCATACACGTATATATACACATATAGACATACACACACAGAGCTACACATAAATATATACATACAGATACACTTAAGCATACGCATACACTTACGCATACGCCTACGCCTACGCCTACACGTATGCATACGCATACGCCTACGCCTACGCCTACACCTACGCCTACACATGACTATGCATATGCATACACTTACACGTATGAATACACATACACATACATGTGTATGCACATGAATACACATACATATGCATACATACAAATACCACTTAAACTTGCATATACATATATGTACACATGCACTGATACATGCGCATATTCATAAATTTACGTGTACATACACATAGACAAAACACATATATACATACACATGCACATACACATATACATCCACATACAAATACTCATATGCATACACAGACACATAAACACGCACATACACTTACACATACACATGCACATACACATACACATACACACACACACATACACATACACAAACACACATGCATACACATTGATATGCATATGTGTATATACATGCAAATACACGTACACATACAATATACACATACACATAAACATACACATGCATTTCCACAAACATACACATACACACATGTATACATATAGGCTCACATACAATTACATACATGTGCATGCACATACATACACACATATATGCATACACACATATTCTATATTAACATACATACATGTACATGTACACATACACGTACACACATACATATTCATAGACATACATATAAATATACATACACATACACATACACAGATAAACATACACATACACATACAAATACACATACACATACACATACACATACACATACACATACACATACACATACACATACACATACACATACACATACACATACACCTCCATATGCACATACACATTCACATTCACGTCTATATTCCCACACACATTTACCTACAAGTACACGTACACATACACATACCCATACACGTGCACATGCACATACACATCAACATGCACATGCACATACAAATACACATACACATCCACATCCACATACACATTCAAATACACATACACATAGACATGCACACACACACACACACATAAGTACATACTTGTACAGAAAAATAATACTCAAAGGAAACATACACACAACACAACAGATGCATACATATACAACACACACACATATAGACCTGAACATATATCCAAATATATACACATGCATACATAAACATACAGATACATGTGCATACAATTTAAATTATTTAATATGAATACAAATATGTAAATTCAAACATGAATCACATATTTATTAAGTAAATATATTCATTTATATATTTGTATAATTGTTTAAGTAAAATGTTAATATGTCATATTTATATCAAGTATATATATATATATTTAAATTAATTAATATATGTAAATACACTATTAAACATTTTTATTGATTAATGTAAATTTGATATATAATTATATATATATATATATATATAATTATAGAAATAATATTGATAATAATTTTTTATTAAAATTTATATAAATAATATTTAAATATTATAATTGCATATATATATAATTATTACAGCATAATTATCATTTAAAAATATATAAATAAATTAAATTCTTTACTATTCTATTTAATGTTGCTTTTTTGCACTCACAACGTGGATCCTTTATCAGTGTAAAAAAAGCGCAATTATAGGGTACCCTTTTATCAACATTTTTCATAGAACTGATATAATTAACATTTACTATAACTTTCAGTTAGACCTAATAAAAGTCCCCCCTTTATCAGTGCTTTCTATTCAATGCTCAAAACATCAGTGCCAAATATCATGGAATCTATAATAATTTTATATAAGAGGAATTATAATGAATATCATCTGATATCTCTATATCATAAGGATTAAATAATATTGAGATAAAAATTAGAGATTGTTATAGAAAGAGGCAACCATATGATTTCTATATTTTGAGGATGTAGAACAGATTCACACTATCTAGGAGGGACATAATACTACTATACTGATCATACATAAAAGAGGGGCTAGCATAATTTGGTATTCAAATAGGAATAACTAGTTCGTTCCAAAGAATGAAGACATAGAGAAGTTTATTTCTCTGCGAGTTGGTTTTATGCACTGTATTTAGTTGAATCTAGGAATAATAGGTTCAAGGATATTATATTAACTATTCACCTTCTTGATAATAAAATGGTATTCATGTGTGAGTATGATGAAAATTTTAATAAATCGATGATATATTCATCTATCATAGAGGTGAACCTCATTAATAATATTTTGCATGTGTTTTTATTTTTTTCCATCTTATAATTCTATCATGAAAACTAATGGTGAGAAAAGAATAGGAAATATATTAACAGAATATTTTTAATGGTAAAAATGGTAAAGGATTAAATTATTCAAAATTAACCAATACCGATTCACCCTCTATCAGTATTGTTTTGATGATCTTGGTGGAATAATAAATGATTGTAGTGAGACCATAATCACTTCTCACCGGTGATTAGATACTCAGTAGAGAGGGTAGATTAAACTTGTATTCACCCTTGTCCCATGTGTGTTTTTTTTGGCTCTATATATCATAATTGCATCAACATAATTAGTATCCAATCATACTAATAGATGAATGTATTAATGATATTTGAGAGATGGTGTTTTTTATAACCATTTATTCAGAACCCACTCTATATTAGAATACTCTCTATTAGTCCAATCACAATCATTAAGGCCTTCATATAGTAGAAATTTATTTTAACTTACATGAGATTTAGATTTAACCATGGTTCATCCAAAGTGAAATTAGAGAGATAATATATATGATTCATGAAGTTCAAATGGATGATATATTTGGGGTGGTTCCATTATTTTTAATAAAGTACCTGAGGATTCATTACTCACATTAACGCTAAATAAGAATATATTCCTATCTCAATGTAGAGATCATTCTCACATTTTAGTAGAGTTCACATTTATCTATAAGTAGAGAATAGACCCATCTCTTCGAAGAGTTTTCACCCTTATCTGAACTTGAACTCATTTCCCTTTTCCTTAAAATTTGATCAATTTCAACTTGTAAAGATATAAAAATTATCAAAAAAATTTAAAAACCTAATAATTGTTAAAATCACTTATAAAAAGTATAAGGAATAAATTTGAACAGTTTTATAAAAAACTAAATATATGTGCCATAGTAAAAGATAAATTAATTTCATAGGGAATGGTGGGTACATGTCACATACTAAACTAGTGTGAACACGTTTATCTAGGTTGTGTTATCACTCTAATAAAAAGAAGTTTTCTAATAAACACTTCTATATAGTTAACCAATCAATCAAAAATCAATGGTAGGGTGTTTCCCATGATCCTACTGTATGGCTTAGTGCCCAAGATAGTGTTACCACAAATCTGGTAAACCATAGTGATTTTCATATAAATGTTGGTTTAAAATTCTATCGAAGGGGACACGAATACACATGGGATGTGAAGGCATATCTTAACTAATATCATAGTTTCTAAAATGTGTTTTGATATTTTTGAAACCCAAGGAAAGGGAAAGTGGTAAACAAAGAGTATTTTGAGTCATTCAAAGGTTTTATACACAAAAATGTTAAGAATGAACACTTCACCAAAACCATAATATTCACATTGGAGAAGGAACGAAATGAGGATATTTTCAAGCTTAGAAGACACAACCCAACCCTATGTGTCCCTTACCTAGATAGAAGTAAGATTAGATTTCCCCAAAGGGTAATTCTAATTGGTAAAAGGCTAGTAACTAGCACTGAGTAGGAATATCTCATGAAATGGTTCATGCTAGCCTGTATCAACTAGCACCAATACATATCAATAATGAAATAAAATAAAATAAATGAAAATAGGATATACATCAATAATAAAATGACTAATAAGCAATAAATTAATGACATAACTACTAATTTCCACATAGATAAAAGGCACAAACAATATAATGTATTGAATTAAAAATACAATCCAATAATCAAAAATGAAAAATAAAAAATGTAGTTAAATAAAATAGCCCTTAACTTTAAACAAACTCTAAAAATGAAGTCTAGTTTCTAACATATGCTTTATTAACACAAAACATTTTCTAACATTTCAACCTCTAAGTTTTATAGGTGTCAGTTTCAATATAAGCCACATCAACTCCACATACAAAAGAGAATATTTGTCTTATATGTCATCTGTAATGATACAAAATGTGTGGGCCAAAGGAACATTAATTTTTTAGTATAAACATACTTTTCAATATTCATAGAAAACATAAAAAAAATTAGAAAATCAATATGTTAACTCAAATCTTGGCCTAGAGGTGAGCTAGAGGGAGATGAATAGGAATGTTTAGAACACCAAACTAGATTAAAACTCCATAGAACAAATTTTTATATGTAAGTCAAGAAAAATAAACTATGTGTTCTTAAACTCTAAATTTATCTATGATGTTGATAAGTCCTAGTTATCAAAACTATAATCCTTGGATCCACCTTGCTTGATCACCCAAAGATACACAAAATAATAAATAATCTATTAAGTCTGATGTTGATAACCATTTGTAACATCGCATCTTGAAGGTAACACTTAGGGTGCTGAGGAACCATCAATGAGGTATAATTCTATACTACGTAATCTTTTATTAGCCACACCACTGCTAGAAGATCAGAAGGGGAGCTATATCAACCCTTAACCATGCTCTCCTACATATGTGGCATGTTCTACTCGAGGATAAAGGATAAAAATTGATATTATTTGAAAAAAGACGTAGAATAATTCCACATGCCTTCCAGGGAATTTTTACCAAGAAGACCTATCTACCATTATAACTGAATGTGACCCAAGAATAGCATATATAGATAATACATCATTTTAGATGAATATTAAATACATCTCATAATAATTCATGCCTTGTAATTATATTGTTTTATTATATTTGGATACTATTTACATAATCATCTTAATTTATGAAATATATTCAATACCCCCATGTGTGTCTTTTCACATAGTAAAATTCATAGATATACCCAAAATATATTTTTTCAAATCATGGGGGAAATAAACATAAGTGTAATGACCATGACTTTTAAAATTATCTCTTTTCCATAAAAATGTGTGTTATATTGTATAATATTATAAACATACAAAATATGGAGGAACCAAAAAACCTTCCTCATTAATAAATATCATTACATTAGTCAGCTATGAAACCAATGAAAATTCCAAACATTACAACTAAAAAAATATATTTATAATACTAAAGTTAAAATTGGAAAATATGGATCATCCCAATCTAATTGAATCATCACCCACATGACCAACACTAAGGAAATGAAAAAAATTATTAAACCAATAAACATCATAGAAAATGGAAACATAACCTTATGAGGAATTGTGGTGAATATTGATTGATATATTAAAGATGTGTTCATATAGAGAAATGTGACTATTGGAATAGTAATATGATAATTGGTCAAGTATGATTGTTAGTCAATATAATAATTTTTTAGTTGATTATTGGTAACTATAACCATTGTTGATAATTTAACCATTATAACTAGTGTTTATAAGTATTGGTGAAAATTGGTAATTGATGTAGAAAGAAGAAATGATGGAATCAACTAGTAGATTCATACTATTTGAAGATAATTTATCAAAGCATGGCAGAGTGTAAGAATCCCTAGGATTCACCCATAACCAGGATCAATCTTATATTCAACAATTTATACATGAAATAAATTACTTATATGTTATGTTTATGTAAGTATATATTTACATTCAATCGATGTTAGATGATTCACCCCAAAAAACTTCCAGAATCTCACACCTTAACGTTAGGGAGTACACGGGTGTAATAAGGGTTTATGTGTCTATAGTTTAGTTATTTATACATTAATTTAAATTGACTAAATAAAATTATTATTCCATCAATATAATTTTGAGAATAAATTTGTTTAATAAAATTTATGTTTTTTAAGGTTGGGGTCAAAGCCTTATTTTATTATTAAATAAAATACCTATTTTGAGTTGGTAGAGGGAGACCCATTACATTTCCCAAAGTCCCAAGGCTAAGTGGCCTGAATAATAGTCTTGAAATCCCTTTTTTCCAAAAGGACCCTTCGGTGAATGGTACTGCTATATTACCCGGGCTGTTACAGTCTCTACTACAGCATCGTCGCTGCTACAGATCCTGCTAGAGTACCTCCACTGCTACAATGTCATCGATGCTATAGTCCGTTGATGTTACAGTGCCTGGTACATTGTTGTTACAGTACCCAAAAAATTTTCTTTTCCCAGATTTGATCTCGGGACTTTTAGTAAATTATGTGTCAGAAATTTAATTGTGTCTTAAAAATATATATGTTTCCCTAAATAATTATATTTATATTTAAAAGTTAAAATTTTTATATTTAGAGAATTATTTTAATAAATTAAATATCATATTTCAAATGAGAACATCAAAATTCATTTAGGGTGAATTTTTGATAATTTTATAAAAAACAATATTTTTTGGTGAGTAGTAAAAACAATTTTTTGGGATTTTTGTTTGTTTTATGTCATCATATTTAAGTAATAATGGTATAACAAATAATTAAACACAATTAATAACCTAAAATATCTTATTTTATTATTAATAATTATTTTAGTAGCTTTGAATATATTTCCAAACCTATAAGTGACTTTCTAAAGCCTAAAATAAAAATTTTGTTTTTGAAAACATTATTTTGTAGAAAATTTACTTTTTCATGTCAAAATATGTAATAAAATAAGTTATTTGGTAATAATGGATTAAAATATCACAAAATATGACTCAAATGTCTGAAATCATGATAAACACTATGGGTAAGCCAATGGTTTGTCATTTTCCACAACCTAGATTTCCAAGACCTATATTTGTAAATTATTAAAACAATTATCCATTATTGTTGTAAATACCACCCAATTTAACCATTGATCTTCACTCCCAATCCATTGTTCAAAAATTTATAATCACTTTACCTCTTAAATAGTCCCCTGGACTTTCCCTTAATATCCTATGTTTCCATCTACAATATTTTGGATCAACTCTTCAAGTTAAGGGATTGTTATTCACCATCTATTCCATTAAAGTTATTATTTTTGCATACATCTTATAAAATGTTTGTTACTTTCTATTCTTATTATTTTGGTCATTCCCTTATAAGATTATTTTTTTCAATGGGATTTATTCCTACTCTTTAATTTTACACATTTCTAAATATACATTTTATACCCTTCAAACTATAAAATATATATCTCAATTTCTCTCTCTTACATTATAAATTATTATATGGTGAATAAGAAAACCATTTCATTATCCATGGGTATTAAACTATATGGTAATATAATTTATTTATTCAGGGATTTTCATATGTGAAACCCACATTCCCTTTTCATGGGATAAAAATGATGTTATATTCAATCCATTAAGAACATACATACCAACAGCTTTTATATAAACCTCATACTTTATTATCCTTAGTTTATTGAAAAACTATATATTATTTTCAATTTGGATCACATGAAATTGAGACATTTTATGGTGGCACCCTTGTTGTTATCCAATTCATTGGGTAAAGAAGTCAATCTCTAGTGATGACAAGTTTTACAATACGTTGTTTAATAACCATTGTAATTCTGATTTATGATACCTTGGTCATAAAATATGATAATAGTCTTAGGAATTTATCATATAAATGTTGTATCAACATTTACATATCATTATTCGTGTAATTTTCATTATGATATGCCTCATGTTGTCTTGATCAAGCTATATTTTTGTGCCTCATGTTCTTATTGATATGTCTCATGATAACATGAAAATTTTCTCCCTTGCTTAATAACTTACAAGTCTTCATGCTCACCACATCCATTTGATGTATGTCCCCAGGATATGAGATGTAGTAAAATTAATATACGGTGAAACAATGAAGAATCATTTCACATGTACTATAATTTTTTTATTGTTTTCTATTATGTTCTTAATTTCAAACAAAAAAAAATTATATGATATATATTTTTTCCCATGTAATGAAAAATTTATATAATAAAAAAGAATAATTTCATAGTTGATATCTAAGGATAGTTTAGTTATTTGTCTAAATTAGGTTTTTAAAAAATTTGTAGGAACCCTTGGTATAATTCTAAATATAGAAATATATATAATAATTTTAATTAAGTATTAAGCTAGTGGTTTCCTAGAATTTAAATCTCTATATCGATATAATAAGTAGATCTGGCACTGGCACAAATGTACCTAGGGTAACTACCTCGATAATGTCGTATTGAGTTAGACCTGATTGCGAACTGGTGCACGAAAATGGGCACTGATGCCCACATATTTTGACACTCTCAAGTGATATGTCTGGTTAATCACTATATTTTTATAAACCATTATGAATGCTATATAGAAAGTGTAATTATCATTAATTTGTAACATATTTAAGCATTATGTTTTAAGACTTTAACTCCATTTAGAATTACAAGATTCTAAAAAGTGACCTGTTTCTCAATAAGGATTTATTCTTTTAGTAAAATGGTGTTAAATAGTAGGAACCATGTATGTGATGATTATAATAGGAGATATTCAAAAATAATTCATCGTATGATGGAATCTATAATGGAAAAATTACATTGGATGATGAATCAAAAATATCAAGTTATTAATAATGTCATTAATCATATTGAGAAACAAGATTCTCCTTAAAGATAACAACTTATCATTGAGTACTTTATGAATCCATGACCACATTCCTTTACTGGATATTATGATCCATTGAATGATAAAAATATATTACCTCTATAAAAAACATCTTCTCCATACTCCATTTTTTAGAGTAAGAGAAAGTCACCTTTCTATTATTCTGCTTAAAATGATATGTTGGTTAGTGGTGTACAATGATTAAAAACATGAATCTAGGAAGGGAAATTGATTTAATAGGTTGGGAAGAGTTATAGGGAATAATTTCAATTAAATATTTTCCTTATTCATTGAAAAAATAGAGAATGAATTCCTCGAGTTAATGTAGAAGGAAAATGAATGTGTGAGAAGCTATGAAATGAACTATAAAATACTCACTCAATACACCACTAGATATGTTATGGATCCTAAGGAATGTTTGATAGAATTATTAGTATATTGTGACCCCATGTGTTGATGAATTTTGAAAATCAAGACTATAGAAATATATGAGGTGATAGTATAGAGTTATATAAAGGTTTAATTTGAGTTTAGAGAGATTAAATGGTAACATAGGTTAAATTAAAATAAGAGAGAAATAAAACCTAACTCAGGGAATAATTTTGATCACAAAATATGATGAAAGAAAGTGAAACTTCCCATGTGCCAAAAATATAGGAATAACCATTTAGGGAACAATTTTATTGGGAATTGAAATTGTTATAAGTTTGAAAGAGATGGTAATATATCATGGAACTATCGTAGTAAGTTGATCCCTAAACTTATCCACACTAATGATAAAGGGAATATGATGCAGGCCCAGACTGAAGTTCAATGCTTCATGTTTGGAAAACATAGGAACTTTTCCAATCAGTGTTCAAATTAAAAAATAATGGTGTGAAACGAGCATTAACTACAAAATAGGTAAATGGGTAAAGGTTAGAAATTCTAAATCACGAGGGCTCAAGTTAATGCTCAAAAGGATGTGGTGGAAGGTACACTCGTTGTGTTATCAAATTTAGAAGGTAAATTATTTGATTCTAGTTCTACATTTTAATTTATTTCATCCATGTGTGAAAACATTATAGAATGAATATTTGAGCTTCTATAAGTCTATTTATTATTTAATACTCCTGGAGGGATTACCCTAGCATCAATAGGGTATTGAAACTATTGTATTAACATTGGTGAGTAAAATCTCATCACGAATCTTGTATTTATTACCATGGTGTAATTGAATACTATACTAGGGATGTAATTTCTCTCAATGTATAATAATAAGATTAATTATAGTAAAATGTATATTTCAGTAGTCTTGAATTGAAAACCTATACTTATTTTGATTAATAAATATCCCAACCTATACATTTCATGAAGCACCTCGCATAGACTTCTTTCTAAAGATATTTGGGGAATATGATGAATGATATATAATTATAAAGATAGAAAATTTCCCAATAATTCAGTAATACATTGATGTATTTCAGGAAGAGTTTCTTAGATCTCCCCCATAAAGAGATGTATAATTATCCATTGAACTCATACCTGTAAACAATCCAATATCAATGACCCCATATAGAATGTAAAATGAGGAGTTATAAAAATTTAAGAAAAAACTTAAACACCTTTTTGGTAAGGTATTTATCTAACCATGTGAGTTTATTTTGGATCACCTGTTCTCTTTGTAGAAAATAGGGGTGGATATATGAGGCAATGAATTGATTATATAGAACTTAACATGATCATAGTGAATAATAATTAACCTCTTATAAAGATTGATTATTTATTTAACCAACATCATGGGGATTAATTATTCTCCATGATAGACCTCTGATCTGGATATTATCAATTGATAAAGAAGAAATATGATATTCCAATGACTACCTTCCGAAGAGAATATAGGCATTATGAGTTTGTTTTTATTCTATTCATCATCATCAATATTCCTATAATATTTTTGAATTTAATGAATTGAGAATTTCAGGATACTACCTAGACAAATACATAAGATATTTTATTGATGATATTATTATATATTCCAAAATTTGTGATAAAAATCAAGATCATATAAGGGATATGTTGAAAACTATGAAAAACTTAAAGATTTTTTGAAAATTAAGATAATGTAAATTTTGGTTAAAACTAGTTGTATTCTTGGGGAACATTATAACCAATGAAGGAATCTCAGTTCACCCTTCCAAGAAAATGGTTGTAGAGGATTCTCCTCATCCTACAACAGTAATTGGGATTCATATTTTCCATAGTTTACCAAGATATTTTATAAGGATTGTCGATAACTATTCATGAATTTATAATCCACTAACCATGTTAACTAAAAATGGAGATAAGTATTTATAGAAAATTGAGCATGACTAAGGTCTCTATGAACTGATCAAGAGATTGATTACTTCACCTGTGTTATCTCTACCCTCTATCGAAAAAGTATTTTTTTATAGTGATGATTCGTATAAATACGTTGTGCTAATTCCTAATTAAAAGTGAAAATTTTATAAATTATGAATATAAATATTTAAATCCTCATGTTTATAATTATATTATTCATGAATCAAAGTTAGAGATAGTGATTATTGATCTGATGATTTGTAGGAACTATATTTATGTGGAGAAATGTGATATATACCTAGACCACTAAAGCTTGATGTATGTACTCACACAAAATTATTTGAACATGATAAAATTTATATGATTATATATATGTAAATATTATGTTTTTTAAATTCATTACAACCCAAAAGAGAAAAAAAATAATTGATGCATTGAGCAAGAAAAACCAAATTGTTCTAGAAATTATGAAGATTTAAGGAGATCCATTAATCAAGTAACTAGTAATGTTGGAAATGGAAATAATAAGGGGAGTGACATACTCAATCATATCCCAAATTATTTATCAACAATAATTACATTAGAATATAAATATATCTCAAAGAGACAATCCTTTGATACAAAAGAAGATAAAGGCTTTGAATAATAGAATGTTTCCTAAGTACAATTTTGATTAAGAAGGTGTATTGAAATTTTATACATGGATATGTGTCCCATATATCCCTATTATAAGTACAGATATGATTGATAAGGTTCATCTATCTACATATCCTATACATCCTGAAAGCACTAAAATGCATAGGGACCTTCATCATCATTATTGGTGTAATAATATTAAAGGAGATATTTTTTACAACACTTTAATGTGCTTGTTGTGCCAACAAGTAAAGTTGGAGTGATAACTTCCAAAAATGGTATTGAAACTAGTTACCATACCAACATGTAAGTGGGACAAAATAATAATGTATTTGATCCCTGGTATCCCATGTACATCCAAAAGAAACAATTTTATAAGGGTTATAGTGTGTTGACTTGCCAAGAAATCATGTTTCATCACTATTCCTTGTAATTTCCCTCTTGATAAACCTTCAATTAAATACATAAAAAAAGTGGTGAGTATAAATGGGGAGACACGTTTAATTATATATTATCATAATATAGGGCTTATATCAAAATTATGTAGAATTATTCAACATTTTCTTAATACTGAATTGAATTTTATTATGACCTATCACCCCAAATCTAGTGAACAATCTAAATGCAATATCCAGACACTCAAGGAAATTATGGGAACATTCTAACTAGAATTTTATGGTGGATGATATCAAAATCTCTCATTATTAGAGTTCTTATACAATAACATCAACTTATAAGATAGTATTAAAATTCCATAATATGAAGCTCTATATGGGAAGTGATGTATAAATCATAATTGTTGGGATGAAGTTGGTGAGACAAGTCTACTTAAGACTGATCTTGCACAATATATGATATAAAGATTCATTTTATCCAAAAACACATAATATTTTACATAGTTGGAAGAATAGATATGCTGAAAACCATCCAAGGGACTTAATGTTTGGTGATAGAGAATCAAATTCTTTCAAATATCACCAGGGAATATAGTCATGTGATTTGGAATGAAAGGGAAGTTTATCCCTATGTACATTATCCCATTTGAAATCATTGATCTCTTTTGATCAATATACAATCACTTAGAACATCACCTTTAATCTGTATCAAGTTCATGATTTATTACACGTATTCCTCTTGAGATATTCCATACATTATCTCTCACATGTTCTAAATTTGGAGGTGGTACGACTGGAACATGACCTCTCTTATAAAGAGCACCCAGTGGAGATCTTGGACTGTAGAGACAACATTACGTGCAACAAGACAACACCCCTTATCAATGATTTATGGAAGAACCATAAGCTTGAATAGGTGACAAGGTAACCCAAGGAAATAATGACATAGAAGTACCATTACCTATTCCCAAGCGAGGTAATGAGTAGAAATTTTAAGGAAAAAATTTCTAAAGGGGGTAAGAATGTAATCACCAAGACTTATTAAATGGTCATTATTTCCTGAACAAATGGGTGGTATATTATATAATAAATTACATGTACAAAATATAGAGAAACTAACAAAACCTTAACACATTAATAATTATCATTATATTAGTATGATATGCAACCAATGAAAATTAAAAAAATTATCAACAAAAAAAAATATAAACTAGAAAAGATAAAATGGGTAAATATAGATGTACCCAAGCTGCTAGATTCATCAGCCCACAGAAAAAATTATATAAATGAAACAAAATACTTTTAAACCAATCAACCTCATTAAAATTTAAAATATAACATTATGAGGAATTGTAGTGAATATTGAGTATAATAATAAAGTGTTATTTATATGAAAAAATGTCACAATTGGAATAGTAATATTACTATTGGTAAAATATTATCATTTTCCAATATAATTGTTCATATATTTTACCATTTTTAAATATAACCATTAGTAATAATTTTACCATTATAATTAGTGTGTATAATTAGTAATGAAAAATGATAATTGATAAAGAAAGAAGAAATGATGGCCTCAACTTGTAGAGTCATGTTGTTTGAATCCCATTTTTCAAAAAAAATATAGGGTGGTAGCATCATTGGGTTTCTCCATTGAATAAACCCATTCAACGATCCAATAAGTGAGGTTTTAGCAAAATCGCTTATAATATAATTTCACGTTAATGAAGACTACTACTTTATTACTGTTGTTCTATCCACCCCAAGAAACGTCCACCATCGTACACCTTAGCCTTAATGAGTATGAGGTGTAATAATGGGTTATGTTTTTAGGTTTTAGTTACATAAATTTTTTTTCCCTTGTTTAAATAAAGTTTCCATTCAATCAATATCATTTTTATAATAATTTTTTAATCAAAATATATGCTTATGTAAGACCAATTTGATAAATTAATCATTGGACACAAATAAAACATTATTTTATATTTATAATATATATAAACTTTTATAATAAACTCATATATTTTTGGTAATTTCTATGTTAATTAAATAATAATTTAATATAATCATATTTAACAAGAAATTATCAAATAACTTTATAAAGTCCTAGGAAATTTTAATAAATGTCTAAATTTTAGTTATCTTAAAAAATTTATTTTAAATAAATAAGGATTTCTATATTTAAAATTAAAAATTATCATATTTATAAAATTATTTTAATAAAATTAATATTATATTCTAAATCCACATATTTAAATTAGTTTATGTTGAATTTTTGATAATATTCTATAATACATTATTTATCTGTGAATAGTAAAAATATATAATTCTTGGGGTTCGGTATATTTTATAACTTAATATTCATATAAAATCGATTTAATAATTAATTAAATAAACTAAACAACCTAAAATATGTTATTTGTTTAGTATTAGGTTTTTTAAAAACTGTTAATAAATTTCCAATCATATAACTGACTTTCCAATGTCTAAAATAGATTTTTTCTAAAACTTTTTTGTGTGGAAAATTTACTCTTCCATGTTAAAAGAAGTGATAAGATATTGTTTTCAGTTCTAATGGATTAAAATATCATATAATATGACTCTAATTTCAAAACCATGAGCGAAATATAGGGTGAGAAAAGGTTTTTTCATTTTCCACAACTAAGATTTCCAATACCTATATTTAGAAATTATTAAACAATTACTATACTTTTTCTATAAATACCCGCCCATTTAACCTTTCACCTTCACTCAAAATCATTACTCCATGAAGTTATGGTTAATTTTCCTCCCAAATATTCTTCCCATGGTTTATGTATCCATGTTTCCATCTTTATGATTTATGATCAAATATACAGGGTAAGGGAATACTCTTCTTCCACTTTTCCATTCAAGTAATTATTTTTGGGTACATATTCTAATGGGTATTTTACATTTACTTTTTATGATTCATATCATACCCTTACTGAAAAAAATAATGTTTTATTAGTGGTATACCTTCATCTTCTCTCATTTATCCTTTTCTAAATCAACATTTTATACCCATCATGTTGCTGAATTTACTTATCAAATTTCACTATTTTACATAAAAAATTAGTATATTGTGAATACTAACCCCATTTATTTATCCATGGGTATTCAACAATATGTTAATATAATTTAATTATTATGGTATTTATATATATAAAACCTGAATTTTCTTTTCGTTTGTTAAAATGATGTTATGTTCAATCCTTTAAGCACTTACATATTCATTGATTTTATATGAATCTCATACTTTGTTATCCTTAGGTTATTGGAAAAAATGATTTATTGTTATCAATGTTGCTCACATTAAATTAATACATATTATGTTTGATCCTTGATTTCATTCCAATTCATTGGGTAATGAATTTAATCTCTAGTTATAACATGTTTTAAAAAACCATGGTGAATAAACTTTTTACTTTTTATTTATAAAGCCTTAGTGATAAAACATTGTGATATTCTCATGTATGTATCAAATTAATGTTGTACCCACATTAATATTTCATGATTTATGTTTTTTTACATTATTTATATTCTGGTTATCATGTATATTTTTATGAATCGTGTTCATATTGGTATTCCTCATCATCACATGTTAATTGTCTCCCTTTATTATTCCACTACTGTTCTTCATTATCATCCCATTATATTGATGAATATCCCCATGATATAAGATATAGTAAATTTAGTATAGGTTTAACCCATATATAATCCTTTTAAATAGATTAGAATAATATTTTTATTTTTTCTTGTATTATGATCCTAATTTCCAAAAAACTAAAATTTAAAAGATCATGTGTTTGAATCCATGTGATTAAATTTTATGTAATAAAATTGTGGGATACCATAATAAGAAAGGGAGAGATAATTTGATTAGTAAAGGATATCATAGGATATATCAATCAATTATCATATATGAGAATTATATATAAATAAAGGTATGATAACATGATAAAAAATTATTAAAATCAGACCAAAAGACCATTAATGATAAATCCAAAAAAAGACTTGTCATAACAATAGTCAGAAGTTGTATGCATGAAGAATAATAAATAATAAATCATGATTCATGTGAATATATAATAATCATAAAACATAGTTTATGGAATATTTATTAACATATAAAAACAATTATTTAGTCAAAGTTTGCTCCCAATACTATCATTGTGCATAAAGTCTCACAATGGAGACACCTACTTGGTCATTCCCAACATTCTCTTAGTAGTAACAATTATCTAGTTAACTCTAAAATATCTTAGAAGTTTATTAACTCCAACATCTACTATTATTTTGTAAACTAGAACATCATTAACAAATTCCTTGGAGAGCTATATAATTTTTAGACCACCCATCATATAATGAAAATCCTATATATATATATATATATATCTGTGTGTGTGTGTTTCACAAGGTCATAAAACATTCATCATATCACTATATCATACATTGTGGAAATGAAACGAGTTTCAGATAAATTTCATCATTACATCATTGAATAACCCATGGAAAAGTAATGGGTTTCATAATGTTTTCATCATAATATAATTATCCCCTGAGATAGAAATGAGTTTCATGGAATCATCATCACCACATGAAATCTAGAGAAACAAAGTGAAATGTAACCTAATATAATATCAATGGGGAAGAAAAAAAATTCTTAAAGGATGTTGACAGTGATAAAAAATACCTTTAAAAGTTCATTCAAACCTTTATTTGAAAACATTATAAAATTTTATTTTATTTTGATAAAATTTTAACTATAAATTCTCAAAATATTCATAAAAATACTTTTATTTAAAAATAAATAAGGAAGAATATAAATTAATATTCAATGAAAACAATGGTCAAGATGGCTATAAAATTATTTCATGTCATATTAGTTAAAATAAACATTCCTTTCTCACGTTTGTAAAATGTAAAAAAAATCTTAATTAAAAAAAATCACAAAAAATATTCCTTTTTTTCTTTGTTAAAAAAATTAAAAGGTTGATAAAATTAAATATATAAAATATTTCATGTATAGTTGTGAACTTTCATAAATCATTTTTCAAGAGTATGGATATGGAAGAAAACGTTCACTAACCAAAGAGGAAAAAAGGTCATATTTTCTTCAAAAACATTTTATTGATCATTTTAAGTACCAAATAGAAGAAATGGTAATAACAACTAAAAAATATTGAATTCATCAAAATAGAATAAAGTGTCTGTTCTTTAAATTATAAGTTCTATATAATTTCCCTCAATAGAAATTTAGCATAGGCAATCCCAAAATGAAATGAGATAGTAACATAAACCACTTACCTAAAGTATTATCTTTCCTCACACGCATTCACATATCGTGTAGGATAAATATAAATTTATTATGAATATATTATAGAACAATATTTATACATAACATGTCATGAACCATACCCAGTTGGGGCTCAAGCCACCACTACCCCAAACTCGCCTCCATAGGTCAGGGGTGGAAAAAGGTGCAAGAAGGCATTCCCTAAATTGGAGGCATTTTCCAAAGTACCTGTATACACACACCTAAAATTATCAATGCAGTAGTGAAGAGGAATAATAATTAAAAGATTAATCATCTATAAAGAAATCCAATCATGCATAACCTATAATATGTGCAAGATTATGACAATGAAAACTGTAAAGTAAAGGGAAAAAATGCACACACAAATACAAATATGTCCCAACCTGAAAAAACAAGAAAAGTAAACTACTGAGATATCCCTACTATGGATCTTAATTTCAGGACCAAAATATGTGGTCCACAATACCAGGTATTCCTAAGAACCTATGGATTCACTTTCAACACATCTATTGTCTGTATAAGAAATGACACGTGTAGGAAAATCCCACGTAGTGGTGAGTATATACAGACCCAATAAGACAGCCTAAAAGCTAAAGGGAGAGAAGTAAGAGATAAAACTAGGAATAAAGATACTATATAGTACACGTGATTAAATATATATTAAAATATAACAAATAAACCCAGCCCAATAGATGATAATCTCATCCAAACACAAGGGGATCAAACAGTGTGTAGATAAATTACACGTCAAGCCTTTTCCACATATAGTCAGAGAGTAGACTCATCCAACCGTGAGAATCTAATCATGGAAATCATGTGTTATACACCATTTTTCTACATATCTAAAATAATGATAGTAACCAAATATGAAGTTATAGATACATAAGCTATATATGTTACCTCAATCAAAATAATCCCAAATGAGAATGAATGGGGGTTTACATCTCATAACTCAACATAATAAGATGAGTTACCAATGATTCTAAAATTCCATCAATGATTAAAAACATAGGATTTATCTTCCCAGATGTTACCTTCCATGTTAAAGAACACATTTCCACTATTCTGTACATGTTAGGGGCAATAATCTCTAGGTTGAAGACATGTGCACCGGTACAATAGAAGGATTCCACTCTGATAAATGATAGAGGACCCATGCCCATCCCATAAGGATGGTTCCACTCTGGAAGTCATAGAGGACCCACTTCCCAGCTTTATTATAGGGTACTAGTTGAAAGTCATTGAGGACCCACTACCCATCTCTACTGGAGGGTACCACTCAGAATTCGTCAGGGACCTACTTCCCAACTCTACTAAAGGGTTCGAATTTGAAGTTATCAAGAACCCACTACTCATCACTACATTTGGGTACCACTTATAGGTCATCAAGGACCCACTACCCATATCTACTTAAGGGTGCCACTTGGATGTCATTGAGGACCCATTGTTGAGGTCTACTAGAGGGTACCACTCCAAAGTCTTCAACAACCCATTGGCCATCTCTACTAGAGACTACCAATAATAATTCCCCAGGTTATCCTATATGATCCCTACCATATTAAAACATCATCTAACCAAGTTTCATTCCTACAACATTAAAAGAAATGTATATAAAAAAACACAATAGAGGGAACCATCATTTTCTACGTGAAAAAACAATCAAGATAGGCTACTCACATGCCAATATATGAGTTCAAATGAAGGAGATACAAGGATTTATAGTTTAATCAAAAGAAGACTAGTAATTTATAGTGATTGAGGGGGCCAATATAGTGTGAGGTCCCACTCCACAACTTGTTCATGTCCTTAGAAAATACATGGATCCCAATCATTGTAGGATTACATGTCCTGTGGGTGGACTGAACTATATGTTCAAACTGTCTAGGGATGGGTTGTGTACTACTGGATGTGTCCATGTACTTCAGTACACAACCATGTGTCTTTCACATGGTGCCCTACAAGTGTGATATATCACATAGATCATCCACCTGGGGATGAGGTACATTACAAATAATAGGAAAACATTTCATTCCATCTTTATAGATTTCAAAAACCCTAATCATCACAACCAAGGGGATACACGTCTTATCTTCATCATTGAAAATGATGTGTAGTCAGGTTGTCCATTGATTATTAGATCCTTATCCATTCATTGATTTAGTTTGTTCCTTCACATATCCCAAATATAATTCATCTGAGATTAGTAGATGTATGTGTCATTCATCATTTTCGGCCATCATTTTCCTAAAATCGTATGTTTTTGTTTATCTTGGGGTTATTCATCCAACTCATACACATCACTCCTTCCTTAAATGATGATTTGTACTCTGAATATTGAAACAATCATCCACAACCCACTATATATCAATATATGTTCTGGATTCTTAGATAAGTTCCTCGTTCGCAAAACCAATATGAGGTGGTCCGATTCGGCTCAGTACCACCTGGCAATATCGAACAAGGACCATGGGTTCTAACTATGGATAAAAATGATGAAAAATAGTAAAATTCACTAGAACAATTTTTTAAACTATTTTTCCCAAGAGTTCTTGGGAAAAATTCTGTAACGGTTCTTTAGGGGTTAGAAATGAAAGAAATAACGAAATTAATCTTGTACGTTGGATCTTACCAAGTATTTATTTTTCCTAAATCAATTGAAGTGGTTTATCCACTCATTCAATAAAGAAGAAATTTAAAAGTCTGACCAGGATATTGAACTTTTTTTCATCCAAGAACATGAACGCCAATGATCAAAGGAAGTTGTTGTGTTCTCTATATATCGATCTCCTTTGATATGGCATTTTATTATCATCTGAGGTGATTCACCATTGATGGAGGAAAAATAATCTCTCAGTAGATCCTATGATTTTGATTCTTACTCTGGATGAATTTCAATTGTAGTATATTTATAAACATTTCATTTACATAAAAATTATTTAATTAATTAATCCAATGAACATACCGCTAATGGGTGATATGTCTAAATGCCCAACACTAACCTATTTTAGATCATGCCTTGGTCAAAAAATGTGTTCTGGACTCATCCATGATCGAAGATTTATTATATGAGCTTCTATGAAATATTTTTTCAATTTTCATCAAGATACTATACGCACACAATATATAATGTATCTAATATTTTTATAAAAATTTCTTTTGTGCACACCAACCTGCAAAATCACGTGTCATCTCCACGTCTCTGTAAGAACCCTACTGTTTATTACACACTTAATCATGATTTATTACATAAACATGAACTCATTAAAAATTTGAGGATCGAGAGGTCTAGTGTCTTGAAAAATTATGAGCATTACATAGAAACCTAAAACATAAAATACAATATCTTTACTGAAAACTTATTTTACATGCCCATAATATTCCTTTATAGTTAACATTTCATGGGATAACCTGAGCACATACATTAGAAAATGGTGAGATATAAAGCCCAGTAAGGGAGTAAACAAGGAACAAAAGGAATAATATAATACATGATATCAATGGAGTAGAAGAGAAATATTAAAATAAAGGCATGATATAGCATGATTATCATAACATGGATATGTGGAAACAACATTTAACATGATGTTATCAAGATCCAAGGCCCATTGCACATGGATCATGATTAAACCCTCATTTCCCATGAATTATCTTGATTAAACCCTCATTGAACATGAATTAGCATGAGTAAAAACTCATTTCACAAGACATATCATGATCTCATTCTTTACCCAATCCATTTGAGTGCTATCAGGGTTCACCCTTCTTAATCATTTCATTTCATGCATAATTGTGCCGCATAGATCAAACAACTTGGATTCATTAAACATCATAATTTATTCCAAAAATAAGTGACATGGAATACATAAATGTTAGTCCTCAATCAAAATGTTCAGGTGTATAATGGTTAATACCCTTGATTGAGAAAGGGTATTTTAGTCACTTATATGATGATTTTGGCTTGGGAAATTTTGGTGTATATTTGATAGCATAACGACATCAAATAGAAATCATAAACTGGGTTGATGAGAGATAAATGTTTAACTCATCATTTATACATGAAATTTATAGTATTTGGGTCATGGAATATAATATCCCAACATATGTAATGCAATTTATATTCACAATATAAAATAATTTCTTGAATTTAAATGAGGAGAGAGGAATCCCCTGCAGAATTTTGGTATGGTAACAGGTGTACATGAAAGGAATTAATAAGAGGGAAAGGGATATCTCATCATTAAAAAATAAGTAGGGTGGTGTAGGAGAGGTTCTAAATCATACCCCATCATGTTTAATTGAAAATAAAAGGGTAAAAAATATAAGTAAACATGAATGTAAATGAGGAAGGAAAGAGAGGATCCCTTACTTGAGTGTGTGACTTCAAGAGATTGAGGAGAATATTATTGAGAGATTGGGGTTACTTGGGAGTATTATAGAGAGAGTATTTCATAGGTTGATCGATCTACATATTTTTTGGTTTAAGAGGAATGGTAGATTGAGTGGGTTTATATAGGAAAGGAGATGGAATTATTTATTATATAGGTTTAGGACATGGAAATTAAATAAATTAATACCACAAACCATACAAATTTTTTTACACATGGTTTTTGAAAAGGGGAGTGGAAAACAATATTTTATCAGTCTATTTCCCTAAATTATTAAGATATTGGGCTTTATTATGTTGAGGTGAGTCACACTCACAAGGAAATCATTTTAAAATGTTAAACTATTTTTTAATTCTTGGAGGGTCCATTAAGGCACAATAAAATTAATAAAAAAAATCAAAAACACATTATTTTAAATTTAAAACATATATTGGACGAACAACCATTTTGTATCATTTTATTACAAAACTATTGGGTCATTATGATTCCCTAAAACAAATTATATATTTAAATGGTATTTAATTTTTACCAAAATTTTTAAATCTCTTAGAAAATTATGAAAAAATCCCCATTTGATAATTTCGATGTCCTAAATCCAAAAACGATATTCATTTTATCTAAATAATTTTTCAAATATGTCAATTTTTACTTTTATAATAAAAACCGATATTTATAAAAAATGCATTGGTTTTGACAAAAACTGCATTCAATCATTAATAAAAATTACCATTGTATTCATAAAAATCAAGTGATCATTTATATTTAACAAAAAGTAATTTACTGATAATATTTTATTAAACTATTATTTAATAAAAAAATCCATTAATTCATCCAAATATATTTCTTAATTTAATTTAAATATTAATTAAAAATACTATTTGTGCATTAAAAACCTTTTACAAAGTAACAATAATAAAATGAATGTATATTCTCTATTTAAAAAATAAAGCACTTAATAATAGTTCTAGGATCTTATTGAAAACCCATATAACACCCTCATAATACCTAAGGTTAATATGTGTGATGGTGAAAGACTCTTGGGGATGCTCGAATAACATCGCTCGGGTGGTAATCTCTATTATCTTCAAATTCTCCCATAGGCGGTTCTGTTTAAGCTTACTATGTCGAAGTTCATATTGGGAATGGTAAAGAGAGAGTCCTAATGATGATACCTCCTTTTAGATCTCTAAAAAATGGGCTTCGTTTGGAGAAATTCTACTAGATGAGGCCCTCACTTCCTTTTTCTGAGTAAATTGGATTTGTTAAAGCCCTATATTTACACTAATCATGTCGTCAATGTTCACCGACTATATTATCAATGGTAATAATTTTTAATGGTATTTTAAAATCCAAAAACATAAAACCAAGTTAGTTTAAATGTTTTATATAACCATTTTACATAATAAGAAATTTAATTAGATCAAGAGGATTCATCATTAATAAAATTTTGTTTTGTTACAACCTATATTTGGAAATATATATAGAAATATATTGAAGTATTACAAAGAAAAAAGGGGTCTCTATATCATTCCATCCTCCAAGATTTTCATCACTAAAAAGAAATACTAAACAAACAACTCATGATATTAAGCCTGTATTTTTGTCTCCTACTCTCAATAACTCACTTACAAATTCCCAAGTTACCTAAACATGTGATCCAAGGGTATTTTCAGTCCATATGAGGGGATCTCTTATTGATCCTTGATCGCCACTAAGTTCTCCGCAAATGTTTCTTTTTCTTCAATGTCATACTCACCTCCTTCAAGGATGTGCATGGGGTCATGCATGTATTTTTTCATCTATGATCCTCATAATAGGTGATTATCTATCTCTAGAGTGGGGGTTGGGAGAGTTGATAAGATACCTTTCAAACCCTCTAGATGTTCTCAAATGGCCCGATTAACCATCGAAATAGCATGCCTCCCCAGATGAACCACTGCAATCCTCATCATGGGTATACTCTCATGAAATATTAGTATCCCTACTCAAACTCCAAGGGTCTACAACAACAATATTAATAATATTTTTCTTTCTTATCAATACCACCCTCATCTTCTCATGGATGACCTAGACTTTCTCTATCATGACCTGCACCATCTCTGGTCCCATAAGAGATGTTTCACCGACCACTTTCAAGCACAACGGTAACCTGTAGGGTCTCCCATAGAGGGCCCCCAAAGGTTCAATACTGATGGTGGAGTAGTAGCTATTGTTTTATGAAAACTCTACCAAGGTAATGTGATCCTCCCAACTCCATTTGAAGTCTAACACACAAACCCTCAACATATCCTCTAACACCTATATAGTGTGCTCGATCTTCCAATTGGTCTGTGTGTGAAAGGATATAATCATCCCCATTTGTGTCCTAATTCCTCTTATATGACTCTTCATAATCATGATGTAAACTGTGTGTCATGATTCGAATGTATCATTGAGGGAACCCCATGAATGTGAACGATCTCTTATATGTAAAACTGCACCAAAAACTCCAATGAATTTCACTCCCTAATAGAATGGATGTGTTTTGACTTCATGATTTGTTCAACTATTACCCATATGGTGTTAAGGGACTTAATGTTGTGTGGAATACCTATAACATATTCCATGGATTTTCCATCCCATTTCCACTTTGGGTTCTTAAGGGGATGAAAAGATATTCTAGAAAAAGGTACTCAGAGTTCACCTATTGATAGGTGAGATATTGTAAGATGAACTCATCAATGCTTCATCTAATTATATACCACTAAAACCACCATTGAAGTTATTTATACATATTGCCTACACTGGTATGTACAAATAGGGGAGGAGTGTGTAACTCTCACATCACCTCCTCTCACATCATGAATGAAACCACATTCCATCCCTATAAATAGTAAATGTGATTCTATCCTTTAAAATATCCATATGGTGAATCCCCTATGGATATATTTTCATGTAGGACCTCACAGTTAATGTATCCCAGTTGGGACTCTCTCAGTTTCTCATTAGGTAGAGTAGTCAACTCCATTGGTTGAAGAAAAACTATACCCTGCTGGTCTACCAGGGTCACCTATAGGGAGTCCAATTGCTCCAAAGACTCCTTTACCAAGTGAGCCTAGGAATTTCTACTAAGGGAATATTCTACTACATTTATGTTTCCTATAGTATATACGATCTCAAAGTCATTGTCTTGTAGGAACTCCAACCAGAATCATTATCTCAGGTTCAAGTGTCTCTGTATCGAGACGTAATTGAGAATCAGATGGTTTGAGTAAGATAAAATGTTCTTCCCATGAAGGCATTGCCTCCACATGCTCTGGGATAAGTTTATCACGACCATATCTAAGTCATGAGGTGCATAGTTTTACTTATGGGGTAAGAACTTCATTTACTCATTTGTGATAACTTTCTATAGCTACATCAACACAAAATTAAACCCATCTCTTGAGGAATCACAATAAACCACATACTTTACACCCTCCTCTAGTAGTCTCATCATTGGAGTACTCATCAACCTCAGCCTAAACTCTTAAAAGGCCCTCTTGCACTATTCAGAATAGGTAAAAGGATTCGTTTTTCTTATTATTTTTGTCAAAGGGGCTACAATTCTAGATAATTCTTCCAAAAATATCTTGTAGTACCCATCTGAGCCAAGAAATATTTTCACCTCTAACATGCTCTTGGATGGATCCCAGGAAAGAACTGTTTTGATCTTTATTCGGAAAATAACTAAACCATGCTCATAAATGATATTCCCCATAAATTAATCCCCATGAATCCAAAAATATCACATAGAGAGATTACCATAAAGCTGATATATTCTAAGAAAATATAGAATCATCCTCAAATGATCTATATTATCATCCAATGAAGTCGGGTAGATTAATATTTCATTGATTAAGAAGACCATAAACTAGTCCATGTATGGCTAGAATACATATATCATCAAATATATAGTCACGATTTAGTAATTAATCACACCAAATGGCATCATTATGAACTTAGAGTGTCTATAGTTACATCGGAATTCCAGATTAGGAATATATGTATGACGAACTCTCAAATGGTGGTAGACAGACCTAATATCGGTATTTGAGAAATATCTTTCACCATATAACTGGTGAAATAGGGTTTCAATCCTCATTAAGGGGTACTTGTTATTTTTCATGTCATATTTGTGGTGACAATAATCCTTGAATGTTTAAAATCTCATATTCACCTTTTTCTCAAACAACACGGGAGATTCTCAGGGGGGAAATGGGCATCATGAAACCCTTCTCTCGAGGGTCCTCCAACTACAACTATATCTAAAAGAGATCGGTCGAGGACATATAATATTTTTTATAAGATATCATAGTGGTTCGAATATTATATTTGATGCAAAACTCCATCGCCAACCTCATATGTAGTCTTATAGTATCTTTAGGGAATACGTCCATATAATACTCTAGGTCTAAAGGAATATATTTTCCTAAAGAACCTTATTCACCAAGGTTTATACTCTCCAACTGATGGGTGATGGGTAG
This sequence comes from Viscum album, assembly GCA_963277665.1. Classification (NCBI taxonomy): domain Eukaryota; kingdom Viridiplantae; phylum Streptophyta; class Magnoliopsida; order Santalales; family Viscaceae; genus Viscum; species Viscum album. The sequence goes on along the minus strand of OY728163.1, from coordinate 255,872,495 downwards.
AAGACTCCTACTCAAAGAACCCACTTGTCCCATTGTTAGATCTCTCTCACCTATAAAGGTAAATATCTCCCTATCAGTGTGTAGGAATCTGACTCATCTGTGATGATAGTCAATCTTGGCTCAGAATAAGGAAAATCAATCCATAACGAAAATTACATCATATTATTCTATCTTGATGACCAAAAGGTCCCATGTGAAACTCTCTCCACCAAGTGATAGTTCAAACTTCTGACAGATAAAACGTACAAAAGAAGTGTTCCCAAAAAAGAACATCAAGACAAAGATTATAGGATAGCATCGCAAATGGGAGCTCCAACTCTTGCACATGGAGTATAGAGATGAATGAATGACTAGAACATGTTTCTAATAATACAGAAACAAGTGAATAATAACTCATATAAAACCTCTAATAATATCATGCAATGCACGGTCATAAGCCTCCAGATCCTATGGTTGTCTGTGACCCCATCCCCCAGCTCCCTGAGCCTGACATGGGCTTTTGGGTTTTTTTGGTGGAAGGATCTCATATCATCATCCCCCACCCATACCAGCTCCTGTTCCTATACTATATTTACTTATATAGGGACCACCATATCTTTTCCCAGGAGATCCCCGATCATGGCGCCACCTCAGTCGTGGTGGTCCATCATCTACCTATATGTGCTCCTCAGCATGTATAGTCTAGAAGTCATGTGTGATGTGACCTTTATCTTCACAATTATAGAACTAGACCTCACCATGGTACCATAGTGCTCTGTGCTATCCCTTTTCAAAATTACCATTAACCCATGTTTGATCATGAAACTGTCTCCTAGGTCGAGACCCCACTGATTGGCGCCTGCGGGATGCTGAAAAGAACCCAACTCTTGGATGCCAACAATTAGGACTAGCTACCTGGTTCCCCTATGATAGAAAATTCGTTTTCACCAGTTCCATATCTAGTACCTAGACATAGGTGGTGATGACAAAGGGCACTAAACTAGCATATATCCCTTTGTGGAATGCCAACTCAAACTTATGTGCTTAGAAGTCGACATTACATATCATGTCAAGGGAGTACCTGGTAAGGTATGTAAACATCACTTCATACTCTTCCAAAGAAATACCTCTCTGTAATATATTCAAAATATCTTTAACCCAGACCGATCATAAGAAGGAGGGGTAGTAATCTACATAGAACAGCTGCTAAAAGCTGGTCCATGAGAGTGTCGACTCATTATGCATCTGTGTAACAAGGCTACACCAGTGCCCAGTTACTCTATCAAAAATTATCGCTTACAGTGTGACAACCTGAATTTTTAGGGCTCTAATAAGACTAATGATATACACTACCTACTCTAGACAATCCTATGCTTCCTAATGATCTATTTCTCCATGGAACCTTTGCAACCTTTGGTGCTGGAACTTGACAATCACACTAAGCCTGGAACTTCCCCAGACTGCTCTTCTATGATGATATGTTTCTCAATGGGTGGAGGTGTTGTTTCCTACCCGGATAGATGGAATATCCCACATGATGGTCCATAAACTAAGGTCTTGTCACTCATTATATCGATATCATGATCTAGAACCAATATCTAGGCTAGCTATCATCATGGTGGTGTCCTACGATTTATCAAGACATAACACAGTTAAATGACCATATATTTATAAACAATGGGGAGTTTATGCAAGAAGTAAAGTCAAATAATCAATCATATATTATGAATGTACCATTGATCCCTACAACCAATGTATCTGTATGATGAGTTGACAAGAAAATATTCAAGGTCTTGAGGAATAGATTGATTGGCCTCTCGCACCATCATAGGACTCCCTATCATAAGAGATGAACTTGAGACACTTTTACATTGTTTCACTTAACCCAACCAAATAATAATAAGGGTAATACTCCAAAAAATGTCCCAAGAAATTAATTGCTCTCATACCAATCTTTCACGACCCAACCCAACCTAGGGCTCATGCCGCAACTACCCTAAGATCGCATTAATAGGCCATGGGGTTGAAACAGGTGTTGAAATACATATCCAAAATTGGTGGAATTTTCTTAAGTACCTATACACACTTCCAACCATATCAATGCATTATTGAAGAGGAATAATAATAAAATGATACATCGTCTAGAAACTAAACCAATCATTTATAACCTCTATAGTGTACAGGATTATGACAGTGAATAAAAAAATTTAAAGGGTCAAAATACATGCCCAATTAGAAATATAACCCAACATTACAAAACTGGAACAGTAAGATGCTCTGAGAACCAAGCTTCCGATCTTCGAGATATGACCATTGTACATGGTCCAAACTACCAGGTATCCCTATGATCCTCTAAAGTCACTAGTGACCTATCCTTCTTCGGTATAAGACACATCACATATGGGAAAAGACCATTCAAGGGTGAGTATAAAAATATCTAGTAGGACTCTACAAAAGATTAATTTAGAGAGGTAAGAGATACAACTAGATATAAATAAATTAGATAGTACATAGGATTAATGATATAGTGAAAGATAACAGTTGAACCTAAACTAAGATAGAGTAACCATATCCAAACATAATGGGATCAACAGAATGTGTAGATGAAATACATGTTCATCATTTGATACATATAGCAGGAGATTAGACTCATCCTACCACAAGAAGATAAATATGGAAAACATGTGGCATACCTCATGTCTGTTCACATCTCATGGAAAGAGAGTAATAAAATCCAAAGGTATAGATACATGAGATAAATATATATTCTCACTGAAACAGATCCCAAATGAGAGAGAATGGGGATCTCCGACTTCACAACTCTGCCCAAGAAAATGATTCTCTAATATTTCCAAAATTCTATCAGTGATACCCAGTATCTCTTATTTTTTCAAGAAGTAACCATCCAAGCCAAAAAACACCATTCCACTATGTTGTACAACTGAGGGTAAAAATCTCTATGTAGAGGACACATGTGATACTATAATAAGACATTTCCACTCTGATATCCAATGGTGGACCCATTCCCTATCTAGTGAGAGGGTTCTACTCTAGAAGTCATTAGAGACCAATTACACAGCTCTACTAGAGGGTACCACTCAGAAGTTGTTGACAAACCACTGCCTAGCCCTAGTGGAGGGTACCACTTGGAAGTCTCTGAGGTTAGACTACCCAAATCTAATAGAGGGTACCATTTAGAAGTCATCGAGGTCCAACTATCCAGCTCTACTGGAGGGTACCACTTGAAATGCCACTAGTGATCATGTGTGACCACAACCATCGTCGAGCATCCCCTAACCAATCAACATTCCTAGAACATTCCAAATTGTATCTTTAAATCCATAATGAAGGGAACTATAATGTTCTATGTAGAAAAACACTTAGGATAGGCTAATTGTATGCCAAAATCCAATTTCAAAAGAAGGAGAAGCCAGGTCTTCAAGTTTCCTGAAAAGGATCCAAGTAGTACATGACTTGTGAGGGGACCCCCATCACGTGTTCTCCCACTCCAAAACTAGGCCATGTCTATAGATATTTTATGGCTCCCAACCCATGTAGTATTATACATAGTTCAAGTGGACTACATGGTATGTTCAAACTATTTGGGGTCATGTCGTGTCCTTCTAGCTATGTCTGTGTACATCGGTACACAGCCATGTTCCTTACTGTATACTGCCACACAGATTCCTGCCTATGTGATCTATCACATGGATCATCCACCCAAGGATGTGGTACATAACATTTAAGAGGGATACATGTTATTCCGTATTTGTATATTTATAAACCCCTAGCCATTGAAGTCATTGGTATACACACAGTATGTTCGCCATTGTACAGGGTGTGTAGTATGGTTTTCCATAGCATCTCATATCTATGATCCACATTGCAATTTCATCTATTCCACCACAAATCCCATCTCAAATATTCTGGATATTATCATATATATTCTTTATTCTTAATTTTTTCTATCGTTCTCTAGAAATCAGATCATGTTCTTCATCGAGGGGTTCAGCATCAAACAAATACATATCACGTCTTCTATCTGTGATGATTCAGACATTTTTCATTGAAAAAAAACCAAAACCCATATCATATCCATATCTATTCTTGATTCATCAATTTTTACCTTTTTGATGAAAACATTGCAATTCATGGGGGTTCAATTGTGTTCGATACAACCTGAAAATGTCAAACCTATACCATGGGGTCCATCCAATAATGAATGCGAATAAAATGATAGGTAAAAGTAAAATATGGTTAAATTATCGTTTCCAAGATTTCATTGAAAACGATCAAGAATGGGGAATCCAGGGTTTGAATCCAAGGAAATAGTCAAATTAATCACATATGTAAGAGAATGTCAAGGCTGAAATTGGTGCATATCAATAGAAGAGGATGATATGGTCAATAAATTTAATCAAATAGGTTATGAAATAGAAATTTATGAGTCCTACCTAGATGTTGGGTCACTCATTAATGATTAATGCTCCTTCCACTGATTGAAGGATGTCATCACGTTCGTTTCATCCCAATCTTCTTAGATCTTGTGTTTCATCATCATCTGAGGCGATTCACCTATTACGGATGAAAGAGAAGATCTTGATATATAACAAGATTATGAGGCTAATCCGAGGATAATAGATTGAATTAATTAATTAATTAATACACTGATTGTATCTTCAATGGGTGAGATGTCTAAATGACCCTTTTCGACCTATTTTAGGACTCGCCTAGGGTAAACACTATATTCTTGGATAAAATGGAGTCTCATATTTAAATTTTTTCTTCCATTTAATATTTATTCTATTTTATTTATGATCCCATTTTCATACATTACAAAATATATCAAATATTTTTATAGAAAATACATTTGGGGTCACTATGCCTCATAATCACACATTGTCCCAGCCTCTAACTCTAGAAATATATATAGAAACATTTCGAGGACTTACATGTAAAAAAATTGGTCTCTAAATAACTTATCATTTATAATTCAATTATAATTTCTAATTGTCACTTTAAAAAAAATTTATTTAATTAATTGATCATTTGGGAGAAAATTGGTCTGTTTTCGATGAAACTTTCTATTTTATCATTCTGGTAATTGAATTTTCATCATGATTTTATCATATATGGATTATTAATATCGAAATGTTTATAATGTATATTCATTATATATACCTTTTATTCATTCATGTAAATTTTTGATGAAAAATGAATTACATCACTTCATGTAGACAGTAATCCACACGTACACATGAGTGATGTTTTCACTTTTGGATGGATGGAACGGAAGAAAGGTAAATTATAATTAATCTTGCTAGAATAATTATAATATCATTAAAATCACATATATTTATTAAATCTATACATATTAACAGCCATGTAATGAGGAAATGACAAAAAAATCAAACCACTTCAAGGATTTGTTGGTCCACATGTACGCACGGGCGACATTGTTGTTTTCCAATATATGGAAATATAAGAAAGTAGATTAGATTATATAATTTAAAAAAATAATTATTTAATAAACAAAATATTTCAACATTAAACCCATAATAATAACCATCCATTAATTATGGTGATTGATAATGAATCAAATCACTACCTGGAGGTGTTTATCCCTACATACTCATGAATGATACTTTCACTCCCCCTTTGATATTAACGGTGTGTAAAATGGTTGGTCCATCATCATAATAAAATTTTAGTTTATTTAGGATACTAAATTAATTATTTTATAATGGACACCCCAGATTTAGAGACGGTATAAGAAGAAATATAATTGATACTACTCATTTAAGAGTTATATCTCTTCATTGAGAAACCTATTTTTTCTTACACTTTAGGATTGAAAAGATGATATTAGGATCAAAACATGACCTCTAAGAAATGTTTAAGGTTGTTAGTAAGGGATTATTTGATTTATTTTATGATACTTAAGGCTCAATAACTATGATAAAAAGGATAGGTGGTATCCTTCTAAAAAGGAGGGAGTGTCCACACTTGAAATTTTTCAAATGATTAGAATATATTGATTTTTTAATCAAGTACAATATATCCAAAATGAAAAATAATAGAATATAACATACAAAATATTGAAATAAAATCAAAAAAATTAAATTACATCATTTTTTTGTGATATTTTTATCATTATCTTTTAGGTTAATCCCTCAGTATTCCTATTCTAACCCTAACCATGACAATATTTTTTTACAGCTTTCACTACACATTGTGAAAAAAAATTGTGTTCATATTATTAAATAATATTAATTATTTTGATTCTAAATATATAATCCATTATAAAATATTAAATTCTTATAAGCGACCAAAATTTATTTTTTAAAAAGTAATAGAAATATAAAAAACTATTTTCAGAAAAATGCATTTTTAGTCATTAAATTAACTTTAACTTCATTACATGTCATGTTAAAAAATAGATGAATATTAATATATTTTATTTAATATATTATATAAAATTTTAAATGCATCCATAAATATATATTAATATAATTTTTTAATACAAAAACATATTGTGCATATAACAAAAACTTTTTAGGAAAAACGATTTCATTTTTACCTTCAAATGCATTGATTTTAACATCGTATCAATTTAAAACTAAGGAATTAATTTTATACATATGTAAAAAATAATTTTTTACAATATTGTTAGTCTTATTGATACCCTCTAATCCAATAGATATGTGACAAATTTCAAATTAAATAATAATATTCTACTAATATACCATGATTTGATTAAAATCATTATTGCATGTAAAGAAAACTATCAATGAAATAAAATTTATTGAAAGGGAAATATATCATAAAATCTATAGGTGTTACATAACTTCTCTTATACCGTAAGGGAGTATTCTATTTCCATATCGTCAAAATACTTTCTCCAATAGAGGATCGCAGGCTTGTGTGAGCTCTTATCACATGTGGAAATATCTCATTTGTAAAAAGAGGATCGCAAACCCATACAAGTGAATGGAAATACCAAATATATATAATATATAGGTATAAGAACATATTACCCAGGATAAAACTCAATAAATGGGAGAATTTCTAACCCTATCTTCCATATGGTGTGCGGTAACTGTTCTTTGATAACACTCCAGGTCGTCGGGGTGGGATAATAATCACCAAGAAGGCTAATATCCAATCCTATATTTTACAAATCTATCATGCTCGATCACAATCTCCTAATCATGAACTATATCTCTTTCTTAATAAATTAGTTCCACTATCATGTTCTAAATTGATGAAAACAAATAATTTATTACTTTCACACTAAAATCAGAATCCCTTAAATTCTTAATGAACAAACCTAAAGCTCAGAATTTCTCCAATGAGAAAAAATGTATTTTATCCCACATCACCCTTAAATTATTATATAATGGAAAATGGATTACATAATAGTGATCTATGTAAAAATAAAAAGGATATATTGTTTACTTTTCCAAAACGGGCTCTCGATGAAAAATATATACCTACTTTATAATATATATTATTATCATATTCTAGAAGAGAAAGATAATTTAATGGGATTTAGGGATCATGACATGAGACAAAATTATGTAGCATATATGATTCATGAATCTCAATTTTTTAATCATGATTCCACACAAAGTTCATTGTATGCTCAAACAACGGAATCTATTTTTATTATATTATAACTATTTAATTTTATTTTTTCTCTCGTCATCGATGATGCATGCCTACCCACACCCTACACTTATCATGCGGTTCTCCCATGTTTGTATCTTCCTCCTATTTATTATTTAAATTTATTTATTATATTATTTATTTATATTGTATTATTATTTTAATTATTTTGTCAAACCCCGTTTATAAAATTATCTAAACACGTATAAGTCAGACATTAAACATGATATTTCTCCTACCTTCCTCAAAAAACCACTCTGGGCTACACATGATGGGACTGTTATAGCCTCTTGCAAAACTGCAATCCTCTCCCCTTATTCATGTTATTACCTACTCGATCATGAATTTTCAGTCCCAAGGAGGGATGTGAAGATATATAATTAAGATATATAATAATATAGAGAAGGTAAAAAAAGTATGCAAATCTTGAGATGAGGTTAATAATGTTGAGAATGGATAATTTGAAAAATATAATAAGAATACATAGATAAATAAATTTCTACCTCATATTTAATCATATACACTTCAAATTTATATTATTACCACTGCCAGATCCATTGTTCTAAATTATTTTAGACACATTCATGATCCTCTAATCCGTTATCGCTACCGAGATCTAGATTATATCTTCTTCTCTCTTAAGTTTTTGCACCAAAAAAGTGGATTACCCTTTATGATTACATAACATAGGTTTAAATAAAATAATTTTCAAGGTAAATCAATTATTTTCAAGAATTCATAGTATATTCAACTCATCCCTTTAACTCCACTCAAAAATTCATATTATCATGGGACCCAATCCAATCCAAACATATATAATTCCTAGGGTAAAATCCTTATTCATAACTCAACCAACATCTCAAATTCTCTATCTGATGCATCATTTCAATGTTATTTTCATTTTGTAAAAGAAAATTTGTACATCCTATTTAAAGTATACATTTTTTATAATATTATTTATGATGCTCCACAATACTCACTTTTCAACACCGGATTACCTAGAGGAAAAACCCCATGCTTCATATTCAATAGATCCATCAGATAATTTTTTCTAAGGTCGTCATCTAGGGAAAATTTCTCATTTTACCCCTAAAAAGGCCTTAAGACATCTAAACTCAAAAATTGAGATGAGTCTTGTTAGGTATGGAAGGGTTATTATAGATTTTCTAGAATAAATAGAATATAATAGATTAAAATTATTAAAGAAAAAGATTAACAATCTAAATTAATAACAATATTTAATTAAAATTGATAATTAGCAGTGAAAAAAATATAAAGATGTTTTAAATTTAGTTTAGACCAAAGTATACCAAGTGTACTCTTATACCACTCTACTCAGTGAGAGATACATTTTTCATTAATATTATTTTTGATGGGGAATCATTACCTAATTAAAAAAAATTAGTGGAATAATAGCCATGAAATCTAAAATTTATAGGGGGTGGGTCACAACCAAAATACAATAATAATTTTACACTATGGGATCCCCAAACCAAAAAAAACATTTTTTGAACCCATGTTTTAAGGATAAAAAAACATGTTACTTATTATATTAATGATTTTTAGGTGATATGATAACATTTTTTCATATAAGAAAGATTAGCGCAGATCTGATGAAGTGTGGGAAAGACCAATCATCAAAATTTACTCAAATCCAGACATGAATCACCTTTGTAGAATCCCATAGAATAATAAATTCTAATAAGTATGGGAAATATCCACCGTCATTAATGAGTCACTTTTAGAATAGATTTTTTCAGCTAATTATGGAAAGACACATGGCTAAAGGATGACTCACCATTGAACTAATAAATTTTGCTAACCGTTGGAATGACCTACCGTCAGAGACGAGTCACCATCAGGATGAGAATTTGGAAAAGTATCAAAACGAACTACTACCAAACCCGGTCCACCAAAATGCATTACTTAACATCAGTATATAAAATTTGGTAGTGTTGGAATGACATGAAACTAAGATGACTCACTATTGTCCAAACTCACTGCCCTCTCAAGTCACTTTCAGAGTTGTCTCACCATTAAAAAGGGTCATTTCACTCATTACATTTACATTGAACTAAATATTTATAATGGCTATATTATCGAATTTAAGGTTCATATTTCTTTGAATGTTTTTTCTTAATTCTATTAGAGATAATAATTCAAATTTGTGTTAGTTGTACAATATTAGGGGTAAAGGATCCAGATGACTCTATATGCATTTTTGAAGTAAAAAAAAGTAAAATAACCCCTCATGAATATATAGAGATATACATTGATATAAATTGATATACAGAGATACACAAATAAATATGTGTACATGTGAAGATATGTATAACTGAAGTGCAAGAACAAGAGAGTGTTATGAATTGTGACTTACACAAATAATATTTACCAGCGATCATATGTGGAATATCAATGTCTATAAAACATCTCGTTCCTTTCCCAAGTCAAAATAGGAGGGTCCATGACATTCAGATTTACTAATATTTTTAGACACATGACTCGGTCTCCTATTCAAGCTATATACAATGATACTCAAACTTCAGGGCATATCAAATAAAACAACTATATATATTCTTTAAATTTACATGATCTTTATATCTATTTTTTTGACATTATGATCAATGTCTTATTTACTCTATATATTAAAAATACAAAAAATCTCATGTACTTTAACTGGATGAAAATCGATATGATTTTAATTACTTTAAATTTGTTTACCCACATGTTTTGGATGAGGTCCCTATGTGTCCTGTGTTTTTTTATTCCCATAGTTATTATGGAAGAGATCCGCGTGTGTCCTGGAGAGCTGGTTTTCTGTTGTATACCTGATCAAAGTTGTGGATCAATATTATTTTATATAATTTTCTTAAAAGAAGTTGATTTCCATGTAGATAGGATTAGGTCTCATCTTGTGACTAATATTCTTGTATTTATTCTATTGTCTGTTTTTTAATATTTATATGATTGAAATTGAATCTATTTTAAATAATTAACAAAACCATCACAATAGAGCTTGTCTTAATTAGTTATTATATACAGTTTTCATTCAATAAATTGATTTCAAAATTTAATGTAATTTTTGTATACTATTTTTTCTGATACTTAATAAATCTTTGACAAATATTTTATAATATTATAACGTATATCGATATTCTATTTTGATTAACCAGGATGTAGTAATTATTTAGAGGGTTTAATTTAAACATGTTTTTAATAAAAAAATATTTGTTAAACAATTCACCCCTCCTCCAGAGATACTCACTGTGGACAAAATTTGGTATCAAAGTATTTTCAAAAAAATACAACTTTGATTTTAGTTTTGTCTTAAAGATATTAAATTTATATGATTTATAAATTTAGTTCTTTAATAGGATAATCAAAAATAGGGCTATGCTACCAACATAATTACTTTCTTTAATGGTAATAAATATGATTAATGGAAAATAAAAGTGAATATTCATATTGAAAGTATGGGTTTTTATATTTGGTCTTATATAAAGGATAAATATGAATTACCTTCTACTACTAGAGAAGCATGGGATGATGCTACTAAAATTGATTATAATAATAATTTCAAATCTATGAATTCTATTTATTGTGATATAGGATATACAAAATTTAATAGGATATCTTCTCATCAAACTCTTTTTGAAATTTTGGATACATTATCTATTTATGATGAAGGAAACAGTCATGTTAATGATATGATATTAAACACTTATACAATTAAATATTATACATTTAATATAAAACATGATGAGTTGATTTATGATATGTATATCAAGTTCAATGAGATATTGAACATAATGGGATCCTTGAGTAATCTAATATCATACAAAGATAAAATTACGAGACTACTGATATGTCTACCAGAGGGATTGATAGGGACATCTATTTCAATAAGGGAATCGTGTTACATTAGTAATCTACCTGTCAAGAAATTTATTGGGAATTTAATATTGTGTGAGGTTGAAAATAAAGATAAAATTTGAATAGGATGGTGAAACAATGAGGAAATCAGTTTCCTTTATGACTACTACATGAAAATAGAAAGACAAGGAAAATGTTCAAGGTGAAATATCCAATGATGAAGAATCAGCAGCTAATAGTGATGAAAAAATGGTCCATATGGCCATAAGGAATATGAAATTATTTTAAAAAAGAAATTATTCTAGAAACCGAGCTTCTAGGGTAGGTATGATAGTATAGGGAATTGGAAAAATGACATGAAAAGGGATGATAATTCTAATGATATTTCATGTTATTTGTATAAAATAAAAGGACATGTTAATTTTTGACACTCTTAAGTTAAATCCTAAAAGAAGTATGGGGATAATGATATAATGTACAAGAAATACATAACATCCAATTGGAGTTCCTCTAAGGATATCTCCAGTAACTCTGACTCAACTCTTGAAGAGAATCCTAATAGAAAAAATATGTTCTTATTGAGAAATATTTTTGAAGTACCAACTATATCTCATGAACTTAATTTTTGTCATTTTATAAATGAAAATGATGATGACCTATAAAAAGAGGAAATTTTTGAGTATTTAAATAGTATTGAATATAATTTTAATGAACTCAAATACTAAATTGAAACTCTAAAGAAAAATAATATTTAATATGCTTGGGTTAAAACTAATATTACAGTAGAAAATGAGAATAATGAGAAATTATTAAATGAAAATAGTTTACTAATGTTTTTAAAGTGAGAAATAAAATAAGGACATAGAGATATTTACAGATGGAAGAGAAACTATCACTCAAATACATGGAAAAAAAATTCTCATAAATATGTTACTGGTCTATATTACTAACATGGTAAGAGAAGAGTTGATAAGAGAAATTTTGTTCTCAAAGAAAAACCCTTAGGATCATTGGAATAATAGGAATCATAAGGTAGTTTCATTATATGATTTTGGTTTCCAAGTCTTTATTCCTAATACTGAGGATAATATTGAAAATTTTCTTCAAAAATAGATAATGATATTTTCTTTGGCGATTCAACTTCTATTAAATCGTATCACGTATTTAACAAGAGAATCAAGATTGTGGAAGAGTTTGTTCACATAAAGTTTGATGGGAAAGATCCATATGAATCTAAAATCCCATTATAACCCCTTAAGTATGATTTATCCCCTTGAAATTAAATTCCAAAACTTCTGATTAAGCTATAAAACAAGAAAAAAAATCATCTAGTTCTAAGTAAATTCTTGAACTTGAAACTATAAAGGAACATAAGGTGACCAATACTAATTTTTAAAGATATGTTAGGACTCTTAAATAACATCCTTTAGATGTTTTTTGGAGACATAGAAATATGTACACAAACTAAATCTACTCTAAGGAATTATGTTGAACATCAAGCATTCTTATCACAACTTAGTCCTAGGAACCTCAATAATGAAACTAATGGTGAATTATAGGAAATGGAGTTTCTTGAAGAATATAATAAATTTGAAATAAATAAAATCTGGGAAATTATTTATAAATTCAAATAAACCATCAATATAGTTACTAAATGTGTTTTTACAAACAATTTTGATGTATTTGGTATAATAGTAAAGAATAAGTCTATACTAGTTGCACTAAGGTATAGTCTAGTAGAGGGTATAGACTATAAAGAAATATTTACACCTATACCAAACATGAATCCATTAGAATAGTTATTTCTTATATATCACAAATTTATTTCAAACTATATCAAATGGATGTCAAAAATGCCTTCTCTAATGGGTATATAGTTGAGTATTATTTTATAAAACAACCTCCTAGATTCCAAAATTCTCATTTTCCAAATATTTATCTCATGTTAAACAATTCTGTATATAATTTGAAGTAATCTCTTAGTGCTTCGTATGATAGGATCATCACTTTTTTTATTTCAAAATGATTTTCAAAATCTATAGTTAGTAGTACCCTACTTATTAAACAATTCAAAAATATGTATTTGTTTATCAAAACTATTTAAATAATAATAATTTTGGAGCTTCTAAAATTCTTTACGTAGTAATTTTTAAAAAATATTCCAAATGAATTAGAAATGAGTATAGTAGGTGGACTGAAAATCATTCTAGATTTTTATATTTTTCAAAATAAATAAGGAATTATTTTAAATCAATATAAATATACTGAATAAAATTTAAAATAATTAACTTGGATATCACTAAGATTTATGACACTCGTGTGAGTACCACTTATAAATTGGACCTTGATGAAGCTGGGAAATTAGTGGATTAAACAAGTTATAGATTTTTGATTAGAAATAATCTCTACTTAACTACTGGATTACATAAAATTATGTTTAGTGTGTGTATGTGTGATCATTCTAAAATAATAAAACATACACACATACTTACTGTAAAACAATATCTATAAATAACTAATGTATACAACATATTTAAGATTGTTATATCTGAGAATTCAATAATAAGACTTAGTTAATTATTCAGATTTTGATTTGGGTGGTTACAAGTTACATAATAAAATAACCTCTAGAAAATTTCACCTTTTGGGAAAGTATATAGTTTCTTATTTTAGTGAGAAATAGAATTTTTTGTACTATCTATTGCTGAGGCTGAATAAATAGTTTCAGGTAGCAGTTATGATCAAATTTTATGAATAAAACACATGTTTCAAGAATATCGATATAAATTATAACACATACTTATAAATTTTGAGAACACAAGTTCTATAAAAATTTATAAAAAAACTTGTTTCTCAATCTAGAACAAAACATATTTATGTCACACATCACTTTTGAGAGATCAGTTTAAAAATGGTGATATGACCCTTGAAACATTGGAAATGAACATCATCCTACTGATATTTTCACTATGTCTTTGAATTCTAAGAGAGTGAACTACATTAAACATGTATAAGGCCTGATTAATTTAGGTTAAGTCTAATTTTTTGGAACCAACCGTTGATTTTTACCCACCATTGAGTTACCCACCATTGAAATCAACCTGTCTTTGTAAAAATCTCATAGATGGTGTTTAGTTTTCAACATTAATTTATTTTTATGAGTCATTTATTTAATTTATATTTAAATTTAAATTTTATTTTAATAATTATTGTAAAAATCCTTTAATCCCTATATGATATAAATTAGAAATGTTAATATCTTCAACACTCACTCCCTCATGCCTTACTCTCAAGAATTATCTCTAAACATTATCTCATGACCATTGACCTTCCCTCATTTCTTCTTGATCATTATAAACCAATATTCATGGTTATAGTGAATGGAGATGTTTATTATTATATAGATATTCCTCATCCTTCAAATAAGTATAATGAGTAATCGAGTTGTCCTGATATTGTTGAGCCAGTGTATCCAGAGCATGCTAAGAGAGATTTGGTGCCTTAAAAAGAAGTTCATGTCAGATGGTTAATGTAGAAACGGTCTTTGGTGAACATATTTCTTCAAGACCATGGATGGGTATAATTGTTTTCTTCTAACAAGTGGCCCTTCTATCATAGGTTAGTTCATTAGTTTATCAATATTTTGATTTTATTTTTGAATAATTAAATAATGGTTAAAAAGTATCATAAATGGATAAAAGGTTTTATTCTCTTAAAAATATTAAGAAATATGTTTGAGAGTACATCATAATGATACTTCAATTACTATCAAGGAACTATTCCCAGTGATAGTTAAAACTTTTTTATGATGATTTCTTGTTCAATGGATGGAAAGAAGTCCAGATTCTACTGAACTTGATGGTGAATGTCACCTATATTTCATGTTTTTCCGGTTTATGCTTTGGAAAAGGAAAGGTAAATTTTTGAACAAAAGCTATCGATATTTTAATCTCATTTCTTTATGAATATAGGAGAAAAGATTAACCTTTGCAGATATCAAATGAGTCACATGATGTGGATGTGAAAGCCATCTTTCATATAAAAAATGTCAAATTTATCCCAATTTCATATTGGCCATGTTGGAGGCTAAGGTTTTAGTTAATAAAGTTTAAGAAACCATATTTAAATATGGATTTTTTTTTGTATTACAAGGGTCATTTAGAAAGTTGACAATAATGTCAAACCTGAGGAAGATGTAGTGGGTTGATGATGCTCTAAGGTTGTATGAGTACATTAATATAATTGATCAACCCTATACACTGGATAACATAGTGGATCCCAAATTAGATCTATATTATTTGGTTAACTATTCAGATGAGAAATAAAAGCAGATAGAAAATATGGTGATGATGAAAATGAATTTTTAGTTAATGAAGGATTTGACCAAAACCTTTCTTAGGGTTCTTTTTCTATTACTTATGATGCTCCTCACCAAATGGATATCTTCCTATGTGGGATACTCTCTTAAAATAAGGGAGTGATAGAGAAGAAACATAAGTTTTTGGTTATGCAAATTTTAAGATCACTTCAAAATATTATGATGAAAATAATGAAAATTGTTATGCAGAAAAAGAAGAAGAATACGGAGAAGATGAAGAATAAAACAGAGATTAAAAAGATGAGGAAAATAGAAATAGATATGGAGATGATATTTATGTATGTTTTGAACATAATGGTTATAGTGTATATGTTGGTGCTAAGGATGTTGTTATGCCTCCATCACTTTTATCTTCTAAATTTTTATAAGTTGTATTTAGATGTAAAGATATACCAAGCCTAGTTGAAGATGATAATAGAACAACTAGTTAATATGATTAATCATAAGTTTAGGGGGAGGAATCCCCAATTTTTTTAGTCACCCAGTTGACCATTCTATGGATGATTTTCTAGGAAGGATGGACAATCATTCTTCAATGGATTCTACTTCAAATGGTCCTCCACCTTTATATTGATTTTTATTTTATCAGGTATTTGATTACAGAAGGGATTCATTCTTCTTCCGGTGATGTACTTGAACTCCCTTTATAAATTTTGATCAAAATATGACATAACAATGACCATGTGAATATGATGGGTAGAGAATATATGAAGGATATGAATATTGATAGAGATATAATTACTAATCCTATAAAGTAATAACTTCCTCAGATTCATTCTATGCATGAACTCAACTCTCATATCAGGTTCTTAACTTAGAACCAAAGGATGAACCTAGTGAATCATGTTTTTATAGAACAGGTTAATCGTTTTAAGGTGTTAACTCTAGTGCTCATTCTATTTAGGGAAGAGAAATACAATTTCATTAGTTCTATGTAATGGGGTCAAAATATTATTATGGAATTAAAAATTCTGACGAAACCCTTTGTTTATGTTTTTATAATATTGCTGGTTGATCAGGATTCCATTTTAGTTACTACTCATCTAACCCCTGAAGCTTGTAGTCCATAGTTTTTTAGGATAGGTGTAACCATATATTTAAATTCTTCTTTACTTACTCATTTCTATCCTTTTAGTATGACTCTCAAAGAAGCAATCCATCATATCCGAACTATCATTATCAGAGAAAATCCTTCTCTACCTGTTATTCCAGCATTCATCCCTATAGTTACATTAAGTTTGGATTCTGAACTAACTTATGCTGGAAAGGGAATGTGAAAATAACCAATAGTTCCTTATACCCCTACCAAAAAGTGTAAACATTAAGCTTTAAGACATTGATGGGGATATTCTATTTAGAATTTATCTTGAATCTTTTTTTGTTGTAAATTAATTGAATTATAGACGAAATTATATTATTATTCAAATTCCATTTCTATGTATTTTCTATTTTATTCTCAATTTCTGATAATCCTAAAAGGGTAGAATGATTTTTTGGAAATTATTTATTGTTTTATGGTAATGTTTCTTTGATTCCATCTTTTATTTGATACTATATTTTTAATTATCTCTACTATTTTTCCTTTTTTAACTATCCTTGACACCATATGTATTTAAATATCATCCTTTGATACCATATATATTCTACTTAATACTTTTGGTACCATTATGTTCAAAATGTCACTAAAGATTTTTAAAATTCTAAGATGATCTATTTTAAAACACCAATTTACTTGGTCAATAAAATGTTTTGATTTAGGATCATAAAAAAGGGTGAGATTGTTTTTTTAATAATCAAAAAATAATGTTACTTATGATATTAATAAATTTTAGTTTTTTATGATTAAATTTTAACATGTAAGTTAAATTAGTATAAATTTAAGAAAGTGTGGAAAAGACCCACTGTTAGAGTCTTCCCACTCCCATACATGACTCAGCATTCAGGACACTACCAAGATGAAAAATTCACCTAACTACGGGAAAGAACAACTTTATCATTGAGTCCCCATTGGAATTGATTTTTTTATAATTATGGGAAGGCTCACAGCTAGAAGATCACTCACCATTGAACCAATAAAATTTCCTTAGTTTTGGAAACACCTCTCATCAAAGACACTTCACCTTTAGGTTGAGGATTTGGAAATGTATCAAAAATAACTACTACCAGACCTGACCCACCATCATACCTTACCTACCATCAAGATGAGGAATTTTTTAGTTTTGGAATGAACTAGCATTGAGATAACTCAACATTGGCCTGAATCACCACCAGATCAAGTAAGCACCAAAGTTGTCTCATCATTCAAAAGATTCAATGTCACTATTTCTGTATACTTTGAAATAAATATTTCTAATGACTATGTTATAGAATTTAATTTTTAGGGATGTTTTAATGATTTTTCTTAAATCTATTGTATTGATGTGTTAATGTTTGTTTCAAATTCCCAATATGAGGATAAGAGAATCATATGACTATCTATGTATGGTTCAGCAAAAAGAAGTAGTAGACTCCCTCTTGAAGATATAGATATATATTCATATTGATATATAGATAAATATATACATAGAGGTATACACTTACATGTTATTTGACCTATAATTGAAGTTCATGAACAAGAGAGTTCTATGAAGTGTGCCTTACCTGAATCATCCTTACTTGTGACCATCTGTGGATGATTCAATCAAAAGAAACATCTATTTTCATCCTATAGTTAGAAAAAAATTGTTCATAACACTCTATTTTATAGATATTATTAGAAGCATGGCTCGATATCCTATTCAATATACTTTCTATGAGACTTATGCTTCAGAGCACATCTGACAGAGAAACTCTATCTTTTCCTTATATTTATTTTCCCTTTCTATCTATTGTTTTTAAATTATGATAAGTATGTGGTTTAATATGTATATCAAGCACACATTGTTGCCTTTACTTTTACTAGAAGGTACTCATTATCCTCTCCACTTCCATTACATTTTTACCCATGTGTTGTGAAAGAGGTCCAGATGTGTCTTGTGTTTTTTTATTCCCACAGCTATTGTGGAAGAGGCCCATGTGTGGCATAGAAAACTAGTTTTCTATTATATACCCTATCCATTTTATGAATCAAGATTATATTATATTATCTTCTTGGAATTATGTGATTTACAAGTAGATAGGATTAGGTATCATCTTGAGACTAAACCTCTCGAATTTATTCCACTTTTTGTTTTTTTGGTTTTGTTTTATTTTTATTCTTTAAACTGAATCTATTTTAAACTGTTAAATAATCTAGGACATTGATAGTTAGTCTTAATTAGTGTTTATATTTTTTTTTGATTAAGTACATTTATTTCAAAATTAAAAGTAACATTCATATATTGTTTTAACTAAGACTTAATAATTCTTTTAAAAATCTTTTAGAAAATCAGAACTTATATAAATCTTTTATCTTGATTAACTGGTATGTTTTAATTATTTGGGGTATTTTATTTTAAAAAAATAAACATAAATTTAATTAGTTACTCAACTCAGACCCCTTGTTGTATACTCACTCAGAAAAATAGTCATGACATTAGAATTCTGGAGTCATAACCCATTGAAAGAAAAATAATAATGTTTTTATTATAAAATAATAAACAGAAATCTACGACAATGAGGGAGATGAGAGAAAATGTTATAGACACAAGGGACGTGGATAATTTAGAAGATAAATAATGAAATAAAAAGTATTGGTTCTTGATAAATGTATCTAGATGTCACAAAAATATATTCATCAATGTTGTAAATGTTTTTGTTCATCACTTGAAATTATATCCAGTAGATCAAAACATCTTTTCATAGAACATGGTTTATACAATATATTAATGTTTAGAGTAAATATCTTTTGATTATTATATGTTCTTATTCTATTAACTATATCATTTGAATGAGACCTTAATCCATTAAATATGATCATTACAAACTAACAATCCAACTCCCAATCAAGAATAAAAATTCAAATTCAAAAAATATGATCAACTAGTAGAGAGAAAGCCATTATTTTATAATAATCATAAAAAAACATTTGAATTAAAAACATAAATAATAATTCAAATTAATTTTAATTAACCATTAACTAATTAAATCATTATCCTTAAAAATATTTTGTAACAATTCTATAAATATCATAAAACAAATTAATTGCTAAATTATAAATTTAAGGTACCATTTAATTTCATGCAATGTGTAATTTTTAAAAAATTAATTATAATACATTAAATAAAAAACAGGTTTAGATAATTTAAATATCACTAAATATTAATTAAAAAAATAATAACTCAATGACAAAAACTCAAAATTTAAAAACGTAAATATTTTAAATATATATCGTAATTATATACGTGAATAAAAAATATATTAAAAAATATTTGAAAATGATTAAAATATTTTTAAAAAACTTCTCTTGAATTTTATATAATATATATGAATTTTATAAATCAATATATTAATTAAAATATTTAATCTAAGTATGCAGTTAATCAAAGTATCAAAAATCTAGAATAGTAAATCATAAAAAACAATATTTAAACAAAAATTGAATAAATTATAGACTAACCATGAACACAAAATGATATTGTAGTCTGTATACTAACCCTGAGAATGTTATAATGTAAAGTCCCATTAATTTCCATGCCTTCAAATCTTGTAGTCAGTTCTAGTGGTCTTGTAGTCAGTATACTGACGATGAGAAAACTATAATGTGTAGTCACATCAGTTACTATGTGAAAAAATGTAGAGTTTACCAGCTTTACTATTTATTTTAATATATATAATGCACTACCACTTATGTTATAGAATTCAATAACTATAGTGAGAGTAATAGATCTCATACTGTAATTTCAAATCTAGGTAGTGAGATGCAGATAGATATAAAAAACTAGTTTTCTTTCCATCCTCCTTGATAATCGAGTAGATAATGATCTCATACCTTTATAAAGTAGTAAACTACATATCGTGATACATTGAAGGTTTTTATTAGAGGCTCAAACATCATTCACATGTGATGGATATTAACACTCATGTTAGAGGTGAAGGAAAATAGAGACTCCAGATTGAGTTGGTTAATACTAAAATTTTAACATTATGTTACCTTTTTAAAGGTGCTTCTTGACTAATATTATGATCATGATTTGATTGTTTCATTATTTTGGGTCATTTTATGAGATATTTATAAAATTTTGAATCACATGGGGTTGTGCATGGATGGAATAAGGTGAGGGGAAACCCTATGGTTTGTACCAACAAATTGTGTTCCCTATTATGAGCCACTAAAAGGGGGTGTGTGGTTTTATTAACCATGTGTCCAACCCTCCAAACCATGGAAACATAGATAGTGATGTTTTTGTGGTTGTAATATGGTTAATATAACCTTTTTTATATACTATATACCACGTCCAATGTTTTAGTAGGGCAACACAATTTATTTAACCATGCGACCCTACACAGCAAATTCTACGTGTGGTTTTTAATTCCAAAAAAATTATTTTATTCATTCCTATGACCACTGTTTGATCCCCTAACACACCCCCTAATATCATATTTGATATACCTAATATTTACTCAACACTCAAGTGTCTTCTTCCTTTGGATTCTAGGAGGATTTCCTTCATTCTTGAAGGATCACTTAATGGTATGTTACATTTTTTTATATGGTTTTCCCTTTTTTTATAAATCCACACTAGATACATTCCCTAATTTTATCATTGGAAAAAAATTGTTCTATATATGTTGGATCTAATGGGTTTTATGGAATATTGAATTTTTTCTTATATATCATGGAACATGGGGGCTCGGTCTACTCTTTTTCAAACTCTATTTTTAAAGATGGTCATATTTCCTTTGATTTTGAGGTCGAAGTCTCTATAAAAGGGTTTCCAATTCATAAATTTCTATATATTCTTATAAATTACATTGTTTTATTCAATTAATATTTAGTATTTGATATTTTTAATGGTTTTTTAGAAGATATTCATGTTTTCAAATGGGTTTTCTTTAAAAACAGATTTGTACCCACCAAGTGTTTGATGAAATACATCAATGGTGATTTCAATTTTTAAAATGGGTCCTCAAGCACGGAAGTAGAAATTATTTGATGTGTAAAATTTTTTTAAATGTGGGAATTATTTTTTAAATTTATTTAAAAAAACATATAACATTTGATAGTCTTGGTTTCATCAAAAAATAGACATGTCACCCTTTTATTTTGAGGTCGAAGTCTCTATAAAAGGGTTTCCAATTCATAAATTTCTATATATTCTTATAAATTACATTGTTTTATTCAATTAATATTTAGTATTTGATATTTTTAATGGTTTTTTAGAAGAGATTCAGGTTTTCAAATGGGTTTTCTTTAAAAACAGATTTGTACCCACCAAGTGTTTGATGAAATACATCAATGGTGATTTCAATTTTTAAAATGGGTCCTCAAGCACGGAAGTAGAAAGTATTTGATGTGTAAAATTTTTTTAAATGTGGGAATTATTTTTTAAATTTATTTAAAAAAACATATAACATTTGATAGTCTTGGTTTCATCAAAAAATAGACATGTCACCCTTTTATTTGTAATGACGCAATAGATTTTAAGTAAATTTAGTGTGTGTAATTACACTATATGTTGTATTTTTATGATTTAAATTTGACCTATATTGTGTTATTTATTTTATATATATTATGTATACTTATGGGTTAGATACTAAATGGTTTTCATTGTCATTTATTATTGGTTTATCACATGATGGTGTTTTTATGCTTATTTTCTCACATGCTTACTTTCGGTGTATCCATGGTTGGTTTGGATTATGATTTCATACTATATTTCATGTACAT
The DNA here is from genome assembly GCA_963277665.1 of Viscum album. Taxonomy (NCBI): domain Eukaryota; kingdom Viridiplantae; phylum Streptophyta; class Magnoliopsida; order Santalales; family Viscaceae; genus Viscum; species Viscum album. Next base: position 255,849,750 of record OY728163.1, on the reverse strand, counting down.
TACATATTCTTAGATTTGGTTAATATGTTATTATTTTATAAAAACTAAAATATTATTAAAAAATTGATTTTTTATGAATTTTTTTTAAGTGGATCTATTTTAATGCAAGAGATAATTCATTTTTTATATTAGAACATTTAATGATATTTGGTGAAATAATACTAGGATTGGTTCCCATAGCCTAATTTTTCATTTTGGACGTTTTAGATGTTGTTTTATTGGACACATGTAAATGTAAGGGAATTTGTTATTATTTTCATTTTCATTGTAGCGGGATGGTTTGATGGTGATAGATGGTCACACACTAACTTTTCCTAACATATCAGGTTTTATCATTATGTTTTGGTCTATTTTTATTGACATGGAATTTCTCTAGGATGTTTAATTATTTTCTTCTTATTTTTATTCTATTGTTCTTCAGTTATACATGATACATTACTTTATTTGTTGTTGGTCACTATGGGTCGGTCTATCTCGGGTGACTTGTCAAGTTGACTCAGGTTGGTCTATTAGAAAATGGTATTAGAATAAATAACTTGACTGAAGTTTCATTACATATCTTGGGTTTGGTTTAGTTTTTTTGGTATAATAGAGTTTGTACCATTGAAATTTGAATCTTAATTTTGATAGGGGCCTGGAATGATCTTTTACATGACAAAAACCATTTTAACATGAGCGGTCTGGGATTTTTTTCCCATGATTATGACATGGTGGTTGATGTTTTCTTAATAAACTGGTTTTGGTATTTATTTACATTAACTTCTAACATTACTAATCATTTTTTATGTTCTTATAATTTATAAATTCTTTAAATTTTTGATGTTTAAAGACACTAAAATGGATTTTTGAAGTTGGTCTATTGATTATAGAATTTTATCTAAAGATGATTGGTTTTTGTATTATATTCCATAGAAAATGAATCCTAGAATAAATCATCCAAATATGAGAGAGGTTACATGAATAAAATATCTTTAGGAGAATTGTCAGGTGAAACATTCTTTGGTGGAAGCTACAATGTGCACTATTCAGACTCTAGGTCAAGAGGGTGTTGGTAACCAAGGATGTGTAGTGGAACCTGAATCAAAATTTACTAAGAAGAACACACCCAAGTTCTATGGTGATAATATACCCTAGGAATCACATGAATTAATTGATAGGATCGCAATGATATTTGATTTTATAAAGACTGATGAGGACTCTTAGGTGGGTTTTTAAATGTAAATTCTCAAAGTACTAGGAAGGAGATTTTGGGACACTATTTTTCCTTCCACGTTGAATGATGATATCACCCAAAATTCCTTCAAGAAAATGTTTTACCTACAGTTTTGTACTTAAATGTTTTATGTGGAAATGGAAAATTAGTTTCTAACCTAGGATTAAGGTGAGTATACCATACTAGAGTATTTCACCCATTTTTCTGAATCGGTTCACTTGGCACCAGATATGATTACCAATGATTACCTCAAAGATCACAGGTTTCATATAGGGCTGAGGGATTGTATTTAGTCAATGATAATTATTATGTGACTTATATTGTTTAGTAAATATTTAATAAAGTTTCTATAGATGATTCATATATAGTTGGGATTGCGAGGTTGGCTGGAGCTTCTATTGGTGTAGATGTTCTCTAGGGTGTGTCTTCAATCCATATTTGTTTTCAATAGATTCATCAAGACAACATCATTTTATTTAGGTATAGTTTGGAAGTCCTAGTCATAAAAAATATTAATTTTATATAGTCGCCCATTAATTTTCATCATTATGGTCAATCTGGTCATATGAGAAATTTGTGGGGAATTATTTCCCAAAATAGAAAGTCCATATTCACTCTGACTAAGGGTTCATAGGTTCATTTTAATACTTCCAAGGGTGTTGGGTATTATCCTTAGGACAAGAGGGATGTTCACATGGCTATGAAAGATCAGGGAGGTGATGAGGATGTATTAATTTATATATCTTAGTATTCATTAGATAAATTGGAAGTGAGACCAACTACTATTAGAGGTATTGAGTTTATTTCATCCTCTATGGTATTAGATTTGATCGATAAGAGTGTTAATCATTATTTTTTATCATCTACATTAGTATATGTGTTGGTACCGTGTTCAAAGATTATTCCAATTTTTTGGATCTTTCCACAAAATTCAAAAAAAGGTATGAACAAGGTCTCAAATGTCCTATTTTTTGGGTGATATTAGTCGAATTTGAATTGGTGCACGGTTTTGTTGTCATTTACTTTAATATCTTTGAACTAATTATTGTAATGGATTTAATGATTAATTTTATAGGCCAAATAGACTATTATCATCATCGAGTACATTTTTTATATCCTGATAGAGTCACTCATGTCTTTAATTATAAATGAGATTATAGGTCTATGAGGGTGGGTTTAATTGATTTATATGTTTGGGTGATCTCACATCAGTTGTCAAAAATGTTTCTTAATATCAATGAACCTTTTCTGATTATTACACTTCCATTGATTGTTTTTTCAAACCCTGTTGTATTTTTGGATTATTTTTTTGGTTTACCTCCATAGAGAGGGGTTGATTTTACAATTGAATTTATACTCAGTATGATGACCATTTCGATGATATCTTATCCTATATCACCCATTAAGTTGGTATAACTTAATGTATTTATTTCATATATCAAGGAGAATGGATTAATTTCACCAAGAATTTCACCATTAAATTTTCCCATCCTCCATTATAAAAAGGTATATGTGAGTCTTAGAATTTTCATGGTTTATACAATGTTAAACAAGTTGACCATAAAGAAAAAATATATCTTTCCAATAATTGATGATCTATTTGATTAGCTCAGTGGGGGTCATTGGTTTTCCAATATTTAAATTCATTCAGGATATCAACCATTGAGTTTCTGATAAGAGAATATTTCTAATAAAACATTTAGGATCTCGTATAGTAGTTTTGATTTTGTTGTTATGCCATCTATCCTCGTGAACTCTCCTACAACACATATGGAATTGATGGACTATATATTTCATTAAATCTTTGAATATTGTGTGGCCTTGTTCATAAATTATATTCTGGTGTACTTCAAGTTAGTGTATGATCACATAGACTATTTGGACTTCTTTAATAAAACCTAGTGGGGAAATCACATTTAGGAAAATATTTCCAATTTCGAATCTTGGATTAAAGAAGAAAAATTTCAATGTCTTTTTATCTATGATAGGTTCATATATTCAAATCATGAAAATATATATGAATTAATTTCCTAGAAATGTCTCATTAATTTTTTTGAGATCTAAAGTATCTTTGATTGGGTTGGTTATTAAAGGAATATTGTTCCAAACTTTTTCAAGCTTTCATATTTGATGAAAACTTTTACACATAATGGGGTAAAGTTTAAATTAAATGGAAAATGCTAGAGATCCTTTTAGAAACAAATAGTGAGGTTGAACTTATCTCTATTTTTGTTTCTCTTGGAATCAAGTTTGGTATATGATGGTTTCTAAAGTACTTTTGGTACATGTTGGGGGTGTGTCTTGATGTTGGGGAAATGGGTGGGCGCTTATGATACTCATCAGTTATTCTCTCATGAGAAGAACCACCCTTCCCATAATCTTGACTTTTCAGTGGTTAGGAATGAACTCAAAGATTTTTGTCGTCATCTATTTGGGTATATCCTTATGGTATATCATGATCATAAAATCCTGAATTATATTTTCACTTAGAGATATGAAATCATGGAATAGAGATTCTAGTTTGAGTATCTCCAATATTTTTATTTTGATATTTATTATAATCTCAGAAAAGGTAATCTGTTTTTAGATGCATTGAGAGAAAAATTACCAATTCAATACTTAAAGGAATTAGTGTATGGTTTTCTCTTGTGAGTTTTCTCATGGATATTATCTTGGGAGAAGAAGAATCAGGTGGTGAGGAGTTCTTGGATTTGATAAAGTTTTAATTTTAGTTTTATGAGATGGTTATGCTTGATGAGGTACCTTACACTAAGTTACGATGATTTATTGGAATAATAAATTGTGTGGAGACCTCTTGTCAGTGGTCTTGGTCTCCTAGTGGTGTTTTTTCATATAAGGTTGGTCATTTCGATTTCTCTAACGTAGGAGTCGATAGGAAGTGCACATCGCTCTTATTGGTATGTGAACCCAAGGACTACCAAAATGTATAATGACACAAGACATTAATATTTTTGGTTAAGGAAGAGATGTTTAATCATAGACATTTTCTGATGGAATATTTCTTATTAGATAATTATGGTGGTGCACCAGATACCTACGGTTTTCCTTAAACCTTTTCCCATTCTGGTATTGAAACAGGGAGATATTTTTATAGACTTCAACATTATTTTACCATGATTTCCTAGTGGGAAGGGTTTGATTTTGGTGATTTATGACTGGATCATGAAATAATCACAGTTTATTCATATCAACATGAATAAGAATGAAGAAAATATAGGTCAATTATATGTATAAGAGGTTGTGAGACTACATGGGGTTCCCTCTATTATGGTTTCTAACAAGGACATGAGGTTAATATCTATGTTCTATAAATTTTTTCAATAGGTGAAAGGTTCCCAGTTGAAATTGATCATGACATATCATCTGTATATAGATGGAAAGATAGAGAGAGATAAACAGGTTCTTTAGGATATGCTCTAGGTGTGTATTCTTGATTATGGTGGTTCTTCAGAAAGCATATTCCTTTAGTCAGGTTTTCCTTTAAAAATATTTATTCAGGCATGATTAATATGGTTACCTTCGATGAATTTTATGGGAAACCATATACTTCTCCATTATGTAGGTTAGAGTTTGAAGAGAGATCCTTGGATGTACTAAGCCATCTTCTGAAAATGATAGAATAGGTTTTGTTGATCAGGAAGATATTGTTCATGACAGATATATTTTATAATTATTATGTGGACCTTAATCCACATCCACCATATTTTTAGGATGGTGATTTGGTTATTCTTCAAGTTTCACCTAGCTTAGGACACTATAAGTTGGGTAGGCAGGGTATATTAATATCAATGTTTATAAGACCCTTTCAGATCATGGAGTTTCTTGGAAAGGTGGATTATTTGTTGAACATATAATATCATTTTAATTATATTTCGTCCATGTTTTATGTTTCCCATATGAGGAGGTATCCACAACATCCTTCCCACATGAGTTAATGGGAACAAATTTATCTTTAACCCAATGCCATGGTAGTTGAGAAACCTGTTAAGATTATGAATCACTAATATTAGATAATATGTGGTATAAATTTTCCATAGCCCATATACTATGGATGTATGGATAGGATATCCACAAGTTGTGGGCATGGGAATCATTGATTAGGTAGTAGTGGCCTTGTATTTTTCATGATTCTGGAATAATGTAAACATTCTAGTGATATGAATCCATTAAGATTGTGATATTGTAACTTTGTATTAGCCTCTTTTAGGTACTTACTGGCCTTTCTTTATTATTCTTTGGAAGGTTCCTTCTTTTTTCTCATTTTAAGAGCTTTTAAAAAACATTGGAATCCCAAGGGGTTGTGCATAGTTAGCACACGTTTAGGGGAAATCATATGGTTTGGACATGAAAATTGTGAAGCCATTTTTGAGCCACTATAAGGGGTGCAGGATTAGTTTTACCTTGTGGAAAGTCCCTCTAAACTTGTTCACTTGGAAAATAAGGGTTTTTGAATTTGGAGTATGGTTAAATTGATTTTGTTTCCAAACCATGCACCCCATCCCAAAGTCCAGAAGGGTTTCATGGTTATGGTGCAATGTTTTTTAACCATGTTGCCTTACCCACAAAAGTGTGCATATAGTTCTTAATTTCTTAAAAATAATTTTAAAACATTATAGGACACCTTCTATAAGCACTAAACAATACCAAAAATCTCTTATTGTCTTCATCTAATCCTTCGAAGTTCTCAAGAGGCTTTTTTCCTTTGGATTCTAAGAGGGTTTCATTTATTTTTGACAAATTACATAATGGTATAAGGTGTTTTTATATTTATTCTTCTATTATATATAGTTCCTACAAGATATCATCTCCTATCAATTTATTGGAACCCAATTGGGCTTTATATGTCAGATAAAATGGGTTTTATAGAGGATTTATGTTATTTCTAATGTATTTAGGAGTGTGAGGACCCAATCCTTTCTTTCCTGATATCCTTTTTCAACGTTAGTTATATTTCCCTCTATTTTGAGGATAGTGTATCTATATAAGGGTTTCTAATTTGGGAATTTATTTATTTTATATAAAATTATATTATATTATTCAATGAAAATTCATGATTTGAAATTAGAATGTACTTATTCGAAGAGATTCATGTTTTTTGAAGGGGTTTTCTTTAAAAATGATTTGGTCACACCAAGTGTTTAATGAAATTATTTAATGGTTGTTTTTGGTTTTTTAAGAGGTAATTGAGATTGGAATTAGAAAAAAATTTATTTGGAAATGTTTTATTAAATGTGAGATTGTTTTTTTAAAATGGATTTTGAAAAATATAGCCCATTGTGTAACCTTAGGGTTGTTAGGAAATAGACTTTTAACACTTTTTTGTAAGGAAACAAGAGGTTTTATGTCACATTAGTTTATATAATACCACTATAGGTTATATATTTTGGATCTACCTTATGCCTAGATTGGGTATTTTTATCTGTTCCTATTATGTCTTCCCATAGTTTAGATCCTAGATAGTGTGATTTGTTATTTGATATTAGTTTATAAAATTATGGAAATTTAATGGTTACTTGCTCACATGATTACTTATGGTGTATCCAAGGTTCTTTTTTTATTTTACCATCATACTAAAGTGCATGTACATGAAAAATTTCTTGATTTGTTGAATATGGTGTGATTTAATTAAAACCAAAGGATGATTTAAAAAAGATTATTTTTGAAAATTCCATGTAAACTACATTTTTTTAAATCAAGTGATAATAAATTCTTCATATTATAAATTTTATATATTATTTAGTTTAATCCTACTGGTCTTTGTTCTCACATGCTTTTTTTCATTTAGGGATTCAAGATTTATTTTTTTAGGACTCAGGTAAAGGGAAGGGAATTTTGTAGCATGTAAGTTTCTCTTGTTGTCATCTTCTTCCTAGTAGGATGGTTTGGTGGTGAGTGATAGAAACATAGGTATTTATGGTGAATTTTCATATTTTATCATTTTATTTTATTCATTTTTTCTTGACTTTGTTTGTCTCATAGATGTTTACTTATTTTCTTCTTCTTGTACTTTGTTGTTCTTCAGTTATACATGACACATGTCATTATTTATTTTTTATCACCATTTAGTAGGACATCTCATGTTACTTTTCTAGTTTACTCATATTAGATTGATATATAAATTCTGATAATGAAACAAAATAATTGTGAAGTACTATATTTAAATGCAGGTGTACAATAGTTGAACCACATGTGATGCGGTAACATGAATGCTTCATGTGGTATCATCAAAAATATTCTTGTGGTAACTTAATATTTTAAATATGGTCAGTTTAAAACCACTTGTGGTAGGTTCAATAAAAAATTTAGTATGTTCGAAGGATTTCTTATGTGGTCACTTTTCAAAAAAGATTTCAGGGTATCTTTTCAAATAATAGTTCAAGGTTGGTATAAAAAATAGAGACTAAAAACCCTATTATGTCTTGAAATCTTATATTTCAGCCAATTTTTAGTCACTAAATAGTTGAATTATCATTTTAGTCTATTGAATTAAATGAATATAAATTAGATACATTTCTAATGTTTTAAATAACACTTAAATCTAACTTAAATATCAAGATATATCATCAAAAAACAAACATAAACTCAAATATGCATAAAAATAAATAATAAACTATGAATGTTTCACCAATATTTTTAGTATCTAAATATTAATTTTAGACATTCGTGAATATTAATGAAACATATAAAAATTATTTAGATTTCCCTATCAATAAAATATATTTTATTATGATGTCTATCTCTATATTTATATTGAAAATATATAGTTATTGTATTCTAGAAATTTTAGAATTCTATAATTATATTATAGGATTTGGGAATTGTTTAAAGCACTAATATAATGATTTGAGACATCAATTAGTTTAATTAAATTTAAATAAATTTTTTCGATATCCATTTAAAAAAATTCATAAAAATATGATATATATTACTCATGTTATAATATATTATCTAAAGAAAACATTCAGTTTAAAATTTTTGTAGAAACAAAATGCTTGAAACTTGTTCCAAAAAAATGTGAAAACATTTTGAGACTTAAATTGATGTTGTCATAGTTGATGAAAAAATATACAAAATTGTTATATTTCTTATGAAATAGTAGCTATAAAATACCAATAACTATAAATAAATATATAATAAAAATAGAGTGAGCTAGTAGAAATTTATTACCAAAAAATATTGATTATCATAAAAAAATATTGTTTTATGAATTGTAATATTCAAAAAAAATTAAAACAATTTAATAAAAAATTCCAAAAAACAACCTCTTTTTGAAAATTTGATAATACTTTTTTAGAAAATTATCTTTATTAAAAAAAATTGTAAAAAATAATATTTTGAAATACAAGAAATAAGTAGATTGAAAAAAATGTGAAAAACTTCATTTTTAAATCATATCCCATGGATAAATTCATAATAAGGTAAACTAAAAATAGATAATATAAATTTTTCAAACAAAATTTCTAACATGCCAAGATCAAATTTTATTTTATCAAGTTTTTCAAAATCCAATGAATTGATAAAAATATCCCCCAATTTATTTTCCATAGGAATATATTAATGAATAATATAACCTTTATTAATATAATGTCAAATAGAATGAGATTTTATTTCTGCATAACTAGTTATAGAACGGACTAAATGGTCCTTTGAAATAGGAATAACTGAATGATTATCATAACATAGAGTAATTTTATCAAGTAAAACCATAATTAGAAAAAAAAATTATCTAATCCATTTAGATTGAGAGTAAAAATTTACCAAAAATATATAGTCACATTTAATAATTGAAAAATAAATAGTGTTTTTTCATGAACTCCATGAAATAACTTTCTCATACAGAAAGTGAACCATACCTGATGATATTTGTTTTATAAATTTGACATCCTCTAAACTCAATTGTCGTGTAACTAATAAAATCAAAACTATTTTTTGTAAAATAAAGTAATCCACAATTAATAGTTCCTTTCACATATATAATAATTCTTTTAGAATCCCCTATACGATATTTCTTAGTCTTAAATTTAAATCTTGAACATAAACAAACATTAAAAATATTTTGTGCCTATAAGTTGTTATATACAACAAACATCCAATAAAACGACTAAATTTTTTTAATCAACATATTTTCTACAAAAATCAGAATCTAAATTCCAACTAACACATAGAGGGGTTTTTAGAATTTTGCATGAATCAAGGAAATAAATTTCGGATAAATTTATATCATATTTGGATTGATTCAAAAATATTCCATCATTTCTCTAAAAAATTTGTAGTAACAAAAATAATTTTAATTCATCTATAAGACTAATGTCAAAATAAGTTTACAACAAATTTAAAAACTTTTTGAAAATAAAATCATTTAAAGGTCCAAAAAAATATCATCAACATAAATTGGAAAAATTATAATATCATTTTAAATTATGAATATAAACAATGTATGGTATAATTTACCATTATTAGAAATATTTTTCAATAAAAATAATTTATGTCTATAATATCACGCATGAGTTTCTTGCTTAAGACCATATAAAAATTTTGAAACGTGATTAAGAAAATTATCATTTTTAAAAAGGGGCTTGAGAAACATAAACCTCTTCCGAAATAAAACCATTTCAAAATGAACTTCTCACATCTATTTTGAATAAATTAAAACCTCAAAAAGTCAAAATAAAAATAAAAAAATTCTAATAGATTCAATTACATAAATAGGTAAAAAAGATTCATTAAAATTAACACATTCTTATTGAAATTAACCTTTTGAAACACCTATAACTTGGTTCATGACAACCTATCTAAATCCATCCATATTATTTATAAAAATATATTTAGTTCAAATAACATGAATATCTAAAAGAGTCTCAAATTAAGGACAAACATTATGACAAGAAAATTTATAAATATCTTAATTTATAGAAACAACCCAATTAAAATAATTTAAATTTTCATCAACAATATTAGGAACAAAATCAGAAATAAAATTTGTATTGAAAAAATTTTAAAATACAATTTCTAGTTTTAATACCAGAATCAATAATAACAATAATATTTTCAACATTATTATCTTCAATAATATTACATGATCATGTATTTGGTCTATAATGGGTATTCTTCCCCTCAATTGATGCATCCTTATACAGATGACTTCCTTCACCAAAATTAATATATATAACATATTATAAAAAACATTAGAATAAAGATTAATTTTTATATTATTTTAATAAAATAAACATGAAAATATTCTTCAGTAACTATAATTATTTTGTTATAAAATCAATAGGATTCTCGATTATTATAATAACCGGGAAAAATACCTTCATCATTATTTACATAAAAATTTTCTAAATTATACTTCAAATTAAAAATTGAATCATTAAATCCAAAAACCCTAAAATAAGAATCTTAAAGAATTTTATTTTTTAAAAAATCAAAATAATATTTCTTTAATTTATTTCTAAAAATAATAATATTTGAAATATAAAATGTAGAAAAATATCTTAAACCCAAAATATATCTAGGAAAATTATTTTCATATAACATAGATTTATTCATTTCAATAAGAGTTATATGTTTTTGTTTTACAACGCCATTTTTCTATAGTATTTTAGGAGTAGTAAAATAATCAAAACAGCCATCAACTTCACAAAAAAAATTCAATTTCTATATTATTAAATTCACCTCATTTATCACTATGATAAAAATATTCATACAATGTTTTTAATTTAGAATAAAATTTTAAAAATCAATTAATCTAGAAAAAGAACCATTTTTATATACTTGAAAATAAACTCATGTAAATATAATGTACACATCAACAATAAATAAAGCATAATTATTTTAAATAAGGCTAAAAATTTTTGTAGTACTAAATATATCATGATATACTAACTCTAAAGGTCTATTAGTACTTATCTAATTGATATGTTTGAGTGGAACTTACTTTGTTCCCCATTCATAGAAGCAACAAAACCATGAATATGTTTTTTATTTATAGTTGGTTACTACAGTTCATTCCCATGTTTAGAGAGATTATGTAACATTATGAATTCAATGTTCCCTAATCATCGATGCTAAATAATTCTATCACTTTGGTCAGCATTGAAACACTTAACATGTTGAACTATTAGATCAATAATATCAAAATTATTAATATTTACCTTTTATTGGCAATAAAATTATAAAGTAATCCCAAAAATTTAAAACCATGTATTTTTTAAATTTCACTTCTATTATCTCATCACCAAACCAATATATATTAATTAAATTATGTTTCAATCCTTCAAAATAAAATAAACCTTTTAAATATAAGTAAAATCATAAATTCCCAGTTCACTGAAACATTTTACTTTTCCTTTAGAATTATAACTAATGGTAATAGTGCCTCCATTAAATTATTTATGTAGTAAAAATTTGTTGGTATTTAGTCATATTCAAATAGTATCCACTATCAATGTACAGTATGTAATTATTTTTAAAAAATAATGCAGAATACTTAAAAAATAAATTAATTGACAATTTTGGTTCCCAAGAAACATTGGGCCCCAAAATATTATTAAAAAAATTAGGTACCCATGAATAATTTGAACAAGTATTTTATGAAACACTAAATAAAAAATATTTAAAAAGACGTGTCCTTGAAAATAATAAATACAATATTACTCTATGTGAATAATCATTTTCATAGTGATATTTCATGTCACATTGACAACATGTGGTTGTAAAAGTAAAACCTTTTAATATTCTAAGAAAATGATTTTGATACATTTTTCAAATATCCTATCATAAATAATACAACATTTTTTTATTTATTTTATTCAAAGGTATCATTTTATGATACTATTCATGGTCTTTAAAAAATTCAGACCAAATTTTATTAATACCTTATACTTCATTTTTTAATTTTCTTTTTCAAATCCGGAGCAGATTTCAAATCATCATAAACTTTAGAATGAGAGGAAGAAGTATTATTATTATTTATTTTTCATTCTCCTATAAATGCACATTATTGTTAGAAATAAGTGTTTCATTATTTTTTTAAAATTATTATATAAATCAGTATCATTTAAATCAACTTTTTTCAATTTTTCAATTTCTTCATTTGACTAAAAACCGTTCAGATTTTCAGAATCATAAACAAAATCTTAACATAAAAAATGAAAACTGGAAACACTAACCTCATTCAAAGAATCGATGATGCATAATTAAGAAAATTATTTCTACTTTTTAGATTCTTCCTAAGAACTGTATTCTCTAGTACAACTCCAACTAGTTTTCAATGAATATTTGTCTTTCTTTTTTAATATATATTTATTATTTAGTTTTTGATAGTTAGGTTTGATATTAAATTTATTCATACATTGAAAATAGGTGCATATGAAATTTTATAATTTTTACTGCCTTTCATATATCCCTTGAATATTGTTTAACGGTTTCTTCTAACTTCGTTCTTGAATATTTTCTTTTTCATTAGTTTGTATACTCCACTCATAATATAATCCAGATTTTATTCACTACCATGTAGTCTATAATCATAAGAGTATGTATAAATAACATTTACTGATTTAAATTCTACCATTTTCTCTTCATTTTCTCCTCATCAGGTATGTTCTTATGTTCTAGTTCATAAAAAAGTAGTGTTCCAAACAATTCATCAAGAGTTTACTCTTTGATGTTCTTTTTTTTCATTAACGTCAACCATATTTTCATGCCATATTTTCTTATTTATCAAATGAATCATTCAAAATATAACAGATTTTATAATGTTTCTTCAACTGAATTCATTCCATTCAAAATATTTATAAATCAGGTTAACATTTGTTTCACAATTTTATATCCACACATCTTGATCTCTTTGTACTCTTCAAGAAGAATACCAAGTTTATTTCAAATAAATTTTTCTGATCCAAGGTGAGTAACGTTTAGAAAATTTCATATCAAAGGATCTTTCTTAAATTCATAAACACAACTAAACAAACTTATGTTAATAAAATTATAAAAAATATCCATTATATCATAATTCAAAACATATAAAGTTTAATTATTTATTCTTTGATTTTATAGGTAATCTTCTGGTAGTTTTATGCATTTACAATTATAGAAATATGTTTTATTCTTAATGTTATGATGTATATAATATACCTGGACCCACACTTCTCGATTCGGTTGTAAAATAAAAAAAACATTTTTTTATTTAATACTAATTAAGGTGACTAAATTTTTCTATCTGAAACAAAAAACATCATAATGAAGAATTTGATTACATTCATACCCAAATAACATTAAGGTTTATAGTTTTATAGTGCTATTAAATGGATTAAATAATCTATACCCATGTTTTATATTGATAATTTATCACACTTAACCAAGATTTTATTGTTTCACATGAAGTCATTATCATCTTCCATATAAACCCCTTTCAAAACAATTTATTCAACATAATTCCTGATAACTTGGGGAAAACTAAAACTGAGAAGGTTGAGCTCAAATTTTTAGTAAGGGTAAGAATAAGTATTAACCATTTAATTTCCACAGTGTGAATAAATATGCATAAGGTTATAATGACTTAATCAAATTTCATGATCATAACATAATGGAACTCATGCACTTTGACATGGATAAATAAAAATGTTTCATGAAATAATGATTTAAAAAAGTAATGAGTCATAATAATCAATAATCATGAGATATGTGATATCAATCCTGATCAAAGAAAAAAATTTATCCCAAAGAAAGTGTATGTAATACATGTTTATATCTTGGAACTTCATCTTCAATACAAATTTTAAAACCATTTCATAAATAATTTATGACCATAGAAATCTATAGGAGAAACGATCTAGTAACTCCCTCCTTCTTTCTTCTATAGAGAAGGAAAAATAACTAATGCATTAGAGGGTTGTATATGCACACCAATCGTAAAACTTGTATATAGTTCACCCAATGCTATATGGGTGAACTCATCATATAAGCTATTTTGGGATCACCCAGTTCTATATAAGAAAACCAATTTTATAAGATATATCACTCTTACCCTTGGTCATAAATAATTTCCATGTACCATTAATTAGTAAAACATTTATAGTGATTCACTTTTCATCCTAACAATAATCATTGTTCTTTTATTTCTTAATTAACACATGGTTAAGAAATATGTCCCAATTAAATATCCAAATACATACAGAGAAATAATAAGGATGGTTTCAATACCACATATCCCCATTGGATTGTATGTAACATCAAAGGTTGTTGTTGTCAAATAATTGAAATATCATTAAAATACTTTTAAAAACTTTCTTAAGGAAAAAATATAATCCTTTTGAAAATCACTATTAATAACTACAATGTCATGAGATAGAGTAGAAATTATTTTATTTGAAAAAACATTAGGAACATATAATGTAATATTTAATTAGAGCAGTGGTCATTATGGATATAAAATCTATTCATGATTTAAATGTTAGAAATAAACATTATTTTCAAATATTATTAAAGGGAGTCAAAAGTGACACATTTGGTAAAGGATATGAAATTTCCATTTAAAACATTTAAAAATAAGTTCAAATATCATGTAAAAATATTTTTAGAAAATATTTTGTTTTTAGAAAATAATATTTTTGAGAAACAAATTATAAAAAATTGATATGGAAGATAATGATATCCAATATAAAACAAAATGCATGACCAGTGTCACTTATAAATAAATCTATTGATGTTTAATTAATGAATAAGGGACTAAATATAAATTAAACATGTTAAACACATTCATAACTAGTGATTTTTTTTCAAGAAAATAATATCATTTTAATTCCCCTCAAGTATCCTTGAACATAAACAATCTCAAAATAAAAAATATTATAACATAAAGTCTTTTCCTTTTTAGTATTCTTCAATCGTAATCCCCATGAAAGAATAACTTTAACTAATACTTAAAATATCATGAAAATAAGGAGTTTCATGATATATCATGTTGAAGTGGTAATATATGCACATCATAAAATAATTTCAGTGCATAACATAACTTATGTCTCAAAGAAGAGAATTTGAAATGTGCAACCCGTACATTGATCTTAGTGTTAAAGTAAGAATTAATCAACGGGTAAATTATGTGTATCATATATAAATCCCCATAAAATAGGTTTAAATAAAATTCATGATAATGGAAACTCATTACACACATAGTCTAATCAGATTAATGATAATGAATAAGTAATATTACCCAATGAAAATAAATTGAGTTGTGTAAATTCTTTATCACTTGGTAACTTTAATTTTAAAATACAATGGATTTAATAATACAAATTTATTAATTAAATACTATTATGTATGACTTATTCATGATAATAAATGTGATATTGTCAATTTATACATCATATAAAATAAATTTGGTGCATAACAATAAAATATTCCTTAATAAAATTTAATTGAGACAAAATCCTTCACCTCGAGTCCAGACATTCCAAAAATGTATTTTAACTATTGTATAGTAATATTATATCAATTATTTTATTTATTAAGGTAATTTTCTAGTTTTTTTAAATTATATGTAAATAATTAGTTTTATTTATTTTTAATGATATATTTAAATACATAATTAGTAAATCCCAAAATGGGGGTTTTGAAACGTTCGGTTCATTCTCTCAAAATTACTTCGGTGTATTTACCGTGGTCAAATAGGTAATTATTTCAAAATATAAATAATAATAATCACGAAATATTTATAATATTTATATATAAATTATACTTTCAAAATCAATCATGAAATATAGTTATGAAAAATAAACTATGATAAAATCATGGAGATGGGAAGGCCATATATTCGTATAGAAAAATTTTCCATTTTTCAATGATTATTAGAAAATGAAGTTTAGTAATATTTTAAACTTATATACATCATACTTTAATTTTGGTAAAGTAGAAAACAATCACAATGCTTTTTGTATGTGGTAGTCCATACGTATACACGAATGACATTATTATTTTTCCATGTAAGATATAAAATGATATATTATATTTTTGAAATGAAAAATGAATATTATAATTATGCCATGTATATAAAATATATATATATATTAAATTTAACCTTATTACCTTATATGTAAATCAATAGTTTAAAATTAATCACATTGATTCGCGAGGTAGTAGGTCGTCGTACACATGAGGGACATTATCGTATCCCCTATGGATTAAAATGTACGAAGGTATATGTGATATAATAACTAAATATGTATAAATATGTTATAAATATCATATATATATATATATGTGTGTGTGTGTTTATATATTTATTCCTTCAATACACCATTATAAAAAATTTTGAGAGGTGATGATGGAAAATGAATGACATCAGTTCACGATGTAGTGGTTCATTGTACACATGAATGGTGATTTTGTATCCCTTTTTATGGAAGATAAGACAAATATATGTTATTAAATTAAAATAATAACATATAAATATATTTTATATATTTGTGTTAATATATAATAATAATTTAAGATAATTTTATTGAGGTGGAATAAGAAATAAAATAAAAATTCTTGGTTAAGCACGATACAGATTCTTCAAAGAGCCTCCTTAAGATTGCACCAAAAGCCTTTTCTGGATGGATTTATTATCCAATGAAGGATTCAAGGATATTTTTAGGTATTTATGTAATATATTGTTTTAGTTAATTTCCTACTAATATTAATTTTATTTTTTGAAAAAGAGAGGAGAGGGGGTCATTTATAACTAAGGTGAGTGGAACACTTGTAATTTTTAAAAAGTTAAAGGGATACCCATGTTTTTCACATTACACAAGGCTCCAAAATAAACCATTAAAAATAATGATGAATTATAAGGTCTAAATATGGACATAAAATAAATTCTAGTCATGTTTTTATGTCATTTTAACTTGTATCATTTTGGTTTAACCCCTGATAATTATGTTTTCACCTTAACCATGGTAAAATATTTTTACATTTTTAACTATTTATTTTAACCAAAGATTAATTTGAACTTATTAAATAACAAAAAAAATTCTTATAAAAAATATTTAATCAATTATACCAAAATAAATTCAAAAATGTTTTGAAATATTTTAAAAAATTAAACAAAAAGACAAGACGAAAAAACAGGTTTTCAAGAAGTGTATTTGTTAAGAAAAAGATGACTTTATTTTAAATTGAAGACCAGTAATAAGTATTTTATGAATTTAAATTAATAATTTTATATATATAATCTATTTATTTTATTTTAATCATTCTTCACTAAGGTTTTTTAATTAATTTCAATGTATAAATATTATGCATTATAAAAAAGTTTTTAGAAAACTCTCTTTTTAAATCCAAAAATAAATATACCAAATAATACAATATAAATATGATTCAAAATTGGATTAAATATAAATAAATTTTTATTATTTTAATGGAAATAATATTAAAAACAAAATGTTACTTTTTAATTACATATTTTCTTAAAAAAATAAATTTTTTACAAATATCAGAATTTTTCACAATTAACTGAAAAATCAATATTTCTTGAAAATAAAAAACTTTCTCCATAATATAATTATAATATTATGAATTAAAAATTTAAGTTTATTTTTCAAAACAAAAATACTAAAATTCTTAAAAAAATTAATTTTACTATATGTGCACATAGCACGATGAAACAGCTTCGTAACAATATACATTTTTTTAGAAAACATTTATTTTTTATTTTAAATGATTCATATTTTATTTCCTAATAAATAAATAATCATCTACTTTTTTTATACATATATAAACCAAATATGTTTTATAAATTAGTTATTTATATTCATACCCACAACATTAACAACCATGTATATGATATTATAGTTCATTTATAATCAGGGTTTCATGTAATACACGCTATTTAAGGAAATATATTTCATCGTTCATTTCAGATCAGTGTTAAATTTATAATATGCTATCAATAATTTGCTAATATTTTTTTAAATATCAGGGTGTTACATACCCCATTTAATAAATTTATTCCTTAAAATTTTAACATGATATATATATTAAAGTATTTTACTTTTGATGACACTTTAATTGAAAACCTGTATCATAAAAAGGCTAACAATTCTTTATCCTGATAATAGAGAATGAGAAGTCTGAAATTCACAAGGTATAATGAATAAATGGTTCCCAATTAGGAAACAATGGCGGAGGTAATTATATGAACATAAAATAAAAGCTTAATTCCCAAGAAATTATAAAGAGTGATTGGGATCATTTATCATAAGTGAATGATAATGAGAATGTCGACAACAACAAAACTATAAACCAAAGATGTGTGACAAATATCATTGATGTCATTAGAAGTGATGGTAGTAGGAAAAACTTTTTTTGAGATCCTTTTCCTATATTTGATGAATTTATTTACTATCTTGACTTAGATAATAAAGAAATTTAATACATGATTATTATAATTTTATCACATAATCAATTTTCACCATAATCTCATCTTTTTCTCCAAACGATGGGTATTCAATATGATTTTTTCCATCCCTAAAGCTCTAAAAAACATATAATATATCATATAACCATAAAATGTATAACACGCTTTTCGTATTGTCTTTAGAAATTAGTATAAACAGAAATGGTTACCTCATGGGATGATGTTTCCAAAAATTATAGTGATCCTCTTATAAAATTATATTAATCGCATAAAAACTAAATAACTATTCAATCCATTTTTTGTCTAATGACGAAACATATGTTCTAAAAAACAATATTTTCATAATATTTCAAAAAAATTAAGTAAAAAGAGTAATTTTATACTAACCATAACATCACATATGCTAGTGGTGGGCGTTACAACCTTATCGAACTTCGATTGAGAGTTCAAGCCCCATGGCCTTTCCAGATGTGATGAGTTGTTGCCTGACCTTTGGTATTTACTATTTCCTAAAATTATATCCTTATAACCTTCCAATAAATATAATGAACATTGTTAAAAATAACCTCAGTCATAAAAGATCATATAAATCCTAAATGTTCACAATTCCTTTAATCTTTTAGTCATCATTAAACTCATATACCTATGATGGTATCCATAATTCATAAGCTAAAATCAGATGAAAACATTGTAATCTCTAAATTTATCTAAAAACATCCTCTAAATACAAATATAATATCCCCAAACCCACAGTCTCAGATCTTATGTAATTTCATAAACTATACATTTCTTTCTATTATATTGATGAAGGTTATCCAATTTCTACCATCAAAAATATACAACCTCAAAATAAAATATTAGATAACTCATGTACCCAAGGAACATTAGGCTTATAATTTTATAAAATTAGTAAAAACTCTTCCATAAATAACTCTCATATTTTTAAATGATAAATTCCACCACTTAACCCAGATTTTATTATTTCTCATTAATTCATCATCATCATCCATATTAAACCCTTCGAGATATAATTAATTCAATAAAATTCTTAAAAACAAGTGTAAAATAAAATATAATTAGTGTGAGCACAATTTATCAGTCAAGAGAAACGTAAGTATTGATAATTGAATTCTATAAATGAGGAAATATGACCCTAATGTTATGATTATATAATCAATGTTCATTACCAAAATATAAGAGAACTAACAGCCATCGATAATGATAAAAATCATGTGGCCAGACATGGAGCTTTAACAAAGGGCAGAGTCGTCTAAATCAATAATCATTTTCTATTTGATATAAATATTGATCAAAGGAAACATTTATAACCTATATAAATTATAACAAAAATGTGTTGGTATCTTAGAACATCATCTTTATAACCCGTTTAAAACTTTTTTAGAAAGAACTATTACCCAATTAAATCTATATGGGAAACCCTCTGAAAACTCCCTCGTTTTTTCCTCTAAAGACAAAGAATATTACCTAATTCATTAGTGTTATATCTGGTCTCACTAATCATAAAATTTATATCAGGATCGCCTAATTATATGTAGGAAATCGCATTATATATTCTATATAGAGATCACCCAGAAGTATCTGGTTTCACCCATTGTATAAGCCGTATCAAGCTCACCCTTGATCATCAATATTATCCTTGTACTATTCATGAATAAAACATTTAGAACCCTTCACTTTTAAAACTAAAAATAATCATTGTTCTTTTATTTATTGATTTACCTGTGGAAACTAAATGGGTTCCATGTCAATATCATAATCCATATGGATTAATTTTATGTATGCTATCAATAATACTTATCCGCAATAGAGTGTAAGAAATATCAAGGGTTGTTTCCATTGATGAGTGGAAATAACATTGAAAGGTTACTAAAAACATTCCTGAGGAAAATAAATTAAAAAATAATTTTGAAAATATAAATTATTATTGAAATTAAATAATTTTTATAATGGTGATAAAATATTTTCCTGATGTAAATGTTAAAAATAAATATTATTTTCAAATAATTTGTAAAGCAAGTCAAAAGTGACTGATTTGGTAAATAAAAATCATTTACGTTTAAAGCCTTATAAAATAATGTCAAATATCATGTAAGATATATTTAGTAAATCAATTATTTTCGGAAAATAACATTATTTAAAATAATTTAGAAAACATTGATATGGAAGATAAAGATAACCAGTCTAAACGAAAATACAAGATCAATGTCACTTATAAATGACTCATGATGTATGGTTAATGAATAAGGGAAGAAAAGGAAATGAAACATGTTATCAAAATTCATAACCAATGTATAAGATAGTATTTTGGTTCTAGAAAATCAGATAATATGATTTCTTCTAAACGAACCATGAAATTAAATAATCCTTAAAGAAAGGAGACTATAACATAAATCCTTTTCTACTTTGGTGTTCTTGTATAATATCCCCCATGATATGATATCAATATAATATAATTCAAATATCCTTATAATAATGAGTTTAATGATATAAAATTTCAAAGGCTCTATTGAATGACCTCAAAAAAGAAGTCAGGTTTATAACATAACTTTTTTTCCAACAAATACAATTTGAGACAAGCAACCCCTACACTGATCATAATGTTGAATTAATAATTAATAAATATATTGATTATTTGTATCAAATGTAAATACGTATAAACCTATTGGAAATAAAATATAATATGAAAAAAATTAATTTCAAATATAATATTACAATATCAAATAAAAAATGTAATATAACCTACTGAAAAGAAATTGAGTTATACAAATTCTTTACCTCTTAATAACCTTCTAGTAAAATCCCCTTGAATTAAATAACACAAATTTAAACTTAAAATACCATGATATATGAATTATTAAATATTATTAATGTAAAATGTTCAGTATATACACTATATTAAAGAAAATAGGTTCCTGAAAATAAAATATTCCTTAAAAAAGTAAATTGAGAAGATGTACTTTACCTCGAGTCTAGAATTTCCATGCATGTATTTTAACTATAATATAATAAGATTATATAAATTATTTTAATTATTAATAATATTTTCCAGATAAAATACCACATATTTATATCATTTATTTTATTTATTTAATGTAAATTTTTAAATACTTACCCATTTAAGTCCACACCCTTCATTTTTAGGATGTTCGGTTCATTATTTCAAAATGGATTCGGTGTGTTAACTTATGTCAAAATTATTAATTATTTCAACATATCAGGAAAAATTAACATGAAAAATTTATCATATTTATGAATCAATTATACTATTAAAACAAATAATTATATATGGTTATAAAAAATAAAATATATTACAATCATAGTGATGGTAGGTCGTGCATAAGCATAAGTAACGTTTCTATTTTACAAAGTTATTCATGGAAAGAGGGGGGTAATATTTTATTATTAAAAAGTTCAATAATATCATAAATATCATATTATTTAATTAAATATACTTATAACATCAATTTTCTAGGGTTATGAAAAAATAATCACACTACTTTGTGGAGGTGATAGTCTACAGGTACGCACGAACGCCGTTTTCATTTTTCAGTGTAAGAATGAAAATGATATATTTTTATTTAAAAAATAAATATTTAATTAATATCATAATTATTTCATTAATATCACATATATTCACTAAATATATCCATTTTAATTTCCATGAAAATCATTAGTGAAAAAATGAATCACGTCACTTCGTGAGGTGGTAGTATTTTATATTCATGAGAGACATTATCGTGTCAAATATGGAATTGAAATTAAGAAGGTATATGTTATATAATAACTCAAAAATTATAAATAAGTTACAAATATAATATATATAATTTAATTCCACTATTATAACAATATGTGTTAGGAAATAATTGTATAGAAATTACATCATTTCAAGAGGTGATAGTATGTCATACTCATGATGATGATTTCATATCACTTTTGATTGAAGATGAGATATATTTAGGATATTAAATTCACATAATAAAATCTCATCATAAATAATATACTTGTTAATTTATAAAATTATAACTAGATAATATTTGATGTAGGTGAAAGAAGAAGAAAAAAAATAAAAACAATATTTTAAGGATAATGCAAATTCTTTATAAAACCTTCTTATATTAGCACTAAAGACATTCATAGAATGGATTTATGACCAAAAAATGATTATTTGATATGAGAAGAAATTTAAGGAATATATTTTTTTAGGGATTTTCCAAGAAAAATGGAATTGAAGGTTGGAATATTATATGAGAGTTGGTAACCTTTTTTAAGTGAGTTGAGTCAAACACTTATAATATTTTAAAGAAAATAGTGATACCCACATTGTTTACATGCCAAAATGATAAAAAAAATATACAGTTATTGATCCTTATAAATTCTAAGGTCAAAATATGGGTAGAAGAATATTCTAGTCATGTTTTTTGGTCATTTTCCCTAATATTATTAGTTTAAACTACCATAAATCCATTTTTTTCATTTACTACGATAAATGATCATTACATTTTTCACAATTCATTATGACCAAAAATTATGTTTAACATATTAAATAATATAAAATTATAATGTTTAAAAATAATAAATCAATGTTACTAAATTAATTTCACATATTTTTTAGAATTTAATTTAAAACTAAACTCACAAATGTGACCAAAAATGGGTTTTCATGAAGCGTATTTTTTTAGAAAAAGAGGATTTTATATTAACTCCGTGACCAATTATAATTATTATATAAATATAAATTAATATTTATAGATATATATTATATAAATATAATTTAAAAAATTCATCATTATTGGTTGTTTTAAATAATTTAAAAGGAGAAATATTATTCACTTATAAACATTTTCAAAATAATCCAGTTTTTTAACCAAAAAAAGAAACAGATATTTAAATCATATATAAATTCCATTTAAAATCAGATTAAATAAATATAAATGATATTTATTTTAATTTAAATCATACTCAAACCATAATTGGACTTTTAAATTTATTAATTTACTGAAAATAAATGACATTTTTACTACAATTGGTAACATTCACTATTCGCTGAAATATCTTTATTTTTTAAAAAAAATCAAATTTCACTCAAAGATAATTTTGATTTTAGGAATTAAAAAATTAATTAAATTTTGAAAATATATATTTAATAAGATTAATAAAAATTAATTTTAATGTATGTGTAAAGTACGATGAAATCAACTTTAAAAAAATAAATTTTTTCAGATAACATTTATTTTTTCATTCAAATGATTATTATTTTATTATCAAATTAATTGAAAACTATTGAATTTATTTTATACATGTGTAAACCATATAATTATCATAATTTATTCAGTCATATTCATATCCACCAATTTAATGACTAGGTATAAAATATTTTGTTTCATTTATATTCAGGACTATGTGTACTATAAGTTATTTAACAAAATATTTGTTGTTGATTATTTCAGTTCAGTGATTCGTGTTGAATACAGAATCAAAATTTGATTAATTTTTTTAAATATATTATGATTAAAATGTATGAATCTATTATAAATTTACTGTAGCCATAATCATTGCAATCAAACAAAGGTGTCTTCTAAAGACTCCAAGAATAATTTATGTTTATTCCTTCCATCTTAAAGATATTTCCTTTTGCCTATGATGCCCTGGAATGAGTTAATAAATAAAATATAAGTAAACAAATTCTTAATAGATTAAACTGGTGATACTAATTTTTAGGTTCATAAGGGAAATGTTAGATGATCTATAGGGGGTGAATAAACTTGAATAAAATTTTAAATAAATATATTTATTATATTAGTAAATTATTATAGTTAATTAAAATATATAATTTTTATTGGAGATAAAAAATAGAACAAAATGATTTTTTAGTAGTTCAATCCAATGTGGAAGTAGTATACTCTTATACCTATATGCTTTTATAGGTATATATTTTGCACTAATTTTATACATAAAGGAAAATCATAACACTATTACGAAATAATTTTCCTAGTGGAAGAATAAAAAATAATCATAAAATTTGAATGGGGAGTCAAAAACTAATTACAATAATTAATTTAGTGTAAATGAGTCACAACCAGAATATCCTTGACTATATAATTTGGGAATATCGACTCAAGGAAATAATAATAAGATGAATTCAACTGACTGAAAAATTATAAACCATAAATTGGGGGAATGTGTAAAATGGGAAGGATTGTTATAGAAATAAGAAACCCTGATGAAGTAAAAGAAAATAAAGGAATATTAGGCATGGGTACATGAGAAATGTATTTTTATATATCATCAATGTAGTCATAAAATTTGTTGATTTTTTATTTATTACTTTAATGTTTGTTCACTAAGTTAGAACTTAATCATAGAGGAAGTAGTTTATATAAAACTTCAATCTTTAGTGTAAATATTTTTTTTATTCTGAAAATATTACTTTCTAATATTTGATTCCTTTAAATTAAACATGAAGCCTATAAATATGACTAGTAAAATTTAACAAGTAAATATACATTTTGGAAAATAAATTCAAATTCAAACTACTTTATTATCAAGGAGATAGAAAATTGTCAATACAAAATAACCGTAAAAAACTCATTTGAATTAAAAATATAAGGAATAATTCAAAATAATTCATCTTAGATTTTAAATAATTCAAACAATATCCAATAATATATTTGAAAAAAATTCCATAAATATCATAAAATAATTTGACTCTAAAATTAAAATGTTTAAATACCTTTTAATTTTATGCACCACATATTTATTAAAAAATTAATCATTCTTCATTAAATACCAAAAAATACATTGGAATATTTTCAATGTCACAAAATATTACTTTATAAGATACTAATATAAATATATCACCTCAAAAAATAAAAAACTAGATATTTTAAATATATTTTGTAACTATATGAATGAATTAAGAATAAATTAAAAAAAAATATTTCTAAACAGATTATAATGTTTTAAAAACACTCATAATAGATTTCATAAAATATATATGGATTTTAGTAATCAATTAGTTATTTAAAATAATTTATATTAGAATTCCGTTTTCCAATGTATAAAATATAAATAAAAATAGATCAAGTAAAAAATTAATGATCTTAGAAATTATTAAAGTATATAACTGATTTTGAGTATCGAGTGATCTTTTATTCAATATACTGATCATGTGAATATTTTTTCAGGCATTCACCTTACAGGGATATCATTCTAATTGTGTAATCGATTCAAGGATTCTGGAAACTGGTATACTAATCGTGAGAAAATAAAAATTTGTTGTCCCTTGAGTTACCATATAAAAAAATATAAGGTGTGGTGGCTTTACTTACAGTGTGAATAATTATAAGGTGCAGTCACATAATTTATAATGTGCAATATATTTAGTGAGAGTCATAAATCTCATACTATAATTTCAACTCAATGTAGTAAGACATAAATTGATATAACAGACTAGTATCCCTTCTAAACTACATGCAGGTCGAGTACAACATGATATTGTAGCTTCATGAAGTAGTTTACTATATATCCTACCATCCTGAAGAGTTGTAGAAGAGGCTCAAGCATAATGCAAATGTGATTGATAGGAAATCTCATGTAGGGGGTGTCAGAAAAGAGAGACTCTGATTTGAGTTGGATACTAGTAAAATACTAATAAAGAAATGCAATAATGGTTAATCATTGTATGTCAATTTAGGTGTATAGTAGCTGATCCATTATTGATGTTTCCATATGAATGATTAATTTAGAAACTAAAAAATAATCATAAAGTAACTTTAAATGCTTCAAACTACCACATTAAAACTACTTTATATGGGTTTTGAAAACCATGTGGTAGAATATAAGGATTACACATATAGATATTTGTTAAAAAATATTTCATTTTCACGTTTCCAAAAAGAGTTCATAATAACTTTTCCAACAAGAGTTCATGGTAGGTTTAAAAAAAGAAACTAAAAACCTTTTACATCTTGAAATTTTAGATTTCAAAAAAAAGAGTCAATAAAAAAGTTAATTCTCCATTTATTAAGTTGAATTAAATGAAGAGAAATTTTAAATCATTCCAAAAGATCAAATGACACATCAATATAAATTATATATCAAGAGATATCCTCAAAAAATCGTGGAAAACATAAATTGAATGATATAAAAATCAATGATATATTAACAAACATCATCCCATTTTTTGAGTATCTAAATGGAAATTTCATCATTTCATGAATTTAAATAAAACAATTATAATTTTTTTATATTTCTTTCATATTAAAAATTGTGTGATTCCAAGGTCTATCTCTATATTTATCATCGTAATACAATATATATTATATTCAATAAATTTTCGAATTCCATATTTATAGAAAAGGATTTAATTTTTTTTGTAGAACTAAAACAATTAATCATTAATTCCACATAGTTAAATAAAATGTAAATAAATGTGTTAGATATCCAAAAAATAAGTAACATGAAAATAATAGCGATATAACATAAATTATCATAGAGTAACTAAATAAAACATTAAATTGATTTTTTTTTAGAAAAAAAACTATTCAACATGCTTATAAAGAAAGTAAAACAATTTCAAGACTAAATTGTAATTTTAATAGTTGAATAAAAAATAAATAAAATTAGTATATTTTTTATAAATATGACTTCTGATACCCTAAGCACTATAAACCAAGATATAACAAGAATTATTTTTTATAGTGAAAAAAGATTTCTAGTAAAATTTATTAACATAAAAAAAATATTTTTTGAGGAACTCTGATATTAAAAATATAAAATACAAAAACATGAACAAAAATATCCTAATAAGTGTAACTTTTATATAACCTAGGACACTGTACTATAAAAGATATGGGGTTTGATTCCCAACCCCATTAATCCTAAGCTAGATTTTTTTACACCCCATGACATACCTTAGGTTCAACATTTTCCTAGGTCACCTAACTGGATGAAACAACCCTTTTCACATATGTATCTTCTATGACCATAGTGAAATCTGTTTTCCCAACACCAAATCCTAAAAAACCAAATTTTCTTAGACCTATAAATCTATAGACCAATTTTAATGATTTGTACATTTTCTATATTAATGTTACCCTTATAATCATGGATTGATTTGATAATGGTAACCTTATTTCCTATAAATTATATACCACATAATGTGTATCTTCATATATGGGATCCTCATATATGTTTTAATCTTGTGTCCCTTTTTTTATGTGGATCCCTATCTTGGGGAACCAGTTGCATCTCATTTTTCCTTGTATTACATAATATATAATGTGGTGGACTTCCATTTTCCACGGTTACTCCCCAAATTTCCTTATATACTCTCAATATCTTATAATTCTCATGGTTTTATTCATTAAAGTTTCATATAAATATAATAACACATATTAGATGCATTTGATTCCATTAGAAACTCTTCTCTAAATATATCTATGAAATATAATATGAATTTGTGTAAAATGGAAATGATGATGTGCTTTAAATATAAGCATATCATTCACTAAAGAGCCACTGCAACCTTAGATCATCATCTGATGAGTTAGATAAATATCAAAAAAGCGGAAAAAATCATACCACCCCAATATGTATCCAAGAGATAAACATGAATCACTCAACATTCGAGTGGCATCCATCAAAATCCTTGGTTTCTAGTACCTTGATATGTGAAGGAGGAAGATGAAATAGATTTATGCGCTAGGGTTTATCATCCAAGCATGAGGATATAAATCCACACCCACTACCATCATATAGAAGTAGGGTTTATATATTAATCCAGGAGGCTCCTTAGTGGTTTCTGAATTAATTCTTATATTTATAAATTCTGTATTAATTCCTTAGTTAATTCATGCATCATATATATTTAAATCCCATTAATTTCATCATATGAAAATTTTATTTTAATGACAGTTGTGATGGAGAATAATTCAAGTGTCCAACATAAATATAATATACCCAATAATTCAAGTGTCCAACATATATATATTTGGGGAATAACTTGTGAAATAATATCCAAAAATCCTTTGGATATCTTAAAAAACTACTTCTTATGTCTTTCATTAACTTCATCGTATATCACAATATATGTGATACCACATGAATATCTTTCAAAAACAATTTTTGGATTAACTCTAAAACATTTTATGTAAAAGATATTTGTGGAAAACTCAATCCTCATTCATTAAACCATGAATTGTGAACCAATAAGACTTCATAATGTTGAAAAATATATGAACTTACATATCAATATATAACATAAAAGAGCATCCTCTAGGAATACATCAATGAAACTCAATATATAAAGGGATCAATTGCGATCTCCAAGAAACACATGTTGATTTGTAAATGTCTCCACTAGCTTGTATCATATACAAATTTGGATACTAATATTTTCCCTTTTCTAAGGCATTGATTTACCATGGGAAATGGAACATGTCAATCCCATATAGAAAACTCATGTATTCTATATTCATAGATTTTTAGGTAAACTAGTTGATGAACACATTACATGTCATTAATACTTCTAGATAATCACGTCACTTGTCACTTATCTAGATAGATATTTATAATGTCTAGTTGATTCCACACACTCCCACAATATTTCCCAATTGAGGCTCCAAATTTCATACTTTTCACATTAAAAGCAAGTCCCATCATGGTTAAGCTCCAACAGATGACGTGATCAGTAACATACCCAACAACCCCTGTATTAGCTAGTCACTATATAGATTTTTGTAAGCAGGTCATCAATATATAAAGGTTTTTTTTCATGTTATATCACCAATCATAGGTAATGGGGACTCAAAAATGATCCATGCACACCAGGTATACCAAATACATCTATATGAAATACCATGTGGTATACTTAGTAGGTTATCAAGATTAAAAAATAATCCTATAATTTTTTTCTGTTTAGTGACATTATTTTTATCTTTATACATTAATCATACTAATTATAAACTTAACATTTCATAAAAATATATAATAACCCTTGATAAACATCAGTTAGGGATAAACTCAAAGTCATACTTTGAGAGGTCAATTATCATTTCACATAAAAAATGTATATAAATATATAAATCTATGTAAGCAATGTGATCTAATGATGAACATAATGTTTTAATTAACATGATACATTTAAAAATTCCTAAACTCATTAAATATACATAACAAAACCAAAAAAATAACATACTTACAATATCATATATGAAAAACATCAAGATCGGTGTTATGTTTTCTATGCTTTAATGGTTTTGTAAACACATTACATCATATGGAATCCATTTTGCCTCTCTAAGTGAATATATAATAAGTATATCCCAGTAAAAAATTTAGTGTGAAACATATATGTAGTAAGAAATTTTTAATAATGATCATACTTAAGAATCATATTCTTAATTAATTGTTGAACGTTTTTAAACATCTTAACTTAATAACCTCAAATGTTATGATTTCAACTTTTGTGGCATACATATATCCTTTTAAGTTAATAATCATCATACTTGGAATTCAATTCCATCATATTAATTCTTTAAATAATGTAACTACTTACATTATCGTTTATCAACCCTCGTATACATTTAAAGATAAATTGGAAATCTCTTTAATTTAGTAGTAAAATATAACACCTTAAATTCTCATTACCACCATACCATAAACTCTTTTAGGATAAAGTGACAAAACATTGTTAACATTACCAAATGAAACACTTTATTTTTGTATTTACCTCTATACCCCAAACACTTTTAGGATATCAAGTGTCTAGATTTTTTAGAATGGTATAATCCTTTTAAAAATAGTTTCCCCCCTTTTAATGATTAATAAATGTAATTGTTTTCATTTTTATTTATATTCACGTATCTTAAACAATTTTAGGATACTGAGGGGAAAACCTTATTATTAGAATAGTATAATAGTGATATACACTTTCTAAATGGAAACTAAAAGAAAGATATTAAATTATTCTTTACCATTATATATCCTAAATATTTTATGATATTAAACAGAAAAAGTATTAACTTAAGGTTGGTTTTATGATTTATTTATTAATTTGGAATTTCTTAAAATCCAAACATACTCCCATTGTCCTCTTAGATATGATATTATTTTCAATGTATACTTCCAGGATAAAAACAATAATTTTTTTGTTAGGAAATAACATTTATTTCCATTTAGTATGAATATTTAATAAATAAACTATTTTTTCTATATCATATATAGTATTCATTGTGTTCAGAACATTTTTCAACAGAAAAATAATACTTTATTATCATAAACCACTAGAGGGTGGTGGGAACACATTCCCATATATTTTGAAAAATACTTGGATAAAATTTTTATCCTAGAGAAAAAAATTTATCCATATCTTTTTTTTAAAAGTTTTTTAGAAATTAATGAATTATAAACCATGTGTATATATTTAATAATATCATACATTTTCACAAGAACACACTGTAATTTAGGAACTTCTCTTATCATATAATGGAATTGAGATGATGATATTGATCTTTTAAATAAATACATGTGAGTCTGATAAAATCCTTTACATTAAAATCCATGATGTAGTAAACATTTTTTTCATATCATGAATATAAACTATAATCCTAGTCAATTATGATTTTTATTTCAAACTCCATTATATTTATAACATTTATAAATATACATTAGGTATCACATACCTTTAAAAATAAGATAATAAATTTATATAACAACCATCACTTACATGGAAATTAAATAGAGATTCACTAACTTCTTCATGTATATTATGGATAATAAAATCATATTAACATATTTCCATTATTTACTCACAAACATATGTTTCACTGACCTTGATTGGATTCCTAAAGAAGTATTTTTGACATTCTCAACAAGCATTTCTTCCTCCAGGTTGAACATTTACCCACTAGTATTGTCCATAAAATACGAGAATCCATACATAATATTCCAAATCTATCTATTCTCAACACTTTTGAAAATACCAGGTAAATGATTCATGAATTAATTTACTTTTTCAGAATATTTCTATAAATGAAAATTGTATGAATTTCTTAATAATTAATTTTTCATGAAATACCTTTGAAATGTGAAATGAATCAACCCATGTTTCCATGAGCATCTAGATTAACTATATGAAGAAAACCAACACATGGTTACTAAGGAATGAAATTTAATCACATGAAGAATTTTCATTAAGAACATTTCATGAACAAAAAATCTATCATAAGATTTTTTTGGTTAGTAGTCTTAAGAGTGACCTACTTTAATCTTCTCCATTCAAGGATTGGGAACAATGTTTTGTTTTATGAAGATGATTTTATTTATATACAACCTAGTATTTTATTAAATGATTATCATGTATTATTAAATATATGTTAATGAAATTTACTATTTAGTCTCCCACTAAAATGATCACCCCTTTAAAATCCTACATACCCTTAGTTGGATGAGATACATATTTCACTAGAAAAAATACTACACTTTAGAATTAAAATCACCACATAGTTATTTAGTTAGAGCCTCATTGAAATTAAATCCTACATGAATCATGGATAGTTTAGTAGAAAACACTTTTCCCAATTCATCATATGGATAAAACTAAATCTATTACTCTTGTATACAAAGACACACAGTTTTTTTGATAGTGTAACACGCTGAAAATGATATAAATTATCTAATAAAAAGGAAGTATTACTGGAAAAATATTTTTGAATATTAATACCTAAGGATGATCCAATATCCCTCATTAAGTTATTTCCTTATAGAAGACAATACATGGGAACCCTAATTTGGCATGAAACTCTGTAGTTGGATAATTGAGTTCTTAAATAAATTATTTGGAAGGAATCTCCAACTATGTATTTTAAGGGGATTTTAATTGTGAGAACATGTATTATATATGAGGTATGAAATATTATTATTTCTAGTTTAATTCCTTGATTTTTGACCAAATGTGAATGCCTAGTAATGATATGGAGGAAATGAAGGTGTTCAGGGCTTGTTTGGAGCCCAAAGCCTCACTTTTTGGTGAAAAAATATTCAGGTCAAATGATTAGTAGGAAACATGAAGCTAAGTATACATGGTTATATTAAACCGTGTGAGGCATCCCACTATAAATTCCATGTCCATAGAGTTTTATTAATCTGTGAAACAATGGCTTCATGCCCATTACAGAACTAAATCATTTTTGAGAGAGGTAAAACATACAATTAGTGAAAGGTTTTTCAAACCATGCACCATGAACATGTGATGGGGGTTTATAGATAGTGTGGGGAACACGGTTGTTTCTTGGTTTAGACAACCATGTGGTGAAAACAAGGGAACCAGTTTTTTAAGGGGAAATTTCTATTTCACTTTCTTCATTTAAATGTTAAACCCTTATCCACCTTTTCTAATTTTTATAGAGGGAATCCTTTTATCATCTCATTTGAGAACATCTTAAAACCTAAGATAGGATTTGATCTGTTTTATCTATATGAAGTATAATCCAAGTGTTGTTCATCTCATTGGATATCTACTGGTGAGTTCTTCACTCCTTAGGCTCCTTTCACTATTTTCCCTAATGTTGGCGATACTATTTTGGTGCAGGATATTATGCCCTATTTTCAATGAATTCAAATATTATTCTATTTTATTATGATTTGGATCTAATTAGAGGATGATACTATACAATCATGTCACTATGAGCTTAAGGTATGTGGTTTATACCTTTTCCCAAATAGTTTAGTTCTTTTTAGCATTTTGGTATTGTACCACATGTCGTAATTTCCATGCACAGAATCCTACATTAATTTAACATTGAATTGAATATTGACAACGTGTTTTAGACATGCCATAACACCTTTACCCAATGTTAGAGGTTATTGAGCTCAATCTGAACTACCCCTAGGTGGGTTATATCTTTTTACCATGATTCTTCCACCCTTGGGGTGTGATGAGCTCTCCTTGTATAATTGGGAATACAATAATGTATTAAAGTGAATTTTTAAAGATTGTAAACACCTTATAGGACCATTTCATTTGTATATAAATGTTATAAATTGTTCAAACCCCTCTAATTTATATGATTATAATGGTTTTTACGACATACTGAATGAATTGGATAGGATTCCTTGGGCATTTCTACTCTTTGTATACCTTTTAATTAGCTTACTAGGATTCCATGGACATTTACACTACTTGGATCCAATTACATTATTGAATTTATATGTTCATATGCCTTGGACATTTCAACTCCTTGGATTTGATAAACCAATAAGGTTCCATGGACATTTCTACTCCTTGGATCTTGGTTACAAGGCTTATTAGGATGGCATGGACATTTATAATCCTTGGATCCTAGTTACATAGATTAATCAAATTCCTTGGTCATTTTTACTCTAAGGATTTAGTTTAATTATATTACATGAAATTCTAGGGTTCCTGGGACATTTATGCTTATTGTATCTGAAAAGTTTGGATGCCTTGTACATTTCTACTCCTTAGATCTGGTTTATTTACTTTACTTAATTTACTGAGTTTCCTTTCACATTTATAATTTTTGGAACCTTTCCCAAGTAGGCCTAACAATTTTCATAAAGGATGGGGACGAAGCATCATTTATTATTAAATCAAAGAAAATACCCCTTGTAACTGGGTAGAGGGAGACCTATTACATAGCCCGAAGGCCCAATGGGAATTTACCCCATTACATTTCTCTTAGGACCAAATTTTTGGCCCAATGACCATTATGTTAATACTACTACTGCAGTAACTGCCTACTACAATACCACGTAGTACCCTTCCCCCGCTACAGTACCCTGCCACTACTATAGTGCCTTCCATGGATACAGTTCCACCGCTGTTATAGTACCTATGTCCCAATGGGTTTTGAACCCCCATTTTTTATATAGAATTATGGGGATCTTACCACTATGCCAAACCCAAAATACAAAGTTGGCCTAACAATTTATTACATGGAATATTCAAATTTTGATATATGTTATAGTTTACAGACATACCATATTATTTTCTTTATTGATCGTTGTGAGACTTTATAGAATGGATAATAACACTTCTAATATTATTACTTCTACACCTGTTAAATGTATACACTGGATAAGTTTATATTTACACACTTGACTTGTTATAGACATTGTTGGTGGTTCCCTACTAAGTGTTATCTCAAAACCTATTTGTTCTATCATTTGGAACATTGAAATAATTCAAGGATGCATGTAGATATAGGGGGAAACATATATTTATGGATTCTTTATTGATTATTTCATAGGATCTGGGGAGCACATGACTAGGATTTAGTTCATGAAGATATGTGGGGATAGTTCTTTTTTTGTCTTTATGTAATTTTGATACATTAACTGTATCAGATGCCCAATTACATGTATTACTTTTCTTTTGTATTTAAACTCGTGCTCATCATTTTTATATGAAACTATTGGATGTGATTACATGGTTATTTTTATGATGGATGTTTATTCTTCATCATTTACATTATTTATATGCTTCTACTATTGATTTAATTATTATACCATTGTTCTACACTCTGAACATGAGGAAATATTCTCCCCATTATTCTACCATTGACCCCTCTACTATTCAGAAGTCGCTGGCATACATGGATTTGTGCATGAGGACATTTGGACCACTATGTTCGGCTACTATTGAGTGAACCATATCTCAAACACCAAAAAGTGGTATCAAAGAGGATTATTTTATTTTATTTTATTTTATTGGAATATTAGATAAGATATTATGAATGTTTCAGAATTTGGAAATGATTTGTTTCTAGGAGTAACTAACCCATGTACGGGGAAAATCCAAATTGATTGGGTTGGTATATGTTGTTCTAGATTTTTCTAGTTACAATTGATTTGACTTCACCATTGATTGAAATAGTGGATGTTTAATGTTTCATATGATTATATATTATTTCCCTTATATTGGAATTGAGACAAAATGTTACATCATACATCATTATAAGAACTTCCAGATTTATATGTCATGAATTATGTCCTTCCATGTTTACTTACAACATGAATTTCCTAAAACATGTTTTAGTTTCTTAATGATATATCCATGAAATTATGATGAAATTTCATGGTGGGATTTGAAAAATAACTGGTTGGGATTAAATGGACATTTCACTTTAATTTATATGGTTTTTGGGACCATATAAATTAAAAGTGGTGAATCATATAGTTTAACATTTTAATGAGAATTGGAAAATAAATGAGAATGAATTTAAATGAAATTGAATTATAAAAAAATAGTCACTATTAAGTAGGGATTCTGATAAAATTTTAAAGGGTTTATTCCCCTATAAATTGTAATTAACACTTTTTATAACAAGACCTTGGACTTTTAGTTGAGCACATGGCCTTGTGCCAACCTTAGTAGTGGATAGTAGGCAATGTCTCATGCACAAACAATTTTTATATCACAAATACCTAGATTTAGGAGTAAGAAGAGGGGTGTGACTTTTGTTTAGGAAGGATCATGACCATCCTTCTTTTATATCTATGATATTGATGTAATCGTAGCTTTTCTGAGCTGTGTACTTAGAAATTTTAGAGTTATTCCACAATGATGGCCTCAAGACAAGTGCTCAGAGGGTGTCGAAAACCATGCGCTAGAGGTGGTAGGCTTTGTGCCACCTATACAACCTACAGTAGTGCCTCTTTCAGCACCTCTTATTATGCCTAATATCAGGGATAAGGTCCAGTTTTGATAGGGATTTTGAGGTTATATATATACCATTTAGGTTGAACCACCACCTTATTCAATTATGGAAGATTTTATGTGTGTGTTTCAATAGTAGAATCAACCCAAATTTTTGAGAGATGGAAAACAACACATTGTAGAGACATGGATGGGAGGACACGTTTTTAATATTTGATAATCTAGAGACACCCCCCAATAGAAGATTGAATCTTACTAAATATATGCTATAAGATTCTTCCAAGAGACGATGTGATGTGATTAATCATAAAGATCATTATCAGGAGATGTCTTGGAGTGATTTATATTCATTCTTCTATGATTATTTTTATCCCAAGACATTGAGGGATGATAAATCTAGAGATTTTATGCATCTTTGGTCGAGCACCTTGAAATTCATAGAATATTCTTCCCATTTTATAGATCTCTAATGTTTCTTAAATATCCTATTAGGTGATGAGGTGTAGAAATCGAGGTGACTTGAGGATGTTCTTAGTTATGAAATGTTATAATAGATGAATGTATTTTAGCTCACTACTATCTTAGAAATTGTTAATCAAGTGATGATAACAGAACATAACCTGAGGGAATATGGGGCCACAGAGTATTGTAGATCATCTTCTCAACCCAGTAATTACATGTCAGGTGGTGGGAAGATAAATTTTGTGTTCTCTCATGAGGGGAATACCAACCAGATTGTGGGTGCTAGTAGTTATTCTCTCTATCATCAGTATAGAAGCTAGGAACACATGATGATCTTGTGTGATGGAGATGCGGTCGAGTGTCAATCCTATTGTAGGATTGTACTTAAATATAGGTTTTCTATTACCATTACTCCTTTAGTTAGTGAGATACGGTATGCATCAACTCCATGTTCAAGAGAAGGTTCATCATCTTCTCATGAGGTAGGGAGTTGGAGTATGGTTGAATGATTAGGATGAGGTGGTGGTCAAAGTTGTGATATCCAAATACCAGAGATAAAACAATATTATAGTAGACCTTTTATGGTTTGTTAAGATATATCTTAGGGTCATGATTTAGGATAGATGTATATAGTAAAACTGATACCTGAGGAGAAGAGTGTTAAATATTCTACCGTGATAGGTACTATTTTGGTAGCCTCGGAGATAATATCCTCTCTTTTTGATAAAGTTTCTTCACATTCATTCATATCTACACCTATTATGGAGATCCTTGGGCTTGATGTCCAATTATCTTGTGGCATGATAACACTTGATACTCTATTGGGGATTCAATAAAAATATGTAAATCAGTGTAGGGAGTTCCCCCTTGAGGTAGGTGGGTGTCACTTTGTATCGTAAATCATTGTCCTTAAGATGATAGGGTTTCATATAAATATATGGATGGACTGATTGGTTCCATATCTTAAGTAATTTTATTTCTATCATTGGAGGGTTACTTTCACAAGACTAGAGGGAGTGGGTTTTATTCACATGGGTGAATGGATTGTCCAGGGTAGTCGAGCTAGACTCGACCGTCATGGGGCAGGAAGGATAAAAACCCAAATTTCATCATTATATTTGTCTGAACAAGGAATATGTCAGGTATATTTTCCACTAGTGGTTTATCATTTTAGGTTTGTTTTGTTAGATTAATATTTAGGACTATCTCCTGAGAAAGAGGTATATATGTCAACCGTGAAAGTGTTAGGAGATGCACTAGTATATATTCCTTCTTATAGGATGACTACTACTGATTTATAAGAGATCAAGAGGTAGTAAGTGGGATTAGAAGTAAATGGATTTATATGAACCGGTACATCTCTATGGGGTTATCTGGTAATTGTTTCCTAGAAGGTGGATGTAACCATTCATTTATGTGTCGATTACTGTAAATTGATTTAGCTGATGGTTAAAAACTTGCATCCCTTACCCCAGATAGATAATCTATTTTACCATCTCTAAGGAGATCAGATGTTCCCAAAGATTGATTTGTGATTAGGTTGTCATTGGGTGTGTGTTTTAACTTCAAAAATAACTCGTAAAATAATTCATAATAGGTATGTTCTGTAGTAGTTTCTGGTTTTTTTATTCAATCCCATGAACATGCTAGTAGTTTTTATGGAACGGATGAACCAGTTTTTCCTTCCATATAATGATTCTTTTGTTGTGTTATTCATGGATGATATATTGTTGTAATTAAACACATGACTTGACCATGACAAACATATTGAGATTGTATTGGATACAATCAGATAGTATTAGTTATATTCTAAGGTCAAAAAGTGACTCTTCTATATGGATAAGATCTACTTCTTGAATAATATTATCTCAGTGTCAGGAGTATCATTTGACCCAAATAAGAAGTGAGATGTAGTTTCATAGGACCTTACCAAGAAATTATTTGACATACAGAGTTTCTTAGGGCTAGTTGGAAATTATAGTTTTTTCATACATGACTTACCATTCATAGATGTACCTCTTACAAACTTGAATGGGAAAGGTGTGATGTTATCATGGTCATACACCTGTGAGATTACATTTCAGGAGATGGAAGGGAGACTAAATTAAGTGCTAGTACTAATTCCTCGAGATTCAATAATAAGGTATACTATGTGTTGTAATGAATCAATTATAGGGCTAACAGTAGTTATGATGAAGGAGGAGTATGTTAGGGAATACAGGTATCATTAGTTGATACCTCACAAGAGTAACTACATGATGTATGATATTAAGTTAGCATCTATTGTTCATGAATTACATTGTTGGATGCAATTCTTACTAGGAGAGAGTTTTATTGTGTACATATATAACAAAATCCTCAAGTACATCTTTAAAAACATTAATTAAATCAGTGTAAATTAAGGGTTGTTAAATACCTATAATATTTTAACATTAAGATTTCCTTTATACATGGGAAAGGTGATGATGTTACTTATTATCTAAGTAGGAGGATTCATACATATGCAGTTTAGGATGCTAGTAGTGAGTGGTAGGTTGTGACCCTATATTCAAAGATGCACATTGTAGAGACCCGAAGCTTATCGTACATGGACATTACATTACTTTTGCGGAATACTTAGTACATAACAAAAACACACACACAAGGATCGTAATAGTTTAGTGTCTTTGGAAACTCGGAACGTAATCTTCTAATCGTGGAGAAAGATCTTCAATATATCCCATAAAGATCTTCTTTTTTTTCTACCTAAAACCTTTATTTATATCCTGGGGAAAAGGAAACATAAAAGGGTGAGCTCAAATGCTCAGTAAGGGTAAACAAAAGAAATATCAATCACATAATTTTCATAAGAACATAACATTTTTTTGGAAATCTTAACCTGCAAAAGAGAGCATAATTTCATAACATGGGATAAATCATAGTAGTGAAATGAAATCATAACTTAAAACATTAATCATTGTGGCATACACACATAATCATAGAGAATCATTTCTTGTTAGTCAAGACTCATTGCCAAGACTATCTTAGTGGACAAAGTCTCTTTCTGAATCGAGTAATCCTCGTTTCAGTCCTGTTTCAC
Source organism: Viscum album (assembly GCA_963277665.1). Classification (NCBI taxonomy): domain Eukaryota; kingdom Viridiplantae; phylum Streptophyta; class Magnoliopsida; order Santalales; family Viscaceae; genus Viscum; species Viscum album. Next base: position 255,809,876 of record OY728163.1, on the reverse strand, counting down.
TGAACCGGTATAACATACCATTCCAGCCATGTCTATCTCATGAGATATAAAATCTTTACCCAATGCATTGGAGGGAGATATAGGTCCCACCCATCTTATAATGAATCCTTTCTTATGTGTGCCACATAATCATAAAACATACATCATCCCATAACACATGTAACAAAAATGGGATTCTTGAAACATCATGACATCATAAATAAATTCATATAAGATAAAGGAATTCATAAAAATAATTCCATCACAACATGATCAAATCAATGTAATAATAGGGATAAAAACAGAACCCTTTATTATCTTAGATGGAAAATAATTTTGATAAAACACTTGAACTCCATTCTTGAGGAAAATATCCTTTCTTCTTCAAAAACACTTTTCTTTTCTTAATATGTCATACAATTATAATCTAAAAGAAGTTGATTAAAAATAAACTTGAATACTTGTAAAGTAAGATTCATGGAAATAATGTTTTTAAAAATCCATTCATGCCGTATAAGTTAAAAAAACATTCTTCGTACTTTTGTCGGAAAAGTCAAAAAGTACCTCGTACGAAAAACGACAAAAGATTCCTTTCATACATATTACTAAAAACTCACCGAAGGGTAAAAATTGGATTTAAACTATTTCAAGTGGATGGAAACAATATTTCATATTGAGGGAACATGGATGTGGATGATAAAATACACCCCAGTAAATACTTACGAATAAACAATCTCGGATAAAAATGAGATTGTGATATTTCCCTTACCTTAGGTCCGACTTGCTTTGTAAGTGTCCGAACCTCCTGTATAATGATTTAAATCATGTTATTGACTTATTACAGAATCATATTCATTGTTATGATATCATATATGGTTCACTTATGACATTATATTACCCGTTCTTTTGTAAATTCCATGTTAAAGAAGCGTTTTGGGTAAAATCGTTTCATTTATCGTAGATGTTTTGACTTGTTGTTCTTGACATCATTATTACTTATATCATGATTTACTTACTTCCAGAATATAAAATATGATTTATATATCATATATATTCAGTATATATATATATATAATAGGTAGATAAATAAAATGAAAAACACCGTTCATGGAGACGGTAGTCCGTACGTACGCATGAACGCTGTTTTCCTTTCCTTATTGTCTTGAAATGGAAGTAAGTAGATGACATACATAGGTATATATATACATAAATCCAGTAGCTTTATAATGTCATATATTTCATTATTATTTCTTATATATACATTATAATCATTCTTAAATGGTTAACATGGAGAATGAATCTCATTGCGTCGTGGAGACGGTATTCCGTACGTACGCACGAGCGATGATATCATTTCTATAAATATTGAATTGAATTGGAGTAGATTATACAATATATCATAATCAATATGATGTTGTAATAACTATTTATAGTTATTATTTACACCATTATACCCATCCATGTAAGGTGGTGGTGGAAAATAGATTACACCACAGCGTGGAGACGGTATTCCGTACGTACGCACGCGCGGTGATTTCTTTTTCCGTAGGATGGATAGATGGTGAAATAGGGTTGTTTCATACTTATAATAACATATCAGTATATTATTGATACTGATGTTATTACTTCATAATGAAACAACCTAAGAAGAAGAAGTGGAAGAAGAAATAAAGATGAAAGAATTGGTAACGGTAATTACCTCTTCTTTGAAGTGCCTCTTTGAGACCTCCTCTTAGGGCACTAAAATTGGTCTTTGAGGAAGACCAGAACCTCTAGGATGTTGCTATGGAAGTGGAGAGGAGAAATTGGCAGGGGTTGTCCGAGCTTGAGTGCTCAAATTGGTGTGAGGAGGAGGGGGAGGAGGTGTCCTTTTATAGAGGAGGAGAGGGGCACCTTAGGAATATCTCAAAATATTATTTTATATTAAAGTCAAAATCGGTTTATAATGGTTCCAAAGGGTCTTATTTCTAAGCTAAAGTGGGGATGGGTAGAAATCCTATCAAACAATAGGATTTATAACAGTTTAGGGTATTATTTTAACCTTATCAATTAGATTTAACTCTAAGTTAAATAATTTAACTTTTACCGTGTCTTTTTGTTTTCTTTCACTATATGGTTAATAAACTTACTATAACATGCCAAAAGAACCCCTAATTGTATAGTATTAATACATATATCCTTATCTAAGTCATTTGGCCGAACCTTAGATTTTTAGGAATAAAATAACAATTAATAATATAATATTTGATTTAAAAACTATTTTGTGTCAATTTTGACACTATTTGATATATGATTTTTGTGAAAGTCATAACAGAATTATATGTTCGAACCAAGTTAATTAAATCAACACTAATATATCATAGTAACCTAGAAAATTAGTGGAATTCATAAAAAGTCTTAAATTACATTTATTTTGGTATTTATATTATCAATTATGTCAATATTTCATTAATAAGATAATTACTGCATCATCTTTGTGTCATAAATAAATTATATTATTTGATGTCTAAAAATTACAAATAAAATACCATCATGTAGGAAATCTTTTTAGCTTTCTAATGAATATTTATAGTCGAATTTATCTTATGTATAACCCCATATTAAAAATAATTTACTTATTAAACTTTGATTTTAACTATTTTAACCCTTCTTTAAATAAATTAATAATAAATGTCCTAATCTAATCCAAGTGGGCCTAAATGGTCATATTTTATTCCTAAGTTTGTTTTTGGTCGAATTACACTTGTCCAATAGAATTAGGACATGTGTTAGGGTAATATTAATATCATATTTACCCTTAGTTACCCTATTTACTATTAACCGTGGTAAAAAAAGTAAAAAGTTACTATTCACCAAAAAATTATTTTCATCTCATTGAACCACATTTTAGTCCTTGATATTAACCGTGTCTCTCGGATTTTCAAAATTCCATTCACAGAAGCGGTAAAATTAAGTTTTATGCAAAATTCAGTTTTTAACCTACCACTTAGTAGTTTCACTATTCATCAAAAAATTGATGTTTTTCAGAACAATGCCAAAATTTCATCCCAAGCTATATTTCATATTCCGAATTCAAAAATGAAGTCTATTTTACCAAATTCATAACATAAAAGTTTCATTAATTAATTTTATAATTAAATCCCGCTGTTAAAACAAATAGCGTGTTTTTAAGAAACAATATCTATCAAAAGATTGACACTTGTTTATGTCTGGTTTAAATGTGCAATTACATCCAATGACCAACATTGTATTAAATTGTAAAAATATATTCTAAATATACTTTAAAACCACTCAAATTAATGATTTATCACTATTAATTATTTCGATTAAAAAAGTTGTTTTTAATTATAATTTAATAATTTTCACTATTCATCAGAATATGAAAGTTATCCTAAAAGTACAAAAATTTCACCTTAGGCTAAATTCGATACTCCGAATCCATAAATGAAGTCCATTTTGAAAAATAAAATTTAAAAAATTTCAAAAAGTGGTTATTACTATTCATAATGGCTAGTTTTAATATCTTAATAGCATATCGTTGTTTAGCGAAACTTGGTGTTGCGTACAACACACGCTATCGTGGAAGGTCGCGATTGCGTGTAATTCAAGCCGGGTCAGATATGTGTGTTGTGAAAGCTCCTTTTGGTGTAGCATATAACACAAGACATTAATGAAATTAAAAAGAATATTTTTCATAAAATCTCGGGGTGTTACATTCTACCCCCCTTAAAATGAATTTCGCCCTCGAAATTCGTCGGGGTTATAAATGGTTTACTATTCGAAAGTTTCTTTAATAGAAACCCACATCGTAAAAGGGAATACCAAAACTTGGCTTTAAAAACTAAAGTATGAAACGTAACGATTACCCAAATAAACTAATCACTGGGTTTCCACATAGGTGAAAATATGGATATGGAAGAGAAATCTAACCATCATGTTCTGATGGAGAGTGGTAGAGAACATGGCTATGGAAAAGCCAGTAATCACAAATCCATAGATTTGTGATGATATAAGGTACCATCTGATTCATCAGGTATAAGATCACTAGGACAACATTTTTGGTTTTCAAGATCATTGCCCTAAAGTTGAAAATTTGCTTAAAATAAATACTTACTTTATTTTGGTTCAATCTCACTTTTGTTCATGCCTTGAACAATTTCTACTTCATGTCTTAAATAAATGAAGTTGAATTTGTTATTTGTGAAGTGTTAGCAGATTATGTGATAGAATGATGGGTCATTCCATCTGTCTCAAACAAAAGGTTAGAAAAAGTTATTAAATATACATAAGTCATTCTATAGTGAGATTAATCACATATGGTTCCTAAAATGGACTTATACTTCATATATCATACTGCTTAATATAATAAAACTAGTTTCTACTAATCAGGGACTTCCTGTAGGCTAGTGGTAGGCGATAAAGGCCAGTCGCACTTCGGTTGTGGGTTCGATTCCTACAGCCTTGTCCGAAGCGATGGGCTGTCGCCCGTCCTGCAGGTTGTCCCTTTTTCTAAAACTACGTTACTATAACATCCCATCAATAATATCGAAAATCTTCTATCCTTAAACAATACTAACTTATGTCCAACATAATCCAGTCTAATCTTTAGGCTTATCCATAATACTGCAGTCGACTCTCATAATATAGTGAAAACGATTACCAGAGATTTAACACCATCGTCGATCCCCATATATCCTAAGATATGTTTTGTTGGTCACATTCCAAACATTCAAAGTCCTTAATCGTGTATTCTCTTGAATACCTTAGTGAAAACATGAATGCAGTTAAAAGTTAACACTTTTCACATACAAAAATCCTCAAAATTCTATATACTCAAACTTAGTCCTTATATCAATCATGAGCTCATGAATACAATAAAACATCTTATTATCTTCTTATCCCTTCATTATGCTTATATCATCTCTTTACCAAAAATGTCTCAATCACTTTTCATGGTTACTGGTACCATAAAATTATTGAAATCCAAAACATAAATATTCCAATATTCCACGATACTATATACAACATTATTTTGGAATCCCATTACATAAACACTGAATCATTCCACCACATCGTTGTCATATTCAACATTTCCAATAGTGATCGCATGTGATTTCCCTTTGTCCTTTGCCTTCAGTGGTTCCTCATGTTGATCATCACTAACCCTTGGATTAGGGCAATTATTAGCATAATGCCCCATTTCCTTGCACTTGAAGCATTGAAGTGTTGGCGGTGCGTTCTCTGCAGTGTTTGCTTTATCATTAGAAACCCTTTTTCCATTACTTCGACACTCAGCTGCTCGATGACCTACTTTTCCACACTTAAAACATTTTCTAGTCCCTTTTAGACAATCTCCACCATGCTTCTTTCCACACTTTGTGCATAAGGAAACATTCATCTTCGTTTCACGATTATTCTGAGATTTCTCCTTGAACTCCATCTTTCGTTTCTTGTCAAAACCATGAGATGGATATGTAACACCAAATTCCATTTCTACCTTGATAGCACAACACACAATTTATTCATAGCTACTGAAGTCTCTTATAGCTAATGCCCTTCGAAGACTTTGTTTTAAGCCACTGAAAAATCGATCAACTTTACTTTCAGGTTGGATGATAATTCCAGAAGCATACCTTGCAAGTCTTGTAAAATTTGCTTCATAGGTACCAACAGATTCATCGTCCCTTTGCTTCAGTTCAAGAAACTCTTTCTCCATCTTTGTTCGAAGAATACGAGGGAAGTACTTATTGAAAAATAAGTTCTTGAACTCGTCCCATTCCATAGACTCAATTTCATCCCTTTGCCTTGTATTCTTAATAAGATTCCACCATTGATCAGCATCTCCTTCCAAACGATACACTGCTAGGATGACTTTATCATGTTCAGAACATTGAAGAAATGAAAATATCTTTTTAGTAGTACTAATCCATTGTTCAGCAACTAATGGATCAGTAGACCCACTGAAAGAAGGTGGACGTTGCCTCATGAAGGACTCAATAGAATATTGTTCCCTTCTCTGCTCATTTGGAAGTCCAGAATGATTCATAGCTTGTGTAAGTATAGCAAAAAGATTTTGCACTCCATCTCCCATAACATTTGTTTGTTCAGGAGGGCAATCATTGCATTGTCCATTACATTGATCAACACGGTTCCTTCGGGTTCCAGCCATCGTCTAAAACCCATAAAGAATAGTGTGAGAGGCAAAAATCATGCTAGGGAAAACAACATAATAAAGGGGGAGTACCTTCAATATCCAACATCTTAGGTTTAATTCTATGATCGTTAGCGTAATTCTATTACTATAACCTATACGTATACTTAACCTTAGAGACATCCCTAGACATACCTTAGAAATATCTCTAGGGATCTCACTAACGTTTTCGCATCCTAGTTTCCAAAGGTTGACTAAACCTTTCCTCTGATACCAACTGTAGAGACCCGAAGCTTATCGTACATGGACATTACATTACTTTTGCGGAATACTTAGTACATAACAAAAACACACACACAAGGATCGTAATAGTTTAGTGTCTTTGGAAACTCGGAACGTAATCTTCTAATCGTGGAGAAAGATCTTCAATATCTCCCATAAATATCTTCTTTTTTTTCTACCTAAAACCTTTCTTTATATCCTGGGGAAAAGGAAACATAAAAGGGTGAGCTCAAATGCTCAGTAAGGGTAAACAAAAGAAATATCAATCACATAATTTTCATAAGAACATAACATTTTTTTGGAAATCTTAACCTGCAAAAGAGAGCATAATTTCATAACATGGGATAAATCATAGTAGTGAAATGAAATCATAACTTAAAACATTACTCATTGTGGCATACACACATAATCATAGAGAATCATTTCTTGTTAGTCAAGACTCATTGCCAAGACTATCTTAGTGGACAAAGTCCCTTTCTGAATCGAGTAATCCTCGTTTCAGTCCTGTTTCACTGAACCGGTATAACCTACCATTCCAGCCATATCTATCTCATGAGATATAAAATCTTTACCCAATGCATTGGAGGGAGATATAGGTCCCACCCATCTTATAATGAATCCTTTCTTATTTGTGCCACATAATCATAAAACATACATCATCCCATAACACATGTAACAAAAATGGGATTCTTGAAACATCATGACATCATAAATAAATTCATATAAGATAAAGGAATTCATAAAAATAATTCCATCACAACATGATCAAATCAATGTAATAATAGGGATAAAAACAGAACCCTTTATTATCTTAGATGGAAAATAATTTTGATAAAACACTTGAACTCCATTCTTGAGGAAAATATCCTTTCTTCTTCAAAAACACTTTTCTTTTCTTAACATGTCATACAATTATAATCTAAAAGAAGTTGATTAAAAATAAACTTGAATACTTGTAAAGTAAGCTTCATGGAAATAATGTTTTAAAAATCCATTCATGCCGTATAAGTTAAAAAAACATTCTTCGTACTTTTGTCGGAAAAGTCAAAAAGTACCTCGTACGAAAAACGACAAAAGATTCCTTTCATACATATTACTAAAAACTCACCGAAGGGTAAAAATTGGATTTAAACTATTGCAAGTGGATGGAAACAATATTTCATATTGAGGGAACATGGATGTGGATGATAAAATACACCCCAGTAAATACTTACGAATAAACAATCTCAGATAAAAATGAGATTGTGATATTTCCCTTACCTTAGGTCCGACTTGCTTTGTAAGTGTCTGAACCTCCTGTATAATGATTTAAATCATGTTATTGACTTATTACAGAATCATATTCATTGTTATGATATCATATATGGTTCACTTATGACATTATATTACCCGTTCTTTTGTAAATTCCATGTTAAAGAAGCGTTTTGGGTAAAATCGTTTCATTTATCGTAGGTGTTTTGACTTGTTGTTCTTGACATCATTATTACTTATATCATGATTTACTTACTTCCAGAATATAAAATATGATTTATATATCATATATATTCAGTATATATATATATAATAGGTATATAAATAAAATGAAAAACACCGTTCATGGAGACGGTAGTCCGTACGTACGCATGAACGCTGTTTTCCTTTCCTTATTGTCTTGAAATGGAAGTAAGTAGATGACATACATAGGTATATATATACATAAATCTAGTAGCTTTATAATGTCATATATTTCATTATTATTTCTTATATATACATTATAATCATTCTTAAATGGTTAACATGGAGAATGAATCTCATTGCGTCGTGGAGACGGTATTCCGTACGTACGCACGAGCGATGATATCATTTCTATAAATATTGAATTGAATTGGAGTAGATTATACAATATATCAGAATCAATATGATGTTGTAATAACTATTTATAGTTATTCTTTACACCATTATACCCATCCATGTAAGGTGGTGGTGGAAAATAGATTACACCATAGCGTGGAGACGGTATTTCGTACGTACGCACGCGCGGTGATTTCTTTTTCCGTAGGATGGATAGATGGTGAAATAGGGTTGTTTCATACTTATAATAACATATCAGTATATTAGTGATACTGATGTTATTACTTCATAATGAAACAACCTAAGAAGAAGAAGTGGAAGAAGAAATAAAGATGAAAGAATTGGTAACGGTAATTACCTCTTCTTTGAAGTGCCTCTTTGAGACCTCCTCTTAGGGCACTAAAATTGGTCTTTGAGGAAGACCAGAACCTCTAGGATGTTGCTAGGGAAGTGGAGAGGAGAAATTGGCAGTGGTTGGCCGAGCTTGAGTGCTCAAATTGGTGTGAGGAGGAGGGGGAGGAGGTGTCCTTTTATAGGGGAGGAGAGGGGCACCTTAGGAATATCTCAAAATATTATTTTATATTAAAGTCAAAATCGGTTTATAATGGTTCCAAAGGGTCTTATTTATAAGCTAAAGTGGGGATGGGTAGAAATCCTATCAAACAATAGGATTTATACAAGTTTAGGGTATTATTTTAACCTTATCAATTAGATTTAACTCTAAGTTAAATAATTTAACTTTTACCGTGTCTTTTTGTTTTCTTTCACTATATGGTTAATAAACATACTATAACATGCCAAAAGAACCCCTAATTGTATATTATTAATACATATATCCTTATCTAAGTCATTTGGCCGAACCTTAGATTTTTAGGAATAAAATAACAATTAATAATATAATATTTGATTTAAAAACTATTTTGTGTCAATTTTGACACTATTTGATATATGATTTTTGTGAAAGTCATAACAGAATTATATGTTCGAACCAAGTTAATTAAATCAACACTAATATATCATAGTAACCTAGAAAATTAGTGGAATTCATAAAAAGTCTTAAATTACATTTATTTTGGTATTTATATTATCAATTATGTCAATATTTCATTAATAAGATAATTACTGCATCATCTTTGTGTCATAAATAAATTATATTATTTGATGTCTAAAAATTACAAATAAAATACCATCATGTAGGAAATCTTTTTAGATTTCTAATGAATATTTATAGTCGAATTTATCTTATGTATAACCCCATATTAAAAATGATTTACTTATTAAACTTTGATTTTAACTATTTTAACCCTTCTTTAAATAAATTAATAATAAATGTCCTAATCTAATCCAAGTGGGCCTAAATGGTCATATTTTATTCCTAAGTTTGTTTTTGGTCGAATTACACTTGTCCAATAGAATTAGGACATGTGTTAGGGTAATATTAATATCATATTTACCCTTAGTTACCCTATTTACTATTAACCGTGGTAAAAAAAGTAAAAAGTTACTATTCACCAAAAAAATATTTTCATCTCATTGAACCACATTTTAGTCCTTGATATTAACCGTGTCTCTCGGATTTTCAAAATTCCATTCACAGAAGCGGTAAAATTAAGTTTTATGCAAAATTCAGTTTTTAACCTACCACTTAGTAGTTTCACTATTCATCAAAAAATTGATGTTTTTCAGAACAATGCCAAAATTTCATCCCAAGCTATATTTCATATTCCGAATTCAAAAATGAAGTCTATTTTACCAAATTCATAACATAAAAGTTGCATTAATTAATTTTATAATTAAATCCCGCTGTTAAAACAAATAGCGTGTTTTTAAGAAACAATATCCATCAAAAGATTGACACTTGTTTATGTCTGGTTTAAATGTGCAATTACATCCAATGACCAACATTGTATTAAATTGTAAAAATATATTCTAAATATACTTTAAAACCACTCAAATTAATGATTTATCACTATTAATTATTTCGATTAAAAATGTTGTTTTTAATTATAATTTAATAATTTTCACTATTCATCAGAATATGAAAGTTATCCTAAAAGTACAAAAATTTCACCTTAGGCTAAATTCGATACACCGAATCCATAAATGAAGTCCATTTTGAAAAATAAAATTTACAAAATTTCAAAAAGTGGTTATTACTATTCATAATGGCTAGTTTTAATATCTTAATAGCATATCGTTGTTTAGCGAAACTTGGTGTTGCGTACAACACACGCTATCGTGGAAGGTCGCGATTGTGTGTAATTCAAGCCGGGTCAGAGATGTGTGTTGTGAAAGCTCCTTTTGGTGTAGCGTATAACACAAGACATTAATGAAATTAAAAAGAATATTTTTCATAAAATCTCGGGGTGTTACACACATGGAGGTTCATGACCATCATAGTTAGTATGTACTAGCATCATTATCAGTGACCTCTTAACTTAATAAGATAATAAATATTATAAAGTTGTCAGATTATAAGTACATGGTCCTATAATAGAGCTTGGAAGGTGAGGACCCACCACCTTATAGGATAATTAATGAGTATGAGATCTTTCACATCCATGGATGTGATTGGGTTCTGACTAATATTTTGAAGTAGTTTATGTGAGAGTTCCATGACTCTATATGGGTTGTTCATCCTAGACATACCAAATTGTATCGTGAATTACACCATCAATAGTAGTGGATGGGGATGAAGTGGTATAAAATTGGATTTGTTACTTAGTCTTACACCTATAAGTATATGGAGGAATAACATTAGTGACCTGTGGGGATTATACCTCCATTTCCAATTTCTAAGTGGAAATGGTATGACTACACCATGGATTTTCTTATGGCATTTCCTAGATAACATTGGGATAGTTACATCCTTTGGGTGATCTGTCTAGGGTAGCTATGGTCTTCTATTTTATGGATGTTTGGGTCGATATTTTACTAGATGAGCTCAAGAGGATCTACATTTTTGAGGTCATATGCCTCTATAGAGATTCATGTTCTATCATATCAGAAGGAGACTCCCATTTTAAATCATGGTTATAGTTGGGGTTATAGAGGAAACTGAGTTAACATGTATTGTTGATTACAACTTATCACCATCAAACTAAAAATTAGTTTGAGCATATAATATCGGTTTTGGAGGACATGGTCTGAGCATGAATCCTTAATTTCAGAGTTTATTTGCAGAAACAATTACCTCTCACTAATTTTTCAGATAATAACATCTTGAAAGAGACTATAAAGATATATCCTTCTAAGGACCTATATGGTATGCATCCCCATTCACTCATCTCCTAGTTAGAGGTAGAAGAGAAAGTGTTAATAGTTCCTCCTCTGAATTAGGATACATTAAATTAGAATTATCTTCTAAGGAAGTGGATTTCTACAGCTTAGTTTAGAAAAAATCATTTGTAGATCATAATTATAGACCACTAGAGTTCTAGGTGGGGATTAGGGTTTTCATGGTATTTTTCCCTAGACTGGGGCATAGACAGAATGCGAATTAAGGGAATTAGTTGCCTGATTATGTGAGGCCCATTTAATTTTAGAGATAGATTCATCAGTAACATATCATTTGTTGTTAACTCAAAGGTAAAGTTCAATTAATGGCATCTTCCAGATATCTCAGCTTCACCAATATCATTCTGATACATCAAATATTATTTATCCTAAGGAGGTTGAGTTAGGGGTAGATTTGTCCTTTATGAAAAATCCTATTTTTATTTTTGATCATTTAATGAAGGTTATCTAAAGCTAGTCTATTCTTATAGTATAGGTTTTATAGTAAAACCCTTGTTTATAGGATGAGAATTGTGAGTGGGAGGTCGATGTGCATTCCTAGTTGCCAGAGTTATTCTCAGATGATGCTTGACCCCCCTTTGAAAGGAAATTATGGGATAAATAGGTTTATGGAGAAATATTGTAGGAATTCATCTTCTCTGTAAGGTGTGAAAAAATTTTATTTCAGGATTCATTCCTTGGTTTGGACCTAATTTGAATTCATTTTAAGGATATGGAGGAAACGAGGGTGTGTGAGGCTTGTTTGGAGCTCAAAGCACCACTTTTCAGAGAAAATAGCTAGGCCACATGGTTAATAGAAACTCTTCCACCCAGTCCACATGGTTAGAGTAAACCCTATGGGGAATTCCATTACAGTGTATCAGGCCGCACAGTTTGAAGACACTATGAAATTGGTTCCACAGACCCATACAAATACTATATATTTTTTAATAGAGATAAAACCCACGGTCAGTGCACATTTTGTCTAACCGTGTTCCATGACTATATAAGGGGGGATTAGAAATAGTATCGGGCACACGGTTGGAAGACGGTTTGGAAAACCATGCTGCCAATCCTTGTGACCATGTTTTTTAGGGGAAATGGAAATTATTACTTACAGTATATAAATATTAAACACTCCTCCTCCTTTTCTTATTTCTCTAGTGTCCAGACATTTCACATCCCATTTGGGTTTCATGTCTAATAAAGGATTGGATTAGTTTTCCCCATCTGACATCCAATTTTAGTGGAATTTGTCCACTTTTATATCCACCAATGATTTCTTAGATCCTTATAACCCTTTCACTATTTTCCCTGCTATCGCTGAAGTTATTTTGGTGTAAGATTTTATGCCCTATTTTTAGGGAGTTTCTCCATTATTCCATTTTATTTTGATCTAGATCAAATATCTGGTTGAGACTGGATGAGTACTACTATATGGTCTTAAAGTAGGCATTTAATTTCTATTCCCTAAAATTCTAACTACTTATAGATAATTTCTATTATGCCGCCCGCCAGACATTCCAAGCATTGAATCCAAAATTAATTGAACCCTGATGTGAATTTTGATTTTTTATACATTCCATGAAAACTTTAGTTAAGGTTGGAGGTTATCAACCTCAACTCGAACATCCCATGGTGTATGTTCTACCATTTTACTATGACTATGCCTCCCTTGGGGTGTAATGATATCCACTTGTGTAATTGAGAAACAAATGAGGTATTAATGTGAATTCTTAATGGTTGTAATCACCATATAGAAACTTTAATTTTGTATATGAAATTAATAATTTGTTTAATCACCTATATTATATATTATTTTGAAGGTATTTATGAAATAATTAATTAATTGGTTAGGATGACTAGGACATTTCAACACCATGGGTCCCTTTTAATTATCTTACTTAGATTCTTTAGAGATTTCTACACCTTCAATCTGACTAGTTTATTTACATGATGTGTTAGGATGCCTTTGGAACTTCAACTCCTTGGATAAAATAAACCAATATGATTTCATTGATAATTATACTCCTTGGATACTAGTTACACAAATCAGTAGGATTCCTTGGACATTTCAACTCCTTGGATCCTAGTTATATGGATTACTCAATTGCCTTGGACATTTCTACTCTAAGGATCCAGTTTAATTATTTTATTTGAAATGATAGGATGACTTGTACATATATAATCCTTGGACCTTGTCCAAGGTAGTCCTATGAAATTATTTCATGAAAAAAATTTATGTTTATAATTGATATGATTTACATATAGCCCTTATGATTTAGTTTCTTGGTCATAGTGATACTTGATATATCAAATAACATCTCTTATGCTATTATTACTCGTACACCTATATTATATGTACATAGATTTGGGATATATGCAAAAACTAGACTTGTTATGGACACCGTTGGTGGTGACTTACTAAGTGTTATCTTACACCCTGTTTGGGCTGCCATTGGATACCCAAATAGACTTCTTGGATGGAAGTAGGGACCGAGGGAAAACAATATTTGGATTCTGGATTGATTATTACATAGGAGTAAGGGAGAACAGGACTGATCTTTGTCTTGTGATTCTATATGAGGATAGTTAATTTTTTGGTATTTTTGTACTTTTGATAATTCTATTATAATAGATGACTGCTTCCATGTATTACTTATCTTATGTATATCATTCCCTGATCCTCATTTCTATATGACAATTTTGGATGATATTACATGGTTATTTATATGATGGATGTTTATTATTGATTTGTTCAGTTATTTATATGCTTTTTATTTTTATTTTATGATTGTACCAATTTCAGACAATCTAACCATGAGAGTTTAGTCTCCCTATTAATGTACTATATGGACCCTCTCTACTAGTCGGTAGCCTTTGAAATATAAGGAGGTGCACTCTAGACCATGTGGGAAACCATGTTTGGTTACTATTTAGTAAACCGGGTCCATGGTGTAACATTAATCTCACCATGCTATGTAATATTAATTTATATTTATATATGTATTCTTCTAGTAATTTTACATTAGAATCATATTGTTTCAAAAAAATCAACATGTTCAAAAAATATTGATGTGTAACTCTTTATACTACCAACTATTTTGAGTTTATTACTCCAAAATAGAATCTGATCACAATCATACATATCAAGATGATTCATATACATAATGTACATGATCAACTCATGTAAATTCTTAGTTCTATCCCCATAATCAAGCACATAGAAATTGAGATCCAACCCCATTCACTATCAAATATATGTAATAATCCTCCAGGTAAGTAGGTATTCTAGACATAAGCCCCCCTACCTAGGGATACTTTAATCAAGAGAGAATAAAATTCATCATTACATGAACAAATAATATAGAAAAATATATTCTATAGTTAAACTACAGTTCATAACTTTAGTTAAAAACTCAGGTCAGTGTAGATGAGAAACAAAATATAGTATAGTTTCATTCCTTTCATGTAATTAAATACTTTATCTAGATGTAGTTTAAAATTTAAAATAAATCATATAAAATATTCAAATTTCTTAAATATTTTACTAAACATTAATATGGAAGTAAATAAATTTTTAAATAAAATAAAAATTGAACGATTTAAACAAGAGATAACCATTCGTGAACTATTCATAAATAAAATCTAATTATAAACATTTTATAATTGTAAATTTAAAATTATAGAAATTCCAAAATATTGAATATAATAAAATTTATCTCCATTCCAATATAAAATATTTCATATTTACCATTTTATGAAATTTACATTTTAAATATATGATATTATTGGAATTAAAAACTATTAATAATTTCATCTCTATTATGTAAAAAGTTTACATAATATAAATACCATAAACTTAATCATTATTTAAATTGTGATCATTTCAATCATAAAAATAAATTTTCGGTCTAAAATATATAAAAATAAGGCCCCTTTAAATTTAAATATCCAAAAAATAACAACAATTAATAATTTTAATATAATTTCATTCATTGTAGACTTATTATATAATTTATAACAATTTATAAATTAATTTATTATGATTTCTAAACAAACACTTTTATTTCAATATCATAATTCATGTCATAAAATTTTATGAAATGAATTTTAAATATTAGCACTAAATATTTATGAATAAAATGTTTAAAAAAATTAATTAATTATATACAATTCATAGTAAATTATTTTATAAATCATTTATAATTTAAAATATTAAAAAATACCTTTTATACGGATTTATGAACATTTTTTAAACCATTAAAATAATTTTTTTTAAATCAGAAAATTTTCCTATTTTCCCTTACATATGATACATTTCCTACATAAGGATATACTCCCTTTACCCTTACACAGACACTCTGTGTAAGGATAACTACCCTATAACTTCATGAAGATGTTCTGTGGAAGGGTAAGTCTATTACGCAACTCAAATTATGTCACGTTAAAGATGAAACGATGATTTTTTCAGTGCATCACATTTATGTAATACCTTTATACAATCCATTTATATAAAGGTAAACATTACTTTTCTTATATCATATAAAGGTAAACATCAAGTACCTTTATGAAATGGATCTAGTACCTATATGGGTGAGGGTAAAGAACCTATTTACCTTTACAAAACCCTTTTAAAATCAAAACTACAATTATAAAACACTTTATTCATGTAAAGGTATGTTGTGATTAATCTTACATAAGAAAGTCTACATAAGGGTAAGGTGAAGAAAGCCTTATTATGACCTTTCAATATAAGATATATTACTTCTTTAAACTTAAGTACCTCATCTACATAAGGATAACGTATTAGTTACCTTTACGTAGCCCAGTAGCATGAAGGTAATCTATTTACAAAATAATATTTTCTAAAACATCATATGGTTCTCTTTATTTAAATTTCTTATTTATTTCCACAGATGATGACATCAAAAATAAGCATGGAACTCTCTCTAATACAACATTAAGTTTTCATATGAATCCAATAAGACTTATTAGACATAGTGGTCTCAATTAGAAATTATTATTTGGTGATCTCCATGCAAGATAATATGAATATTTGTAAAACATAAATGATGAATTTTAGTAAATACAATCATATTATTCACGAATTTTCCACTAAAACCATTAATATTTACCTAATGAGTTTAATAGTGGTAAAAAATCATAAAAAGCATCCCACCTCCATAGGTTTCCATGGTATGAACTTGAATCACTCAATGTTGGAGCAGGATCCACCGACCTCCATAGTGTGTTAATACATCTATATGAAAAGATGTAAGTTGAAATAGAGGAATGGGGTATCAGCCATGAATAAGGATATAAATCCAAACCCAATACCATTATATAGAGTATGGTTTATAAATAACATGAGGAGGTTCTTTTGTGGTTTCTACATTAATTCATACATTTACCATGAATTTATTAATTCCTCAAATAATTCATGATAAATATGAATTTAAATCAAATTTTTTCATCATATAAAAAGTTTATTTTAATGATAACCTCAATGGAGAATAATTTATGTGTCTAACAGACAAATAATATACCCAATTCATTTATTTTCATTCTGATATATAGGTTATATATATAAATATATTTTTTTATTTATATCACTTATATATATATATATATATATAATTTTTTAGGTAATATTTCCATCATAACCATCCTTCCCCAATCTGTCTTTGATGGATAAAAGGTTTTTTAAGATGGAATATCATTCTGATGTAATCTCCAAACCATAACCTAGCTGATTTCCAATTAAAAACTATAAAGAGTCATGTATACTTATATATCATATGCTAAACCATTTCTAGGAATATATCTTCAAATGTTACCAATCGCATAACCATAAACTACATTAAATAATAGTCCTTGTTGTATAACCTAACAAAGAATTTCATTGGCCCAAAATCTATAGCCTTAAAAAGAATATAAATGTTCCTTATTGCACAAACTTACAAGTCATAACATTGGTACATATTTTATGGCGTTATAAAGGATTATATTCACCCTTCTCATGTGGTGTCAAGCTTTGTAATGTTCCTTCTTACATTGATAAACATTTCATGCACTATTCACCCAGGCGTCACATCTAATTTTATGATTTTAAACTATGATTTTAAACTATATTTGTATTAATTGCTTATTATATTCTACATTATAATACCTCTATTTGCCTAATTTCTTCATTATATAACCTTTTATATTCCCATATCCCATGATCTTTCTTTCGTGGAATTAAATTCCATAGTTTCTTTCTATACATATTTTTACAACAGTCTAATTCAAAATTTGATTCAAATATGGGATAATATAATTCATTTGAATAATATTTCTAAATATGAATCAATTTCAATCTATAACATACATTTAAGAAGGTAAACAATATTGTTATGAGATAGAATTTCATAAACATGATTTATATCTATAATATAGTCTAAAACAAGACAACAGAATTCTTTAAAGGATGTGTTGTTATCCCATGAATTAGGTTTTGATATGTAAACCTCATGAAAAAAGTCAAAATAGTCCTATTATGATGAAAAGTGATTGAAAAAATATCACACCAAGGTCATCCACAGTATATTTAATCACATCTATTAAACATAATATTTCAATATTTTTTTATAGAAAACCATATAATAAAACACTCGAATAATCTAACGGACTAATGTATTTTGGATAATAGAAAATAGATTAAATTAAAAGTGAACTATATAATTATTTTTTCTAAATCATTTATATTATTTTTGATCTTATCATATAACTATAACTCCCAGGTATATCCTATGACACTATATATATAAAGGATGTGTTAAAAATTAAAAAATGGGGATAATTAGAATGAAATTGAAATCATAATTTCATAAGAGTAAATAAATATAACATGGAATCATAAAATATAAGGATTATAAATCAAAAACAATAACATGAAATAATATAAATGATATCATGTGAACATGATACTTATAATATTTATAAGAATGTGTCACAAACATAAAACATGTTATCGTAAACATATGTCAAGGATCACTACTAATAAATAATAAAATAATGTTCTAGGAGAACTATATGTGAACAATATATAGTATATCATGAGTTATAAAAATTACTCAATTGATTAAAGAGATATATAATTCTAGTCCCCCTAGTGAAATCATAACATTTCAATCATATTTATTTCACAAATAAAATAAATCATATAAAATAATAAACCTAAAATAATTCATGAGATGGGAATGAGAACCATTATAATATCACAAATCATATACTATCATGGTATCATGTTTGTTACTAATAATATAATAGATTAATCAATATTAGATATATATAAAGGAGTAAATAAATATTGTGAATCAATATATATATCAAAGATAATGATCTTTTATAAAAATTGAAAGGAAAAAAGTTATATAAATGAACCACTATATCAAAAGTTAAATATATGGTTAAAAATCTTTAAATGGAAAAAGGAATATTAATTTCTATAAAACTATAGAAGAACACATATTGTATATAAATTGTAGCGTACCACTCTAGAAAAACCATTCCATTAAGGTGATATGTCCCTACTAGGTTAGTTGTGAAAAAAATTGCTATCTATTGGGTCTTCCTGAATGTCATAATTCTAGGTGTTCTGGATCAAAACTATGCAGTGGTAGTTCAAAGGAACCAGATATTCTTGGAACTAAATGTAGGTGTAAACATTTGTGTAAACTGACTCTAAAAGATGGAAGTGTATAAGAATCCAATGAATTTCATAGGAGTAACTATGTTGACTATTTAAGGATAACACAATATCTTTAAAAGGGACATATAAGATTCATCTAAGGGGTAGGTGGGAGTAAAAATAGTTTATGAACTATTCATCCAGGATCAAAAGTTGAGGCAATGCATTATCTATGAAACTTCAAGTTTCATTGACCAAGTATAGGTCGTCCCAGAAGATCAGAAGGTGGTGGAACTAGATCAACTAGATGGACATGTCTATAAATAGGTGAGTGGGTTCATTCATTTATACGAATTAAAATCCTCAAATCATTCATATCTTCTTCCATTATTAATAAAATTAGTAGTGTTTCTCTCGTAGACTAGGACTATGTCCAAAACATGTAAATATTTTTATTATTATATGTGAGTGTGATTTCATTTATTATTCTATTTGTGTGTGGTTTCTAGAATTTTTTATAAGGTCGTGGATATTTATAATAAGATATTGGGTTTTAGTTCCTTCATCTGGATACTTGACTTTAGCTACTTCCAATTTTTGATCATTTGATCCTTATTTCGCAAGTGAGGTTCGGTAGGTATGTTATGGAACATGGGGTTCTTGGACTAACTTATAACACCCTAAGATTTTTTTTATAAATTTTAGTTTAGATAATTATTAGTTTGAATTCATTTTTCCACATGAAACTCCCAAATAAAATTAACCACAATATATTATATTGAGATAAAACATTATAATGCAAGATAAAAATTAATACATTTTGAGAATACAATACGAAACCTCATTAAGAAAATTATAAGGGGAATAAATAAATAAGTAAATAATAATATGAAAAACATAAAATAATTATCCATGATTTATTTAAAAATATGTGAAATCATTAACAATAAATTGAATATAATATAATTCAAAACTTATAAATATTTAAACAAAAATAGAAAATCTAATTATAATATTTTATTTTAAAAAAATATTTTTAGGTGTTACATTATATTATTTTTATTACTATTAAATTATGATTTTAGTAATTTATAAAATTAAACAAAATATTATAATGTATTTATAATATTAATAGGTTATAATATAAATAATTTATTTTAATGTGCAATGGTTAAAATCATTTAATGAAGAAAAGGTTTATTTTTCACGAAACAATGTTTTTAAAGTGTCGGGTATTCTTATCGTAATAAATTAAATGGACCACTTTTAATTTATTCTTATAAGATAATGTTATAATGATGAAACCAATAGATTGAAACTCGTTAAATTATTAATTTTTGTTAAATAGGATTAAGAAAATTTTAAATTTAAATAGTTAATTTTTTATAAAAATATTCTTTTTCTATATATTTATGTTTTAATATAAATGAAAAATTTCTCAAATTATTAAGTATAATTAGATTAAATGGACTTAAAATTTTTCATTATAATTTTAAAATTAGTTATAGAGGTCAATTTAATTTGTATCCATAACAATATGTTATTGAGGAAAAAAATGACTTACCGTGGTAAAGGTAAAATTTGATAAAAAGGGTTAAAATAAGTGTGAAAAACATAAAATATCCTAAAAACCTATCTCAAAATGTGTGGTTGAGGTATTTATCAAAAAAACATATCTTATATCCATTTATTCTTCTTTTTATTCACTTTCCTTTTAAAATGACAACCTTATACGTTATTGAATGAGAATATGCGGAAATTCATCTCAAAACTCACCTATAAAAGGACCCCTCCTAAACCAATTCAATACAAAAAAAACATTTAAAATTATATTTAATATCATTATATTTTTTCTCTCCTAAAGAAATAATAGATTTTGTATTGCTTATGGAAGGAATTATAAATCCATTATTTTAAAGGAACTCATATTGAGAAGGTGTAAATTCATCAACATACCATGTTCTTCCTAATATTTTTCAATTTCCTGATAATATAAACTAATTATAAATAATATTATCCAATTTAATTATTTTCTAATAAAATCATTATGCTATTGATAAAATGATATTTTATATAACTCTATACTTATACTCATTCATTAGTATAACATGTTCTTGTTTAGGTCGATTCAACCACCTACCAGAACAATATTGTACTATCTTTCCTTTTTTAAAAATGAATGAGTAACAAGACATTAATACTGGTGATATATGATATTAAGGATTAATTAATTAAAAGAATTTTATTTTTAAAGGATGACACAAAAATTACTAATCATTATAATATAATCAGTTATTAATGATAAATTACTTGAAACAAGATTGTCACAGATTCTGTTCTCATGATCCTTACCAATTCCTTCCATAAAATTAATATGGTAATAAATAAATCATTTAAATACAATGATTAAACTAAATTAATTAAACTATAAATGATGTATTTTTTATTACGGAATGAGTACTAACATCACTATTGTGAAACTGGTATGAAATAATCAAAATTAAAACATCTCATGATAAACATAAACAGTATCTGACTAATATATGTGATATAAATTATTATATATAAATATTATAAAATTTAATAGATATTAATATTGTTTTTAAATAAATTATTATGATGTTCATGTTTATAATATCAGGGGTCAAAGTGATTTACAGTAAAACAAGGGCAATGGTAAGGGTTTTCTCATCACAATTTTCTATCGATGAGATACGTTCAATATTCACCACTTTATTTCTTTATGTTTTATATATACTACCCTATTAATGTTTTATACATTTTTTTCAGATAAATAATTAGATTTATAAATCCATATCTCGTTCTTTCTTTCAATGGATTTTGATTCAAAAGTTACAATATCCTAATGGTTTATTTACAAATAGAAAATTTAATTTGATATTGTTTATTCTTGAACTGCTATTTTGGGAAAATATATGATATTATATCAAAAAATCTATTTATTTTCAATGGTTAATCATGTTTGGTACATGTATTCATACACTTTAACTTCTAGTTGGTTGAAAATTCTTATGGAATCATATTTGTTTGTGGAGTCAACCTTATCTCTTTTTTATGAGAACATTCTCTTGCATATCCATATTATTTATTATTTTTAATATATTTTATCATCTCTAATATATATTTTACTAATTTATTTTAAAATGGAATTTACTTTATTTACAAATTTAATCATTTTTATCATTTTTAGTATGATCTCTTTCTAACAACTTTAAATTTCTATAGAAATGTGTTAAAAATCAATCTTTTAGACACTTTTTGATTGAATATATTTTCTTTATTTTATAACCATTTTTTTAATGAATATTACTCTCCATATTTTCATGGTTTTCCTTGATAATTTCTATTCCCATTATTTTTAAATTTTTTCATTTTAAATAAAAGTTATCAAAAACATAAATGGGAATTTTTATTATTTTTCAAAGTAATTTTATAATGATAATACTAAAGTGTTCATTATCTATTTTAACATCCATTAATGCTTCTTAAGATTCCCCAAGAATATTTTCTAATGATACCACCCACCTTACTTTTTTATGGAGTATGATAATGTCTTATAATAGATTCCCAAAACCTATTCATTTCGCATGATTTAATTAAAAAATCATGGGATTATGAAAACATTCTTGTTATTATGGAACACAAATTTAGGATTTATCATTATGTGATGTGTGGGTCCCTTATACCCCTCTAATTGATTGGGTAATTTTTAAATCATTTATGTTCAATAAGGTATATGGGTGGTTACAGAAATCCTAAAGGTATATGGCTGGTTAGACTATGCCTTGAAAGGTACATGGGTTATAAGTTTTCAGCCTTAAACATTAGTTAATGTTTAGTTTAGTCAATAATTTTACTTGCATTCGAAATGAGGATATTTTTAGGATTATAGATTTATATAATTAAGACATAACTCATACATAACAACTCAATATTACAAATTATATGCTTCTATAGGTTCTAGGAACTACGAAAGCACGAGTGGGATGGAGTCTAGATTTACTTTTTTTCGTTATTGATGATCAATCAGACGTCTATTCTGATGAAGAATGTCATGACCAATGGAATTGAATCAAAGAACAAGAAAGGGATGGAAAACCTGGAACCAATAGATAGTATATCAACACATGTTGTTTATAAATTATTTAATTAAATAAGAATTACCTCTATGGTGATTCATTGTTTGTTGATGCATATGGTCACAGATCTATAGTGAACCACTATAGTATTATAGAATACAAGTGTATGATTCCTCTAGTAGTGATCCGCACATGTTCTATGTATCTATGGATGTCTCTAAAGGAGTATTTGGGTGCTATTAGAGAATATTCTTTCGATTTTGATGTCTGCCATTGGTCACCTTTAGAACTGCTTCCAAGGCATTCTTTGTGATTAGGTGGAGGAGGATCTATCTCATTCTTGAGTGTGTTCTTTGAGAATAACTAAATCTCCAAACTTGAGGGATTTTCTCTAATATTTTGTTCACAATTGAATAGGAATCATGTAACGTCCCAGTTCCGGGTGCCACTCAATGGGTGCCACGAACCCAGTTCGCCACATGACCTAAAGAGCATTTCCCCAAATGCTAGAGGCTGCCGACTAACAACGAGGGCCCAGGTCTGATAGTAGGAAAATTATGCCCTCATTTTTCAAAGTGTAACGTAGTGGAATAAAATAAACATCATACAAAAACATCAGAAGCAATAAACCATAGACATTTAATATAACAACTGTAGTAAAAGATAAACAACCACTTATGTAGATATGATACAACATGTATCAGGTTCTAAGAAAATAGCAAGAACATGGTACACAGCAGTACAATATAATACAGAGTACATAAAAACAAAACCAATAGCCGGTAGCATCGTGAGACTAGGCCCGGTCCCATGCTCCCCTACTCCTTAGCAGCAATCAAGTACCTATATAGGGACCCTTGACCTTATCCACACCTGCAGAAACATAATCTGTTTGGGCAGAAAAGTATGACCCAAACAGGGTGTGAGAAATAATCTCTGTAGGCACCCACCAAAGGCCCGTTATCAACTGTGTGTAAACATGAAACAACAGTTTGCAAAAGTAAATGCAATAAAATAAGTAGTACTCAAAAGTAACTAACTTTACCAGTTATATTGTCATTTAATATTCTTTTAGCAGTTCAATTTCTTAACATTCAAAGTTCCTCAGAACTAAGCGCTCGGGAAAATCAGAACCTTGACCTCTGGCTAATATAGTAAAACCAAGCCCTCATGATTTCCCTCAGGCTATAAAGTACCTTTCCCTTATGAATTCCCCTCAGGAGAAATATAATCTTTCCCTCATGACAAACTAAAACAAAACCCTCAGGTAAACAGAATCTTGCCCTCAGGCATTGCCCTCAGGCTAATAGAACTACACCCTTAGGCTAATATATCACTTCCCTCAGGAAAAACAAGTAACTGTGCCATGCTCAACATACAAACATGCTATTCAAATACAATTCCTCTCAAGGAAAAATTAATGCATAATATGAACATGGAATACCCTCGGGTATCCTGGCCAAAGGGCTAAACAGAGGAACGCACCCCAGGGGTGGTCCTGGATCCAAGTAGTGATCCCAAAAAACATTAATACAGGTTTATTTAACTACCTATGCAATTCTAGGTATTTAATTTAATAAGGCCTCATCCATATGACACCCCATTCATGGGTGCATATCTCAATGGTACACAAAACGCACAACAGTTGTAATTTAAACACCAAGCCACCTACCTTAAACACCCACGAACGGTATACGCGAACATCAATTCCATAACTTCCCAAAGACGATGTAGATATGGGTTAGAATAAAACTGATTCAAAAGTAAATAACTTCTATTAGAGGAAGAATTGGCAAGAACTACGCAAGGATATGGGAGGGATTACCTATGGGGTTCCAACGTGATCGACGGATGCGGAAATGGATTCCCGACGCTCGATCTGGAGATCCACGAAGATTCGGTCGTCCCCTCCTGAGCTCCGATCTGGTTCTAATCCAATCCTGTAAACAGGGTTGGATACTTCCCATTTTAAGAGAAAAAACAAAGTACATGGCATGTACTTTTTACTACACAGTGTGTAATTTCCTCATTTAACTGTTCCTCTGGCGGCACCGCAAAACTGTTCATCTGTAGACATGAGTACACGACATGTATTCCTGAATACATGGCATGTAATGTCACCCAGCTAGAAGCCGCTCCCACCGCCATAAAATTTCATCTTCTGACTGACTACACAGCGTGAAAAGGACCACTACACGGCGTGTAGTCGGTTTTTACACCCTTTGTCACCAACAAGTCTACACACCCTGTGTACTCATCTCACATGGCCAAAGTACACGACGTGTGGAAAAGTACATGGAAGGTTGTCCCAAAATTTAGGATTTTCCCCATTTTACTTATTTTCTCAAAAACACTTAAGGAAAAGATAAAATAAGAATGTCATACCTCAAAAGTAAGAACCGGGTTCTTACAAACATCCCCCCTTAAATAAATTCGTCCCTGAATTTCCCTTCCAATGGTGGGGAAGATATTGTCGTGAACAACTCCGGCCACTGAGCATGTACGTTGGTCTCCTGCTCCCAAGTTTCGTCCTCCAGTAAGCCATGCTACCATAGCACCCATACGAGAGGAACTAACCGACCTCGAAGAACCTTCGTGCTCCTATCAACAATACGAATCAGATGCTCCTCAAAAGGATAAATCTTCCTCAAGCTCAACCTCCTCGGGCTGAAAGATGTGAGACAAGTTTGAATGATAACGGCACAACTGAGATACATGGAAGTTGTCTTTCATGGATCGATATATCTGTGGTAACTACAACCGAAAGGTAACTAGCCCGACTCTCTACATAATATCAAATGGTCACACGTACCTCGGTGAAAGTTTGCCCTGTCTCCTGATCCACCTGTGTCCCAGCCTCGGCGAAACACTCAAGAAAACTTGATCCCTGACCACGAACTCCAAGGGTTGTCTGGGCGATTAGCATAAGATTTCTGACTAGACTGTGTGGTTGCTATCTGCTTCTGAATCAACTGGACCTGCTCAGAAGTATCCTTCACAAGACGTGGTCCCAGTAATGCTGCCTCACCTACCTCTAACCAGTACAAGGGTGATCGGCATGGCCTACCATATAAAATCCTCGTAAGGTTCCATCTCTATAGTTTCCTGAAAACTATTATTGTAGGAAAACTAGACTAGGGGTATATGCTTATCCCAAGAGCCACCAAAGTCAAGGATGCATGCACGCAACTTTTCCTCAAGCACCTGTATCATTCGCTCAGACTAGTCGTTGGTCTGAGGGTGGAATGTTGTACTCAGAAGCACCTGTGTACCCAGTGCCCTCTTAAAACTCTACTAGAAGAGAGATGTAAAACGGGTGTCCATATCTGAAATGATATAACAAGGAACCCCATGGAGACGTACAACCTCTCAGATATACAACTTATTGATCTTGTCAACAACGAAGGTCTCCTTGATCGGAAAAAAGTGATCCACCTTCCTGATTCTATCGACAACAACCCACAGTGCATCGTTGCCTCGAGGTGACGTTAGATACCCGGTCACGAAATCCATCGCGACATCATTCCATTTACACTCTAGACTGGGTAGCTGATTTAACAGTCCAGCTGGTCTCTGATGCTCTGCCTTCAGCTCCTGACAGGTGGAATGTCTCGTAACAAAACCAGCTACATCCCTCTTCATACCCGGCCACCAGTATTGATGTCTCAAGTCACGGTACATCTTGGTAACTCCGGGATGAACTTCCCAAGATAAAGCATGAAACTCCCGCATAAGTTCCTCTCGTATATCCCCCTGGAACCCACACTCGTCCATGGAAATACAAAACATCATCATCGCCTATTGTCCACCCAGGAGGAGGGTCCTAACTCTCCACCGACTCCCATAGAATTAGGCCTTCTGAATCAGATAGATGTTTCATACTCACTCTATCTAGGAGGATAGAATTCATAGCTAAAGATGAAAGATAGCTCTGCCCCTGACTATCATGCACCTCCAAATGCATCTTAGAGAACAAATCCATAAGCTGCCACTCACCACTGGCCTCAGGAACCACCTGTGTCTGAGACTTTCTTCTCAGTGCATCAACCACTACATTACCTTTACTAGGTGTATAGGAAAGCTCAAATTCAAAGGACTGAAGGTATTCAACCCACCTTCATTGTCTCGCGTTCAAGTCACGCTGGGTAAAGATGTACTTGAGACTTTTGTGGTTAGTGAACACCACAAAATGATCTCCAAAGAGATAATGTCTCCAACAGCACAATGCATGAACAACTGCAGCCAACTCGAGATCATGTGTCGGGTAGTTCCTCTCATGTGGCCTCAAATGCCGAGACCCGTACGCAACTACTTAGTCGCCCTGCATCGACACAGCTCCCAACCCAATCCTTGATGCATCATAGTAAACTGTATAGCTCTTCCCCTACTCTGGGAGTATCAGGATTGGTGCTGATGTCAACTTTCCCTTCAGCTCCTGGAAGGTTATCTCGCAAACATCTGACCAAACGAACCTCACACCCTTATTAGTCAAACCCATCAACGGCGCTGCTAAGTGGGAGAAGTACTATATAAAGAATCTGTAGTAACCATCCAACCCCAAGAATCTCTGTATCTCAAACACGTTCTTGGGCTTCTCCCAGGAAACTACTGCTCTCACCTTCTCTAGGTCTACTGCAACTCCTGCCTCTGAGATTATATGACCTAGGAAGTGAATCTGGTCCATCCAAAAGTGGAACTTTGAGAGCTTATCATATAGTCGATGCTCTCTCAGTTTACTCAATACGATCTCAAGATGGGTGGCATGGTCGTGTCGAGTGTGAGAGTACACCAAGATATCGTACACGAATACCACAACAAAAGAACCCAGATAAAGATGGAACACAGGATTCTTCATATCCATGAAAATTTCTGGTGCGTTCGTGAGTCCGAACAACATCACCGAGTACTCATATAGACCATGCCTACTCCTAAAAGCTGTGAGAGGTATATCAGATGGTCTAATGCGCAACTGATGATATCCGGATCTCAAGTCAATCTTTGAGAACACTCGTGCGCCTCGAAGTTGATCAAAATTATCATCAATCCTCAGTAAGGGATATCGATTCTTGACCGTTAACTGGTTCAACTTCTGATAATCCACACAGAGTCTGAGGGTATCATCCGCCTTCTTCGCAAAAAGGACCAGAGAACCCCAAGGAGAAGTAATGGGTTGGATAAAACCCTTTGACTGTAACTCCTCTAACTATCTCTTGAGCTCATGTAACTCAGGTGTAGCCATCCTATATTGGGGAATGGATACCAGTGCCACTACTGGAACAAACTCAATAGAGAAATCCACCTCAGGTAGACCTGAAAATTCATCCAGGAAGACATCCCTGAAACGATAAACTACTGGAGGGAAAAACTTCTGACAAGCCCCCTGATCATCCAGATATAAACTCGCAAGCTGGGTTGTGACTCCACCTCTCCCATGATGCTCTGGTCCAGCTCGACTCGCCTGAATATCCCAATCGCCCTTATACAGAAACTCTCCACCCCATGGTGACGTGAAACACATCCTGCGATGATAGCAGTCCACAAAGGCTCGAAAGGGAACCAACCAGTCCATCCCAAAAATGACATCATAGGCCATCATATCTGAGACATAGAGGTCTCAAAGGAAGTGAAACCCACCAACTTCAAGGGGGCACTCCTTAAACTGACGCACAGCAGCCGTTCTAGTTCCCAACAGAGTGTCTAGCATCATAACAACAGAAGAAGAAGAAACATAGAGCCCAAGGCTCTCCAAAACAGGCACCGATATAAAACTATGTGTAGCACCCATATCAAAAGTACTGAAGATAAAACATAAGCTACTAGAATAGTACCTCATACAGTAGAAGGTCTGAGATCTTGCTCCTACTGGGTCTGTCGCACTGCATATGTCTGCCCAGTGCTGCGGCCCTACAACACGGCCTGGCTACCCTGAGCTGTCCTGCCCTACTGCCCCTGAGATTCTGGTGTCTGGATACCACGGCCATGACCAACATCTCTGCATGCACGCCCTGACGTATTCAAGTTACCAAACTGGTGAAAAGCTGCTGGTCCTACTCCCGCATGCGGTGTTTGTACAGAACCCCTCTCACTAGCCACTGGTAGAAACGCCCTGCAAAAGCGCAGCAGATGACCCATCTTCCCACAAGATCGACACTCCACTGGGTCTCATTGAAACTGCAGTCTCATTTTCCCCTCTTCAGCACATTGGTAGCACATGAACGGGCCACTTGAAGTAACTGCATGGCTAGTACTACCACCGTGAGAAAAAATCAAATGTCTCTTCTTATTACCGGTAGGAATAATACCGGAAACTGGTGTTGAACCGCCCTGGCCCACACCACTAGCTTCTCGCAGGTTCCTCTATGTAATCAGAACGTGGTTCACAATAGCATGTTCTGAAGGCAACCTCAAAACATTCACCAGCTCTCGGATGTCATATCTAAGACCATTCTCAAAGCGGCTGGCTCTCAACGTCTCATCGCCCACCAAAACGGTTACAAAACACTCAAGCTTGGTGAAACGAGAAGAATATTCCATTACCGACATAGCTCTCTGCTGCAGATTCATGAACTCTTAAGATATATCTACCCTCAGTGTATTTGGGAAGAATAAATCATAGAAGACTGCCTGAAAATCTTCCCACACCATGTCCATGTGATTCTCTAATTGGGTGGTAACATCCCACCACCTCTTGGTGGAATCACACAGCATGTACTTCTCGATCTTGACCCTCTGCCCTGGAGGCGTCTCATGATTCTCGAAGATAGTCTACATAGACCCCAGCCAAGACTCTACAACCTGTGGTCCTCTATCCCTTAAAAACTTATGAGGATGCTGCTGCTGGAAGATAAAAGTCAGCGTGGCCATAGATGTGGCAGCCGGCGGTGCTCCCTGAAAGGTATTCATGAAGAACATAAAGCCTTCACAGAACTGCGCCTCCGCGCTTGTGTCCGGTATAACAGCTGGCGCCACATCTGTCTCTACTGGAGGATCCACTAGTAGCCCATGGCCCACCATTTCTAGAGTATACTCGTTTCCACTCTCCTGGAAAACAACACACAGTCCTCTCGGTTGCATGACTCAACAAGGTCAAACGCACACCTTAGATCAAGATTATCAATGACTGAAAATGAAGGAACCCAAAAGGGGACAGGAGGAATAAGGCATTCATGATTTGCAAAAAGAAGACTACAAGGCGTGTATACTGACTACATGGCATGTACTTGACTTATCTTCCCCTACACGGGTCCTTCTACATGGATAATCCACACGGCTCGCATTGAACAAAACTACACGGTGTGTATATAATCTACACGTCATGTGTGGTGAAATTTTCCAACTTCCGTGTCATTTGTGACACAGCCGACTACTTGTCTTGACACTACACGACATGTTACACCCGCACACGGTGTGTACACCACCCCATTTCCCTGCCACATGGCTAACTCCACATAGTCTGTCCTCAGACAAGACTACACTACATGTCCCAGAGTCACACAACGTGTTTTTAGACGAGCTCTGTCGACCCGTGTTGTTAGTTACACGACCGGATACGCGGCTCACACTACACGGCATGTTCATTATTGCCACGGTGTGTACTAGGAAAGATTCCACTAACCCGTGTTTGTTAGTTACACGGTCGGACTCCGGGTCAACACTACACAGCGTGTATAGAAGCTACACGTTGTGTTCTCACTAAGCTTTCCCCTTCCCCGTGTCGCCACCCACATGGTTTGTGACACGGGAAGAGACTACACGGTGTGTGCTGAGGGTACATGGCGTGTACTTAATAAGTTTCTTTATCTTCCCGAACATAAGATCATACACGGCGTGTTTAAGGTACTACACGGCGTGTATACTGGTTTTTCCAAACAGTATGCCTCAGAAACTTCCCTGGAAACCAGAAAAACCAAAAAACAACACCTAAGTGTCAAATTCCGATCTGTGAGGGCCCATACTCCCCACGAATCAAAGCTTGAAATCTTATCTGTGTTATAACAAAATAAACAGCTAATGATCCACCAAATTCTGGTCCATGAAGGCCCATACTCCCCAAAAACCAAATTTTGGCATCCATTATATAAACCGACTCATACAAAAATACCATATCACATATCAGGTATTTATCAAGCAGCTATCACTACAACTTGCTTTTCTGGCACAACAACTATCACAACAACATGCAATTTCTAATGCACCTACATGGCATGGAAATTATGCATGGCAAGTGATGTCTTGTATATGCCTAAATGATGTATGAGATGACATATCCTCATCTCATCGGGTTGCAACTAAATAGAACCCATGAATAAAATATCAACAACACAATCAGAAGTGTGTCACCCTTCGGTGAAAATAAATTCAACTGTAAAATTGCAAAATCAGAAAAATTGCAGTATGAGGTAACTTGGATTTTCCCTGTACACGGGTTAGCTACTCCCGGGGACAGGTTATTACCAATTACCATCCTTGTCCTATCCCTGACTAAGGCTCTAAATAGTAAGTCAAAGAAATGCAACCTCCCTCTAATACAACTTTGTAACGTCCCGGTTTCGGGTGCCCCGAACCTGGTTCGCCATGTGACCTCAATCGCATTTTCCCAAACACCAGAGGCTGCTGACTAGCAGTGAGGGCCCAGGTCTGATAGTGGGGAAACTATGTCCCCATTTTTTAAAGTGTAACACAGCAGAATAAAATAAAAATCATACAATAATAGCGTAAGCAATAAACAACACACATTTAATATAACAACTGTAGTAAATGGTAACCAACCAGATATGTAGATATGATGCAACATGTCTCATGTTCTAAGAAAACAACTAGAACATGGTACACAGTAGTACAAGAAAATACAAAGTACAGCAAAACAAAACAAACAGCTGGTATCAACGCGATCCTAGGCCCGGTCCCATGCTCCCCTACTCCTCAGCAGCAATCAAGAACCTATATAGGGAACCTTGACCTTATCCACTCCTATAGAAATGTAATCTGTTTGGGCCAAAAAGCATGACCCAAATAGGGTGTGAGAAATAATCTCAGTAGGCACCCACCAAAGGCTCGTTCTCAACTGTGTGTAAACGTGCAACAACAGTGTGCAAAAGTAAATGCAATAAACTAAAAAGTACTAAAAAGTAACTAACATTACCAGTTATATTGTCATTTAATATTCTTTTAGCTTTTCAATTTCTTAACATTCAATGTTCCTCAGAACTAAGCCCTCGGGAAAATCAGAACCTTTACCTCAGGCTAATATAGTAAAACCATGCCCTCAGGCTTTCCCTCAGGCTATAAAGTACCTTTCTCTCAGGCATTTCCCTCAGGAAAAATAGAATCTTTCCCTCAAGCCAAACTGAAATGAAACCCTCAGGTAAACAGAATCTTTCCCTCAGGAATTTCCCTTAGGCTAATAGAACTACATTCTCAGGCTAATATATAACTTCCCTCAGGAAAAACAAGTAACTGGGAAATGCCCAACATACAAACATTCTATTCATATACAATTCCTCTCAAGGAAAAATAAATGCATAATATGAACATGGTATACCCTCAGGTATCCTGGCGGAACGGCTAAACAGAGGAACGCACCTCGAGGGTGGTCTTGGATCCAAGCAATGATACCAAACAACATTTATACAGGTTTATTTAACTACCTATGAAATTTTAGGTATTTAATTCAACAAGGCCTCTTCCATACGATACCCCATTCATGGGTGCGTATCTCAACGGTACACAAAACGCACAATAGTTGAAATTTAAACACCATTCCACCTACCTTAAACACCCACGAATGGTATACACAAACGTCGATTCTAGAAATTCCCAAAGATGACGTAGATCTGGGTTAGAATAAAACCCGTTCAAACATAAATAACTTCCATTAGAGGAAGAATCGGAAAGGACTATGCAAGGAGATGGGAGGGCTTACCTATAGGGTTTCAATGTGATTGACAGAAGCGGAAAAAGATTCCCGACGCTTGATCTGGATATCCTTGAAGATTCGGTTGTCCCCTCCCGAGCTCATATCCGGTTCTAAGCCAATCCTGTGAACAGGGGTGGCTACTGCCCATTTTAAGTGAAAAAACAAAGTACACAGTGTGTACTTTCCACATTTAACTATTCATCTCACGGCACTGCAAAACTGTTCATTCGTCGACATGAGTACATGGCATGTATTCCCGATTACACGGTGTGTACTGTCGCCAGCTGGCGGCTGCTCCCACTGACTTACTGTTTCATCTGCCGACTGACTACACGGTGTGTAAAGGACCACTACACGGCCTGTAGTCGGTTTTCACACCCTTAGTCACCAACAAGGCTACACAACCTATGTACTCATCCCACATTGCCAAAGTACATGGCGTGTGGAAAAGTACATGGTGTGTAGTCCCAAAATTTAGGATTTTCCCCATTTTTGTTATTTTCTCAAAAACACTTAAGTAAAATAGAAAAGAAGAAATCCACACCTCAAAAGTGAGAACCGGGTTCTTACACATCACATGGTTTCCCCTTGGCTAATGTGATAATAATATAACTGGTAATTTATTTCGCTAGGTTAATCATAAATAATTTCGACAAATACATTTAAAAATTTCATTAATCTTACTTAAACCCCCATGTCAATAATAACTGCATTATTATTGTTTCTTAACATGAAATTAGCTTGTGAGTTATAATTAAATATTATTTAATCAAATATTATTCAATATTATTATTTCTCACTGGATAATTATACTCAGTTCTCCAATACACCTCAATATTTTTTAATTATTCTACCCCCAATATATTCTCTTGAATAACAATTGATGGAATAAATGCAATCAAGTATACAAGAATAACTATTAAACCATGATCGGGAATAATATTACGTCAAATTGTTAAATAATAAATTATTTAAATAAGATAATGGATACACTTAGTGTGTTACCCTCTAGACATATTTCTCAATTTCATTAGGAAAACCTTCCTAAAGTCCAAGGTTAGAGTCTAGAAACACACCAAGGCACCCATAGAGAATGAAGTTAATTCTGCAATGACATGTCACCACATAATAATTCTTACCATGTAATATAATCTCATTATCACAATATCTCTAATTGAGATGGATTCATGTCAGTACCATCAACCTCTATGCTCGATAACTCTTTCTTTGACTTTCCAAAAATAGAACTTGACTACATGGTCAAGGATGTATTTAGGCTATATCAGTATCATAAAAGGGACTCATATATTATCTTCTGTTCAAAAATAGAAGGGATGAATCATTTCTCGCATTATTAATTAATGCAATATTACTCACGATGCACCCAACATATCTAACCTCACTGTAAACATATGTCATATTAGTTTTATTCAATTTATCTAAGTGTGTTACTCATAATATCCATTAATAATAATCTTAACGCATAATTACCAATACAAACATCTGCATATAAGAAATCTAATTACACATAAAAATGTGGATTTCCTACTTGCAGGTCTTATTCTCATAATATCCTCCTAGACATTACTAATGTCATACCCTGTGAGAAGGTGACTCAATGTCCTATAAGTCTCCATCCCTGATAGCATGTATCATTTTTCTCTTCAAATGATATCATATGGCTATATAACATAAATTAAAGAATATTTTCATAGCACTTCTGGTTTCTCATCATTACAAGAATCCGCTATAATATTTTAGTGTGACATTTACTATTATTACATTATCACCTACAATATTACGTAGAAGGAAAATAATTATGTTGTAAGTAATTTATTAATATTCAAAACTAGTAATGTAAGTTATCATAAAGTATAAAATAAGTTGGTACTAGAGAACCAACTCCAACTGACTCCCACTTGAACTAGAGAAAACTCATTATGACCTTGAGTCCTCTAACTCTCACATAATACTCATTCTTCTGCTGAGATAGGCCTTTAGTCAAGGGTTCTACCACGTTCTCTTCCATGGATACTCTGCTCAATGCAACTTCACCCATTTGAAAAAATTCCCTCAATAGGTGATACTTTTAGAGTATGTGTTTTGTCAATTGATGTGACGATGCATCTTTTACAAGATCTTCCACTGAAGTATTGTCACAATACAATGTGAAAGGTTATTTACTTCTTGGTACCACATCAAAATCCTGGAAAAAGTTCAAAATCAAGATAGCTTCTTTTTCTACATAATAAGCCACTATGTACTGGGAATCCACTATTGAATCAGCTACAACTAGTTACTTTAAACTCTTCCAACTCACAACTCATTCATTGAGATAGAAACCATATCATGATTGAAACTTCAGATCATTCTAATCTGTCAGAAAACTAGCATCTACATATGCTCTGAAGAAAATCTCCTTGTCTCCTCTGTACACCAGGAAGATATTCTTAATTCTTCTTAGATACTTAAGTTTAGTCTTAATAGTAGTCCAATGTTGTTATCATGGATCTTCTTGATATCTTCCTACCATGATCAATGCATTTTCAACATCAAGTCTAGTACATAACTTGGAATACATTATTGATCCTGTCACCGAAGTGTATGGGATCTTACTCAATCTTCTCTCTCCTATTGTGTGTGGCGACACTTTTTATTAGAAATATGTAAAGAATGTGAAACTGTAACCAATCCCATATTGGATTGTTCAATACTAAATATCGTTATTATCTGGTCAATATATGTACTTTGTTTTAGTCTAAGAAGCCTCTTGGATCTATTATAAAATATATTTATCCTAAGAATATAGGTCTTTTCACCTATGTACTTCATGGAGAAGCACTTGTTCAATCAGTACATAAAAAATTGTAAGACGGGTATGTCATTTCCAATATGTAATATGTCTTCAACATATACTACTATGATAATGACTGCATTCCCACTAAATCTTTTGTCAACACACAACTCACATTCATTTTTAATGAAACCAAATTGTTTTATGGATTCATATAATCTAATGTTCCATGTCCTAGATTCATTATTCAATCCATAAATGGATCTCTAAAACATGAAAATACTTTTGGAATCACATTGTGTCACTAACCCTTTTAGATGTGTCATATAGACATCTTCTTGAAGGTTCTGATTAAGAAATGCAGTTTTAACATCCATCTTCCAAATCTCATAGTCATGGTAAGCTGCTATGGAAAATATGATCCTGATGGATCTAAAATTTGAAACTGGAGAAAAAAATTAATCATATTCTATTCATTGATGCTGTTTAAACCCTTTATCCACTATACATGATTTATAGGTACTTACTTTACCTTCCATGTCAATTTTCCTCTTGAATACCCATTTACACCCATCAGGATTTACATCAATTGGTGCATTGACCAGTACCCAAACATGGTTCTAATACATGGAATCCATCTTAGAATTCATAGCTTCAAGCCATCTTAATGCTTCCGAGCTCTCTATTTCTTCCTTGTAGGATAGATGTTCATCATTTTCCAACTATAATGAGTCCCCAACCTCAGTGACTAGAAAACTAAATCTCATTGGTTACTTTACCTCTCTTGAGCTCCACTGCATTACTTTTCTTTCCTGAAATAGTTCATCTATAAGGACTTATAGAACATGTTCATATACCAACTCATGTGTATCTTGAGTATCAACTTCATTAAAGTCAATCTTTCTACCACTTTTCTTTTTGAGGATGTGCTCTTAATCATGAAATATAGTTTTTCAGGAAAAAATCAATTTATTTTTAGAGGGGTTGTATAGGTAGTATCCCTTTGTTTCCATGGGATACCCTATAAATATACACTTCGTGCCCTAGGATGCTAGTTTGTTTCCTGAGAAATCCTCAACAAATTCCTCACATACCCATACATGTGTATGCTATAAAATGGGTTCTTCCTAATGTATATCTTGAAGGGAATTCCA
Organism: Viscum album; assembly: GCA_963277665.1. Lineage (NCBI taxonomy): Eukaryota > Viridiplantae > Streptophyta > Magnoliopsida > Santalales > Viscaceae > Viscum > Viscum album. The sequence goes on along the minus strand of OY728163.1, from coordinate 255,772,719 downwards.
TTTTACACATTAGTTGGTACTCGATTTAATGTGTATGTCAAAGTTTTTAATGAATATCCCCAAAATGGTAATGAAATATCTGTTTGACTCATAATTGACCTTATTATGTCCAACAATGCACAGTTACTCCATTCACTATCACCATTCCACTATGGTGTATAAGGTTCAGTGAGTTGAGATAGTATCAAAAACACCGATAAAAAGTCGATAAATTCTTGGTTAAGATATTCTCCACTTTAATACAATCTAAGCATCTTTATCTTCTTACCATGAAGATTCTCTACTTCATTCTTGATTACCATGAATTTTTTAAAGGACTCAAGCTTATAACTCATCATGTAAATATAGTAATATCTACTCAATTCATTAGTAAAAGTGATGAACTAAAAATATCTGCCTCTAGCCTCTACTGGAAATGGTTCCCACTCATTAGTGTGTAGAAATCTTAAAAGCTCTATGGCCCTTTCACCCTATCCACTAAATGGTAGTTTGGTCAATTTCACTTATAAATATGTGTAACATCTACCAAGTGGTTTTAACTTAGATGGGTCTAAATTGATATATTGACATAGCTTTGTCAAATTTTTCTCGTTTACATGACCAAGGTGGTGATGCCACAACTGGGTGTTATTTGATTCATGTGAACATGATTCGTTATTGATTTCCAACATTTGGTTTTCATAATTTAATACAGATAGACTGTTATTAAAATTTTACATTACATAACATATGTTGTTCTTAAAAAAGAAAAAACATTTATTTCTACAATTGAAAATAAACCCAAATGTATATAAATGTGATAAAAAATTATATTTTTTCCAATGGTAGATACATAATAACAATCATGAAAAACGGAAAACATTCTCATCGACAATGAAAGGTGGTAGTCCCCAATAGCTAGAGCAGTCAACCTCACACCATTGGAAACTCATTGATCCACCTATCCTCTAGTAATATTATGAAATATACTTGGTTTCTACATTTAAATATATATATATATATATATATATATATGTGAGCACCACAAGATATATCTAATACCAAATGTGTGGAATGGAATGATTTCACTCGATAATGAAAGCACCTTTGGCATCCCCTTGCCTCTAGGTGCAGTTCTTCTTCTAGTGGCTTGACTTGCCACATGAAAAACACACTGCCTCTTATTCTTTCCCTTATATTAGATTTTATTATTTGTGGTCAGATGGTTCTCAGGGGATTTAAACTGTTTATAAGTCTTAGGACCCTTTTCCTTGTCCTTCCTCTTCTAATTCACCATAAGGATTGTGGGTTTGTCACACCCCATGTCTTTATCCACTTGGTGAATCAATTTCCTAAGTTATGATAGACTCTTATCATTATTTATTATATTATAATTCAAAATAAAACATTATATGTTCATGGTAAGTGATGAAAGTACGAGATCTATATGCACCTCATTAGGTAATTTAATCCATGGGACGTCCAGATGCTCAATGTAGCCGATAATCTTGGGTACATAAGGCCCAGCTGGCGTAGACTCTCCACGATTAGTCATGAAGAAAGAATTGGAGATCTCATACCTCTCTTGTCTCTCCTTCTCTTGATAGATTTCATAAAGGTGAGACATAATGCTATAATCATCCAATTCCTCATTTTGTTTCAAGAGCTCATTGTACATGGATGATAGCATGAAGCACTGAACATCTGTAAAATCATTTTGATGTTTTTCATACATAGAGGGCTCTTCATCACATGCCTCATTTCTAGGTGCAACTGGTAAAGGTTCTTCCATCATATACAGTTACCTTTCACGGTGAAGGATGCCTCGTAGGCACCTTTTCCACTCCAATAAATTAATTCTGATGATAATTTTTTCATTCACGATTATGGATCACAATGATAAGTTTCATTTCATTTTTTATATTGTTTCTACAAATAATATGAGTATTATTTAGTACATTATCTAATAAAATTTAGACAATTTTAAAAAATATTATATTTATTAGTCTCCCGTTATTTTATCTAAACCCAATACACCTCCCCATTAGCTTCAGAATATAATGTTTCTTTGATATTAAAGTTATAAGGGTCTATATTCTCTTTATCATTACCAAAAATTTGGTTGGTTAAACAACTTGAAAGGTTTTAGGTAGGACTTCCAAATTACAACTACATTAACTCATGGTTCCTTGATCAGTTGAGTGGACTCTGCAATCCCAAAATCGTTAATTTATATTTCCTCAACCATTGCCTCTCAGTTACACCAATTCTTTATTTTTTAGTAAACCCTTGATATCAACCAAATTAAGTTAACCCAAAAACTCCAATTATAATTCCTCAATAATTGAATGCACCCCAAATTTGGCTAGTCAATCACTTTGAACTATGGTTCAATTCTATCCAAAGTAAAGGAAGGCTATAATGACAAAATATTTTATTGAGGAATTTTATCCTTTATGGGTTAATATGAAATTATTATATGTTCACTTTCTTGTTAATATTACATTGGATTACTTAAGTGATTAACTATGTCATTATATAATATTTACACAATAAAAAATTTCTTTTAGTTCCATATTTTCATGCTTGTTAATTCATTAATTATGTGATCATGAAAAAACATCCATAATGAAATAACCATACAAATGACTGAATTAAAATAAAGGGAATGATCAAGATCTTGTCCTAATGGTTAGTTTATCTAGTGATTGATAAACTAACCACTAATATAGGGGATAAACACCTTGAACCATTTATGTTTTGTGTTTACATCTTTCCACCTTTCCACCTTTGTATCTCCTTCGATTGGTTTCGCTGCGGCTACAAACTTTAACTATCTCCACTAGCTTAGGAGATCCATCCATTACATATGTTTTAAATCACATATAGGTGTGAAGGGAAAGGGGGTTTATATAAAATAAACCATGGGCACACAGGACCAACACGTTAATGAGGAGAGAAGGAACACATGCACAAAATTTAATTAAATAATAAATTAAAAGGAAACCAATCACATAAAAAGGTTTGAGTGTAGCTCATGATCATCCACATGCATGCAAGGAAATACGTGTTTAATCATGTTTTATAAAATATGCACAAGAGAGGGGGTGAATTGTGTCTTTTCAAAACATCTTCTAGGAATCTTGATGATAATCAATTCTGTCATTTTATCTTTATATCATTGCTTATGCAGCATAAATAAATAGATTTTAGGATGCAATGATTTATAGTAGTTCTAGGAACCAAGATCCCATAGTCCACTCCACCAACACTCTTCTTTATGATCATGGTGATTTTCACCAGTCGGTCCTCTTTTCATAAGACCATCCACAGTTGAGCAAAAGAAGTTTATACCTTTAGAGTTTAAGGCTAAAACAGAGCCTTTTGGTTCAAAACATAGAACTGATAAATCATCTTAGTATGAGAATACGATACTCAAAATCAAATATTATTTGATTTAAAATACTTTTATGTTGATCTCCATAGTTGCATCGGTGCACAACTTAAAGTGAATGAATTGTCACTTTCAGAAAGGTTTTCCTTCACATAAGTTCAGTTCTAAATAGACCTAGTTGCAATTGATCTTAAAAAATACTCAGTAACAGATCAGATACAAAAAATATATAGAATAAAGATGATCAATTTATTCATAAGTTCAGATCCATAGAAGTCACCTGACAGATTTCGATTTTCAAATATTTAAATAACAGAATAATTGTTACTTCCCTTAATAATCAGCACAAAATCCTCCTCTTAAATAGATCCTTTAAATTGAGAAGAAATGGCTTTAAATCAGTTAAAGATGAACTATAAAATTGGACCATGAATCTGTCTTGAAATCGGCCTGATATTTTTCAAAATACCTTCTTATAATACAGTCGTAAATTCAAATCTTTGATACCAAACAATGTTTAAACATAGGGTTCCAAATGTAAGGTTGATCATCCATAATTTTGTATTTTCCTTCAAAACGAATGGTATAAAATTCATACTTTTCTTTTCATGAGAAAATAAGGTACATGATCCATACTTATCCAAATTTCTTGATAAAATGTAAGGTTCAGTACAAAAGTAGGGTTGACGATCCATACTTTTTTAAAGAAAACGTAAGATTCAATACTTACGTAATGTTCATCGTCCATACTTTTCTAATAAAAATAAATAAATATCATCCCAATTGTAAGGTTCTTTGACTATAAATTTCTTTTAATATAAGGTTGATTGACCAAACATTTTTGAACTCTCGTAAAAAAATAAATATAGGATTTAAATCTTATGATATGCTCTTCAATGTACGGTATAAACGGTGTTTCTTGAACATGATAAATATTTTTCCAAACAATTTCAAAAATATTTCATGTGAATCATATGCATTAGTATAATTCCAAATTTGGGAATATATAAAGAATATTAATTTATTGAAATATACTTAAAGTAAAATCATTAGAATAACAAATAAGGGTATTTATGAGCATCAAAATCATCATAAAAGTAGAGTATTGTTAGAAAAATACATGCTCAACAATCCTCTCATTTTTTTCATCACAAAACACATAAGAAATTATTTAAATGAAATGTTGAATTTTACAAGGGAAAAAATTAATTGTTACTTCCAAATGTTTATCTTGAGAGAGAGAAAACATATATTTCACCTCCCCCAAATGTCTATAAAAAAGTTTCTTTTACATTAATAAAATGTTGTGTTTATTAAAAATTTCCCCCTTTTTGTGACATGAAAAAGAATGATAGAAAAAATAATATAGCACATTTAATTTAGTAGTGAACTTGTAGAAAAATATTATAAGAAACTGTTTATCAATAAAGAAATATGGATTAATTGAGACAATCTAACATAGATAAACAAAAGTAAAAACTTATCAAACAAGAAATTTTATTGATAAAATATTTTCATATTCATGAATGAACATGATTCGAGGTTGATAGGATAAGGGTTTGAAAAATTGTATTTCAGTGACTCTGAAGAACATCTTCCAATTATACCAACTGTAACCTTAATCGCTTCATTAGACCATCTCCTAGCTGAATGATCAGATCCCTTCCTTCTTGGGTCAAATGAATATCTTCAAGGACGGTTACTCTTAAAAATTCATGAAATTGTTATTCCTTATCCACAAACTAATTTAGATTCTCCATGAATCTTTCTAGTAATTTTTTAATACTCGGTTTACCTGAGGTAAGCTGATCAACAAGGAATTTAAGATTATCCAACAAGACAAACAAAGGAGAACTATTACATGGTAAATCCTACAATCTATCATTCATGTTGCTCATTAAAGATGTAATGGATTTAAATATCTTGATTAAATCAGGTGAAGTACCTGATATAATAGATTGACTTCCTATGATAGTTGCAAACTATTGCTCCATAAAAGTGTTCAAATCTACCAAATAATATTTCAACAAAACATAAGATTTCAATATTGCAACCTCTACTAGAAATTATTTCTTAAATAAATAAACTTATTACTTTGAAACATATATTTTCTTCATATTTTTTAATCTTTGTTTTTCTTTATCTAACTCTTTTAGTAAAGCATCATTTTACACTTTATCTCTATTAACCTTTCTGAAAAGTTCCCCAACATAATCTGACATAGATTATAAGGCCCCCTGTTCTTGATTGACAGTTGGATCTACTAAAATTAGTTCTAATTATTGAGCATCTGATTTTTGTTTTTCTTTTTACTCCACTGGTTGCTCAACTAATTATTCTCTATAATTCTCAATTTATAAAGATTCATTCAAATCTTTTTTATGTATTTCAGAGAACTTTTCATGAACTGGTTATTCTTCATTCTTGACTTCTAAAGGATGGTGCTTAACCTGAGCATTTTCTTCTTAGATTTCTTCTTTAATTTGTTGGAAAGAGTCATTCTAATCCACATATTGATTGATAATTTCCATTTAATTTTATTTTTCAGCCTGAGGTACTTCCTCAGTTCTTGACTCTACCTCATTCTAAGGTAAAATTTCTACTTATGCTCGATAAGTAGTTCCTCTTGAATTTCTTCTTGAACCAATTATCTCAAAAACATATCACTTATAATGTATCTGGTTTAAAGAAATATCACTATAGTAGGTTATTGACCAAATTTTCTCTTCCTTGATCTAAAAAGTCCTCCCTGACATTCTTCATCAGTAGGTTCATCATCTATTTTAAATATGTGTTTTCTCGTAGTCATAAAAACTTCCCTTGTTCTGGATTCCTCCATACCTTCTTTAGATTTTTCATGTTGCTCCCCCTGAGTAGATTACATATTCTCATCAACACCAACAATCCAGATTTTACATTTTATGGTGCTCTAGAAAAATATGTTCTTTTTTAAGGTTCCAGCATTCAACACAATACTATGACGGTATCTGACTCTTGCATCAATCAGCCTCACCATGTATTTCTTAAACAACAGCTTTGATATTATCCATCCAAAGGATAAAAACTCATCCTAGACTTAGGTTGAGAGCAGTAATTCAAATATATAATCATGTTGTGTGGAAAATTCAGGTCAATATCACTTAAAAAAAGAAACATAATATACATATCTAGAAACATAATTTTCTTCCTTTCTGATATCCTTGGGGAAATCCCAATCTAAATAAACTTAACCAAAATTTTAGGATCAGTTTTTAAATATTTGACTAACATTTTTTTAGGATGGTAGAACTAAATAGAAAAGACATTATATCTTCAGATTTATGATTTTCATCCACGATAGACTTAAAATCAAAAGGAATAACTACCTCATGATGGTTGTTCCAGATTATTGCAATTTCTACAGAAGATATTGATAACACTCTGTCTTCAATCTTTGCAACTATCGAATCTTTTGTATATCCCAAACTAAATCGAATAGGTTTAAAGAACTTTCTCAACTAAACATCATTTAGAAATTTTGTTTAGTCCTCACTGAACTTCTTTTCAATACATTAAAAGGATAACTCTTTACTTCACATTAGATTAGTCTGATACAAACATTCCAGATCAACCACTTCTCCCTGAAGGAGTTTTTTCCATGTCGTATGCTGACGATTCGCATGAATGGGTTCTCCTTCTTCGATTCTCTATGTTTTTTTCATTTCTATTGAAAAGATCTGAAGGTTTGAGATTCTATGGTTTTGAAGTTGTGAGCAATGGAATGCGAAAGAGGTGAAGGGCTTCAGTAGTTTGAATGGTTTTTAAAAAAAGAGTGGTGATTGGAATTCAAAATGGTTTCTGAAAGATCATTGATTCTCATATCATTTATTATATAACAATAATTATAGAATTAAAAATATATTAAACTGTATGTGGTGTGTGTAAAAATTAATATAGGGAAAAAATATAAGTTATTAAAGATGAATAAATAAATTATTTTAAAATAATATAATCAAATAAAATTAAGATTAAAAAAAAAGTATTTAAAATTAAATATTCATAACTCCCCCTTAATAAAATAAAAACATGCAGTGGTATGTTTTTTAGTAAAAATATCACCTAATTGAAATTTAGTATTTATAAATTGTAAAAATATATCCTTTTTAAGAACATTTTCTCTTAGAAAATGATATCTAATATCAATATACTTAGTCCTAGAATGACTTAAAGGATTTTTGAAATATTTATAGAACTAGTATTATCACGTAAAATAGGTGTATTATAAAAATTTAGTCCAAAGTGCATAAGAGTGTTTCTCATCCACAAAACATGTGCACAAAAAATTCATGTAGATACATATTCTTCCTCACCTATTGAAAAAGCAACTGAGTGTTGTTTCTTACTAGACCATGACACTAAATATTTTCCTAAAAAGTGACAGTTTCTTGATGTGATTTTTCTATATAATCTAAAACATCCAAAATCAGCATCTAAATATGAAATTAAATTAAAATAAAAAGTTTCGGAATAAAGAAGAGATTGAAAAATTGTACCTTTTTTAAATATCTAAAAATTATTTTAACAGCTATAAGATTATTTTCCTAAGGATTTGATTGAAATATTACACAAAGACATTCTGAACACATAATATATGGCCTACTAGGAATAAGATATAATACGATACCAATCATACCTCTATATAACATATTGTATACTGGTTTTCTAGTTTCATCAAAATCAAGTTTTATACCATAATACCTAAGAGTTTAATATGTCTTGATGTTTTCAAGTCCAAATTTCTTTAGTAAATCAGTAATTTATTTACTTTGATAAAAAACACTTCTAAAATATTTTTTATACATTTGAAGTCCTAAAATGAAAATTTAGTTCTCCCTTCATACTCATTTCAAATTCTTTTTGCATTAAGATTGAAAACTCATGACAATGTTTTTTTTGTTGATCCAAAAATTACATCATCAATGTAAATTTTAACCAATAGAATATTAGAATTTATAGTTTTGTTAAAAACTGTTTGATCTTCCATACCAATAGTAAAATAATTTTTCAAAAGAAAAAACTTAATATTTCATACCAAGATCTAGTTTATTGTTTAAGGCCATAAAGATCTTTAGTAAGTTTAGAAACAGAATCTGGTTTTGTGAATTTTCAAAACTAGGAGGTTTTTCTACATAGACTTCCTCCCTTTAATAACCATTTAAAAAGGCATAATTAACATCCATCTGAAATAATTTAATGTTCGTATGAGATGCATAGGCTAAAAGGATCCTAATGGAATCTGATATTTCTACAGGGGTAAAAGGTCTCATTATAATATATACAATATTCTTGATTATATCATTTAGCTTATAGTGATTCTTTATTTATAGTTATAATTACTTGATCATCATGATTATTTCTAAAGACCCATTTAGTTCCAATAACAGGATAGTTCATTCATCTTTCAACTAATTTCCAAACATCATTTCTTTTAAATCGGTTTATTTCTTCTTACATTGATATCATCCAACTTCAATCAACTAAGGCTTCTCTAATTGACATAGGTTTTAATTGGGAGAGAAATGAAAAAAAACTCAACTAGATTTCATATATTTCTTATAGTTTTTATTCTTGGGTCTAGGTCTCCTATAATAGTTTCTAAAGGGAGATTATTTAGAGTTCTTTACTATCTAGGTAAAATACTATCAATTTTATCGGTGTCATGTTCTTCGAAAATGGACTGGATTTTATTTTCAAAATCACATTTTAGGTTTTCAAGTCTCATGTTATCATTAGAATTAAATTCATCATTTTGATCTTAACTTTGGTCAAAAGGGTCAGATTTATAATATTTCACATGAATTGGTTTTTAAAAAATATTAGACTTTTCATTAAAAACTCTACAAGCTTTGGAGGTAGAAAAAAACCCTAATAAAATTCCATCAATAGATTTTGGTAAAACATACCAATATTGTCCTTGGTGTTCAAGATATACACCTTGCACCCATAAAATATAAAGCATTTTACTTTAGGTTTTTGGTTATTCCAAAGTTCATAGGGTGTCTTTTTAAAAATTTGTCTCATTAAAACTCTGTTCATTATACAACAAGTTATGCTTATATCTTCTTCCCAGAAATAGGTAGGAAATTAGTATTCATTTTCCATAGTCCTTGTTATCTCCTAAATAGTTATTTTTCTTCTTTCAACAATTCCATTCTATTGAGGTGTTCTTGGTGTAGAGAACGTATGTTTAATAACTAGATTTGAGAAAAAGGAATTGAATTCCTGATTCCCAAATTCTCCACCATGATCACTTCATAGTAAAATTATTTTAAAATCTTTTTCATTTTGAACTTCTTTACAAAAACATTCAAATATAGTGAATGATTCATTTTTATATTTTAGAAAATATATCTAGGTAAATATGAAATATTCTTCAACTAATGAATATACATATAATTTACCATCGAAAGTTTCTACTCTTAAATGTTCAAATAGATCCATAAGGAAAAGTTCTAATGGTTTTGATTTATCAATTTTGTTAATTGATTTGAAGGATGATTTATGTTGCCTGCCAATTTGACATGCATCATAGAATCTTTCACTACCAAATTTTAGACTAGGAAAATGAGAACCTAATTGTTTCCCATATAATTTATGTAAAGAATAAATATTGCAATTTATAAGTCTTATATACCATATCTAGAATTCATTTATTTTATAAGTTAAAAAATTTACTTTTCTTATATAAGGAATTTAAGTCTAGGGTATAAACATTATCAGTTCTAGGTGCTCTAAATTTAAGAAATTTATCTTTAAAAATAGAACAACAGTTATTAGAAAAATCAACAAAATAACCATCATCACCAAGATGAGAAATAATTATCAGGTAATGTTTCAATACTTATACATAAAGTACTTTATTTATTGAGACAACTTTTGAATCTCCAACTCTTCCAATACCAATAATTTTTCCTTTGTCATTGTCACCAAAGGTTAATAATCCACCATCATTTTGAGTTAATATGTTAAAGTTTGATGATTTCCCACTCATATTCCTAGAGTTTCCACAATCAATGTACCATATTTGTTTTCTACTTCTGTAACCTTCCTCCTACAAATGTATTTATACAACGGTCTATTTTGGTACCCATATTTTCTTGACTCCAGAAGTGTTGGCTAGTAGTGATCTGGGTCTCCAGATTTTCATTGTTTTTCTATAATCATTTGAGTCAAATAAACAGTTTTAAATAAAGACCTTTTTAATTCCACTAATTTGGAAATTTATTAAATAATAATTTTTAGTTATATGACCTTTTCTTCCATAGTAATTACATATTACACTTTTTGAATTTGGAACAAAATTGTTTTTGTACAGTTTACATTTCTCACCCTTGCTTCTTATTTCATATCTTTATTTCTTAATCACATTCTTACAAAGAATTTAATTTAAAGTATTTTCTCATTTTTTTTTTAAAAGAGAGTTATACTTTTGTAGGTTTCTACTTCATCTTGTAGTGTTTTGATCTTGGTTTTATAATCTACAATGTTTGTGTATGATGCATCATATTTTTTAATTAACTCTTGATGATATTTTAGCAATGTGTATATTTATCCTAAAATTGAATTGTGATTCTTTTTAGTGATTTATGGTTTTTTAATAAGAAATCATATCTTTATTCCAGCATATTATAGAAGGGTATAAATTTTGCGTTTGAATAGCTATAGTCAGAATCAAAATTGAAAGAGTAATAATATTGTACATCATTATCTTTAGCCATGAAGCACATGTAGGATTTTAAATTTGATTCTTATTTTTTTGAGTTAGATATTTATGAGCTACTAGGTCTTAATAAACACTCCATGTAGCATTCATTTCTCTTCTATATTTCTGCACCAAATCAGTATTTTTGAAAAAAATTCTTTTTCTTTTTTCTATTTAGCAGAGGATAGTCATGTCTTATGTGACCCATTTTGTTGAATTCATATAATCTAACTTCCTTTGGATATTTCTCAACTTTCATGACATATTTTCTAAATCCTTTCTTCTTCTTATAAATTTTTCTGAATTTTCTGGCCATCTATGCCTGTTCCATTTCTGAATCAGATGAGTCCGAACATTCTTCCTTTTTGATCTCATGTTTCATATTTCTACTCCTCATCCTCTGAGATGTAAATTTCAAGGAAGTATTTTATATTTTTATCAATACATTATTCTCATTAGATTCATCTTCCATCTCAGCTTCATACATCATCAGGGTTCCATTAAATTCTCTCGTGGTTATATTTTTAATAGGTGATTATTTCCAAATGGCTACTGATATCCCATTCCATTGGGATAGAAGTACTCTCAGTACTTTCAAGTCTTGATCTGATTGTTTAATATATTCTCCGAAGTAAGTAATGTTTTTGACTGTCTTTGTAAGTCTTCCATTCATCTCAGTGATGCTTTCACTATCAAGCATTCTAATTGTATCAAATTTTTGTTTTGTTGTAGTATACCTCATTAGTCGTTTATTTTAAATTCCTTCATATGCAACTACAACTGTCTACCACATCTCATATGAAGTAAGGCATTGAGATACTTGATTAAATTCATTTTCCCCTAGACCGAAGATGATACCGTTCATATATTTTAAATTTATGTCATACTCTACTTCTGTAGCTGCACTCCATGTTTCAGGATTCTCAAGAATTTCATAAGGAGTAATAATTTTTTTGTAGACTCTATATCCAAGATTATTCAAGTAGATGATCATCCTTGATTTCCAACATCTATATTTTTCACCATTTAAGTACAGAGCTCGAATCATTGACATTCCCTCTCGTGTATCAGTCGTTGAGATATCTATATAATCTTCATGTAACTTATTGATTTAATAAAAGAACCTCCTTTGATACCAATGGTTGGATTGTGTTTTATAAAATATACACAAGAGGGGGTGAATTGTGTCTTTTCAAAACTTCTTCGAGGAATCTTGATGATAATAAATTCTATCCTTTTATCTTTATAAGATTGCTTATGTAACCAAAATAAATAGATACCAGGATGAAAAGATTTATAGTTTTTTGGGGAATAAATATCCCCTAGTACAATCCACTAAGACTCTTCTATACTAGCTTGGTGATTTCAATAATAGGTCCCCTTTTCCCAAGACCATCAACAACTGAGTGCAGTTTGTTGATACCTTTACAGTTTGAGGCTAAAACAGAGCCTTCTGGTTCTAAACATAGAATCATATCAAATATCTTAGTACAAGAATCCAGTACTCATAATAAAATATTATTTGTTTTAAAATACTTCTTGATTGATCACCATAGTTACATCAATACACAACTGAAAGTGAATGAATCATCACTTTCAAAAATGTTGTTCTTCAGATAAGATCTGTTCAAAATCGACCCAGTTGCAAATGATATTCAAATATACTCAAGAAACACATCAGCAACAGATTCATGATATATTTAAAATGTAGATTAAGTAAATCTTCAAAGTTTCGTTATCTGACATAAAATAGAACGTGATCAATATTTTTAGCAGCAGATCTGTAAAAGATATCATTAAAAATCAGCATATCACTGTATTTTTTGAAACATGAATATCTCCATATTTTAATCTTATAAATGTCGTGAAATTAAATATATATATTTTTATCCATGAATCATACAAAAAATCAGATACAAAGAATATATAGAATAACTATGAGCACTTTATTCATAAATTTAGATCCAAAAAAGTTGTCCAATAGATTGCAATATTCAAATATTTTAATAACAGAGCAGTCATTACTTCCCTTAAAAATCGACATGAAATACTCCTCTTAAATCAAACCTTTGAATATCAAATAAATGAATTTAAATTGATTAAAGATGCACTTCCAAATCTGGACTTGAATCTGGCTTGAAATCAGATTGATATTTCACAAAAGATCATTGCACGATAAAGTCATAAATTTAAATCTCTGATACCAGAAGATGTTTAAATGTAAGGTTTCAAACATAAGGTTGATGATCCATACTTCTTTCTTTACCTTCAAAATTTATGGTATAAAATTCATACTTTTTTTCATCAGAATGTAAGGTTCTTAATAAAACATAAGGGTCATTATAAAAGTAGGGTTGATGATCCATACTTGTGTGAAGAAAATGAAAGGTTCCATACTTATGTAAGGTTCATCATATATACTTTTATCATATATCAAATGTAAGGATCCTTCCAAACGTAAGGCTCTTTTAAAATACTTTTCTATTAATTTAAGGTTTATGAACCATAATTTTCTGAACTCTCAAAACAAAATAAACATAGGATTTAATCTTTACGCTATGCACACCAACGTATAGTATGAACAGTTTTTCTATAATACTCTGTATAGCTTTCCGAACACATTCAAAAATATTTCACATGAAACAAATGCTTTAATATTATTCCAAAATTGGGAATATATAATAAATATTAATTTCCTAAAATATATTTAAAGTAAAATCATTATAATTACAAATAAGGGTATTTGTGAGCATAAAAATCATCATAAAAATATAGTGTATTGTTGAAACAATACATGCTCAGCATTACACATTTAATAAAACTGCCATTAAATTATTTAATCATTCTTATTTAAGATAAATCATGCAGGAAATGATTAATTATTCTCTTTAATTAATCAATCCTTTTATCATTATCCTTTTCTGAATTTCCTTGAGATTCTCATCCATTATAATTTTAAACAAATTAATAAATTCATTTAAAATTGACTATGTACATAAGTTGTATCGTGGAGGTAACCTAGTGAATACTCATCCAAAACTACCGAACATGAATTATACTTGTATACACTTTATTCATTGTGACATATAGTCTGCACATAGAATAATAACTACAAAACAACTCATATATTATGTGAAGACATTGAATATTACACAGATGTTAATAAAACAAACACACACACACATGCACTCTCACAGTCACACACACACATATATATCAAATCATATCACATGGTATGTCCTAGAATTATGCTCACATTAAAGTACATGTTTTGTGGGTTACATAATATAATAAATTTTTAAAATGCATAACTGATAAAAGTATAAAGTGTGTAGATCTGATCTACATGGCATGTACATTCCTCACCATGTATCCAAAGTACACACATAGGGACTCAGTGCGAGAGGCGTACATCAAAAATATTAGAGTACACAATGTTTCTAGTGGAGCACACACTGGTTTGACTCTATGTTACATGTTCACCAGTCAGGTAGGCCATGTATGGAATACATGACCCATCCCTGACCTAAAGGGGCTCTAAATTATGTCCAGTGGGCCACACTATGTGTAGTTTAGCTGAATATGCACTAGTCTGTCCTGGTCAACACATGGTGTAAAAATTAATTACACCGTGTGTCATTAATGCACAAGGGTTGAGTACTTTCTAAATTAACTTCTAGTGTATTAAACATGAGTACACGACAAGTAATTCCGATTATTGGGTGTGTACTCCTATGTTATCTAGTCAGAATTCTTGGTACCTCTAGATGAGTTCCTTGATTTTAATTTTTTTTTTAAATAATTTTTTCAATTAGATCTGTGAGAAATGATGGAGTAATTAATAGATCTCATAAATATAAATTTAAAGAATGATTAACATGAATTGAAAAACTATATTATGAATGTGTAAATAATCAAAAAAACTAAATAATTATAAAAAATGATTTGACCCCTCTGATACCACTTATAGGTTCTGGGTGCAGTGGAAGTGTAGGAGGGATGGTGACTAACTTTTCTTTTATCCATTATTGATTATCAATCCATGGTATATTATGACGAAGAAAATCATGACCAACAAAATTGAACCAAAGAACAATAAATGGATATAAAATCTAAAACCAAGAGACAGTAGATCAACACATTTTGGTTATAATTAATATAATTAAATAATAATTACCTCCAAAGTTATTCTTTCTTTGTTAATGTGTCTAGCCACAGATATATAGTGAGTTTTCATTGTATTTTATAATCCAAGTATTGTATTCCTATAGCAGTTATCCACATGTGTTCCATGTTTCTCTAGATGTTTCCAAAGGAGTCTCTAGGTTCTATCATGGAATATTCTTGATCTTTTTTTTTCTCCTTCAATCACCTTGAAACCGATTCTATAGCATTCTCCTTGATCTGATAGAGGAGGATCACTCTCATTCTTGAGATCGTTCTTGGAAAATAATGAACTCTCTAGGATGGAGAGTTTTTCTCCAATTCGTTTTGCACAACCAAATAGGCATATCTTGGATTTCCCTTGGCATATTAGAGAATAATATAACCAGACATTTACTTCATTTGAGTAATAATAACTAATTTTCACATGTGTTTTTAATTATTTCAATAATGCAAGAAAAACCCTCATGTTAAATAATAACAACAATATTATTATTTCCTAACATGTTCTTAAATTGTGAGTTATAATTAAATATTATTTAATAAAATAATATTCAATATATTTATTCCTCACTGGATAATTAAACTCGGTCCCACAATCCTCCTCAATATTTATTAATTATTCCACCCACAATATATTCTTTCGAATAACTAGTGAAGGAATTAATGCGATCAGGAATACATGAACAATTATGAACCCGTTATTGGGAATAAATTTTTTTCCACTTGATAAATAATAAATTATTTAGCTGAGATACTAGATACACATAGTGTGTGACCCTCTTATCCTCTTTCTCTCTGGCATTAGGTGAACCTACCTAAAGTCCAAGGTTAGCATCTAATAACACACCAAGTCTCCCATACAGAAAACATTTAATGCTGCAATGACATGTCACCTCATATGAGCACTTACTGTGTAATATAATCCCTTTATCTCTATATCTATAATAGAGTAGGTTTCATGCCAGTTCCACCAACAAATATACTTGATATCTCATTCTTTGACTTTTTATAAATAGAACTTCCATGTTGATCACCATGTCCATAGATCTATTTATGATATACCATTTTCATCAACGGGAATGAGATATTATCTTTCGTTAAATTACAGAAGGGTTAAATCTATTCTTTCATTATTCATTTAATGCAATATTGCTCGTGACACACCCAATATATTCTACCTTGCCACGAACATCTGTTCTCATGGTTTTTGTCAATACTTCTACGTGTGTGACTCATAATATCCTTTAATAATAATCGTAACATCTAAGGACCAATGCACACATCTGCAGAAGGAACATCATATGACACATATAAATTTATATTTCCTTTTGGAAGTTCTTGTTCTCATAATATCCTCCTTGACATTACCAAGGTCATACACCATGAGAAAGTGCCTCAAATTCCTTTGAGTATCTGCCCTAGATAGCATGTAACCATTGTGTCCCTCAAATGATATCATCCAGCTATAGAACATGTATTCAAGAATAGTTTCATAGAACTTCTGGGTTCTTATCATAGAAGGGATTCGCTATGACCATTTAGTGTGATAGTTTCTCTTAAGACAATATCACATACAATGTTACGTTGAAGAACAATCATGATGTGATAACGAATTTATTAATATTAAAAACCATGAATATAATTTATCATAAAGTAAAAAATAATTTTTTTCTAGGAAACCAACTCCATCAACATCTACTCACTATCAATTTTTTTCTTAAAACAAAAAAACAATTAAAAATAAACATGGTTTCAATTCATGTTTAAACTTCAAAATGTTTCCGTAATCCCGTCCTTGACTCTGTTCTTTATTAATTCATGTGAAAAAAAATTCAAAATTTTTTATGATAATAAAAATATATTTAAGGGATATACAAAGAAGTAAAATTGTTAGTCTTGCTAGAACATGTAAACAATGAATAAATTTCCATAAAACCATCCATTTCACCATTAAGAAGTAATAAACACACTTGACTAAATATAATCTCCTTACTTACTTTTTTTAATAAAAATAATACCTTAAAAAATATATAAAGAAACATATAACATATTAAGGTGACATGGGACATAATAATACATAAATGGAATAACCATACAGTTGACCTCCACACATATAACTCTTACAAATGGAATGGCCATATGGGTGAAATCTATACCCAATGCATTGGAGGTTATAACATAACCACCGGTCTATGGTTTGTCATAGAACCACCTTTATTTGGATTATCATGTAACCACTCTTCTTTGGTTTATCATGTAACCACCCACCAAATATCCAAGTGCCATTATATAATCATAACTCATAACAGGTTTCAATTATCAACATTTTACTCATAAATTTTCATTTAAAATCACAAGAAATAATTTCATGATATTAAAATAGTCAATCCACTTTGAAAACCATTTTAAATAACAAAACATCCAAAAAGGGAATGATGTATTTTTTTTTAAAAACATTAAGGCTTATAGGGGAAGACAAATATCAAATAATGGTTACAGTAGTGGAGAAGTTTTTGTCACCATATATGTTAAAAAAATAATTTTATCATTTTGTAAAGAAATTAAAACTATTCATATAAAACTATTCATTTTTAAACCCTTGTAATTAATTAAAAGTCATAGGGATTACTATAAACCTTATAATATAAGGTGGTGCATAACTTCAAAATAAGTCTCAGTGAATAGATATTGAGATGAAGTCCCTTACCTAATGTTTGATTCATCATGTATGTTCCTTGTTATTCCTAAATAATAAAATTGGTTTAATTTCTACATGATTGAGAACCATATTAATATTTGGTATTCCCTTTATTTCAAAAATTTATAATGTTCTAACAATTACTTAAATATTTATGTTCATGTTGGAATTTTTGTCTATATTCGGTACTTTAGTCGAAAATGAACATAGTTGGAGTTCACTAGTTCATGTGGGAATAAGTACATCATCTCTAGAATAATAATAATGTAATTATTATCATTTTTATACATAAATTATTCCTCTAAATCAATACATTATGTGTGGTTATTAAAAATGAAAAATGTTATATTCATAGAGACTGTAAGTTGTATATACGCATGAGTAACATTTTCCATGTTTCATTGATAATTATGGAAGTAAGTTATGTATTATTTTATCTTTAAAAAATTATTATAACAACATAAATATAATATTAATAATTTAAATATATTTATATCTATCATAAAAGTGGTATAATAAATAAAACTTATTCACATCGCTTCATGGAGGTGATAGTTCACACGTACGCACGAACGACATTATAATTTTTATGTGCATGGAAAGTAAGAATGAAACTAATATATTATTATCATAGAATGATTAATATGTCATTAATATCACATATGAATATGGATTCCATAACTATAACTAGTCATGATAGATGGTTATGAAAAAAAATTAAATCGGTTCGTGGTGGTGATAATTCACACGTATGCATGAAAGATTTATTCCTTTTACATTTAATGGAATTTGAGATATATATTTGTGAAGATATTAACTTAATAACACATAATTATATGGAGGAAAATTAATTTATTATTTTATCATGGAAAAATAAAATTTGAACGATGCTTAAGAAGAAATAAAATAGATATACATAAATAAAAAAACATTACCTTTCCTTCAGATGAGCAACTTTTTTAACACTTTAACACCTCTAGGAAGGGTGGTCTGCCTACACTAAGTCCTAAATAATGTGGGTGGGTATTATACAAATGTTTTGGGTCTGATTTTTCCTGTACCAAAAGATTTTTTAATTGTGATTAATAGAGGGTAATGGGTTTCGTTTTATAGGAGAGGGGAGGGGCACCCTTAGAATTATTAAAAGTATTAAATTAATATAAATTCAATTCAGATCCCAAATGGGAAAAAGTTAGTATAGTTCTACGATAGTATGATTAGAGGTAGAAATATAATCATAAAATTAAAATTAAAAGTGTTTTTTATATTTTTTAATCCTTATCCTTTTGTTTTAACCCCTTTTAACTCTTACTGTTTTATTAGGTAATTTATATTTTGAGAGTAAAAATAATTACCAACTCATCCCAAATAGCCCATTAATGATTCATTAAGGACGTTTTTAGAGTTATATAAACTTTTTTGTTGATTCTTGGATTTTTATAAATATTATTTCATTTAAATAAATATTTTATATTTTAAAATATGAATTATGTCAATTTCGATAATATTCATTCGATAATATTTTAAAAAAAATCATATCACCATGATTACATAGAAAAAACAAAAATAAATCAAACTAAATATGTCATTGACATACATAAAATTCATCTATGGAATCAATATTTAAAAATATATTTTATTAATATTATTAATGTCATTTATTTGATTCTTTCTTTAATAAACCAATTACTTCATCATCATTTTATCATAATTAAATTTAATTATTTAATTCGTAAAATTTATAAATAAATTATCATGATGTAGGTAATATTTTTATCTTTTAAAATACTACTTATATTCAAATATATCCCTTATATAAACCCATATTAAAATTATTTTTGTAATAAGTGACTTGATGATGACATATTTGTCTTTATTTTAAATTAAATGTTATAAATATCATAATCACACCCAAGTGGCTTCCAAAGGGAAGAATTTCGACCCAAGTAGTTTTTGGTTGAGAATAACCCATAAAATAATATTATAACAGGTTTTTTGGTAGTTTTATATTATTACAATACTAATTTCACCTTTAATTTCCTTGTTTACCTTTAATTGTGGTAAATAAAATACCAAAGTTACTATTCAAAAAATTATTTTGATCCTATTAGAACACATTTTTTTACTAATTACAACTATGTAGGTTAGTTTTTTAAAATTGAATTCATAGAAGTGTAAAAATTAAATTTAAAATTAATCACCTTGTTAGAATGAGAAAACAATTTTTTTTAGTTAAACATTCCAAAGTTCACATAGTTTTCTATTCAATTTCAATATGAATTTTCATACAATAAAATAAATTGAATTAAATGATAGAAAAATAATCTAATTAAACAATAAACCCAATTAATGGGATAATATAACTATATAAATAATTTGATGAAAAAACAATTTTGAATTAAATTACAGTATTTTTCACTATTCATTAAAATATAAATTTATTCACAAAAATAAAAATAATAATAATCAAAGTAAATTTTTATGTCTGGATTCGAAATGATATGTATATTTTTTTCAAATGAAAAATATATAAGTGAAAAATACTAGATTTAAAAAATTTTCCCATCAAATGGAGGTAAAATAGCCCTTTAGAAATATTAGAGTACTTTATGCTTAAATTGGATTTATTATCATTTTAAACCACTAGAATTTATTTTAAGAAAGTAAACATATGTAATAAACATGTTTAAACATAATATATTTAGTCTTGTTCATTCCCACCAACATAAAGACTAGGTGATAACTATAATTTAAAATAATAATATTACAATATATTATTTTTTTAGAATAACTCAATCTTGTGTACAATGTAAGATTTCATAGAAACTCATTATTCTATATTGGGTACGCTATCAAACATATCTCACCTTTATGGTAAAATTACAATATAATTTATTAATATTAATAAAATAAAAAATTTAAATTCTTTTAATACCTAGTATGTTATATTCATTGCCTATTAGAAATTGCATCCTCGCAATTTTATTTACTTATCAAATAAGTGGGGGTATTCCCCAACCATATGATTTTCAGATTATCATGTCTCCTCTTCAACCATATTGTTTTTCCACAAAAACATAACTAGATGAGTCACCATAGTTTGAAATACTTTCTCTCTGAGTTCAAGAATCTAGACTTCCAGTTCCTCATAAGAAAGATTATCTTCCAACTATACTACATCTAGACTCAAAACATGATATAGATATTGAATATACTTTCATACTATTAAAACATCAAAAACAATTGTGTACATGGGATAATCATTGAGGTAAATCCACTCTGTAGGAAACTAATTAAACATTCTCTAGGATTTCATAGGGTCCAAAAAACCATGGACTCAACTTCACTTTCTTACTAAAATGCATCACACTTTTCTATGGAGAAACTTCGAGAAGTACATGATCACCAAAATCAAAAGATTGATCCTTCATCTGGTTATCTACATAAAATTCCTTTCTTCTACGATCTTTCCACATGTGTTTCTAAATCAACAGAAGTTTTTTTCATCTCTTCTACCAACTGTGTTCCCATCAGGTTCCTATCCACAAAATCATCCCAAAAAGTTAGATTTCGAAACCCCTTTCCATATAATGACTTGAATGGTGCCATCTGTATGTCAGAATGAAAACTATTATTATAATAAAACTCAACCAAAGATAGTTTTTGATCTCAAATTCCCTGGATATCCATTGTACATTCATGTATAATATCATCCAATGTCTGAATTGTTCGTTCTGAATTCCCATCAGATTGAGGATGAAAATATGTTTTAAAATTTAATTCAATACAAAACAACTTCTGAATGCCTTTCCAAAAGATAAAAGTGAACCTAGTATCATGGTCATATATAATGGATAGGGTATCTCCATATAACCTTAATATAACTTTAATAAACAACTAATAGTGTCAATCTAGAGATAGAGTATCTCTAATAAGAAGAAAATGGGCATCTTTAGTCAATTGATCAACAATAACCCAGATCACATTTTTTCATTGACCAGTCTTTGAAATTCCCACTAGAAAATACATGGACATATTTTCAAATTCCCACTTAGTCACTAGAAAAAGATAAAGCATCCCTTTTGGTAACTTTTTGTCTTCTTTAACCTTATAAAAAATCAAACATCCCAAGGTAATGTCAGCATTATGGATTTTCATTCCATCCCATCAGTAATACTCTTGAAGGTCGCTATCAATCTTATTGAGGCCATGATGAACTGAAAAAAGAGAACTATGAGCATAACAAAAAAATATTTATTCAAATATGAATCACTGGGAACACATAATATCTTTACAAACCTCAAAAAAAATCTTTATCAATTCTAAATTCAGGTAACTTACCCTTTTGAAACAATTCTAACATGTTATGCAACTCACTTTCTTCCTTCTGCGATTTCTTAATTCTGTCTGATAGAGATGATTTCACTACCACCTGAAACAAAAAGAGAAATTTCCTACACCAACAAATTTTGTGACAAAATTCATCAAATCATTAACTAAATGATTCTGTTTCAAACATAGCATGGGTAATGTAGCATTACTTTTTCAAATCAATGCATCGACCACTTTATAGTATTTTCTAGGATGGTAATGAATCATGAAATCATAATCCTTGATTAATTATAGTCATATCCTCTATATCATGTTCAATTATTCTTGATTAAATATATACTTTAAACATTTTTGATTATTATATATTTCACACTTTACACCATACAAATTAGGCATCCAAATTTTGTATACAAAAACCGCAACAACTAATTCCAAATCATGTGTAGGGTAATTTAACTAATGAGGTTTCAACTGACATGATATATAAAAATTACCTAATAATTCTTCATTAATACAAAACTAATTTCTTTAAATGATGAATTAATATAGATAAAAAATTCACCATTCCTGGAAGGCAGGTCCCAAACTAGATCATTCACAAATATTTTTTTTAGTTTCTAAAAGAAATCATCAAATTATTTTGTCCAGATGAACTTAACTCACTTAAATGATTTCTTAGTTAGTGGGCTATATATCCAAGATATATTTTAACATGTCTTCTGAAAAAACCTCCTAATACAAGAAATCTATGAATCTCTATGATATTTGTAGGTCTTTGATACAATTTAAAAACTATTTTTTATATGGGTCAATAGTTATCCAATCTTCTGAAATAAATTGACCAAGGAATGAAATTTGTTTCAAAAAAAATTCACTCTTACTAAACATTCCATATTTTTTATTTTCATTTATGGTTTGAAAAATAATCCTTATGTTACTTTAATTTTCCTCTCGAATTTTAGAATGTACAAAAATATCATCTATAAACACAACCACAAACTAATCCAAAAATTAATGAAAGACTACATTAAAGAGATTCATAAATACATCATGGGAATTATATAACCCAAAGTTCATAACTATAAACTCAAAATTCCCATATCTTGTTCGGAATGTTGTCTTTGGAATGTCATCCTTCTTCTCCTTCAGCTGATGGTGCTTGGACCTCAAATCAATCTTCTAAAAATACTAAGCTTCCTAGTGCTGATCAAACAAATCATTGATATGAGGAATTGGATACTAGTATTTAAGATTGATGTTATTCAAGTCTCCATAATCAATTAAAATTCTCATATAAAAATATTTCCTTTTCACATATAAAATTATAGCACCCCATGGTGAAGTTCTAGGTGGAATGAAACCTTTATCCATCAATTCTTGCAACTATATTTTCAATTCCACCAATTCTACTTGATCCATTCGGTTAGGGGGTTTAGAAATAGGATTAGAATCAGGAACTTAATCAAAATTAAATTAAACCACCCATCCAAGAATAATATTAGAAAATTCATCATGAAAAATATCTATAAATTCATTCACTACTGGGATTTCACTAATCAAAATTATTTCATTCTCTTCCACAACATGATATATATATATCTTTTAATGACATATTTATTAAATGTCATTGCTTCTTTTTATGTTATTAAAGGTATGAAATCATTGAATAAAACATTCTTGGATTTTCAATTTATTTTAGCATGATAAAATAAAATTCAATCCATACCCAAAAATAATATCAAATTACACTATGGGAAGTTCCATAGGATTTGTAGGAAAACCCATTCCATTAATTATAGTAGTAATATTCACATCGATCTTGGTTTCTTTAATACTTCCATCCTGAGTTTTTAGCAATAGTTCTATATTACGTTTATGAGGTGATATTTCCAATTTACTTGAAAATATCTACGAAATGAATAAATGTGATGATCTATAGTTAAATGGAGTATTGAAATGTTTTAAAAAAACCTCAAACATAACTTTCACCACTTCATTTGATGGTCTCATATCAATCGTAGTTGTAGAAAATGATTCTTCCACACCCTTCTTCTTTCGATCTTGCTAGTTCCCACCCTAGTTTATCAACTTTCGATACACATTGGCATAATGCCCTAACTCATTGCAACTAAAACATATTACCTCTAGATTTTCATTTCATTCTAGATCATATCATTTATTGTCATGAGTAATATTACCAGTCTTACCATATGGGATGCACTTCCCATATTTTGAGAGATATTCTACAAGATTCTTTTTACCAAACTTCTCACAAAACTGAAATTTCTCTTTCCTACCTCTAATCTTCTTTGGTTAATGTTATAACTTTTTCTATCAGCTGGATCACTTATTTTTCTTTCTCCTGTGGAACACATGATCATCAGTGAACTCCATTTCTACCTTCTCAGCACATTAGAAACGTTTCTCACAACTTTTGAACTCATAATAAGCTAATTCCCTTTAATATTTTGGCTTCAATCCTGATTAAAAACAACTTATCTTACTATCAATATCCTGTATAAAATTTCAGATATACCATGAAAAATGGGTGAAATTTTATTCATATGTACCCATAGAATATTCCTCCTTTTGTCTCAATTATAAGAATCTACTTTCCATCCTAAATCGAATAGCCTTAGAAAAATATTTCTCACGAAATATATTCTTAAATTTATACCATTACATGGAATCAATATCCTCACTTCATCTGATATTTGTAACCATTGACCACCACTGATCGAATTCACCTTCAGAGCAATGAACAATAAGAATAACCTTTTGATTGGCTAAACACTCCATTAAATAAAAAATATTTTCAATTTCTTTAATTTTAAATATCTTAAAATTCCATTTAATATTTTTTAAGTATATGGAATTATTATGATACTACAAAAATTGACGGCATGTGATTCCGAAGCCCGGAGAGCCCAAAAAAATTGAACTTCTTTAAAGGTGTGTTCAGTAAACGTACAGGCCTGAATTTCTATCTATTGAACTGGTCCGCAGATGAAAAAACTGATGACACATTTAGACTCACAATGCCGGGATTTTCATAAGGGAATCATTACTTTGTTCGAAAAAGATCAGATGGAAAAGTTAATTTTTCAGACTTTTGGGGGAAAATATTAAAATTACTGAAGATGTTATTTTATTCTTTTTTAACCTGTAGAGTGATGGTTGAAGGACCATAGTATAACTTTAGATTTTGATTGAGTGCCATTTATTATCATGAAACTTTGGTTGCATAACCATGATGCTCAGTGGATTAATAGAGCATTAATTGTGGTTCATTAATGAACCACATTGATGAAGGCAATGTAGGTGTTTATTTTCCTTCTATTTAATCAAAAATTTGTCTTGGGTTTTGGGGAGATACAAGAGGAATATCTGACGAAATTTCGGCAAAGTCTTCCTTAAATGAAGAAAATATTTTTGATGATGCCCATTGAAGAATAGATCTAGAGTTCGATGGACGATGAATGGCAATGCATGTGGACCTTCTTCTTCATCCGCAAGTAAACCCAATGTATTCAAGGCATGGAACCTCCATTGAACTTCTTCTTGATGCGTTATTCATGGTAGAATGTTCAACATGATGTAAATGTGATACCGAGGTCCATAGAACGAAGGTGTCATTACAGGAGGCATGTAGGAGTAGACGTGAAGAGAATCGGACCACTAGTGCTTTCACTGGTGGCCAACAGAAGCACTATCGGGGTGGCACAACTGGCACTGCACAACCGGAATGGAGGCATCAGGACCTATGGTGGTGATTTGATGACATCTCTTGAAGGCGCAATGGTAGAGGAGGACCCACGTCAATGTGTCCCACCCTAGACCGGTCAGTTGGACTTGTCAGGTGGAGGGGTGACGCCAACATGGTGTTGCCGGTTGTTTAGACCAAATGGACCACTTCTGTTTCGGAGGGGTGAAAACCTAACGCCCTACTATTAGGACATGCCTAGCTAATGGGATGAGCCTTGCAACCCGAACCAGGCCTATTCGGATCAGTTCGGGTTGGGTCGGTCTGACCGGGTTGAGCTAGAACCAGACCCCCTTTTTGATCTAGTTTCGCTTAAATAGTCATATCTTCTAAACTGGATGTTCGTTTTACGAACCGTCTATGTAGTGGGAACCCTTATGACAATGCGGTCATTTTGGGATACTTCACATTGGTTTTGGAAAATCTTAGAGTATATGTGGGTTGGATCGTACTCGAATCCAATTGGGCCCTCGGTACTAAAATGCCTATAACTTAAAGAACGGGTGTCTGATTGACACGTAGCCTATCGCATTAGAACCCTTATGACAAGACCGTCCTTTGGGTTAATTCTAAGTGGAACTCAGTGGATTTTGAAATACTATCAATGGATTGTGGAGCAGATCCACTAGAAATCAAGAATCCTTAGTGCGGGGATCTAGGGGCAAGGTGTGATGTGAAGAAGGAATAGTGATCCTCTGTGGGTCCACATCTAGCGATCCTCTTAGTGGTTTAGTGCATAGAAATCCACTATGGGTCAGCACATAGTGATCCAATGAGTGGGTCAGCACCTAGAAATCATCTAAGTGCATCATCACCTATCAATCCTCTATGGGTGAGCACCTTATAATCCTCCGTGGGTCTACACCTAGCGATCCTATGTGGGTCACCACCTAGCGATCTTATGTGGGTCAGCACCAAAAGACCATGTGTAGTCTGGGATCAAAATCCGCTTGAAAGAATAAGATGATCTATCTTTATGACTAATCGTCTTTATTCATTTACCTTATGTTGTGGACCTAGTTTGAGCTGAGTATCTTACTTTTTGTTTTGTGATTCAGATCATGCTTTGCGGTTTTTCCTTTTGTGGAATTCTGGGAGACCGTCTGAGGTCTCGGGGTACCTACATGGTATTTTTATACTCACCCGTCCATGGTAATCACCCAAACCATGTTGTGTCTTGTGCAGATGATGGGTATCTTTGATTGAGATTTGGGAGATAGGACTAGATGGTGTACGAAGGTGAGTGGTTGAAACAGAGAATCGTAGTGACAAGCTGTACATACCTTTCTAGTAGGATTCTTTGCGAATGACCTCCAGAGCCTTTTTCAATTTTTTTTGTATTTTATTTTAGTTAGTTTTGTATTCAGACTCATTTAGCTTCAGTTCAAACTTTTACTTTCACCAGTTATACTATGTAGTGTGTTCTTGTTGTGTACTTGGTCTGTGTTTTTGCAGGTTTAAAGGAAATGACTTCCAATTTTTAGGGATATTCTATTCCACTGCTAGTAGAAAACCCCTATCCTAGGGAAGGCAGGCTTACGGTAGTCACAAAAAAGACCCTGAGGGACAGTTCATGAAATTAATCTACTATTCATCTTGCATAGGGTCAGATGATCCTCTGAATGATGGAGGATTTTGCCTCATTAAATGCTCAACTACCCACATATTCCTCTGTGACTGGTCTGTTTGATCTTGTACATGGACACCACAACCATTAATCATCTTATTAAATTAATCCATCACTGCAAAAAACAATTCAATTCTGATTCTGACTATCTCGGGATGCTTATTTGGAAGGTTGTTTTTCTTTGTATACCTTCCTTGTATAGCTGCCACGTTACCTCTGTGGAAAATCATTCTGAATTGACAGATCTTATATGAAGCAACATGGTAATCATCAAATTCTATATAATTTTAATATAATGTAAAAAACATTTATGGATATTCTATTAACAATATTATAAATCCAAAAGTTATTTAAATCGACCTCTGATACAAATTATAATACCCCACCCTTAAACATTATATAATCTTGAGTAGAGTCAATAATTTGAATTTCATTCACATCAAGGATCTTTTTTGGTTTATAGATTTAAATAATTATTCCATACATAATACATAACAACTCAATATTAAAAATTATACACTTCTACTCACTATCAATTTTTTCAAAAAACAAAAAAAAACCTTCAAAATGAAACATGGTTTCATTTCTTGTTTAGACTTTATAACGTTTCCTTAATCCCATACTGGACTATATTCTGCTTTAAATCCTTTGAAAAAAATTTAAAAACATTGGATGAGCATAAAAATCTTTATAATGGATCCATAAATAAGGAAAAATATTATTCCTACGAAAACATGTAAACCATGAATACTTTTCACCTTTAAGAGGTAGTAAATACACTTCACTAAATATACGCTCATTGTTTACCCTTATTGAATTAAACCTATTACCTTAAAACCCATTGAATCCAACATATAACAGATAAAGGTAACATGGTACATAATCATACTTAAATATAATAACCATATGGGCAAATTCCACACATATCACTCTTACAAATAGAATAAGCATATGGGTCACTTCCATACCCAAAGCATTGGAGGTTATAATATATCCACCAATATTTGGAATATCACAGAACCACCCATATATTGTTTATCATGAAACCACCCATCTTTGGTTTATCACGTAACCACCCATCAAATTTCCAACAACCATTATATAATCATAACACATATCCTATTTCAATTATCAGCATTTTTCTTGTAAATTTTCATTTGAAATCACAAGAAATCAATTCATGATATTGAAAAAGGTAATTCACTTTAAAAACTATTTTTAATATTGAAACACCCAAAACTGTAATAATGGATTTCTATTCCTTTAAAAACCATTAAGTCTTATAGAGGAATCCAAATACCAAATAATGGTTATGATGGTGATGAAATCCTTGTCGCCGTATACATTAAAAAATAGTATCTTTGTCATTTTGTAAAAAATGTAAAACACTTCATATAAAGATATTCCCTTTAAAAAACATATAAAGAATTAAAAGTCAAATGGGTTCATTATACACCTTATATAAGATGATGGGGTATAACATCAAAATAAGCCACAATGAATGGAGATTGAGACTAAGTCCCTTACCTTATGTTTGATTCATCACATATGTTCATTATTCTTCCTGAATATTAAAATTACGTTAATTAATTGTTATTTTAGAACCATTTTCATGTTTATTATTCCATTTATTTATTTAATTTGAAATTTTATAACAATTACATAATTATTTATGTTCATGTCAGACGTTTTGTTGATATTACATACTTGAGTTGAAAATGAACATGGTTAGATGTCACTAGTCCATGTGGTCATAAATAAATCATCTCGAAGATAATATTTATTACATTATTAACATTTTTATAAAAATATTACACCTATAAATCCAACCATTAGGTGTGGTTATGAAAACTAAAAAACTTATATTCCTGGAGGTGATAAGTCGCACGTACACATGAGTAACATTTTTCATTTTTCATTTATTGTTATGAAAAGAATTTAAGTATTATTTTATATTTATAGAATGATGATAAAATAATTAATATCATATTAATAATTGAAATATACTTATATATATCATACAAGTGATATAATGAAAAAAAAATTAGTTGTATCGCTTCATGGAGGTGATAGTTAACATATATGAATAAACGATATTATCATTTTTATGTGTATGGAAAGTAAGAATGTAACTAATATATTATTATCTTATAATGATTAATAAGTCAATAATATAAAATATAAAAATTAATTTCATTATTATTACCTAAAATGATATACAATAATGAAAAACTAATTAGACCGGTTCGTGGATGTGATAATTCACACATACGCACGAACAATTAATTCATTTCCCATTTAATGCGTGTGGAGATAGATTTATGTGATGATATTAAAATAATAACATATTAGTATATTTATTATACCTGAGTTATTATTTTATCTTTGAATAAAAAGATTTTAAATTTGTTTAAGTAGAAATATAATTGAAATTTTTGAATAAAAACATTACCTTTCCATTGGATGAGCAACTTTCTTAACACATTAACACCACTAGGATTTGTGTTCTGACTAAAACAAGTACTCAAGAATGTGGTTTGGGATTACAGGAAGGGTTTTGGGGGTATATATTACAAATAAAAAGGTTTTGGAAGTGTGATTAATAGATCTGAATAGGTGCCTTTTATAGGAGAGGGGAGGAACACCCTGGGAATTATTAAAGTTATTAAATTTATTAAATTAAATTTGGATTCCAAATAGATCCAAGTTTATTTATTTAGAATATAGGATGATTATGGGTAGAAATATAATCACCCAATAATAATTACAAAATTTTTGGCTATTTTTTATTCCTTATGTTTTTTGTTTTAACCCCTTTTAACCCTTATAGTTTTATTAATTAATTTACACATTGAGAGTTTAAATAATTACCAGGTCATGCCAAAAGACAAATGAATGAGTAATTAATGATATTTTTAGAGTTATATAAACTTTTTATTTGAGTAATTTATTTTTATAAATTATATTTCCTTTAAATAAATATTTTATATTTTAAAATATGAAGTATGTAAATTTTGACAGTATTTGATACATGACTTTTTAAAAAAATCATAACAACTTGATTCCTTAGAATAAAACTACAATAACTCAATCATAATATATCATATTCATCAATAAATTTTGTGACTGGTACAAAATATTTCAAATTATATTTATTTTAAAATTATTAATGTCATTTATTTGATTCATTCTTTAATAAACCAATTACTGCATCATCATTGTGTTAAAATTGAATTTAATTATTTAATTTCTAAAAAAATTAAAAAAAATTACCATGATGTAGGTATTATTTTTATATTTATAAATAATATTTATGGTTAACGATATCACTTAGATAACACTATATAAAAATTATCTTATTAATAAGTGGCTTGATTATTACATATTTTCATTTACTTTAAATTAAATGTTATAAATATCATAATCATGCCCATGTGGATTCAAAAGGCCACAATTTTGACCCAAGGACTATCTTAGTCTACAATAACTCATAAAATAATATTATTACAAGTGTTAGGGTAGTTTTATATTATTATAATATTAATTTCACCTTTAATTACCCTATTTACCTTTAATAGTGTTAAATAAAATCTTAATGTTACAATTAAAAAAATATATTTTGACCCAATTGGACCAAATTTTCTATATATATTTCAACTATGTTTTTTAGTTTTTGAGAAATCAATTCATAGAAGTGGAAAATTTTAATTTAAAATTAATATCATTTTCAGAATGAGAAAACAATTTTTTATGTAAAACATTCAAAAGTTCAAATAGTTTTTCTATTCAATTTCAATATGAATTTGATTCTAACAAACTATGTTTAATTAAATTATAAGAACTTAATATAATTACACTTTAAAACCAAATAAAAGTGAAATATAACTATATTAATAAATTACATGAAAAAGTAGTTTTGACTTAAAATACCATATTTTTCACTATTCATTAAAATATACATTTAATCGGAAAAATAAATAAAAATCAATAAAATTAAATTTTTATGTCCCAATTAAGAAAAGAAGTTTTTTTGTCGAATAAAATATATAAAAGTGAAAAAAACTAGATTTAAAAAGTGTTCACCATCAATAGGAAGTAAAACTGCACTTTTAAAAATATTAGAGTACTTTATGATTAAAATTGAATTTATTCCCATTTTAAGTCTCTGTAATTAATTATAAGTAAAAATATTTAATAAATATGTGTAAACATAATATAGAAAGTTCTATTAATTCCTTCCAAGACAATATTTATGTGATAACTACCATTTAAAATAATAATACTACAATATATTGTTTTTTTGGTATAACTCAGTCTTGTGCATAGTGTGTGATTTCAGACAAACCCATTGTTGCGTGTCGGGAATGATAAAAAACATAGAGACCATTTAAGGGAAATTTACTATCTAATTAAAAAATATTAATAAATATGAAAAATTATTATTCTATAAATTCTTGGGATGTTACAAGGATGTCTTGAACAATCCTAAAAAGGTATATAGATAGTTAGCCCCATATAATGACTCGGTATTTTCATACATATATATTACATATTTTTTGATGAACAATCAATAAATTATACAAGCACACATTAGAGTATCATATAGGTATTTCACATATGGAAAATTAGAAATATAGAAAAATAGTTCATAACTAGACTGTGTCATCTCCCTGTTAGTTTCTCATAACTATCACACTTCTTAGACATATCACACATAATAACGATTATTGTAACATAAGGAAATGAAACATAAGAAATGGTGAGCTGAGATGCTTATTATGGGTAAAAAAGGTAAATAAATAAAGATTAATTATGAAACAGGGTATGAGGATATGAAAATAACATATTAAAACCATATAGACCATATCAAGGATAAAAAAACATGAGTCTTGACTTAATGAATAGTAGTTCATAAGGCATAAATCCTAAGTAAATCAAAGAATATGAGCCATGGTATCATAACATTGGCATGAGATATGGAATTGTGGGATACATATAATCCTTAAAAAATAATTTTCATAGTAGTCGATGTTCATTTTCCAAGTCTAGCACAATGGTATGGGTTTACTCTACAAACCATCATAGTAGTCAATTTTCACTCCTAATACTATCACAGTGCGAAAAGTCTCTTACTAAACTCAATTCACTCCCCATTCTTATTTTTTTATCTCATAAGATATTATTCTTTACTTAATTAATTTTAGATAGATATAGGTCCCACTCATATTATAATGAAAATCATATAAATGTGTACCAAAATATTATAAAATATTCAAAATATCATAACATATGAAATAAAATGGGTTTCATGAGAATTACATCATATTATAACCCATGGAAAATAATTGGGTTCATATATATTTATTCATAACATAACCCAAATAAAATAAATGGGTTTCCTAAAAATATATTCATAATAACAATAAACCATCAAGAGAAAGAATAAGGATTATAAAACTGGATATTATCCCAAGTAAATTATAATAAACACACAAATTTTTTGTCGTTATTGAATAAAAATTCAATAAAAACATTAAATAATTCTTGAGGAAAAGATCATTTCCATTTTGAAAATTACTCTATAAAATATAAAAACAGCCCAAATATTAAAGAAATCATTTTATTTGAAAATAATTTTGGAAACTTTTAATATAATATTTAAAAATGGGTTCTTATGACAGTAGAAAATTCAATTCATGTTGTACACTTTAAAATAATTATTCCTTTTACATTTTCGGTAAAAGTAAAAAGCACATTGTCAAGAAAATGATAGGAATATTACTCATA
Source organism: Viscum album (assembly GCA_963277665.1). Lineage (NCBI taxonomy): Eukaryota > Viridiplantae > Streptophyta > Magnoliopsida > Santalales > Viscaceae > Viscum > Viscum album. The sequence continues at coordinate 255,739,231 of OY728163.1, read as the reverse complement.
ATTATTTTCTGAAAAGTAAAACAAGGGTATAAATGAATTTAATAAATATTAGCATATTAGAAAAAAAAAATATTTAGTATTTTTTAAAAATATGGATATTAAAAAAAACATTTTTTACCGAATAGAGAAATAAAATTTATTTTTCATAAAAAAATATTTTTGATCCCTTGAGAACCTAAAAGGGGTAAAATAAAAGGAAACTATCTATTCCAAAAAACCATACAATGGATAATAAATTAAATGGGTTATTTCTGTATATATCATAAGTTTTCATCATTATAAGCCCAATGATAAACAATCTCGGTAAATAATGGGACTATAATATTAAATATTTACCACTTTGGAATATTTTGAATCATATGAACCATTAAGTATAAAAAGAAAATTGAACTTTAAATTTCATGAAAATAATAATATTCATGATATAAAATTTCAAAATTTAGTGTGCATTCATTATAAAATATGGTAGGTGTACAACATATCTTATGTCTCAAAAAAGGCAATTTGAATAAAAAATCGGTTACCTTAAGTATCAGCTTCCTTCAAATAAGTTCAAAAATCCTTTATAATAAATATTATTTTATTATAAATCTATTACATAACCATAATAATAGGTATCATACCATATATTTTTTAATTATGACTTTTTTTTCCAATTATTCAATAATTATTTATTAAAATCAAATTTCGGGTAATAACTGCTTCACCTTTCATATATGTTTTGGTTTGGTATTTTTGATCATTTCAATTTGATTATTGATCCATCATATTAAAAATGATAAACATAAAATTAATATCATATATGTTCCATATATATTTGTTTATATTAATCCCTTAAAGTCATATATAAAAATGAGTTACACCAATCATGGAGATGGTAAGCCGTATGTACACAAGAATGGTGCATCCATTTTCTTGATGGATTAATAGAAAGGAAATTAAATTATATATATAATTTAAATATTTCTTATTATTTCATAAATATCAAATATATTTTTTAAATATATTCTTCATTTCTTTCCATGTAAATCATTAGTGAAAAATGAATCACATCACTTCCTGAGGTGATAGTCTGCCATACACTTGATTAGCATTATCATATCCCCACATAATGGAATTTAAGAATTCATGTGTTATATAATGATTCCATATGAATAATAATATCACTTATATAATATATAAATATTAAATAAATCATTATATCTAGACGTTATTGGTGGTGATAGAAAATGAATAACATCGGTTCACGAGGCGATAGTCCACCGTACACACGACCGACGGTTTCAATTCTCATTTGAGGGAACAAAAGAAATATGTAGATCAATAAATCAACATAAAAATATTAAATATATGTAAGATAATTAGGTTATTATAATATTATATTTAACTATTATTTGAAGTAATTTAAAGAAGAATAAAAAACAATTCATAGTTAAAAACAGTACCTCTTCTTCAAATAACAACTTCTGGTTTAACCAAAAGCCTTCCCATATTGGATTTCTAATATCAAAAATGAATCTAGGATGTGGGGATGGAATTATATAATTCATTTGTGTTTATATTTACTGAAAATGGTTTTGGAAATTTTATATGGGGAGGATAGGTGGTATCATTTTAAAAGTGGGGGAGAGGATGCACTTGGAATATTTAAAAACATTAAATTACACCCACGTTTTTTATAATCCAAAGGGATCTGAAATAATACATTATCTATCCTCATAGGTTTTAAGGTTGATATAAATCCATAAAACTACTTTTGTATAATTTTATATGATAATTAATTCCTTATCCTTTTAGTTTAACCATTTGTGAAATCATTTTATCCTAAACCAGAATAATTAATTTTTAATATTTTCACTATTCAATATAGTCAAAAATTAAATTGAAATTATTTGAAAATATTGATTATACTTATTGAAAATTTCGAATCCTATTTTCAAAATTTAATTCATATAAGTTGAAGAATTTATTTTAAAACTAATCCTGGAGATGCAATAAAATATAGTTTCCAATGAGAAACGTTTTAAAGGTTTAAAAACAATTATATTAAAATTTAGTTGTAAACTGATTAAATTGGCCTATATTAGTTTAATAATATTATTATTTAACCAATTTTAATTTTTAAATCATTTTAGAAAAAACATTAACCATATAAAGTATTTAAAAGTAATTGATTTTTTCAATAAAAACAAATATTCTTACATTCATCAAAAAATTTATTTTTCATAAAAATACCAAAAATTAATATGAAGATTATTTTAAAATATTGATTCAAGGAATAAATTTAATTTTTAAAATAAATATTCCAAAGTTTTTAGAAAATTAATTATATTATTTTTTTCACAAAAATCAAGAAAAACATTATTTAGATTATAGAATTTCCAAAATATATAAATACTTTTCTATAAATTATGTGCTTTTTATCAGTTCGTTTACTTTATATAAACAACTATCCATATTATTTAAAATATGTTCATTCCTATTCATGATTCTATGTTTAACGACTATATTATAATTACCACATTAAATAGAAATATGAATACTATATTGTGATATGTTAAAACTCACTGTTCATGTAGTGAAAGCTATCAATGAAATCAAATTTATTCAAGAAACAAAAATATTAAAATATTGGAGTGATACATTATACCCCCCATAAAATTAATTTCCCCTTAAAAATTATGTCACTTTAGTAAAAAAAAATGTGAGGATACTTTTACCTCACTGCATCCTAATGTTCCCACGTAGCATCCTTAAACTATAGTTTCAAAAAAAACATTCACTAGGTGAGTTGTCTTGATCCGTAGAAATTTCTCTCTAAAATCCAAAATCACAACTGACTATTCCTTGTAATAAAGATCACTCTCTATTTGTATGAACTAAATTTTTACAACATCTAAATGATAATGTATGTACTTCCTTGGGAGAGATATTTGGAACACATTCTGGACTTGAGAGAGGTTTGGTGAAAGCAACAACTGATAGGCTACCATCCCGACATGATCAAGAAGTCTAAGTAACAGACATACTTTGTTATTTGTTTACATTATTTCTAAATTTCATTACCTTCTTATATGGATAAATTATTACAAAAATATTGTCACTAACTTCAAATTTTAGATCACATTGATGAATATCAATATTAGTTTTATATCAACTTTGTGCCACCCATATCTGTTTTTGAATTGTTATAACCTTATCCATTATTTATTTAGATATCTTAGTTTCGAATAACTGTATTTATAAAACTTTATTCCATTATGTTGGATAGATACACTTATTTCTATAGATGGATTCATAAGGATCCATTTTAATACTCATGTGAAGGCTTTTTTTTAAAAAATTATCTAAGGAATGTTTTGATCCGAACCACCTTTGAAATCCAGAGAACAAGATCTAATTATATACAATTGGGTTTTAATTTTTCTCTAAGACTAACCATTTTTTAAGGATAATACACAATGATAAAACCCAACTCTGTACCAAAAGATTGCTAAACACTTCACATGAACTTCAAGGTAAACCTTAGATCTCGAACAGACACAGTGTAATATGTTTCTCCATGAAACCATTCCACATTCTTAATTTATATCTTAGAAATCTCATTTAAAGATAAATATTTTCTGATAGTGATGAAGTGTGTTGAATTTTTAAGGCAGTCTACTACATATTATATAGAATTATATTGTTTAGAAATTTGGGGAGCATGATGACAAAATCCATGGTGATGTTTTCCCACATACATTATGGTAATGGTAATGGATGTAACATCGCATTTGACTTTTTTCTCTTAGCCTTAACAAGTAGAAACTCCATGAATATAGATAAATACTCTAATATATCTCTCTTAATTACATCCCACTAGACATAACGATTAAATCTATAAATGTCTTCTAACTTCTAGTATGAATAGAGAATGAAGAACTATGTGTCTCCTCTAAGGATTCCATCTTAAAATATAGTTTGGGTGGAACACATACATGATAACTGAAACTTATCATTCCATAATGATAAAGGTTTAAATCAAGAACATTTATCCCCATCATCTTAAATACTATATCATTGTTTTTAGATCCCCCTATATACCCCCACATGAGATTATATGACCAAAAATTGAAATATTTTGTATCCAAAATTCATACTTTGTAAATTCTATATAAAACCTCTCTTTCCATGAGGTATTCAGTACAATTATCAGGTGATCTTAATGATATTATATTATCTTTGAATAGATTAGATTATATTCCATAAATACTACCCTAAAATGATCAAATTATTCTCTAATAACTCTATTCATTAAATCTGTAAAGATAGAGGGGGATTTTTAAGACCAAATGGAATCGCTATATACTCATAGTGACCATACCTTGTACATAATTTCATCTAGGGTATATCATCCTTCTTGAGACTTAATATATGATATATAGTTTGGAGTTAAATCTTATGAAATTATTGAGCTCCATAAAGGTGATCAAATAAGTCATCAATATTGGGTAGAAGATAATTTTTCGTGATTATATTATCGTGGTCAACTCTTGATAATCAATGAAAAGTCACATTGATCCATAATTCTTTTTTAAATAGAGAATGGTTGCACCCTAAGGTGACACACTTGGCTGAATGAATTACATGTCATGATTCTATAATATTTTTATCTTTTTTTCTAGAAAATAAACTAGGTAGACTCAATAGGGATTCATTAAAATAAGTGTGCAAATAAGTATGTGTTCTATTGAAAAATAAGCTTCACTATTCAGTGGAAGACTTGGGAAATATTCCATAAAGAAATCATAAAATACCCAAATAATATGAATATCATCAATTTTGAGTTTCTCCCCAACCATCTATGATTAACACCTTTTCTAAATAGGAATCATAATCCATTTAGTGGATATGATTTCCATCCAAATTTACTATTTTCGTCACCCTAATAGACAGTTATAGCTTGGTTGGTAATATCAAAAGTGAATTTCCTACATCAAAATGTGATGTGGGTTTTATGTAGATAAATACAATCCATGCATAATATAACATCAAATTTAGCCATAGTAAGAGTGTAATGGTTTATTGGAAGAACATTCCAACAAACATCAATCAGATAGAAATCATATACTTGTGATGTGATAATGACACCATTATGAGTTTTTACTGAAAATTATACATCAAACCATGTGATTAGAATCTTAATACCCTTGTCAAATTATTCATATATAAAATAATGGGTATATACAAATTCAAATAATACATTATCTATTATAGATTGGATGGTAAGTGTACCTTTAACCACATCGTTATATCACCCCTCATTAAAAATAGTAAATGCATGAGATTTCTTCTTATCCCTCATATTATTAAGTTTCTAATGTCAATCAACATCATTAACATTTATATTTGTGAAATATTTATAATAGTACCCATAATACATGCATTTAAAACACTATAGTGTGGGTTGTTCATTTTGTGGAGATTTCTCTTTATTCACATCATTATTTAACTTTTTCTCATCACATCTCATTTGATTTCTTCATAACCTTCCCTTGCACACATAAACCATTTTATATTCCCCTTAGAACGATTCCCCCAATGTTTTCTACCACACCTTGAGAATGAAGGAAAGTCCATATTCTTCTCTTCATGGTTCTTATTGTTTCCCTTAATCTCTATATTTCTTTTCTTATCATAACCATGTGGTAAATAGGTAAATAAAATCAGTATTTTCACCTTGATAGCGCATATAGTGATTTATTGATAAGTAATGAAGTCCCTTATAGCTAATTGATTTTATACTCTTATTTTTAATCCACTAAAGAATCAATAAACATTACTTTCAGGTTGGATGAGAATTTCATAAGTGTACCTCACAAGTCTTGTAATATTTTCCATGTAGGTACTAGCATATTCCTCAACCTTATGATTTTTCCCAAGGAATTCCGAATTTATTTTTATATGTAGAATGGAATGGAAGTACCTATTGGAAAATAAGGTCTTAAACTCATCCCACACTATTTTTTTAATTTCATCTCGTTGCCTCATTTTTGTGATCAGAGTCCACCATTGATCTGATTCTACTTCCCAACTATAGATTACAAAAATGAGTTTTTAGTGTTCTAAAAACTGGATAATGGAAGATATGTTTTTAATGGAAATGATCCATTTATTAAAAATTGTTGTATCAATGGAACAACTAAAATAAATCGAATATTGTCTCATGAAGGACTCGATTGAATTCCCCCCCCACCTTATTTGGATGTTCTATATGAATTATCTCTTGAAAAAGTTGTGAAACTATATAAATGATATTATTCATTCCATTTCGCGTAAAATTTAGTTTCTCAGTAGAAAAATAATTGTATTGACCATATTATTAAGAATTAACACTGTCCCTTCGGGTTTTATCCATTGAATAAAACCATAAATCCTAGTGTGATAAATAATAATAATAGTTGGAAAACACATAGTCAAAGAAAATCATTTATAGGATGTCTAAATCAAGACACTATATTTTAAATCAATGAAACCTAAGGTTTAAACTAGGTTATTCATGGTCATCAACTATTGAAATTATTCATCATGGTTCATCATGGTTTTAATAAATAAATAAATCATAATGATGATGATGATTCATGGTTCATAATAAAAATGTAAATTAACCATATAATTTCTCCCAGGAGTTTCAAACCATGATCACAATAAGGTCTATTTTCATGTACCAGGTAATGCTTGAGTTAATACCAAAAATATTTCCTTAGAGTTATTACCCTTGAGTAAATCTATTCAAGAACCATTTCCACTTATAGTATCTAAATATGGATGTATTTCTAGGTAAACCACATAATCGCTTTATTTCCAAATCATTACGATTTAAACTTATACTAGGAATATCTTAAGGGATCTCACTAAAATTTTATCATCCTAGTTTCCATACTATGATTCCAATTATTACCACTTAATATTTTTATTCATTGATGCTAAATACCTTTTTATGAACATTCATTACATTACACAAACACACGATTGAGGATCGTAATTTAATAGTTCCTTTTAAAACATATAAAAATAAAAAACTGGTATATATGTGAACTAAATCAACTCCAACTTAGTCTCTCATATCTATCACCATACTTACACATATAACATGTAATACCAATCCTTATAGCATGTGAAAAATAAACATAAGAAATGATGGTACCATATGGTCAATAAGGGTAGATAAGGTAAATAAGTAATCATAACATGAGAATAAGGGTATGAGAAGATGAACATAAATCATGAAAACCGTAAAAATCATTTTATTGATAAAAATATAGAGTCTGAGAAAACATATTGGTAGTTAATAAGGCATAAATCTTAAATAAGTCACTTAATATGATCCATGAGATCAGAACATTGACATAAGACATGGAATTGTGGCAAACACGTAAGAATTAAAAATGATTTCCATAGTATTAAATAATCATTTCCAATGCTATCATAATGGAATGGGTTTACTCCCCAAACTATTGTGGTATTAAAGGTTCACTCCCAGATCATCATAGTGGGTAAAGTCCCTTATTGAGTTAGGTTCACTCCCTATTCGAGTAATTTTTATCTTATGAGATATCAATATTTTAATAATTAATTGGAGAGAGATATAGGTCCCACCCATCATATAATGAAAATATTAAAAACATCATCCATAAGATAATAAAACAGTCATAATATCATAATACATGAAAAGAAATTGATTTTAATTGAACTATATAATAGCATAACCCCTTGAAAAAATGGGTTTCATATATATTTCAATATAATATATCCCATGGAAAAGAAATGGGTTTCTTAGATATCTCTTCATAATAATCATAATCCATCTAAAGAAAGAATAAAGGATGGGGAAACTAGATCATATCCCTTGTAAAACATTAGAAATGTTGAAGTTTGTTGTTGTTGATCCATAAAAAATCATTAAATCATTGTTGAAGAAAATATCCATTCAATTTTGAATTAAAATATTTAAAATTTAAATAAATTTTAATATTAATGACAAAAATATTTTAAAATAATTTTTAAAACATATAATATAGTCTTTAAACCATTCATGGTTTATAACGATGGAAAATTATATTCTTGTTATGCACTTTAAAATAAATATTCCTTATAAATTTTAAGTAAAAATCAAAAGAACCATGTTCAAAAAATGACTAGAAGATTCTATTTAAATTTTTTTAAATAAAAAAGTGTAAAAATGACTAATAAATTCTTAGAGATGGGTAAAAACACCTATAATATTTTTTAAAAACATGGATATGAACGAATGCTTTTTTACCAAATAGAAAAATAAAAATGATTTTATTTAAAAAATATATATTTTTGATCCCTTGAGAACATAAAAAGAATAAAATAAAAAGAAAAATAATTATTCTCACCAAATAACCAGACAAGAAAGAAGTAAAAAAAATTTTATATAGATTATGAAGTTTCATATTTGGAAACATAATCAGGATCATTGTCGATAAATAATGAGATTGTAAAATAAAATCTTTACCAATTTGGTATTTTTGAACAGTAAGTTACATTAAATATTAAAATTAAAATAATAATTAAATATCATTAAAATAATTATATTCATCATATAAAATTTCAATGTTCATTAAATACACCACATAACATAAAATAGCTACATAAAATATCTTATATCCTAAATAAGGCAATTTCAGACAAAAATATATTACCTTAAGTCTCAACTTCATTTTTAGAATATTGATCCTATTTTACAATAAATATAGTAATATTATAAATATATTATTGAAACATAATCACATCTATCACAACATATATTAATTAATTATGAATTCTTATTACCTATTTATCAATAATTCTTGGTTAAAATCATGTTTTATATAATAACTGCTTTGTTTTTTATGTAAATTTTACTTTAGTAATTATTATCCTTTTACATTGACAATAAATGCATAATATATATAATTTTAACTAAGATATATATATCATATATATACATTTTATATATATTTATAGTAATCCATTAAAGCTAGATACATAAAATGAGTTACCCCATTCATGGAGACGGTAAGCTGTACATATAAATTAATGTTGTTTCCATTTTCTTGATGGATTGAAAGAAATGAAGGTAAATAAAATATCACCTAAAAATATTAATTATTATGACATATATATAAATATATTCATTAAATTTATACTTTATTTCCTTCCTTAAAATTGGTTAGTGGGATATAAATCACATCATTTTGCGAGGTGGTAGTTTGCCCTACGCACGAGTGACGTCATCATATCTACATGGAATGGAATGTAAGTATAAATATATAAGCTATTGATTAAATAATAGTACTAATATCATATATATATCATAAAAAATAATAACAAATCAATCATTATATCTAGTTGTGATAGGAAGTTATGGAAAACAAATAACATTGGTTCATGAGATGGTAGTCTTCCATACGCATGATTTCTGATTTCATTTACAATTTGAGGGATTGTATCCAAATGAAAATAATAATATCTCATTATTTTGAATATAATTATGTTATTATATAATTATATTTTAATATTATTTAAATTAGTTAGATAAATAACTAAAACAAAAACATGTAGTAAAAAACATTACATATTCTTCGAACAACCTCTATAGGTTTAACCCGAAGCCTTCCTATATTAGATTTTTTATACCACCAAGGAATGTAGTATCTAATTATGGAAATAAGTAATATATTTTTTAAGGTATTTTCTAAAAAAAAATATAATTGTGATGTGGGGAGGAGATGTGGTGAGATTTTTCAAGTGGGGGATAGGACACACATAGAACTTTTGAAAAGAATAAATTTGACCCACATTTCTCACATGAAAAAACATTCAAAAAATATCATTATAAAATTTTATAGGTGAGAAGGTATAATTATGGCCATAATAATAGTTTTTGATGAATTTTAAGGTCATTACACCCCTTATCATTTTATAACCCCCCTCCTAGAATGTTTTAACCTTAACCTTGGAAAATGATTTTTATTGTTTTCACTATTCATTATAGTCAAAAATTAAGTTGAAATTATAAGATAATATTAATTTAAATGAATAAAAATATTACATTTATTTTTTAAAATCCAATTAATATAATTCACTGAATTTAATTTAAAATTAAACTCTCAAACCCAATGAAAAAACAAGGTCTCAAATAGAAAGGTTTCAAAGGTTTAAAATGTTATTATATAAAAAATAAATATGAAATTAATTTAAATAAACTATAATGGTTTAATTATAATATAATATATCTAATCTTATTTCTAAAATCGTTTTACTTAAAAATATTAGCCTTTTAATTGTTTTAAAGAAAAATAAATGTTCAATAAAAAACAATATTTTTCACTATTCCCAGAAATTTTAATATTTTCAGAAAATTCCCAAAATTAACCATAAGATAATTTTGACATGTTGATTCAAAAAATTAAATTTATTTTTTAAAATAAATTTTCTACAAGTCTCAAAAATTACTTTTATTATTTTTTCAAAAAATCCAATATATCATTTTTGAGAAAATATAATTTTCGAAACATATGAATAATTTACTAGAAATTAAATAATTTTTATCAATATGTTTTATTTGTATAAAAACATTATACATAATATTTAAAAGGTGGTTATTACTATTTCTAATTCCATGTTTAATGGGTTGTTCACAATTGCTATGTTAAATATTAATATAAATAGTATATTGTGGTTCATTAACACTCATTTTTTCATGTAGTGCAAGTTATTGAAGTGAATAAATTTATTCAAGAAAAAAATTCATAAAATCTTGGGGTGTTAGGTTATACTCCCTTAAAATGAATTTCCTCATTAAACATCATCCCTTTGGTATATACAACTATGGAAACATCCCTCTCATTATATCCTTAGGTTCTCATGTAGCTTCCTCATACTGGTGGTTTTTTCACAAACAATTTGACTTGGTGGGTGGTATTTAATAGTGTGACATTCTCATTTTTTATCAGAATCTCCATTGATTATTCCACATAAGAATGATATTTCTCATATTTTATGATGTATGAGTTTCGTATATGTAAAGGTTTAGGTATGTACTTCTTCTGGAGATATATAGAACATGTTGTGGTCTTGAGAGAGGTTCGGTGGAAGCAAAAACCAATAATCTACCATCCCAATATGATCAAGAACTTTAAAGGGAATGATATACATCGGGATTATTTCTCACTTATTTCTAAATCTCATTACCATATTCCATGTAGTAATTCATAGAAACACCATGTCACCAACTTCAAAATAAACATCACATCGAGGATTATCAATGTAACTTTTTTATCAACTTTGTTTTTCCCTTATGTGTTCTTCAATGGTTCTATCAATCTCTACTATTTCTTCACCTATCTTAGGTATCAATATCATTCCTTCTTTAACATCATTCAAACTCTTTGGAGCTCTAAAATTACTTCCATTTATGTATTCATTAGGATCCATATGAATACTCTTGGGAAATCTAATTTTTTATAAGAAAATCAACTAGAGGAAGGTGTGGATATCAACCCGCATTAAAGTAAAAAGAATATGATCTCAACATATCCTCTAGGGTTTGGATTGTTATCTTAGTGAAAAGTACTATAATTTTCATTCTTATATATTAAATCTAAATAGAGTAATATTCACTACATGAAATAATCAAACCACGCTATAACTGAGTAGTTTTAGTGACTTTGGAAACATTTAAATATAAACAACTTATTCATAAAATTTCTACATCATCTCCCACTTATTCCGTCATAACTAGAACCCATTTTTACACATACTATTTAATACATTTATTTGTACCCTGGGGGAAATAAATCTATGAAAAGGGTGAGATTATATGCTTAGTAATTGTAATAAAATAATATAACATAATACTAACAATATCAGAAAACAAAATAACTTCTAAAAATTATATCAAGCATATCAAGGATCATGAAATTGAGTTACCAAATAAATCATATAATTTCACAATAAATTAATTATAAAGAACATAATTCCTGGATTATAACATAAGACATGAAATTGTTTCATAAAAATAATCATATAAATAATTTTCACATTATTCAATGCTCACGTCTAATATCATCATAACGGACAAAGTCCTTTACTTATCTGAGTTCGCTCCTCAATTTAGCCATGTATTACTAAATTGGGTTTATGTACCATTCCAGTCATATCAATCCCATGATATATAAATCATTATCCTAATTCATTGGAGGGAGATATAGGTCCCACTTATCATATAATGAAAAATCATACATATGTCTTCCACAAGAACATCAATAATTTTTCATACCATAACCTATGAAAACAAATAGATAATCCCACCACAAAAATAATAAGGATATGATTCTTGAAAAATAACCCCTTTAAATCATAATTAACATAAAATAATGTTAATTATTAAGGAAAATATCCTTATTGTGTTGAAAACATTTTTTATTAAAATTTCATGAAATTTTAAAGAGACAAAATTTTATTTGAAAATAACCTTGCCTGGTTTAATGGGAATCTTCATAGAATTTTGGAGTCATGAAATTGAATAAATAAATTCATGCCATATAAGTTTAAGAAAAATATTTTTCATACTTTTGATAGAAAATTCACAAATAACCTCATTTGAAAAATTAAAGAATGATTCCTTTAAAACCATTTAATAAAAATTTACACATGTGTAAAAATGACTAAAAATTATATAATAATAGTAAAAATATATTGAAAACCTTTTTCAGAAAACATGTACATGTAATAGAAATATTCTCCATATGGTACATACTTATAAACAATCCCGAATTATAATGAGATTACGAAGTTAACCCTTTCCTTAGGTCTAATTTTGTTAATATATATCTAAAACTCTTATATAAGGGTTTAAATAATGTTACTAATTTATTATAGAACCATATTTATATCTATGATACCATATATGATATTATTATATCATCTTATCTCCCATTTCTAATTAATATTTCACTACTGCCCTTCTTTTGGGTGTCAACGGCTTTATTTTCCTATGCATGTTTTATCGTATAAGTTTGATTTCTTGTCCATAGGATATAGTTATGTCATATATGGAATTATATTAAGGTAATATATATCATATTTATTAATTATATAAATTTATATAATCATTATTCAATGTTGAACATGGAAAATGAATCACATCGAATCTTGGATATGGTAGGCCGTACAAACGCACGAGCGATTGTATCATTCCCTTAATGGTGAAATGGAAAGGAAGTAGATAGTATATTAATTTTTTTTCAGAATAAATATAATTTTATAATTTTCCAATATATATATATATATATATATTATTCCCATCATTATACCCATACCAATAAAGTGGTGATGAAAAACAGATTACCCCATGGCGTAGAGATGGTAAGTCATTAGCACACGCACACGATGCTTTTGTTTTTAATAAGATGGATAAAATATTGAATATGGTTTTTATATAGTAATAATAACATCTTCGAATACAGGTTACACTATATTTATTAATTTATAATGGAAAAAAACAAATTAATAATAAGTAGAAGATTAAATAAACATGAAAGACTCGGTAAAAAAGATGATCGCTTCTATAGTGAACTTCTTTTCAATGAACTTTTAGGAATACTAGGTATAGTATTTTGAGAATAATAGAACCTATATAATGTGTATAGGTATGCTGATAAGATAAATGTTCTTGGTATTTTTTATATTTAAGGTTCAAAGTGACGTGAATAAGTGATGGAGGAGGTACCCTTTTATAATTTAGGTGAGGGGCACTTTGGGAATTCTGAAAATTAATTTATAATAAATTCAATCCCAATAAAAATACCTTCAAAAGGAAACCTATTAAAATATATGATGAGATAAATTTGTAATATCATTAAACAATATATTTTAGACAAGTTTTAGTATTATTTTAAATCTTATCATTTTGATTAACCCATAGTTAACCTTTTTCAATTTCAACTATGATAACACACTTTTCAATATTTAAAAGTTTTAATTTTTATTTATGTGATGTCCGTAGGACTATAAATAAAAAATTTATACAATTATAGACCAAATCATAATTATTATTTTTTAAAATATTTTTTATGATTTTAAAATAATTTAATAATATATGATGTTAATAAAATATCATTAATGCCAATTTTGACATTATTCATTACGTAGAATTTTAGAAATAAAAAGATAACATGTCAACATTGAACCAAATAATTAATTATATCCCTAATAGATCAGTGGAATATATAAAATTCTTTTATTATGTTAATTATCTAAAATTATATTTATTTAAATATTTCTAATAACCTTTATTTGATATTTCCATTAATAAAATAATCATCGCATCAACATTCTGTAATTATTTAATATAATTATTTATTAAATAAAAATTAAAAATAAAATATACGATTAAGATAAATATTATATATTTCGGAAGAATTTTTATATTTGAAAATATATTTTGGGTAATCCTATATTAAAAATAATATAGTATTTAAAACATAAACGATACATCCTTAAATCATTATAAAATAAAATATGATAAAAATTATAACCTCATCTAAGTGGCCCAAAAATAAAAATAAATAATTTTTTATCAGGAACATCTGTTTCATAATTTAAATATATACATATATATTTTTTCATAACATACCTTTTCCCCATGTGGACACATATGGGATATTTAAGATAATTAATGTTACATTTTGTGAAGTTCACTAATTTAAATATTATATAAGTACTTTTCATGGAACAATGTCCATAAAAAAATTAGTTCCAATCCTTAGGTGTTAAGGTTCAAATTATACTCATCAAATAATATTTGGTCACGTTTTAGAGTCATTTTATAGTCTTTATCATTTTGTTTTTAACCTAAATTTCCCAATTTACCCTTTATCCTGGTAACAAAATTTACTAAGGTTACTATTCCAACAGTCCAAAAAAATAAAATGATACTATTAAATTAATTTTTCCCTTATTAATATAAATTTTTTATCCATTTTTTAAAATTTAAAACACATAAGTTTCAAATTTTAATTTAAAATAAAACTCCATGGAAATCAGTTTTTTCAAAAAAATCCATTTTTAAACATAAAATGATTTTATAATAAATTTATGTATACAATCCTTCTGAAAAATAATAATTGTATTATAATAAATAAAATTTAACTCATTAAAATTAATAACCAATCCAAAACTAAATTTTACCTTTCAAATATAATAAAATAAAATCCAATTTACAATAAATATTATTATATTTTCTATTCCTTAAAAAATGTTTCTATGCAATTATATAAAATAACTTTATGATAATTTTGGCATGATAAGATCAAAAATGAAATTTAATTTTTCAAATCCATTTTCGAGAACTTTTTGAAATTAATATTCACTCATTAAAAGAAGAAAAACTCATTTTTAAAGAAAATGTATTTTTAATGAATAAAGTGACTACTAAAATTTGGGTGATTTTATTGAACATAACACATTAATATTTATTTGGGACTTTATATTTATTTCATATACTATATATTCATATTTATTCCCACCAATTTAATAGCATATTTATATTAAACATTTCAAACTAATAATGTTTTAATATGCTCTTTTGGTTCATTTAAACTCAATGTTGTAAGAAACACATGATATCAAGGAAATAAAATAAATTAAAGAAAAATAATTCATAAAAATATATAGGTGTTATATCATACCCCCCCTAAAATTAATTTCTCCCTCTAAATTTATCACTTTGATACAATCAAATGTGGGTACCTCTGCCTCATCGCATCCTCAAGTTCCCACGTAACCTCATTATATTGATGTTTTTACCATAAAAAATTAATCATGTGAGTATTCTTGTTTCATCTAACATTTTCTAAATAATACATAATCTATATCATTTGTTCTTCATAAGAAAATACATTCCCCATCCATACGACTTTTGATTTTAGTACATGTGAAGGATCGGCTACATACTTTATCAATATAGTGATATGGAACACATGAAGAACATTAGAGAGATTTAGTGGAAGCACCAATATTTAATCTAATTCCAAAAACAGTCAAGAATTTTAAAAGCATTTATATACATAGGTCATAACTTTCCTTTATTTCCAAATATCATTAGTCTCTTCTAGGGAGATATTCATTGAAATACCTTGTCACCCACTTCAAACTCTTGGTCTTTTTATAGATTGCCAGCATAACATTTTTGTCAACTCTGAGTAGCTCTTATGTGGTGTTGAATAGATCTAACCTTTTCAATATTTTCCTCAACTAGATCAGGTACAAGTATCTTTATTTCCCCATCTTCATTCTATAATGTTGTACTTTTTCACTTCTTACCATAGATGGATTTAAAAAGAGCCATTTGAGTACTAGAGTGAAAACTATTATCGTAAGAAAATTCTACCAGAGTTTGGTGTTGATAAAAATCATTGTTTCAATCAATATATAATGTTCTCAACATGTATTATAGAGTTTAAATTTTCTTATCATGCTGACCATATGTCTGAAGATGATAAACAGTGATGAAACGTAACTCTGTATGCAGATATTTTTAAGGAATTCTCTATAACTTTGAAATAAAACTTAGGTCCTAATAAGATATAATGGAATGTGATAGTCCATTTAATCATTTAACTTACATAAAATATATTTTGGAAAGCTGACTAAAGGATAAATCTTCTTTAGAATCAATGAAATTTTCTAACATTGTAATGTGATCAACTATGACCCGTATTACATTATGTTTTTTAGATGTTTTTGGAAGCCCAATGAAAAAAACCATAGTGATATTTTCTAATTTCCATTATGGTATGGGTAGTGGTTGTATCATCCCCTTATACTTTTGTCTCTCAACCTTAACATATTGAAAACCCAAGAATTGATAAACATATTCTACAATATCTTTCTTCTTGTCATCCCACCATAAATACTTTTTCACGTCCATATACTTCTTTGTGCTTCCAGGATGAATATAGAATTATGAAATATGATCCTTATCCAAAAACTCTTTTAATTCTTCTATCATAGAGATACAAACATGTTTCTTGAGCCTTGTTATTCTATTACAATCATTTTTGAACTTAAGAACATTTTTTACCTTATTTTTTAGATTTATATATTTATTTTTTGGCTATTTAATCATTACTTGTATATGTGGTTGAACATTCATTTGATCTAGATAATATTTATCCCAACACAATATTATTTCTAGACCCATCCATTTAAAATCCATAAATATTGTTTCCTTTTTTATCCCCATCATATATATACTAACATGTTACTTTTGACTCAAATCATCTACCACATTGTTCACTTTCCCATGGTGGTAATGTATTGCGAAATCGTAATATTTATTCAACTCCAACCATATTATTTGGCGCATATTAAGATCCTTTTGAGGGAAAATATTATGTTTAGTATATATGTCATATTTCCCGATAAAGATAACGTCTTTACATATTTAATGTAAAAAATTCCTCAGCTAACATTAAATCATGATTTGGGTAATTGTTCTCATGTATTTTCAATTATCGTGAGGCATAATATATCACCATATAATTTTTCATGAGAACATACCCCAACCCTTCCTTTTATACATCATTATAGAGAACCATCCTTTCCCGACTATAGGGTAGTGTGAGCACATGTGCACTGACTAACATTATCTTTAGCTCATTGAAATTCTCTTCAAATTCCTCCAATCATATGAACTTAACTCCTTTCTTTTTCAACATGGTGAGTTTATTAGTCAATCGTGATAAATATTTCACCAGATGTCAATAATATCCATCCAGACCAATAAAAAATCAGATCATAATTACCATTTTTGGTCTAGGCCAAATTTCAATAACTTCCATCATTGTTGGATCCACCGATATCCTATCTCTTGAGATTATGTGACCCAAAACTGAATCTTTTTTATTCCAAAATTCACACATTGTACATTTTGAATAAATTTTATCCTATCTCCAGATTTTTCATACAATCATAAAGTGATATTCATGTTTTTTACTTTCTATTTGAACGCAAAATAATATTATCTATAAATATTATATAAAACTACACAAGATAGTATCTAAAGTCTTTATTCATGAAATCCATGAAGATGGCCTAGAATTATTAAGACCAAAAGGTGTCACTATAAATTCACAGTGTACATACCCTCTTTGAAATGTTGTCATGGGTATATCCTCCCTTTCAATCTCAATTGATGATATCCAAAATGAAGATCAGTATTATAAAAGTATTGATCTCTATGTTTATTATAAAATAATTCATCAATATGGGCGATAGGATATTTTTTCTTTATATTGATCTTCTTAAGTTCTCGATAATTAATATAGTGTCCCATTGATTCAACTTTATTCTTAAAAAATAGACTAACTGCACCCACAAGGTAATGCACCTGGGCATATGAATCCATTATCAATATTCTCATGTATTTTCTTATTCAATTCCAGCAAACCAATTGGTTCCATTCTATAAGGATTATATAAAATATTTATAGGACACATTATGAGTTCTATTGAAAACTAAACTTTTAGATTTGGTGGAAGGCTATGAAATTATTTTGTAAAAGACATCAAAAAACTATCATAAAATAGGTGCATCCTAAATTGATAGTTTCTCCCCAAATATCAAAGATAGATAACCTAAATTTATAGGAATTAAGACCCAAAAGATAGAAATAATTTACATTGGAACTTTTTATTTATCATTGCAATGATTGATTATCATAAATTCATTTGAAATATGAAATGTGACTTCCATTCCTAAAAAATTGATATAAATACATATAGTGAAATCAAATACATGCTAAGAATCTCATCAAATTCAAATAAATGAAGGATAAGAAGATTTGAAAGAAACACTTTCCCACAAACTTCAGTCGGACAAGAATGTAAAGTTATGATGTGACTATTGTGCCATTAAGGGTTTCCACCACTAACTCAACATATAATTGTTGAGGTAATACAGTGATACCATTTGAAAATTCTTTAAAAGTAATAGAGTTTGTGGATCCTTAATCAAATACATCATTATCTACTTTAGAATTGATTGTAAGTGTACCTTTCACCACTTTATTGTCGTACTACACATTACCAATAGTGATCACATGCGATTTTCCTTTTTCTATTCTTTAAGAGGTTTCTAACATTGATCATCCTAGAAAGCCATCAAAATTGGGAATTGGTTAGAATTATGACCTTTTTACACGAACATGAAGAATTTAAGTGTGGGAGGTGCATTTTCTATAGCCTTTTCACTATTTGAATCATTAGCTATCTTTTCCCCATCACTTTTGCAGTCAATTTCAGGTTGACCTTCTTTCTCACACTTAAACCATTTACTATTCCCCTTAAGATAATTTCTAACATGTTTTCTTCCACACTTTGTGAATAGAGGCATGTTCATCTTCTTTTCACAATATTTTTTTGATTTTATATTGAATTCCACTTTTCAATACTTATCGAACCCATATGATTGATGGGTAACTACAATATCCATCTCAAACATGAGAGTATATCAAAACATTTCCTCATAGCTGCTGAAGTACCTTATGGATTAAACCCTTCAGAGAATTGTTTTAAGCCAATGATGAATTTTTAAACCTTACTCTTAGGTTGGATGATAATTCCAAAAGCGTAGCTTGAAATTCATTTAAACGTTTCCTCATAGTTAACAATGAATTCATCATCCTTTTTCTTAAGCTAATGAAAATCCTTCTCTATATTCATTCAATGAATAAGAATAAAATACTTATTGAAAAATATGTTTTGAACTCATCCCAATCCATGGAATCAATTTCATCTCATTGCTCATATTCTTGATGAGACACAACCATTGATCATCTTCACCATACAAATGAGAGACTGATAAATGTAATTTATCATGTTCTAAAAATTTCAGAACCGATAATGTTATTTCAATGGTACTGATCCATTATTCATCCACTACTGGATCATAAGACCCATGGAAATAAGGTGGACGCTACCTCATGAAGTACTCAACCTAATTTTATTACTTTGTTTACTCATTTGGATGCCCAGTATGTTTCATATCATGAGACATTTGTGTGGGAATATCAACGATATTTTTCATTCCAAACCTGATAAAATTGAGTTCCTCAAGATTAAAATCATTTCATTATCAACACATTTATCATTAATGTGGTTCCTTTGGGTCCTACCCATTTACTAAAACAAGAAAAACATAGTGGGAGAAACACTAATCATAGTGGGAAAATAAAATAATCAAGGGAAATTACTTATAAAATTTCAGTTCATGAAAAAATAGATTTTAACCTATTTTATTTATTATTATCACAAAAAATTGTGATTTTATCCTATACATAGATTTATCCATAGGTTTCTTACAACGGTTTTCTCATCCTAGTTTCCAATGGTTGACTAAATGTTGATCTATTGCAAAATTTAACAGACCATACATTTCATACATATATATTAAATATAAAAAAAATAATATTAATTACATAACATAAAAATCCACACCGGAACCATATAGTTTTAGTGTCTTTTGACATTTGGAATCATAAACAACTGATTCATAAAACATCAACATCATATCTCACTTATTCCTTCATAAATATAACCCTTTTTGACACATCTTAATTAATACATTTCTTCATAACATAGGAAAAATAAACATAATAAAATGGTGAGCTCAAAAACTTATTAAGGGTAATCAACAGAGATAACATAGGCATACAGGAATAATAACATGAAAATAACTTTTGAAAATTATATCCTTTATATCATGGATCATAACGTTGAGTTATGGAAGAAATCATAGATGTCCATAAGACATGAATTATAATGAACATAATTCAAGGGAGTATAACATAATACATGAAATTAGGGAATAAATTTATGAATAAAAACCCATTTTCATATTATTCAAGTATTACTTCCAAAACCATCATAGTGGACAATGTCCCTTTATAAACCGATTTCACTCCTCATTCCATCCCTATATTACTAAATCGGGTTCACTTCCCATTAATCATGTATATATCATGAAATATACATATTTACCCAATGCATTGAATGTAGATATAGTCCCCACATTTCAAATAATGAAACCCATACATATATTTTCCATAAGAACAGAAATCATTTATCAAATCAGAATCTATGAGAAAATGGGTTTCATAAACATTTCATCGTAGCATAATCCATAGTAAAGAAATTAGTTTCATAAATAACATTAAATGATATACATAAACCATCCAAAAAATAATAATGATAGTATTCATGAAAGATATCCCCAGTATATCATAAGTAACCTCAAATAATTTTATCTTATACGGAAAATAATTTTGAGAGATTACTTGAAAATAATTATTGAGGAACAAATTATTTTTTAAGACATTTTTTCTTAAAATTTTATGTTATTTTATAAGAAAAAAACTTACATGGAAAATAAAATTATAATATATTATGGGAAATTTCGTGGTATTATAGTTTCACGAAACGGTTGAAATCTGTTCATCTAATATAAGTTAAAAAACATTCTTTTCATACCTTTTCTATAAAATTCTCTAAGATCCTATAGTGAAAAACAAAAAAAATTATTCATTTAAATATATTTGTTAGAAATGTTAAAATATGTAAAAATGAATTTAAAAAATTTTATAATGATTTAAAAAAAATTAAAACATTTTTATGAAATATTGACATTGAAGAAAAATATTA
Organism: Viscum album; assembly: GCA_963277665.1. Classification (NCBI taxonomy): domain Eukaryota; kingdom Viridiplantae; phylum Streptophyta; class Magnoliopsida; order Santalales; family Viscaceae; genus Viscum; species Viscum album. The sequence continues at coordinate 255,717,476 of OY728163.1, read as the reverse complement.
CTGATCGTATACTTATGTACAAAATGTTTCAAATAATAATGATATTGTCAAATTAATGGTTACCTTAGAGATGATTTCCTTTTCAAGTGTCTCAAAATCATGTATAATAGTTTATATAATGTTATAAATTTATTTTGAAACCATATTCATATTTATTAGATCATATTTTATCCTATTATATCATATTATCACCATTTTTTTTAATAACACTTTATTTTTAACCTTATTTCTAGTGTTAACATCTTTTCTTTCCTATGCATGTTTTATCATATAAGTACGATTTTTTGTGTATAGGATATATTTTAGACAACTACATATTAATATTAATGTATTATATATAATATTTATTCATTATATATATTTATATAATAATTATTTAATGTGAACAATGGATCTCATAGCATCGTGAAGATTGTAGGCTGTACATATCCACAAGCGATGGTATCATTACCTTAATGGTGAAATGGTAAGGAAGTGGATATTATATTAAATTTTTTTCAAATAAATATAATATTATAATTTATATATATATATATATTATTTCCATCATTAAATCCATACAACTAAATTGGTGATGAAAAACAAATTACACCACGACATGGAGATGATAAGTCGTGCGTACTCACATGCGATGCTATTGTTTTTCATAGTATGGATAAAAGGATTAATATGGTTGTTCAATAATAATATCAACATATTATAATATATTTTATTCTATTTTTATTAAATTATAATGTAAAGGTAAATAAAGAGTATGTATAATAAGAAATAAACATGGAAGAGTCGATAAAGATGATTACCTCTTCTTCGGTTAACTTTCTTTAGATCTCCTCTTATAGACAAGGGTTGGTCTTCCAAGAAAAAAAACACCTCTATAACATGTCTAGGGGATTTATGAAGAAAAATTCATTAGTTATGTCCAATATTTAAGGTTCTATGTGATGTGAACAAGTGAGGGAGAATGTGACCTTTTATAGTTGAGGTGAGGGGATCTTTTGGAATTTCTAAAACTATTAATTTATAATAAATTTAATCTCAATCAAAATACATTCAAATGTACACATATTAATATATAAAATTATATAAAATTTTAATCCCATAAATCAATAGATTGTAAATATTTATTGGTATTATTTCACACCTTATCATTTCTATTAACCCTTAGTTAACCTATTTTAATTTTAACTATGATACCAATTTATTCAATATTAAATAGTTTTAACATTTAAATATGTAATTTAAATTGGACTGTAAATGAAAATTTTATAACATTTTATACAATATTATAACTATATTTAAATTATTAATGATTTTTTAAGATTTTTAAATAATATAATAAATTATTATTTTGAAAAATTGTCATTAGTTTCAATTCTGATACTATTCATTACTTGAACTTTTATAAATATCACGATAACTAGTAAACTTAAAACCAAATTTTTTATTATATCCCTAAGAGATATCGGTCATCTTAGAAACTATTTGATCATGTTAATTATCTCAAAATATATTTTTTTAATATTTTTAACACCATTTATTTGATATTTCAATTAATAAAATCTATATTGCATCATCTTTGTGAAGTTATTTAATATACTTATTTCTTAACTAAAAGTTAAAAATAACCAAAAATGATGAAAATAAGTCTTCTATATTTTAGAAGAATTTTTATAGTCTAATATATCTTTTTGGTAACCCTATATTAAAAATTATATATTATTTAAAAAATTAATGTGACATCTTTACATTTTTGTTAAATAAAATTTTATTAATATCATAATTTCATCTAAGTGGTCCAAAAAGTCAAAAAAATAAATTCATATCTTGAAAATGTGTTTATTAAATTAAAATTTTACATTTATATTCATTCATAACAAATATTTTTCCTCATGTGGACACATAAGGGTTATTTAAGTCAAATAAAGTGAAATTCTGTGACATTCTTGGATTCAAATTTTATATAAGTCATTTCCATTTAAAGGTTTCCATTAAAAAACCTAGTTTATATTCTTATGTGTTAATATTTTAATTTAAATCATCCAAAAATATGGGAATAAGTTAGGGTCATTTTATAGTGTTTGTAATTTTATTTTTTACCTTAAATTGCCCAATTTACCCTTTCCTATAGTAACAAAATCTAACAAGGTTACTATTTATATTCCTCAAATAAAAAGGATACCTATTAACTAAATTTGGAACATATGAATAAAACAATTTTGTCCAATTTTCTAAATTGAAAACATATAAGTTGAAAATCTTGAATTTAAAATCAAAATGCCAAAAAAAATATATCTTTTAAGAAAAATTTCCTTTTAAAACATAAAATGTTTTTATAATAAATTTGTATATATAATCCTTTTATAAATAGTAATTTTATTATTTTAAATCAAAATTGAAAAATGAAATTTAAAAATAATCCAATGAATTATTTTACCTTGTAAAGACATTAAAATAGAATACAGTTTTCAACAAAAATCAGTATTTTCATTATTCCATAAAAAATAAATTTATTTTTTGAAATTTATTTTCTAGAACTTCTAAAATTTAATATTCAAAAAAACACTTTTTTAAAGAAAATATTTTTTCAAGAATAAGATTATTTTCTTAGAACATACCAATAAATGAATATTTATTTGGAACTTTATATTTATTTTGTATTTTACTTATTCATATATATTCCCACCAATATAACGACTAGGTTATGACCAACATTTTAAAATAATAATATTTTAATACAGTCTCTTGGTTTTATTAAACTCGGTGTTGTGAAAAACAAAATATATAAAAGAAATAAAATTATTTAAAGAGAAATATTTTTAAAACATATCCTAGTGTTACATTCAGACTTAAAATCTATTCATGGATGGTACATAGTGCCTAAACTCAACTCTATCTCAAGAGCTTGCTGAAGACTTCAAGAGAAATTTGAGGTAAACCTTGCATCCCGATCCGACATAATGTTATGTGGTACTTCCTATAACCTTAATACTTCATTAATGTATATCCATGAAAGTTGACCCAAAGATAATTCTTATTTTATAGTGATAAAGTGTAATTATTTTTTATGGATATTGAATACAACCCATCTAGCATTATGCCCTTTAAATGTTTTGGGGAGGTCGATAACAAAACATTACACATTTACCATTTGAATATGAAATTTTTTAAAAACTTATAAAGCCTCTTAACTATTGTATAGTGGCTATTAGGGTATTATTCCCATGGGATGACAAAAAATTATGTAATTGTAACCAAATTTTGAAAAAAAAAACAAGTCAACCATGAACAGTGCACTAAATTCATATTATTTTTTCATTTACTTTTTTTATTTTGATAAATGCTGGAAATGAAGTGACAATTTTATTCTTAAAACTAATTATTAAAGGAGAAGTGATAAAGCATTAGATAAAAGTAGTAATGAAAATTTTTCTGTGAAATTAACACTATTGGCTTAAAAAATATATTCTTCATATAATTTTAATTGAAGAAAACCCTCAAAAAATAATGATTCACTCTCCCTCAACAGTAGAGTGATCATGTAGAAAAATTAATTTTAGTGTTCTTTGCTCCATGAATCATCAAACATCAATTTAATTTGATGAAAAATTAATCATAAATAATCTCATTGATTTTTTCTAATGTTTTTGAAATTTAAAATATGTATAATTTCTTCCATGATCAATCTCGCCAAAAGATCATGGAATTTTGAAGCTTATTAAAAGTTGTAAAATGAAAATTTTATTTTTGTGAATTAGAATCAACTTCACTGGTTGAATTTGATTATTTGATGAATTAATTAAGGGAATAAGTTAAAGAAATTAAACAGTAAAATTAAACCCCTGAGAAATTTTTTTACAAGAATCATATTCAATTCAAAATAAAATAATATGATATGAAACACATGAAATAGAATACAAGGAGAAGTGATCTACCTGAAAAAATGGAGAAGTAATACTTCCTTCTTCTGTGCTATCTCTGTCTCTTGCTCCGCTTCTCCTAATCTCCATAATGAATATCCTAGATCGAAATTTGAAAAGTGATCTATCATTCTTCAATCTTCCTCAAATATTTAAATTCATTTTTTTTCTTCATTGGTCACAAATGTAATACATTTTTTAAGATGGTCTTCCGTAAGTCACCAAAGATTTGGGTTCTTTAACTGTTATGCTCGTCAGATTAGAAATCCCTTCAAACTAAATATAACCAAATAGTTGGGATGAACCTAGACACAACTCCAACTCGTTCCTGTATATGAAAAATAGAGTAAATATATAATTAGTTATTTTGATGTTTTATAAAATTATTAAAATTATAAATATAAGTAAAATTTTATTTGATATTAATATTTATTATTGTTTTTATTAATTTATTTAAAATATTTATTAGCTATTGATAAATAAATATTAGTAATATAAATATTTATTATAATTGATAAAACTATAATTATTTAGTGATAAGTAAATTAATGTATATTTTTATCATAAATTATTTTATTAAGTTTATTAAGTTATAATTAAATAATATATTGTATTGTTATTATTACTTATTTAATTTATTCTTTAATTTTTTTATTTTTTTATTTTTATTTTTTTCTTCCTATTAAACTGAAACCACAACCCAGGAGGGGTGTCGTTTCCTTCAATAAGGATCAGCTCACCCTCAACAGGTCTACATGGAACCTACTTAACAGCGGTTAAGATCTCAGTGGTTGGCTCCTCCCCTTCGATGAAAGAGACATGTGGAGGCAACTCCAGACTAGTGGTGAGTGTAGAGCTAGTCTTTAGATGCAGGCAAGGCTTCAAGTCGGTTGCTTGAGGAGATGCTTGGTTTATGGGAAGCTTGGCGACTGGAGGTGTATTGGCTTCCTTCTGTCAGTGTTAGTGAGGGGTTCATCAGTCAGAAGTGGATATCGTCTCAGCTCAGCATCTTGGTTTTGTTTTGGTTCTGGATGGTGTGAGGGTTCATTCGATTAGGTTACAAATCTATAAAATATGTGTTTTTGTGTTTTTACCTATGATTTTTGGAATTTCTAGTTTCCTCCTTTCCAAACTATGGTGGTGGAATATCCCCGTAGTAATGACTTGTGGGATCAGAATCACTGTTGGGAAGTAGGAGGAGGCACCATTGGATGAAGTCCCACCTTTGAAGAAAATTATAGTATAGGATTGTGAGTTGGGATGAGTCAGCTAAGAGTGGGTAATGAACAGTGACTTAGGTGACGGAAAGAGATTGGGTCGATTGTATGTTGCATAGTGGCGATGACTATTGAGTGGTGGTGGGTGTGGAGTGGAAGTGAGAAATCAGGGGATGTGTGGTGAATCATGTGTATCTGGTGGTAGGAGTTTCTACGACAGTGAGTAAATACTCCCTATTGCATTATGTTATCAGCTAGCGGTGAGACAAGAGACTTACCATTGGGTTCCGATGGACGACGAAAATTTGGAAAAGGAAATATTTGGCGTTGAGTAAAGGGAATCATTGTTTGGTTTTTTCTAATGGTGAGTGATCTTGGTAGGTTTACAATAAAATGAGTCACTATTGGCAGGCCAACAATGAGTTACCTACAACAGTGAGTAATCGATTATTCTACAGACATGAACAAAATTACCAATTTACAAATAATTTTTTTTATAAAAATTAGTAAATAAATAAATTTAAATTTAAATTTTAAATCAGATAATTAAATATAAATACTCTCAAATTAAAAGTTGAATTAAAATAAATTTATAAAAAATTTAATAATTAAACATTTCAAAACATAAAGCTAAAAATCAAAAACTAACTAAAATTAAAAATAATATTTTTTAATATTTTTTGAAACCAGACTTATAAATTGAAATTGAACATTAAATTTAGATAATTAAATTAATTATTCAAATTTCACTAAATATTAAAATTGATTAATTAAAGTTAAATTAAAATAATAATACAAAACTTAAATTAAATAAAAGATTCATAAAATTAAAATAATATATAATAAAAAACTTGTTGATTAACAGAAAAACAAAGATAAAATTTATATTTTAATTTATTAAAAATAATAAATTAATTATACAAAATAATAAATAGAAAAATAAGTAAAAGACAAAAAAAATGATTTTAAAAGATAAAAATAAAAAAAATAAACCTAAAAATGTTAATTAACAAATTTGACTATAAAATTGTTAAAGTGAATTTAATTGATCTAAAGGAATAAATAATTAATTAAATGATTAAAAACATAAATAAATATTTATGAAACTCAATAAATGTAAAGGCCACATCAAAATCAATGGAGATTTTCCCCCTTTCTATTCTGGTATGGGTTATGGTTCTAACGTCCCCTTTGACTTTGGTCTCTCAGCCTTAACATGTTGAAATACCCAACATCAATATATAAACTCTACGATATCTCTATTCATTCCATAACACCATAAATACTATTTCAAATATCTATACATCTTCAAACTTCTAGGATGAATAGAGAACAAATAACTATGAACATCCTCTAATAATTCCTTCACCAAATCTGGTATTGGTGGAACACATACATGGTTCCCAAACCATATCATTATTTTATAATCATTATTAAAATCAAGAACATTTCTCACCATTAATAGATTTATATCATGTTTTTGTTCCTCTTTGATCTTCACTACAATAGATGGTTGAACATTCATTTGAGAAATTTAAGATTTCTAACTTTCATTTGATATTTCTATATTTATCCTTTGAAAATATAGAAATATTGGATCTTTTTTTATCCTGATCATGGTAAGAGAGCATGTTTCTTTCTAATCAAAGCATTGGTCGCCTTGATCACTTTCCCATTGTGGTAATGTATTGACCACTTATAGTTTTTAATTAGCTCTATCTATCTACTCTAGAGCATGTTAAAATCCTTTTATGTGAATATATACATTAAAATTTTATGATTTTGATATATATAACACTTATCTCTATAAATATAATTAATTTGTATCAATAATGTCAAAATTACCATATCTAACTCTAAATCATGAGTTGGGTAATGTTTCTCATGAACCAAAAATTTTCATGGGGCATAAGATATAATCATCTGCACAATAATTCATCCTAATCAACTCTTGGATGCATCACTAAACATTGCAAACCCTTCACCGCTATAAGGTAATGTAATAAAATGTGTGTTGAATAATCTAATCATCAGTTCCTTGAAATATTCATCACATTAAACTATCCAAAAAAAAATTGATCCCTTTAGAGTTAAATTGGGGATTGGATTAGACAATCATGAAAAAATCATTACAAACTATCGATAATATCCATATAAACCAAGAAAAATTTGGATCTTTGTCACTATGGTTAGTATGGGCCAACCTTTAGTATCCATCATATTTTAGGGATCCACTGATATACCCTTTTATGAGATTATATTTCCTAAAATTGTTACATTTTGTAGCCACAATTAAAAAATAACTTTTTTATACAACTTATTCTTCTTTACGCTCTTTAGTAAAATTATAAGTTGATCTTCATGGTATTACTTTATATTTGAATAAATAAGAATATAATCTATAAATACTACCAAAAATCAATCATGTTAATCTCTAAAAAATATATTCATTAAATCCATGATGATTGTGGAGGCATTAGTAAAACCAATTGGAATCACTATATACTCACACTGTTTATACCATTAATGGAATGTTATCTTGTGTATATTCAACTTCTTGACCCTTAATTGATATTGTAACACCCTAAGGTTTTTAAAATAAATATTGAATTAATGAAACACTAAGTATCTAAAAAACAACACTTTGTAATAACCTATCCAGTAAACATAAATATTTCTACCTCTGTGATTTGAAAATCAAAAAAATGACAAACACAATTACATTCAGTAAAATATTTAAAGTACGATAAGACAAACTAATTTTTTTTAAATAGTAACATACCTATAAGAAAAGTAATATGAATAGTAATATAACCCTTATGAATAAAAAATAATAATATTATTTTGTTTTCTTAAGGTAATAAGATAATGAGATCTTGATTAATTTTTCAATGTGATAAAATGAATTATAGTTTTAAAGTTGTTATTTTTAGAATAAACATTGATTTTATTTAAAAATTAAATTTAGAATATTTAAGTAATTATTTTCTAAAAATGGAGTTCATTTTGTAATTATATACATTGAAAAATGGTTATAGTGAATTTTTTGGATTTTTCAAAAATACTTGAATTTTTATGAATAGTAAAATATGTTAATTTACGATAAATACTAAATACATGATTTATTGAGTCATATCTGATGTAAGGAAGATTCTAGTCTATATGGTTAGAAATCACATTAACATATTACTATTATTTTCCACAATAAGTAGAACTATTTGTTGTCTTTGGAAAATTAATAAAATAATCATTAAGATATTCAAAAAATACTCATCTCCTCCACTATAAAAACCCCCCATCACACCCTGTTATCTTCACTCCTATAATTCTTGAATATTCTCAATTATCTACCCAAATACCTTTCCCTTATCACCCCCCATGTCCAAGATCTCTTTTTCTTTCGAAAATATTAAAACCCATCCCTTAAATAGATTCTCAAGACAGTGGATCCAAGAGGTAAATTCAAATTTTATTTCTTTAATTTTTATTCCAAGTTCCTTTATTTTGTTATTATATCCTCACCTACTCTATAAAAATGACCATTATTACTCCAGTATAATATATATATTTGAATTATATCATTTTAATGGAATAACCATAATCAATATCCTTACTTTCTCTCTTTTATTTTATAAAGGAAATCATGGTCTGTGAGGTGCCAATTTACAACTTTCGTGGATGACGAAGTTTAATTCATCAGTTAATCCTTCATTACTGGTCAAAAAACCATTTTTATGGTTGAATCAGACTATAATATATGTATTATAACTTATTTAATATTAATTAACCAGTTTATGTACATAATATTAAATCATTTGACTAAATGAGTTTCTAGTAATCAAAATATTGCTAAAATAATCTAAGTGATTATCATTAATATTTCATCTAATGATTCATTCTAATTCCTTGTAAAAAATGATTTAAATGACCATTAAAACATATTTATGTTCATAAATAATATTAAAATTAAATTTTCTAGATTTACATCCATTCCACTTGAACTCTATTACATAAAAACACGTAAACTGGTTATGAAAATCAAGAAAACAAACACTTCAGAATGACAAAATTCAATATTATAACTTATCAATAAAAACATAAATGAACTAAAACAATTATGGTAAAATAAATTCAAGTATAATATGTTATTAATTAAGTTATTAATGAGTCTAATTTCATATTCCAAGACCATAAGGTCCGAAGCAGAACATTCAGACATAAGCTAAGAGTTTTCTACCTGAACCTCCATTTTCATTCGAGTTACTTTTATTATCTACTTACTTCAATTTAATTTTTATTAATTCCTTTTTAATCATCATAATTTATGTATTAATGTTCTATATATGTGTCTCAACCATAATCATACCTTCATTTATGGGGAGTTATATGTTTTTTAAAGGATCTTTAAAAAATCCTTCCCGAAATACAAGCCCGTTTCAAAGGAATTTACTGAATTTTTACCTATTTTCAAGGGAGCCCTATAATCTATTTTAAGAAAAAATTATTTTATAAAAAATAGTAATTTTTTTATGAAAAAACTATATTATTTAACTACTGGTTTTATACAATGAATTTTCTAATATAACTCTTCTTTTCAATGTAAAAGAGTATTTATCTCAAGAATTACCCAATGATTTTATAAGAGTATTTTCATTTGTTTCAAAAATCATATTAATTATTATGTATAAATTGGACAAATATTTTATTATTTCATTTCAAATATTTTTTTGAGTGGTTTTTTATTAGTTTGACTATGGATGTGCTATCTTAAAACCATTCACCATATTAGTTCAAATAGTTAGTGTTTATGTTTAATGATTGGGGAAAGTAAGGTACATTTCATATGTTAGTTTTAATATGAATGTATATGTCGTTTATGATCATCAACAGTAATATGTGGAATTAATTGGAATTATTATGGGATTACAGGGCCCACTATAGCCCCTCGATGCATTGGTAGGTCTCATGAGTCAAATAGATACGGACTTGGTCGAGGCCTTTCCCATTTTGAGATATGGTTTTGGATGAGTCCTTAATCATTTTTAGATGTCTTGGATGAGGACTTGATGGTATGTTTTAGAATATCCAGCATATGCACTTCCATCATTAAGAAGCTAGTAATTGAAAGTGCATGGGGTTATTCGACTAGTATAATACCCATGATTATGTTTTATTATGGAATTATTTACTCAACTCATATTATTTTCATAATATATTAATGTTTATTATTTGTAATGGAATGGGTTTTCAATTATTCACCATGAATAATATTTATGTTTATGTTATATTATGTTGTATTTCTTACTCTTACTGAGCGTTTTAGCTCACCCCTTTCTTACGTTTTATCTTCTCAGCACATGAATATGTTTATAATGAATGGAATGTATGTATAAACTTATAATCATTGATGTTTCCAATAAAACTTATATGTTGTATTTCCATTTAAAGTTGTAATGTGTAACTTATGTATGTATCGTGTTTCTAATTCTACAAAACTACTCGGCCCTACGGAATGCATATTCCTTGATTATATTCGAATGTAATAAAATAAGGCATTGGCTTTGGGAAACTGGGGGTGGGCCCTGATAGTTTGTATCAGAGGAAGTTTAGTAGAAAACATGAAAAATAGATTTAGAAAACATTGATTAGGGAATAGAACCATTATATAGTATTTGAGGATAAACATACAAGATAATCCATGTATTTTTGTAAGGAATATATTATGTGGATATTTCTATCAAATACATCCATATCTAGATACTACAAGTGGATGTAGTTCTGGAACAGATGTACCTAGGAGTAAAAACTCCAACAAGAAGTTTCGGGCATATCCCGAGGTATCCTAGTACACTAAAATGGGACTTACTGCGCACCTGGTTTGACACTCCCAGGGGATATGCTTAGGATAATTCATATTTTCTTTATAATCCATTATGAAGGTTTTAAATGTAATTTTTTTCATCAAAGAAACCATGTTTATGATTATGGGATTATCCATACATAGGATTTCAATTTATGATAAGTATTTTTCTATATTAATATAATACATTATGATTCATAACCTAATATAGTGTATTACATTATCTAGAAAGAGATCCAAGTGAATGAAATTGAAACTATACGAACACATGTATCCCTTGTAGGGATTTCCCTCCCATGTGAGATAATGATTTTTTCTCTGGATTTGAATTTAGTGTGGAGAAACTAATAAATATATTGGGACAAATTACTCATTTTAGGAAAAATAACCTTACTCTTATGGAGCATCTACATCCACCACATGGAGGATCTGTGTTAGATCGTTTATGTGACAACATCTTTAATCATTCAATGGGACTACAAACCCATTTGTATCTGAGCAGTGGATAAGTAACCTAGAAAAGATACTTTAATATTTGGGGTGTAAATAAAGAGAGGATATCATCATGGTATTTTGTCATCAATAGGGATATGTGGATCAGTGGTGGTTGTTAATCTAAAAAAGGAGGAGGAAGAGATAAATGATATCGAATGGAGGGACTTTAGGGAAATCATCTTAGAGAAATACTTTCCTTGTGAATAGCGAGCAGATATAGAAAGGGAGTTTCTGAATTTCAGGAAAAAGGAAGATGTGAATGTTGCAAAGTATGAAGATAACTTCACAAGGTTTGTAAGTCATGTTATACACTATATACAAAATATAATGAGAAATATTCATTGATTATTTGATGGCATGAAACTGCTCCTCCGACGGGCACTAGTCTCCCAAAGTTTCTCGTCATATGAAGATATAGTGTCATCTGTTATCAAGAAAGAAAAGGAATTATCTAAGTGATACGCTTTAAAATAAAATAAAGAGAAGAATAGGGTTTTTTAAAAACTCTAGAAATGAAATAAGGAAATGGGGAAGAAGGGAAGATTGTAATTTCCACCATGTGATAATTGAGGAAGGAACACCTTCGTGCCTACTTAAAAGGAAAAGGGGTATGCTACAAATTTGGATTGAAAGTCCATATTTCTATTGATTTCAAGGTAAAGAAAGAAGTTATTAATGTCCAATGTTATAATTGTAGGTAGATGGGACACTATGCTAATTATTGTCCAACGTGTCAAAAAAACATGCCACAGAAAAGGCCAAGGGAGCAGGGAAAAGCTTATATGGTCAAAACTGCTAATATTAAAGTTCCTAATTATGTGGTGGTAGGTAATTTAATCATTTACTCAAACTTATACAATGATTCATTTGATTCTGTATCATCGCATTCTTTCATATCTTCCCAGTTATCCAAGAAAAGTATATATTTCTAATTTTATTTAATAAGGGAGTTGTCAGTAAAAACTCTTAATGGAAGTAACATTGCAACAAATTTGTGTCAAGAAATCCCCATTATATCATATAAAGATGATTTATCAGCTGATTTAATTTTCATACTCATGATTGACATTGATATAATCCTTGGTATGGATTGGATTTCTAACCATGAGACAAAACATTATTTTAAGAGGGAGGAGGTTACAATGTTTGAGGATGATGTTTAATCCCGTATATTTAGGAAAAAACATCACCCTATGATTCTCATCTAGATACACATCCAGTATCTCTAATGAATTAAATTATTGAGGAGGATGGTAATGAAATTACTATCGTTGAGGAGAGGAATTTTCAGATAGAGGAAGTACCTATTGGTAAAAAAATATGTTGACGTGTTTCCAGATGATTTACGTGGACATACTCCAGAGTGGGAAATTGAGTTTTCCATTAACTTAATTCCTGATTCAAGGACCATATCAAAGTACCCTTATAGAATAGCCATTTTGGAGTTAGTGTTACTAAATAAACAACTAGAGTAACTGAATGATAAAGGATTTATTCTCCCTATTGTTTCTCCATGGGGAGCCCATGTTCTTTTCATCAAGTAGAGTGATGGATATGTGAGGTTATGCATTGACTACAGGGAGATCAATGCAATAACAATAATGAACAAGTATCCCCTTCCTCGCATTGAGGATTTATTTGATCAACTTCATGGAGCCCAATAGTTTTTTAATATTGACCTTTGATATGGATATCATTATTTTATAGTAAGGAAGAAATTCCAAAGATAATATTTTGAACAACGTATTGGCATTTAAAGTTTACAGTAATGCCTTTTGGACTGACTAATTCGCCCTCTATTTTCATAGATCTACTAAATATAGTTTTCTAGGAATATCTTTATGACTTTGTGGTGGTATTTATTGATGATATTTTTGTATAATTTAAAATCTATGAGGATCATGAAAATCACTTTATCACTATTCTGAATACTCTTAGAAGAAATGAATTATATGGATAGATTAAAAAGTGTGAATTTTGGATTCAATCAGTTTCCTTTATTGGTCATATTGTCTCTAAGCATATAATATTTATTGATCCTATAAAGACAAAGACTGTGCAACAATGGCCTACTCCAACAAACATAACTGATGTAAGTAGTTTGGTTGGTTTAGAAGGTTATTATCTACGTTTCTTTTAGAACCTCTATTGTTTAGCCAACCCAATGACCAAGCTTACATGTAAAAGGGTTAAGTACGTATGGACAAAAGAATGTGAGGAGTGTTTTGAATAATTTAATAAGATATTAGTGACTGCTATGATCCCAACTCTATCATCAGTGAATTATTGGTTTGTGATCTATAGTGATACATTAAAAATATTAATTGGTTGTGTCCTTATGTAAAATGATAGAGTTATTTCCTTTGAATCAAGGCAATAAAAAATTATTGAACAAAACTATCCATCTCACAATCGTGAGTTAGCTAGTATGAACTTTTCTCTAAAAATATAAAGACTCTATCTCTATGGTAAAATATGTGAGATATATATATATATCACAAGAGTCCAAAGTATATATTCTCAAAGAAAGAACTCAAAATGAGGCAAAGGTGATGGATCGAACTACTCAAGGATTATGATTGTACCATACACTACTAACTAGTAAAGGAAAATCAGGTAGATAATTCATTGAGGAGGATGGATCATGGATTTTTCCACAAAATGTGGATTGATAAGGATCCTGTTTACATTGATCTAGTGAATACGAATATGAGAATTATCAAATATGGAGAAACATCACTACTATTTCATGTAGTTTCTCGATAATATTTATTAGAAAGGATTAAAATCTCTCAACTTGATGATGAGAACCTACAAAAAGGAAATGTTGTGAAAGAGTGCAAGTTGGATAACTTTGTATGTGAAGATGGAATTCTGAAATTTGGGAAGAGGCTTTGTGTTCCAGCTATACCTGAGCTAAAAATGTAGTTATTGTATGATTCCCATTGTTCGAATTTATCTATTCATCCTAGTAGAACTAAGATTTATAGTGATTTGAAGGAAAATTTATGGTGGGATAACATGAAGAGGGAAATTGTGGATTATGTATCAAGATGTTTATTCTGTCAACAAGTGAAGGCCAAACAACAACATCCCAGATTAGTTATATAACCTCTACCTATTCTTACATGGAAATGGGATGACATCACCATGGATTTTTTTCCCTGGATTACCCAAAACTCAAAGAAAGAATGATGCAATATGGGTAATTATTGGTCAACTTATGAAATCAGCACATATACTTGCTATAAGGGGGGATTTGCAACTGGACCACCTAGACAGACTCTATAAAAAAGAATTTGTGAGACATAATGGAGAAACTCTCTTAATTATGTCTGATCGTGACCCACAATTTACATCAAAATTATGGAAAAGTCTTTAGAAATCTTTGGATACCAAACTTCGACTGAGTACTGCTTATCACCCTCAAAATGACGGGAAATTAGAAAGGATGATCCAAACCTTAGAGGACATGTTGAGATCATGTTCAAATGGAATTAAGGATATGTGGGATCAATATTTACCTTTAGTGGATTTTTCCTAAAATAATAGTTTCCATTCATGTATTTAAATATCACCATATAAATCATTGTATAGAAAGAGATGCCATACACCAACTTTTTGGGATGAAGTTGGAGAAAGGAAGCTTGTCATCCCTAATATTTTGTAGGAAAAACAGTGAAGGTAAATACCATTCAAAGCCATATCAAATCAGAACAAATCAGAAAAAAACATCATTGCCGATAATCGAAGGAAGGATTTGGAGTTTCAAGTAGGAGAACATGTTTTCTTAAAAGTATCTCCATGGAAGGGAGTTATACAATTTGGGAAGAAAGGGAAGCTGAGCACTATGTACATAGGCCCTTTTGAACTACTACATAGAATAGGAGCTTTTTCATATCATTTGGCTATGCCACCTAACCTATCTAAACAACACAATGTGTTCCATGTATCAATGTTGAGAAAGTACATGTTATACCCAACACATGTCCTCACTTCTGAAGGTATAGAATTGGAACCTTACTTATCGTACTGTGAAGAGCCTATTCGGATTATGGACACTAAAGAATAGGTGTTAAGGTATCAGACGACGCTTCTAGTAAATATACTTTGGATAAATCATAAAATCAAAGAGGCGACATGGGAGCATGAGGATCTTATGATGAAGACCTACCCAAATCATTTTATGAGGTAACATTATATGAATTTCAAGGATGAAATTTCTGTAAAGTTGGGAGAATGTAACACCCCAAGGTTTTGAAAATAAATATTTAATGCATGAAACACTGATTCTCTACAAAACACCACTTTGTTATAACCTAGTGTGTAAACATTATTCTTTTCACCACTATGATTTGAAATTCAAAAAACTGACATACACAGTTTCGTTCAGTATGATATTTAGAGTCTGGTAAGATAAACATAATGTTTGGTGAATAGTAACACACCCTTATGAATAGTAATATGAATATTAATATGACTCTTATGAATAGTAAATATTATTATTATTTTAATTTCATATGGTAGTAAGATAACCAGAACTTGAATAATTTTTCAATGTGATATAAAATGAATTATAGTTTTAAAATTGTCATTTTTTGAATAAACTGTGATTTTTTTAAAAAATTAAATTAATAATATTTATAAAATTATTCTCAAGAAATGGAGTTTATTTTTTAATTCTACATGTTGAAAATGGTTTGGGTGATTTTTTGTGATTTTTCTAAAATACGTGTATTTTTTATGAATAGTAAAATACGATAATTTAGGATAAATAATAAATACATGATTTATTGAGTCATATATGATGTAAGGCTGATTTAAATCCACTTGGTTTGAACTCACATTAACATATTACTTTTCTTGGTCACAATAATCAATACTATTGGTTTTCTTTGTCAAAATAATAAAATAATGATTAAGATATTCAAAAATTACTCTCTTCCACAATAAAAACCTCTCATTACTCCCTCTTCTCTTCAATCCTCTAAGACTTTAATCTCCTAAAGTTTCTACCAAAATACCATTACCTAGTCACTCCCCACATTCAAGAGCTCTTGTTATATCCAAAAGACCAAAACCCTTCTATTAAATATATTCTTAAGGAGGTGGATTCAAGAGGTAAATTCAAATTTTATTTCTTTCATTTTCATTTCAAATTCCATTCTTTTGTTATCCTCTTCTCACGTCCTCTATGAATATGACCATGATAAATCCAATAACAACTATATACTGTAATAATATCTATTTAATGGAATAAACTTCATCAATATCCTTACTCTTTCTCTTTTATTTCATACATGAAATCATCGTCCATGAGGTGCCAATTTACAACCTTCGTGGACGACGAGGTTTTGTTCTTTAATTCCTCCTTTTTACTGGTCATGAAACCATTTTCCCAGTTGAAAAGACAATAATATATGTATTTTAACTTATTTAATATTTAGTAACCAGTATATGTACATAATATTAAATCATATTACCAAACTAGTTCCTAATAATCAAAATATTGCTAAAATGATATAAGTGATTATCATTAATATTTCATCTAATAATTCACCCTCATTACATGTAAAAAATTATTTAAATTACTATTAACACCTAATTATGTTCATAAATAATATTTAAATTCAATTCTGAAGATATATAGCCATTCCACATGAACTCCATTACATAAAACCAAGTGACCCGATTATAAAAAACAAGAAAACAAACACTCTGGAATGACAAAATTCAATATTATAACTTATCAACAATGACATAAAGAAACTAAAAAAATTATGATAAAATAAATAACTTTCTAGTAGGTTCTGAATTAAGTTATTCATGAGTCTAATTTTATATTCCAGGACCATACGATCAAGAGTGGAATATTCAAACTTAATGTAAGGGTTTTCTACCCGAACTTCCATTTCATTCAGATTACTTCTACTATCTACTATAATCAATTAAACTATAATTAATTCATCTTTACTCCATAGAATTTATGTTTTAATGTAATATATATGTGTCCCAGCTTGAATCATACCATCATTTATGGGTATTTTTATGTTTTTCAAAGGATCATTCAAAAAATTTCCGGAAATACAAGCCCATTTCAAAAGAATTTCTCGAATTCTTAACATTTTTCAAGGGATCTCTATACTCTGTATTACGCAACCATCATTTTCTAAAAAATATCATTTTATTATTGAAAAAATATATTATTTCACTTCTGGTTTTAGACAATGATTTTTCCAAAATAACTCTTCTTTTCAAAGTAAAATAGTATTTATATCAAGAATTACTCGATGGTTTTATAAGAGTATTTTCATCTGTTTCAAGAATTTTATTGGTTGTTATCTATAAATGGGACTAATATTTTATGATATAATCTACCATATTTTGTTTAATGTTTTATTATTATTTTTAATATGGATGTTCTGTCTTAAAACCATTCAACATATTACTCTGAATGGTTAGTGTTTATGTTTAATGATTGGGGAAAGTTAGTTTCATTTCCTATGTTAGTTTCAATCTGAATGTATATGTTGTTTATGTTTATCACCACTCATATGAGTAATGAATTGAACTTATTATGTGATGGTTGGGGCTCGATATATCCCCTCGATGCATCGATAGGTCTGATGAGACAAATCAATATGGACTTGTTTGAGGCCTTGCCCATTTTGAGACATGGTTTTGGCTGAGGCCTTGATCATTTTTAGACATCTTGGTCGAGGCCTTTAGGGATTGTTTCAGAATTTCCGAAATATGTACATCCCTCATTCTGAATCTAGTAATTGAAATTTTATTTTTCTATTCAACTAGTAGAATACCCATGACTATGTTTTATTGTGGGATTATTTACTCATCTCATATTCCAACCATAATGTGTTCAAGTTTATTATTTGTAAAGGCATGGGTTTTCAATTATTTTCCATGACTAAAATTTATGTTTATGTTATCTTCAACTGTATTAATTAATCTTACTGAGCATTTGAGCTCCCCCCTTTCTCGTGTTATGTCTTATTAGGACATGAAGATGTTTATTATGAATGACTTGTAGGGATAAACTTATAGATGTGGATGATTCCAATAAAACTTAAATGTTTTATTTCCATTTCAAGTTGTAATTTTGAAATTTTGTATGTATCTTGTTTCTAATTCTACTATACTAGTTAGTCCTTCGGGTTGAATATTTCTTGATTATATGCCATTGTAATAAAATAAGACATCGGCTCCGAGAAACTGGGGTGGAGGCCTTACAAATGATATCCAATATGGAACTCAATCTTATAAAAGTGTTGGGCTCTGTATAGTTGATTAAACAGGTTATCAATACAGGGTAGAGGATACTTGTTCTTGATTATGATTTTGTTGAAATATCGATAATCAATGAAAAGTTTCATGAATGCATTTTTATTTTTGAAAAAGTGAATTTGTAAAACCCTAGGTGACACAATTGGATGAATGAATTCCTTTTCAATATTCTCTTAGAATTTATTCTTTAATTCTCACAACACAATTGGGGTTATTCTATAAGGATTTTTTGGAATTGGTGTGGGACCAAGTATGAGTTGTATTGAAAAATCAACTTCAAAATTTATTGGAAGAACGTGAAACTATTCTAGAATAAAATCATCATATTCCTTCATAATAGGCACATCATTGATGTTGCGTTTCTCTCAAACCATATAAGATAAACATCCATTTTTAATTAGAATAAAAAATTCAAACAATAGATGTTATTTCCATTAGAATTTCATATTTATCGTCGTAGTGATATACAGACATAGGTTGGTCTGGAATATCAAAATTGACTTCCCTAAATCAACAATTGATTTAGAGAAATAGAATACTTGCCTAAGATAACATCAATTTCAACCCAATGATAAATAAAAAAATTTAGAAGCACATTCCCACAAACATATATCCGTAAGTAATCATATAATTTTTATGTGATCATCATACCAATAGGTTTTTTACTACTAATTCTATATGTAATCATGTTATTGGCATCTTGATACTCTTATAAAATTATTTATATATAAATGAATGGGTAGATACATATTCAAATAATTCATTATCTCTTCTATAGTGGCTAATATGTATGCCTCACCAGATCATTATCTCTCCCTCATCAAAAATAGTGACCAAATTAAATTTTACCTTATAACTCATCTTAAAAGGTTTCTAACATCAATAATCCTCATTAAACATTATATGTGGGTAGTGGTTTACATTTTTCCCATACTATTTGAATTTAAAACACTACATTGTGGGTGGTGCATTTTATGGATCTTACTTTTTATTTATATTATTAGTTTACTTATTCCTATCACATGGGAATTTGATTGCCTGGTGACCTTCACTTCCACAAATAAAAAATTTAACAATCCTCTTAAGAAAATTTTATCAGTGTTTCCTACCACAGTTAAAACATACAGAAATGATCATATTCTTTTCTACATGGTTCTTAGTGTTTCCCATGAACTATATCAATCTTTTCTTATCAAAACCATGAAATTGATGAGTAACTCAAATATCCATTTCCACCTTGAGATAACATCAAGGTGGTTCTTCATAGCTACAAAAGTAATTTATTGATAACACCCTTAAGAGACTTGGTTTTAATCCAATAAATAATCAGTGAACATTACATTTAGGTAGGATTATAATACAATAAGTGTACCTTACAAGTATTGTAATATTTTCCACATAGATACTAACATATTAATCATACTTCTACATTACCTCATAAAATTACTTCAGTATTTTCATATGAAGAATGTGAGGTATGAACTTACTGGAAAAAAAATCTCTTAAAGTCATCTCACTCGCTGAAGTCAATTTAATCTAGTTGCTTCATATTATAGATAATTTTCCACCATTTACCTTCATTACCATCCAAAAAATTACGATAAAAATGAATTTTTCATGTTACTAACACTGGGGAAGAGAAAATATTATTTCAGTGATACTTATCTACTACTCAGAAACTAGTATAGTAGTAGAACCAATAAAATATTGTAGATATTTCCTCATGAAGAATTCAATATAATTTTGGTTCCTCTATTTATCATTTATATGTTTTTCATGATTCATAGCTGGAAGAATTTCTGTGAACATAACTATAATATTTTCATTCCATCTCCCATAAAATTGTATTGCCTAATAGGAAATTACTTTAATTTTCCATTATATTAAACATTAACACATTTCCTTTGTGTTTAATCTATCAACTAAATCGCAAAATCATAGTGTGATTAATAATAATCATATTGGGAAAACACACAGTCATGAAAAATCATTTATAGGAACTCTAAATCAAGACACCTTATTTTAAATCCATGAAACATGAGTTTTAACCAAAGTTATTCATGCTAATTATCTATTCAAATCCTTTATGATTTATCAGAAAGAAAATGTAAATTAAAAAAATCATATCCCCTGTGAGTGTCAAAATAGGTGTGTTGTAAGGACCTTTGGAAAGTCCCAAGTAACGCTTGATTCATGCCCAATGCACCTTTTTCATAGTTATTACCCCTAGGTATATATATTCTCGAACCATGACCAAATATGGTATCCAAATATGGATGTATCGCAAGGTAAACCACATAATCTATTCATAACCAAAACATTAGGCTTCTACCCTATATTATTCTTATCCTAAGGGTTATCACTACACTTTTCTCATACTACATTCAAAAGGTTTACTATATCAATCCTCTAAGACCAACTATAACAACCCAATTTTATAATATATAGATATTAAATCTTTTTAATGAACATTACTTACATTAAAAAAATACATGTATGAGGGTCATAAAGGTATTGTGCCTTTTGAATGTTGGAAACATAAGCAATTAGTTTATAAGTGAACTGCATCCCCTCCCACTTAGTTCCTCGTGACAAGAACCATTTTTATACATATCAAACATAATACCTATCATGATAACTTAGGGTAATGAAAAATGATAATGTGTGAGATCAGATGCTCAGTAAGAGTAAATTTTGTAAATAAGTAAACATAACATGAGAATAATGGTATGAGAACATGATAATAACATATGAAAACCATACCCTAAATGTCAAAGATCAAAATATTGGGTTATGGAATAAATATTGGAAGTTAATATTCCATAAATCATAATGAAATAAAATAATATGATCAATTAGAGCATAACATTTACATAATACATTGAATTATGTCATACACATAAGCATAGAAAATTATATCCTTAGTATTCAATGGTTATTTCCAAAGCTATCATTGCGGAATATTTTCACTCCCTAAACCATTATGGTAGTCATGGTTTTGTCACTAGACTATCCTAGTGGACAAAGTCACATACATAACTGGTTTCACACCCCATTCCAATCCTACTTATCTCATGAGATATCCATATTTTCTAAATTAATTATAAAAATATATAGGTCCCACCCATCATATAATGAAATTAAAAAAATTGTTCCAAAATATCATAAAAAATTATTCATATCAAAACTCGTGATAAGAAATGGGTTTCATGATCATTACATCATATAATAACCCCTAGAAAAGAAATGGGTTACATATAAAATTCATCCTAACATATCCGAGTGAATAGAAATGGATTTCCTAAACATCTCTACATTATAATATTAAATCATATAGAGAAAGAAAAAGGATGGTACAATTGGATCATATCCCCAATAAAAGATAAGAAATTCCAAATGTTTTTTCTATTAATGAATATTAATTCTATAAAAACATTAAATAATTATTGAGTAAAATATTTTTTCCATATTGAAAATAATTTTTAGAATCTAAAGAACATCCCAAATTTTAAGGAAAAAAATTTCATTGAAATTAATTTTTTATAATTCTAATCGAAACATTAAAACATTGTGTGGTCATGATGGTGGAAAATACTACCCATACCATACACTTTAAAACAAATACTCCTATAACATTTTTGTTAAAAGTCAAAATTTCCATGTTGAAAAAAAGAATATTCCTTTTGATTTTTTTTAAATTTCAATATGGGAAGAAATAACTTCAATAAATCACATGATATTGGTATAAACATATTTAATTTTTTTTGGAGAACATAGATATCGAAGAAAAATAATTTTTGACTGAAGAGAGAAATAAATTTTTTTTCCTAAAAAAACATATTTTTAATCTTCAGAGTTCTGAAAAAGAGTAGAATTAATGGAAAAAAATTAATCTCCATAAATGACCATAGGAAAAAAAAGACTTGTGTTTATTTAGAGATATATTGTTGGAGCCGAAATACATGCTCTTGAATGTGAGAATAATGTTTTGGTTGGTTAAAATCAAAATATGGACCCAAGGAGTTTGGCTATTATCATAAAAGTGGGTTAGTTTCGCAAAGCTTATCCAAAATGACCCTTCGCGGACCTGATCGTGAATGGATCTCCTTTGTGGTGTATTTTTACCTTCACAAACCTGAACATGGATGGATCTCCTCCATGACATCCCACTTCCTTCGTGGTCCAGATCATGAACGGATCTCCTCCATGGCATTTTGTTGTCGTCATTGACCCAATTGTGAACGGATCTCCTCTACAGTGTCCTACTACCCTCATGGAACTGATCATGATCAGATCTCCTCTGTAGTGTCATGTTTCCCTCATGAACCTTATTATAATTTTTCCCTTTACAACATTTTGTTTCCTTTGTGGCACCCCGGATGTTCTCTGTAGCCGGCTCCATGAAATTCACAGACCTTCTCTTCTTATAAATAGAAGGATCCCCTCCCACCCCCCTCGTTCAAACCATTTTTACTATAACCATTCACCTTCCCAAATACCATTTCTCAAACCTCTTTGTGTACCCAAAAATGGATCACCTAAGGTTCTTATTTTGTGCGAGTTTCACCTACTTTGGTTCTTTATGGACACCACCTATAGTGGGGATTCCCTTTGTGATGGCCTTCACCCTTTGTAAAGGAGGGATTCTCCACAGGTTTCTCAAGGTTCCACAAAACATTAAGCCTTCACAGAGAACTCTCTAAATAATAATATCTTTTCTAGGGAGAAGCTATACTCCACCTGATCCCTACCTTTGAAAAGATCCAATCCATCACAAAGCCCCTTTCTTCTATGAAGTACCTTTCCTTCGGGAATCCCCTTTATTTTGTGAAGTACCATTCCTTTGTCAATACCCTCTCTACGAAGCCTTCTGCTTCACGAACCCTTCTATTGTATGGCCACCCAGTCTCATATGATGTATTTTCATGGTCCCTCGAGTGGTACTTAATGTTGTGGTCCCCTGTCTTATGCTTTTTTCTCATAGTCATGCTAACAGATATTATTTACTCACATATCCATGATATAGTGAACCCCGTGAGTGATAACTCATCCACCCTTGTTAACTCCTGGTAGTGCTTTTACTTTTCCTTCCCTAAGTGAAAGTTAGTATAAGTTATGTAAGACCTATGGGAAGGGAGTGAGTCCTCCTCATCTGAGCTATAGGATGTTAAACTTCCAAGCAACCCACATCCCCAACACTTGATGTTAATGTATGAGTTTTTGCATGTGTATCATAACAGAGTAAACTAGAGAGGGTATGGGACTGAGATCCTTTCACTCCCCACCTTTTCAATATACATTCTTTTTCCCACTGGCCTTTTTCACCATGAACTCCTTAGGAAACCTCTACATAATCCCTAACACACCTTTATAGGGTTCTCCCTGTATGATTTCCATATCCTCCTCATATATCTGGACACCCTCATCTGTCTTCCCTCCTAGAGTAGGTCCCAATATCTATTTACTTGGGCCTCTAACCATGCTTATTCCCAAAACCACCCATTGTGGCCGCATATCTCATGACATGATCCTAAAGTCTCTTATTACCTCTTTTTTCTCACACTGAGCATGACTCACGTGGTCTTAGAGTAAGCGTCGACAATGAAATATCCTTTGGGACTCCTTAGTTTGTAATCCCCATGCCTCTTCAAGGAACTATGTGGAATTTGATTCTTGTTATATGGATATGCAGGAGGACTCCCTGAGGTTGAATCCCATCATCCATCTATCCCGACCACTTCATGTCAGTTCACCCTCATCCTACATGACATTAAACTATGAAGTCCTACCTTTCTTGAACCATGTGGGTTTTGATCCCTATCTTCTAAAAAAGGTGTGTTGGGAGCCTCCATGAGGTTCATCCTGACCAATAGTAGACCCATGTGCTCCCTCCAAGGGATTTTCCCTCCTAATGTAACATCATCCCATCTAGGGAAACATCTTATGGATCATCCTCCATGAGGTTTTCTAATAAACCCTAGCAGCTAAACACCTATAAGCCACACACTCAGTCCATACTCCTCCAACCAAGAATGTCCCTCTTGCAATGGGATGCTAACCACGCGTAATCCCCAACATGTCTTTAATTCACTATCCATTGTGTACACCCCTATTCTATGGCCCATACTAATTTACGTGGACTTTTATCTTTTCATTTTTTAGAAAGGTACATAGGAATCCTTCTTGAGGTTCAATCCCATCACACATGCCCCATCCTGGTCTCTCCCTTACACCCTTGGGGTTTGAGAATATCATGCCCCAACCCAATATTCCACTTCCTTTGGTTCCCATACATGTATCCATTCACATTATCCTCCTGCTCGGGTAACTCATTGCCACATACCTAAACCATGTGGGTTTTGATCCATGCCTTCTTTGCAGAAAATGTTGGAAACCTCTCTGAGGTTCATTCCCAACACAATTATCTCCACACAATTTCCATTCCATTCTCACCATGCTACAGTTCCTCCATATCCATACTAATTTTTCATAGGTCTATAAATCATGGTGGGATCACACCATTCAAATGGGCTTCTTCCACCTATAAACATCATCCACTATTTTCTCTTCTTAGCGGCTCCTGGAAAGTTTCCACGCATAAACATCATTCACCTTGGTCACTCCATAGTAGCACCCAAGCCTCTCTTATATGTAATCCTTAGTTATTTTGAACTACATAATATTTTATCCCTATCCTCTAAATAGTGTACATTAGAAGCCTCCACAAGGTTCAATCCCAACCAATGGTAAACCTTTGTGTCCCCCAATTTTGGGTCCACCATCCCTAGTCCACCCCTTATTGTGTCCAGATCAGCATTCATGGTATGAAACCATACCTTTTTAGGAACACGCCATCCCGGTTCTGTCATCATCGGTCATTTTGATCCATCCATATAGTAAACCCTCTAGGTGATCCCTCCTAGGGATGTACCCATTTGATCCACTCTTAGCAGTGTTCTTATCAGTTTGATCTATCTCTACAAGACCTTAAACTCGTAGCATACCTCATTTTAAACAAGGGAATATAAGGAAAACCTTGGAGACATTCCTTTCGCATAAGATACCCCACAATTGATGTGGGAATCCTTGGGTTTATACACCTTTGATAATCCCTCTGATGTGGAAGAATACAGGTGTTATAATGTTCAAGCATCAAGACATGTCACAGATGCCTCAACCTAACTACCCCCTGGCAGAAGGTTTCTGTCCCAACATGACCCTTTGTAATTTCATTGTGGAACCAATGTAATGAAGTATAATACATGAAGAGATGGAACCAAGAAAAAGTTTCAAAAACAAAATCTTAATCTATAAAGGAGGCTTGGACTAGGTGGCGAGTTTTTAGAAGGAATCCACAGAAGGAGGAACCAACATCCCATAATTCTGTTTCAATCAAGGAGAAATCATCACTGAAAAATCAATGGATGATGCCCTCTTTTAGAAAGTGTGAATGTAGGGTAAAATGTGAACATATGTGAACATCTAAACACACTCACGCGGTGCACCCTGGTGGAAATACATCAGAAACAGAAATTTTGACCCTGATGTGAAAATCTTTGCCAAAATATGGAGATTAAAAGCATTCAGGGAACCAAAAGATGATCCTATAACTAGATTCATATATCCAGCACCAGGTCTTACCAAGAAAATAGTTTTCATGGTGTGGAATCCACCAGATTTTGGGGCAGTTAATCACTGGTCACTCCGGTCTGTGGAATTGTCAATATGGATCTTTATCTCTAACTATGGAAGATTGAACAATGTTGGGGAATTGTTTTCCATATATATTTAGAGATGGATGAATATTCCTACTTTAAATGAGCCAAGTTATTGGTACAGAGAACCAATCACCCCCAACCATAGATGTAGGGGTGGGGGGAACGATTCTATGGATTTCCCGCATGGCTCTACCTCCACCAACATGGATTCCAGAACTAAAACTATTGGGCACCCACACCCCATATCACCTAGAGATTTCACTCAGAGGAGGGGGATTGATAATATTTTTTGGAGATATGAATAGAAGGGGGCCATCCCAACAAGGGATATGGCCTACCAAGATCTGGAGGCTTCTATTCCTCATCGTCGTTGTCACCCCCAATAGCTGCATTGGGATCCGCTTCTCCGCAATCCAACATCCAACCATTTTGGGAGTATCTACCTAGAATGAACCTATAAGTAACTACCATATGTTGATGAGGTGAGGGATGTTCAAGTCATCCTGGATTTGACTTAATCAATATATTTTCCAAGGAGGTCTCCCACCATGCTACGTCAATGCCTTCATCTAGTCTCATAGACTGGGGAGCAGGTGGTTTGTACCCATGCACAATCGGCCCTAGTTCAGCAGACCCGGCATAAATGCTCAGTGTAGACTCAATAGGATGCTCGTTAGGGGGATCTATATTCAACAACATTAGGGTTATATTCCACCACTGATTCACTCTATCTATCCCTTATAACTATAGAGTAGGGGGTCACTTTTCTGCTCAATCAAAATAGAGGTCCCAACCATCCCTTGGGCAGTCTGGGTTTACTCTTCCAGTCCCTAGCATGAGCATTAGTTAGTGTGGGCTGACCCATGATGATAGCATCTAGTACGGAGTCCCTCCCTATATAATCATATATCCAAGTGGAGGTCCTCTATGCTCCCACACTCGGCATGGAGGTTCTCCACATGTTGTCATCGCCAATCCAAGTGAAGGTCCTACTCATGACCATGATCTTAGGTATGGAATTTTTCCCCAAATTTCTAGCCATCAGCATGAAGATCCTCTTTGTGTCATCACCAGCTCTAGCAGATGTCCTCCCTTCTCTAGAACTCATTACTATGGATTCCCTCCCCTCACACCAAGAAATAGACAAGAAGGTACCATCGTGTTATGTTCGACATATACTCGGGTTCCTCTCACACCCTAGCTCATCAAATTAGAGCTCATCCCCACTTCAACGACAGCCAGTATGAAAGTCCTCCTCATATCCTATCCAGCTTAGGTGGAGGACCTCCCCACTCTAGAACCAACCTGTGTGGAGGTCCTCTCCATGTATTAGAGTCACTTTACCCTAAATAACCCTCTCGGGGGAGGAGGGAGAACCACCGTCACCGCAAGAAGAATATTGGGAGGCACTAGGTCATTGTGAACCCAGTCTGCTTTTCCAATTTTAAAGAGTAATGTGACTAGATGATAGAGACTTCACTCTGATCCACTATATCATGGTCTGGGGAATGAACCTATCACATTATCTTTTTCCTCCCAGAAAGCGCGATACACCATATCCCTGAGTTTCTCTGCAAATACATACTAGAGGAGGAGGATTTTTGTCCCTTCTAGGGTCTTGCCATTTAGTTTTCTTTACAATCACTTGATTCACTCTCTACCTCAACATGAGATTAGGGGGAATTATTACAGGGTTTGGTATATAATGAGATCCAGCCCAATCCACCACAAACAACCCCCCCCCCCCTATGTAGGAAGCAACGGTCAGTACCCCATCCTAGAGGGATATGGTGATGCAGTCAGTATAATCCCCGAGAGATAGAACAGTATGTAGAGGTATGTCAACTCAGACACCATACTCCCCACTAAACATACCACCACCACATTGGTCTATATCAATTCTTTTGTTGATTCCCCATTCACCCTAGTTGATGAATGGGGAAATCAAACATTGGATTATGCTTCTGACTGAAGGAACCTATTGGACATTCTAATCGCGGATCACATCCCCAAGATGTTATGGCCAATTGCAACTCTGAAATTCAGAATCCCAGAGTCCCTTGACCTAGAAGAGGTTATGTGTCTCTGGCGTACCCTATTAATGATGCATTTATATCTCTTTCATCATTTACTAGCTTATCCAAGGATCTAGGAACATTGTGATAATATCAGCCAGCAATGTCGCCCAGTCTTGTTGGTTGCACTTCCCATGGACCAACACCCTATATCATCTGGTTATCATTGGATTCTTAGGTAAAAATGTGTACAGAGCTCCAATGTTCTCTGTAAAGTTATTGTTGAGGCATATCCACATTTTCATATCCATAGTCAGGGGTAGTATGCAGCTCTTCACTTCAGCCTGATTCTATGACAGCCTGACTCACCCAGTGATATCAAGCACATTCCACCAAGTATAGTCACAGTCAACATGGATGAAATCCTAAATAAGGAAGTCGATATGGGACTCCTTGAAGAGAAATTACCCCCTAGGGTAGTACCCCATCTTTTGGATCACCCATGTGTTTTCACTAGTCAAAAGTGGCATTTTCATTGTCTTTAAGACTCATCTAAATCATTCTATCTCGGTCAGGACCCAACCAAGGGAATTCTCTCCCCCTAAAGGTGTAAAACCCCTTGACATGTCTAGTTTAGTGATAAATACTGACGATGATCTTCAAAAGGCCATGTTTCATCAACATCTCCCGGAGTGGAGAAGGATCATTGATGATCTCCTCACCGAGTACACTGCCAAATGATGTCCCGATTATAGTGATCCCTGGTATGATCCCAATAATCCCCTACTAGGGCAGAAATGGTAGGTGAATCTCCTTCCCAATGAGTTGCCTCCTTTTGATCTTGATAAACCAACCCATCTAGATAGGGAAAATTCCAGAGTGTATGGAAAGCGAGCATGATATGCATCGCTGAATCCACCAAGGCAGTAAAAAACACTTCTCAGAGATCTGAATATATAAATGGATCCCCCAGTATCCCCTTGGGTGGATCTATAGGTTCTTCCTATAGGTTATTCATAGTCCAATACTCCAACATCCCCATATGTTTTTCCACAAGCTGCTCTATGAGCCGCTAGGCCCACCGATCGTGTTGAAGAGCCTACCAACACACTGGTGTTCAGAAAACCTCATCAAGAGGGGAATCTTCACCAGGGTGAGCCTACGACAGATCTTATTTCCCATCTTGAGGCTCCTCAGACTCAACAAGTGGTGATCCCAAATGATGGAAAGTCATATCTGACATGGGTTGATGATATGTCGTCACCCCCATATTTTGGGAACCCATCTTTCTCCCCCTTCAATGGGATGGGTGACTCGCTACAGCACCTGTCCCACTTCATCTCATGATGTGGACCTATGTAAGGGACTCCAGCATAGTAGGAGGCCTCCAATATCTTATGCTTCGTATAGAAAATGAAAGTACCTCTATTCATCTGGCACAACCAGCTACCCATTGGGTCTATTTCTAGTTGGGAGGATCTCCATAGGTAGTTTCTTTATCATTTCAGCTCCACTACCCTCAAGAAAAGAATTTTTGACCTCTTTATGTTCAAGTTAAATCTAGATGAGCATGTTGCAGACTTTGTCTCTTGGTGTAAGGGGATCACATATTCCCCCAACATGCCCATGAATCAAGAGTAGTTACCAACGATGTGAATGGGGATTGTGAAGAAAGAATTGGTTTCATCCCTCATCACTCATAACTTCCCTGGTGGATTTCAGGATTACTATAACAAGTCTTAGTGCCTATATGAGGCCTTGCAGCAAGCCAGATATGCATGTTCTTTGACTCTCGCAGCTTATACAAGAAGGGGTGTTAAGGCTGAGATAGTCGTTGTTGTGCAAGTAGAGTCTCCCAGACTGTTGGAGTTATTTCTAGTATAGCCACCTCCACAACCTCAGCGAGAGATGCTCCCTCAGCCTCATGTTCAGGGTCAGTAGCACTCACCATAGAATCGGCAGGTGCCACTTCGTCAACTGTCGCAACCAATGCAAGATAATCAGGTCCCACCTCATCACTAGAATCCATCCTTTTATTAGATACAAGCACCCAGTGTCCATTTCTGAAATAGTAGAAACCTAACCTAATCATTAGATGAGGATTAGGTTCCCAATTATTTCTACAGTGTCATGAATTAGGGAATTCTGAGGCTTCCAGCATGCAGAAATCCCAAAGATGGGGATCTCATTGATTTCCCCAGTAACTACCCTTGTCACTAATTCCTCATGCACACTCTCAATTAGTTTTATGAGTTCAAGGATTGGCACCAAGACCAGTTCGACAACAACATAGTCATATTGAGTCCTGCCCCGGTGCAGGTGGTGTGTGTTTCTACAAAGACTAACAACAACGGTATGGGTGAATGGAAGTATGTCTCCAACCATTGGTCTCAGAAGTATGATTAATATATGGATCGCAAATTAGTTTATCATGATCATGGTATCATCTATGCTCATTTGAATCATTCAGAGTCTTTCAAGGTTGCCACACCTCCCTCTACTTCCACTGTCGTGTCTACATCTATCCTTCATCTTCTTGAATGAGCAGGAACTAGTAGCGTAAGGAGTAAAATACCCCTATTTGTACCAAATTTATCTCATAATATTACTGAATTCATGTCTCCAGCGATGGGGATTTCCCCCAGCATCTTCCCAATAATGGAGTATTCTTCAAGTGATATTGAAGAGTATGCCTCGATCAACACCATCAAACTACTGAATCCTTACATGGATCCCGATGACGAGGAACACCATACATGCCCTCTTAAAGTCCCCAATTAACGTCATCATTGATAAAATAGTGGGTATGTAAATTAAAAGAATGTATTGTTTAGTGCTTTTGACCAATACATCCATGCCACCGATACTAAATAACAGGCTTAGCGTATAGCTCCACATGGATAGTCCTCTCATCCAGTCTCATCCGATTTTTTTCCCACCACCATTTGTACTGCTCGATATGGATGAGCTTCTGTGATTATTCTATGATCAACGACATTCAGTCCTGGAAAAAAAATTTATCACGCTGATGGATGGCCATCATTTTACATGGTTAAACTAATGAGCAATGTGATATCCCCAGCACCAGTCAGAATCTTCCGGTCTGATCAGAATTTCCCATCATACACCCTACTATAGAGAAACCTCCTATCAGAAGACACGTGTACTTGGCAAGGAAGAATGATATACTAAATCACCTCACTAGCATCCCTAAAAATATCTCAATTTTTAAGGCTCTCCAATTATCTGAAGATATGTGTGAGTCCCTCGCATTGGCTTTGATAAACATCGACTAGCTCGAAATAGAGGTTGTGGTTGTGGATTCCTTCCATGATGAGGAATTTGAGAATGAATAATTATAAGTCATAATTTCATTCTTTGATGAATATGAAGGTTCTTATATGTAGGGGAACATCCACCCATTGTATATCACTAGCCATTTAAATGGCGTGGAGGTCCACCATTGTCTTCTGGACACCGGTACTAAGATCAATCTTATCTCAACCCCATCATTCCATAGGATGGGACTATCTGTACCATATTTGGATCCCTCTGACCTGAATATTCGAGTTTATCATAGGAAATAGTAGACACCGCTTGGAAAAATCCTCTTGAAGACCCAATTCAGTGGTCTAATTTCTTGTACTGATTTCATGGTTGAATTGCATGACGTCGCCTAAAATTCATTGATGGGTAGACCCTAGATCCACCTGCACGCAATATTTCCTTTATCCTATAATCAATTCCTCAAGTACTCCCTTAATAGTCGATTTGGGATGCTCAAAGGTGATGCATCTCCCTTTGCTTCTTGCGAAGCCTAATATCTAGATGCCAACTATTATAGGATCAAGGTAAAATAGGTTCAAGAAAATGAGGTTGAGAACGCTATCACTACAGATGACCCATGTACATATTTAGATGATTCTTTCAACCTCCCAATTAACCATTTTGAGGCCACTACCTTGGACTTGGGACATTCCTTCATTATCTATGGAACAAGAAGAAAGTGTGTTCCCAGGTTCAAGGAACACTAGAATATAAATTTGTACTACTATAAGAATTAGGCTCGTGTGATTCCAAATCCCCTTACCCATATGAGTTATTGGGATGTTCTCCCCATGGGATAGAAATATGATATACTTTCTTATTCCACTATGTTGGGCTGACCCAACATAAGCCAATGCACTAATACTAGTTTGATATTATCAAGAATGGTCCCTTGGGTTAAAGGTTTGATGGAATTGGAAAAAAATATTTTCTTCTCATGGTTTATGTTGTGTGAGAGTCTCCAAATAGAGATTCAACTACTGCTTAGGCTGGTACCCACATTCTATTAGAATCAACTAACATGAATTGATTTCTCCATGTCGTTGATCCTCTCATTATAGATGTTGAAGAGGATTTGGAAGAAACCCCTCCCACATTTTAATATGGTGTATCCACCACATTCAATGAGTTGGTATAGGTGAATCATGGTACCAAGGAAGACTCGAGACCAATGATGATCAATGCAGACATGCCTGTGGAAGAGCAACAATAGTATGTGGATTTATTGAAATGACATCAGGATGTATTTTCATGGATCATTGATGAGATTCCATGATTTGAGACTTGTATTTTTTCCACCATATTGGCCTCCCAGTAGGTCATTTATGATTCATACAG
Organism: Viscum album; assembly: GCA_963277665.1. NCBI lineage: Eukaryota > Viridiplantae > Streptophyta > Magnoliopsida > Santalales > Viscaceae > Viscum > Viscum album. The sequence goes on along the minus strand of OY728163.1, from coordinate 255,684,287 downwards.
TCTCTCAAAAAAATGAACTCCTCTCATTGTGCCATGGTCAAGGCCGAAGTTGATAATATTATTAATTCCAACATTATCAAGGAAGTCTAGTACCCGAGATGGTTAACCAAAATCATACCCATCAGTAAGAAGAATGGATATATTATAGTATTCATCGACTTATAGGATTTAAAATACCATTATTTGGGGGAAACATTATCCTTCCTATGACATATTTGTTAATGAATCCTACTGCTATATTCCAAGATCTCTTCTTAATGGATGGGTATTTTAGATACAATCAAATATGAATGACCCCTAAGGATGAATAATCCATTGCCTTTAGAGTACCACAATTTATTTTATGTTACTAGTTAATGAATTTGAGTTTGAAGAATGTAGGTGCATTTTATCACCATTCCATTCACCTCATATTTAAGACGATCCTTATAACATTAGTGGAATGCTACATGGACAATATGGGGGTCAAATCCTGCCAATGTAAGGACCATATCAGAGATCTTTATAAAGTGTTCATCTTACCCTTATCCATCCATCTAAAAATTAACCCCTTGAATTTTTTCTTTGAGGTAACCTATGGAAAGATCCTCATCTTTTTTGTTAGATACAAAGGCATTGATATCGATCCATAGAAGATTAAGGATATCATCCAGATTCTTCCTCCAAGAAATCTCTGAGATCTCTAAGGTATTTAAGGCCACATGTCCTAAATACTCTAACCATTATGAGTCAAGATATAAAGTGTAATCCATTTTCTTGACTCAGAAATAATTTTTTTTATAAGTGAGATGAAGATAGAAAGGTTGTCTTCGAAAATTTTAACTTGTACTTGATTCAACCTCTAGTTCGGATGCCACTTATCTCTAGAAAGTTGTTGGAACATTATGTGACTACCCTGGAATGATCCCTCAGCACCCTTCTCTCCAAGAAAAATAGTGAAGGAACATAAAATATTTTATACTATCTCAGTCACATATTCCTCAACACAAAGATCAGATATTCCTCTGTCCAGAAGGGCTTCCTTGCACCGTTTTTTTTTCAGTGTAGAAGTTGTGGCATGATTTGAAACACCATGAGATACATTTGGTGTCCCATATAGACCCAATAAAGTATATTCTAAACTTCCCCATGTTGTCAGGTCTTATAGCTCAGTGGATAGTGATCCTTCAGCAGTTATACACCATTTTTGTTCCACAAAAAGTTGTTAAGGGTCAGACACTATAAGACTTCCCTACCTCCCATCTGGCCCCTATAGAGAAGTATATGGATCTTGACTTCCCATATGAGGCCATACTCTCAGTGGATTAAGCCATGTAATATTGGAATATTCACTTGGATGATTCCTCGTAGAGCTCTACCAGTAGGAGACTCAATGATCCTAGGCTCAACAGAGTAGGCCTGGGTGTCGTCTTCATCATGCCAATACATACTATAATGCCTTATTCGATCTTGTTTTTACAAATATGTACCAATAGTGAGGTGGAGTATCAGTACCTCATCACTGGTCGCAAGACGGACCTTGATATAGATTTTCCTCACCTACATGTGAAGGGGGGCTACAAAATGGTCATCTAGTAGGTCGATAGTGAAAACATCATTAGGAAGCCGGAGCCCGTACCCTTTTTAGAGTGTACTCATTAGGTAATGTCTTGGTTCCCTTCCCAACCTAGGGTCATTCATATTACTCAATCATAGAATGATCAATTTGATTCCTTGACCATCTTATTCGCTAATCTAACCGATATTGAATAGGATGATTTGATCATCCATGTGGTGCATCGAAGAGTCATCACTCTCCTCACTTCGAACGATGATGATAAATAGTGAGTAGGTCGTATCACCACCGATGCATCCACATAGGGACCTCTAGATTCCCCTATCATAGTAGAAGAGACCCCTAATTTGACAAATCCCTTTTTTAGTACCTCCAACACAATAGTTTCCATGTATTCAAAGATGAACTTGAGTGAATCCATTAGTGTGTAGTACTATTTACCCTCCAGACTTGTCTTATCCTTGAGCAGATCCTCTACAGGCATGGGTTTGATAGAGTTATCCTCCACCCCATTCAAGGAGATGAGATTTACCAGATTATACAGGATGTTAATACCATTTCCTACATAGCTCATCAGGCAGGGTTGAAGCTCTCCCACCTAATATAAAGGTTTGGATACTTCTTTCCCACCATGATCAATGACTTCATAGAGTTCACCAATATCTGTTATGCATTCCATATCCATTCTAACTTTGTACATTATCCATCGAAGCCTATCCATACTACCAAGTAATCTTTCCCATTTTCGATCTGGGGGATCAATGTTGTGGGAAAATATATACCAGTGAAATATTTCTAGTGTTGGTTCATCTTGACTTCCACATATTTCTTTTCCAAGTGGGCAGAGGCGATTCAGTTCAAATAAGTCAATTATCATTTTTTATTTAAGTTCGTGAGATCTAAAGTCATTCATAGATTTAGAGTCTCTCACATCATTCTCACTGATAACAGAAAAGAAAATTGGACTGATGAACTAAATAAGTTATACACCAAGCATAGTATCTAGTCCAACCATACTTCCTACAATCATGTGTAAGAAAATTGTAAAATTTAAGTGTTCAACAAAACCCTCTCTAACATATTGCATAATATGGTTTTTTAGAATAAGGAAAATTGGCCGAACAACCTCCTCAACACTCTTTGGGATTATCAGACGAAAAATCGCAATTCCCCTTACGAGACCCCATATTCAATGTTCTATGGTATAGAGGCATCCCTATCCATAGAGATTCAGTTGTTTTCACTCCACATAGTATTCTATGATCCGAATATGTCAAACAAGGTGTAATAAGTCCTTATGGATAAACTGGATGCCTTCGATGAGAATAGGCTTTAGTCCTATCACAATATAGAGAGCCACCACAATAAAATCACTTGGGAGTTTAATAAGAACGTTTGTCCTTTCCCTTTCATTCAGTGTGACATGGTTTCATCCTTGAGGAGTCTAATGAAACCCCAAAAGAATCCACCAAAGTTGGTGCCCAAATGGGAGGGACCTTACATCATCCACAAGGTCTACCCTAATGGCACACACTCACTAGTCACCAGGAATGGTGAGTGTATTACTCCTCCCACTAACACAAAATTCCTCAAGCAGTACTGTGCATAAGTACCCCTTCTTCCCATATGATGGTAAACTGAAAATAGGGAATATGCCTTACAGTCCATTCTCAATGACTATAAACTAATACCTCTTCCTTGTCCAAGCTTCATGACAATAAACTGTGTTGCAACCATTCATCCTTATCATATGATGTTAAACTACAAGTCATCTTGAGAACTGTGCTTGGATTGATTCCTTCCCTTGCAGGATATGTAGGAACACACAAACATTTCATATTTTTTTTCCGGACCTAGATTCCTCATTTCCTATCCAACGACATGAGGTTCCTTCTGGGAGTATGTGGTGTGATGTGCAATTCCCTTCTGTCCCCATGCATGTATGTTTTGTTTTATAATGATATGTGCATCTTATTTGTAACATTGTTGTACAACCATCCATCCTTACTGTATGATGTTAAACTGAAAAACACTTCAAGAAATACTTGTGGCTTGATTCTTATCCTCCTGGTATATTTGGGAATGCTTGGACATTTTTCCTTGGGTTCATCCCCAGGTTCCTCGACCTTTTCGGCCACAGGGACCCATCTTATGGTCCAAGTTTTTCAACTGTAAAATATGATATCACCCATCCTAAATGACTTTAAACTATTTTATCTTTCTTAAAAGACATTAAACTCTAAATCATTCATGGTTCTTTCTGAATGACCCTAAATGTTAAATACCCCTTCATCCCATATGATGTTAAACTTCATGGCACATTGCCAAAATATTCTTCCTCCAGCTCCTGGTCCTGAGTTTCCTCTTGGGGGTTTGTGGAGTAGTGTGGACTCCTTTGGTCCTCATTCACACCTTTTTTTCAACAACACCATGAACATACCCTTTGGGACATTATCCCTCCATGTATTATCTACATGAAAATAAACTACATTGCAATCATTAGTCCTTACCACATGACATTAAACTGTACGACATTTACAGAACTATGTATGTCTTGATTCTCATCCTCATGGGATTCATAGGAACACCTATGTGATTTGTCTTTTGGTCCAACCCTAGGATTTTAATATCCTTTTTCATCTATTCAACCTCTTGGCCTAATTTCCTCTTTTTACTGATGCATGGTGTGGTGTGGAATTCTTTGTCCTCATTTGCGTCGGGTTTGCTTTATCATGCCATGCAAATCCCCTTTGGGACCTTATTCTCCAATATTCATCCTAACTGCATTACATTAAACTGTACAAATTTTTGAGAACAACATATGGATTGTTTCTTGAACTCATAGAATATATAAGAATTCCCATACGCTTTTTCCCTGTGTCTAGACTTAGGTTGATCAACCCACTTTTCCCATTTTCCTTACTCATCCTTTTGAGTCATCATCCTAGTTGAACCCCTAGACCTCTGTATTTCCACATCAACATGATTCGATTCATCGTTGTATGGGACTTAGAGTGTTGGATTCGGTATGGAAATTATTTCATCCCGCCACCACGATTTGTGTTCCCTTTTTTGGGTCCCCATAATATTTCACATCTGAAAGGACCCCCAAACAGCCTGGTCCCATGCCACTTTGTCTCACCTACCATTATGGTCCAACATCCTAGAGGATCTCGAATGGCAATTTGATACAAGTTCAGTGTTTCAAATATGTCTAGTAGTTAATGATCAGTTGTTTTTTCCCATTACTGGTCTCATGATATGGATATTTTGCTTCAAACATGGTTATAAGTTATCTTAAATCATTATTTACAACTCAGTCACACCCCAAATTTTGGTCTCATGGTTCAATTTCCTTATCATATCCTTATGTCTAAACAGGATTTCATTACCCTTAGTGTCATTCCTTCATGCACCATTGGGCGTTGAGTATGGGACCCCCTAATAGTTTGGTCTCATGCCCCTTTGTATTACCTATCATCTTTTGTTGATGTCCCCAAGGATCTTGAGAAAAAACTCAATACAAATCCCATGTTGCAAACATGGTCAGTGGTTGATCATCAGTTGGTTGTTTTAATTTCCGACTAGTTAGATATGGAAACTGTGTTTGAAAAAAATTTAGTGGTTATCCTCTATTTTCATTTCACCCCCACTATGTTCCAAATTTTGGGTATTGTTGACCATACTTATCATTCTCCTTTGTTAGGATTGTTTCCAATGCCCATGGTGTTGTCCCGCTCATGCATTAGAGAACATTAGGAGAGGTGGGTTGGATACTCAGAGAAACCTATTCTCTAGTCCCTTCCCGCTTTCAATCCAATAACTCTAGGTGGTAAGTCGGCCCCTGAGTGTTCAATGACTGGTTGGAACTTTCGTATCTCTAGTGAACAGTTGTATGGTTGTCCCTTGTTTCTCACATCAGGAATGACCCATGTGATCTTAGGGATTGATTGTCGGTTGTTTCATAGATATTATTGAAATGAAGTAATAAAAACAAGAAATAGATATTTCCATGAATGAATTGTAATTGAGAAATTAGGCGAAGGAAATATGTCTTATTTTGGACAAAACACAGCCCCTATGTATCGACTCCATCAATGGAATGATTTAATACTTCCACTCTTTGGAATAGATATTCAAGGGTTTCCATCCACTTCCCAAGATCTTTCTTCTCATTAGAATTTGTATATTGAAGCTCGTCATCCCTTATCTACATTCAATCCCATTCAGCTTGTATTTTCGCTACTTGATGGTTCGCATGAACTAGTTGTTTCTGGGCCACCACTAGTTGGGATTTTAGCCGTTCAACGAGCCCTTTCGGCATAGATATGAATGTGAATCACTCACTCAACATCCCATCGACCCGTTGGATCTCTTTCTCGACCTCTTCGAGTTTTAGGATATTTTCGGACTTTTCCCAGGACCATTCGACATCTAGGTGTTCACTAATAACCTGCATCCTCTCAGCAAGGTAGTCCCTGACCAATGTGTGAAGATGTCGTTCATATACCCCTTGAGTGCATAGATCTCATAGCCACATTCTAAGTGATCCCATTCAGCCTATCCACTAAGGTTCTCAAACCTCATTGGGGAAGTGCTTTATTAGCTTCCATTCTCGGCATCAGGTCTTGTGACTATCATCAGCTGCATTAGAATCAGATTCATTCTTCTCCAAAGGATCTTTCAGTTCATAGTTAGGAAATACATCCTAGAGCAAAATAGTAGGATCTTCTTTTGGAATCGCATCTGAAGAATCGGGTTCCAGGTTTTCTTATTTTTCTCGTCACTTGATTTTTCCTCGATGATGTTAGCCTAGCGGGTTCCAAGTTCTGATCCACCAATGGCTTCACTGACCACCACAATTGATTGCTCACCAGGAACTATAGCTTGGATAGCTTGGGTGATTGATTCTGTATAGACTATGACCCCTCTTGATAAAGGGGCCCTGGGTTCATCATCCAACGATACTAGAAAGGTGCCCACCATTCTAAGAACTATTAAAACAAGGATTATGTTAGTAATTTTTATTGATCAAAACAACAGGTGTGCCTACAAGTGGAAGGAGACTTATGATGGCCAAAATCATGGTCTCACCTCTAGCTTTTCATTAATGGAATACCTGAGCATGGTACCCCTTATAAGTTGTAAATATCTAAAGATTTCAAAGATGTTGACCTTGCTTCCCCAACATTGTTCGATTCTATAGTTTTTGATTCTTTGGATGTGGGTTCCAATGGTTGGTCCTCCACATCCATTGTCGCATCTTCTTTTTTGATGGTAGATGCAGTCTACACAAGGTCCCTCTACACAATAAAATGTAATTTGATGGACTAAGATGAAGTGATAGAGGATAGTATCATAGGAGATAAGCTCGGTTTTACTTTAAGAGTTACGGAAAAACCTCCCAGATAAGTCTCCTCTATGTCCATGATTTTGCCTTCCTTTGGAGGACATTCCTTGTAATCTACTTCCTCCTCACCTTTCTAAAGTTCATCAGTGTCGAACACTTCCCCCAGGAACTCTCTAAGTTAGAAAAAGGAAAACACTCCACCATTTGAGACACTTATGTAAAGAGATTAATAGTATTGCTCAATAACACCATTACTCATCTTTTTAGTGGTCGTTCCATGCCTCAGGAGTATAATAGTTCCCCTAATTATTTTACAAACTTTATTCCCATAGTCTGGGTCACCATGAAGCCATTGTTGGAAAAGCTTATTTTCCCCAGCTATATCACATGCTTATTCAAATTTTTCTAGATTTAATCGACATTGAGCAAGTTTTTATAGAATTATCATTCTTTCTAGGCCTCTAAATAAATGGTATTAGGAGGAATAACATCATGAAATCAGTTCTTCTAGAGAGCCTAAGGAAACACCTTGTGGAAACCACTTGATGATTCTCCTCTCTCTGGGGTCATCCCATTTGGAGCGATCAAGTCTAGAATTATCGACTCCCTTGCCTCACCTTCAAATGGTGTTGGTTTATGGCCTGCTACCCTTAATTTATCCACCTAATCACCATAACCAGTGTTGGTACCACCCTCAAAACACCCCCTTACTACCACTCAACCTTGATTTTGCGGTGTGGATACCAATGCTTAACATTCCAGGATTGTCATCCTCTTCAACTTCTCACTAGGGTAAGAAGCTGCCCAACTCAATGGATATTTATGAATCAATCTGAATGAAATGGTGGGTGGTGGTACCTTTTTCAATATCTTTCCATCCTCCCGTGTGAAAATCAACTACATTTCTTTTATCACATACAGGTGGTTCTCGTGACACACCCCCAAGTACACCTTTATAGTCAGCCTCTAGATACATATGAATTGTATATTTTGAACTGGTGGGGATTATATGGTTCATGTATGCATTCACAATCCACCTATGTGACCAACCTAGCACCACAGAGGGATATATGATATGACCACTTATCTATAGTATATGTTCCATCATTGGTGAATGCTCTAGTCGACAGGGGAAATGGGTGGAAGATTCCCTGATCATCTTGCACAGTTTTTCTCAGCACAACCGTCATGCCATGTTTTAGCGGGGATCTCCCCATGATATTCAGAATCACAAGTCAAGATTTTATCCCAGGTGGAGATATGGGATTAAAGCTTTTGTATCCTCCCTTGTGTACAACAATCCAGTTGTATATGAAATGGAATGTCATGCACACCCACAAAAACACCTTTCCCACAATTATGTTCCAATGTAGATGATATAAATTTTCTATAACTAGTATGCCCTGGTTGATGGGTTCTCCACAATCTAGTTATGCCACTATAATAAATGTGCTCGACCGCGCTCTCATGTGCACATCCCTAAACGGCAGCATCCACCCATAGAACAGTGTAGAGATGAATTCATCCAACCTGAATATCAGTTGACGCCAATCCTTAATGTTGTAACCCCAAATTTTCCCTTAGGTATCCTCCAGGATCTGTCAGTAGGAACCTTCCTTGACCCTCCATGATCCCCTTGGGTAGGTTGGGGGTATTGTTTGAAGTTTCCTTGGAACTTCTCCTCCTTCAGGTGGATAGTTCAGAAAGTAACTAAACAACTATTTGAATTGGATGTATATAGTATTATTCTGTCATCGTTCATTCCCGGCACCAGGTTCAGCAATGTCATCACAAAAAATTTCATTTTTTCTACATCCTTACATAAATTAATGATAGTAAGGAACTCATCAAAAATCCTTCCCAAAATCGGATGTCGGAGATTTGATGGATATCCCAGATCCTGGTATCAACCTCCCCATGATGCTGGTGGAATGTATTGGTATCCAGTGACCATCATCTTAGCAGTTCCGACGTGAATTCTGTTGGTTCAGAAACATGGAATTGGTAATCCCATGCTGCTTCATATAGTCCTACCCACCCCAGTACAAGCTTGAACTCGACACAAGATGCACAAACCTAGTATGCCCGGCCCACTCATCAGTGAATTTGTCACCGTAGAACAGATATCATCTATTGATCCACCCCTTCCCAGGATTCCAAATCCCTTCCTTTATGATATCCACTATATCTACTAAACCTGGCTTCCTCCAGCATTACGTGTCACCACCGCAGCAATCCACGTCACCCAAATCAAACTCTACTTCCCCATTATACCCCTCATCCTCGCGCAGCAACTCCAATTCCTATCACCGCTTCCTGTATACGCACCGCCCATTCTCGATTAGGTTTTCCCAGCTTCCGAATACCTCCCTCGCCTCCTCTATTCCATCTCCATCCTCGACCCATGCGCGACTCCTTCGTCGTCAATCCTCAACACCGATGCTCCATTCCACTCATCTACTCCCCCGTACAAACTCTCGATTCGTCGCATCCTACGGTACGTCCACTATTTCATTAAACTATTCTGCAATCTTCACATCTGTTCTCACAAATCGTCCACCTGTAAAACGTAGTTTCCAATCACGATCTCCTCCTCTTGCCTACCGTAACCAACTACCAAATTGACGATAGTAAGATTCATTGGAGTTCTTTCCGAAAACTATACTCATCTGCACGATTCACTGATTTTTTTCCCGCCTCAAAACTTCTACATACCTGCTACATCTATACTGCAATATCTACATACCAGCTATATGATTTTAGTTAATTATTATTACTACTATGGATGATTTTTTTTATCTCCAGGTTTGTCATTCTTAAATAAGCTTTAGCCGCAACAAACCTGTACAGCTCCGGCTTTTACCTTCTGCAGTCTCCAGGTCTACTGATTTTTCATTGCCCGGTCACGCAAATATAAGGTCTGTGCTACTCAATCTTCCATTCTTAAACAAAGTCTACTATGTAAACATGGTCTTTTGTTTAGACTGTCTGAATCTAGATCCTTTATGTTGATTGTCAAAATTATTTGTCTACTTTTTAATCTTTAACTCATATGACCTATTTACTCGAGCTCTCTGTAATCAACTCTTTTAGTCCACGTGATTCAGCTCTAAGGTTTTCATTCAGCAGTTACCAGGACTACTGATTATCCACAGCCTGATCGCCCAAACATTAGGTGTGAGCTGCTAAATGTTTTTATCTCCACTTAATACATTTATCTTCAATGTCTCTTATTTTAATTAAATTATTTGAGGGGACATTACTGATTTTTTAGCATGTTTCCAATGGATTAATTTTCAGTTTCACAATGTTAGATGCCTAAAAAGTGTGTTGCATTTATTGTGTACCTAAAATGGGGTGATGGGACATAGAAAAGAGCTTCTGTGATTTATGAGGTATTGAAATAATTGATCATTTACCTATCTGGTACATCTATTTTCATGTTTTAGGAATTACTATTCCATGAAATCAATTTTTAACCACTAGCATATGGGTAATAAGAAGGTGCGGCATCACAATTTCATATGTTGGGATCCCCTACTGCGACAAAAACATTCAGGTACCCTATCCCATTTCCAGAACATCTGTATGAATGTTTTTGAAGAAGACTTCACATTACACGTTGTATAAGAGGAAGATTACATATTACAGATTTTTGAAGCATATTGGATACAGTTATTGGATCAGGTAAATGTTTTTACACTATATATTTGTCATCCACTAAGTTTTATTTCTCAATTTGACAATATATTTTTCTCTTAAATCTTGCCATAACTTCTAATCATTGATTATTTATAGGATCTGTAATAAGATTTTACAGTTCATACTACTCATTCCATATGGTTTACTACTCATTTTTATAATATTTATATCTGTTCATTTAGTGTTACTATTACTATTATTCCTACATTATGTCTCTGATAAAGACTGCTGATCAATATGTTAATATTGATAATGAAAAAATCTTTAACAAATTCTGGCACCCTGTCCCAATAACAGAGCATCGTAATGATTGTTTTTGAAGCAGACTACACATTATACGTTATATAAGAGAAAGATTCCGTATTACAGATTATTGAATCATATTGCATATAGTTATTGGATTAGGTAAATGTTTTTACACTATATATTTGTCATCCACTAAGTTTTATTGCTCAATTTGACAATATATTTTTCTCTTAAATCTTGCCATAACTTCTAATCTTTGATTATGTATAGGATCTGTAATAAGATTTTACAGTTGATACTACTCATTATGTATGGTTTACTACTCCTTTTTATAATATTTATCTCTATTCATTTAGTCTTGCTATTACTTGTATTCCTTCATTATGTCTCTGATAACCACTAATGCTCAATATGTTAATATTGATAATGAAAAAATCTTTAACAAATTCCGGTACCCTGTCCCAATAACAGAGCATCGTAATGATTGTTTTTGAATAAGACTACACATTACACATTATATAAGGAGATTCCATAATACAGATTATTGAATCAGATTTGAAACAGTTATTGGATCAGGTAAATGTTATTACACTTTATACTTTCCATCCTGTAAGTTTAATTACTTAATTTTGCAATACATTATCCTCATAATTATTGCCATAACTTCTATTCTTTGATAACGTATTGGATCTGGAATAATTTTATACAGTTGATACTACTAATTATGTATGGTTTACTATATCTACTAAACCAGGATTCCTCCAGCATTACGTGTCACCACCGCAGCGATCCACGTCACCCAAATCAAACTCTACTTCCCCATTATACCCCTCATCCACGCGCACCAACTTCAATTCCTATCGCCTCCTCCTGTATACGCACCGCCTATTCTCGATTAGGTTTTCCCAGCTCCTGAATACCACCCTATCCTCCCCTTTTCCGTCTCCATCCTCGACCCATGCATGACTCCTTCGCCGTCGATCCTCAACACCGGTGCTCCATTCCACTCATCTACTCCCCCGTACAAACTCTCGATTCGTCGCGTCCTACGGTACGTCCTCTATTCCATTAAACTATTCTGCAATCTTCACATCTGTTCCCACAAATCGTCCACCTGTAAAATGTAGTTTCCAATCACGATCTCCTCCTCCTGCCTATTGTAACCAACTACTAAATCGGCGACAACAAGATTCATTGGAGTTATTTCTGAAAACTCTACTCATCTGCGCGATTCACTGATTTTTTTCCCGCCTCGAAACGTCTACATACCTACTACATCTATACTGAAAAATATACATACCAGATATATTTTTTCAGTTCATTATTATTACTACCACAGATGGTTTTTTTATCTCCAGGTTTGTCATTCTCGAATAAGCTTTAGCCGCAACAAACCTGTATAGCTCCGGCTTTTACCTTCTGTTGTCTCCAGGTCTACTGATTTTTCATTGCCCGAACGCGCAAATATAAGGTCTGCGCTACTCAATCTTCCATTCTTAAACAATGTCTACTATGTAAATATGATCTTTTGTTTACACTGTCTGAATCTAGCTCCTTTATGTTGATTGTCAAAATTATTTTTCTACTTTTTAATCTTTAACTCATATGACCTATTTACTCGAGCTCTCTGTAATCAAATCTTTCAGTCCACGTGATTCAGCTCTAAGGTTTTCATTCAGCAGTTACCAGGACTACTAATTATCCACAGCCTGATCGCCCAAACATTAGGCGTGCGCTGCAAAAATTTTTTATCTCCACTTAATAAATTTATCTTCACTGTCTCTTATTTTAATTAAATTATTTGAGGAGACATTACTGATTTTTTAACACGTGTCCAATGGATTAATTTTCAGTTTCACAATGTTAGATGCCTAACAAGTGTGTTTCATTTATTGTGTACATAAAAGGGGGTGATGGGACACAGAAAGGAGCTTCGGTGATTTATGAGGTATTGAAATAATTGATCATTTACCTATCTGATACATCTATTTTCATGTTTTAGGAATTACTGTTCCATGAAATCAATTTTTAACCACTAGCATATGGGAAATCAGAAGGTGCGGCATCACAATTTCATATGTTGGGATCCCCTACTATGACAAAAACATTCAGGTACCCTATCCCATTTCCAGAACATCTGTATGAATGTTTTTGAAGCAGACTTCACATTACACGTTGTATAAGAGGAAGATTCCATATTACAGATTTTTGAAGCATATTGGATACAGTTATTGGATAAGGTAAATGTTTTTACACTATATATTTGTCATCCACTAAGTTTTATTGCTCAATTTGAAAATATATTTTTCTCTTAAATCTTTCCATAACTTCTAATCTTTGATTATGTATAGGATCTGTAATAATATTTTACAGTTCATTCTACTCATTCCGTATGGTTTACTACTCCTTTTCATAATATTTATCTCTGTTCATTTAGTGTTGATATTACTAGTATTCCTACATTATGTCTCTGATAAAGGCTGCTAATCAATATGTTAATATTGATAATGAAAAAATCTTTAACAAATTCTGGTACCCTATCCCAATAACAGAGCATCGTAATGATTGTTTTTGAAGCAGACTACACATTATACATTATATAAGAGAAAGATTCCATATTACATATTATTGAATCATATTGGATACAGTTATTGGATCAGGTAAATGTTTTTACACTATATATTTGTCATCCACTAAGTTTTATTGCTCAATTTTACAATATATTTTTCTCTTAAATCTTGCCATAACTTCTAATCTTTGATTATGTATAGGATCTGTAATAAGATTTTACAGTTGATACTACTCATTCTGTATGGTTTACTACTCCTTTTCATAATATTTATCTCTATTCATTTAGTCTTGCTATTACATGTATTCCTTCATTATGTCTCTGATAAAGACTGATGCTCAATATGTTAATATTGATAATGAAAAAATCTTTTACAAATTCTGGTACCCTATCCCAATAACAGAGCATCGTAATGATTGTTTTTTAAGAAGACTACACATTACACATTATATAATGAGATTCCATAATACAGATTATTGAATCAGATTTAAAATAGTTATTGGATCAGGTAAATGTTTTTACACTTTATACTTGCCATCCTGTAAGTTTAATTTCTCAATTTTGCAATACATTATCCTCATAATTATTGCCATAACTTCTATTCTTTGATAACGTATTGGATCTGGAATACTTTTATACAGTTGATACTACTCATTATGTATGGTTTACTACTCCTTTTCATAATATTTATCTCTGTTCACTTCATCTTGCTATTACTTATAATCCTTCATCATGCCTCTGATAAAGAGTGATGATCAATATGTTAATATCCACTATATTTACTAAATCTGGGTTCCTCTTTCCTTATGTGTCACCACCACAGAAACCCACGTCACCCTAATCAATTTCTCCTTCCCCATTATACCCCCACATCCTCGTGCTCGACCTATTACAACTTTCGCCTCCGCCTGTATACACACCTCCCCGAATTGATTAGGGTTCCGTAGTCATCGAATACCTCCCTCTCCTCCCGTATTCTGTCTCCATCCTCAACCCAGGTGCGACTCCTTCATCGTCGAATCTCACCACCGGTGCTCCATTCCACTCATCTCCTCCCGCATACTGAGGTGGGATTCATCGCGTGCTACTTTCCGTGCTCTATTCCGTTCAAAATTTTTGCAATATTCTCTTCTCATTCCACAAATCGTTCACCTTTACATCATGGTTTCCAAACACGAACTTGAAATCCTCCTCGGGCTTACCGTCACCCACTTCCGAAGCGGCGTCAATAAGTTTCAAGGGAGGTCCTTTTGAAATCTCTAATATTCTGTGCAGTTCACTGATTTTTTTCCATTTACATCACATACATGCTACATCTATATTGAAAATTCTAACAGGGTGATTCGTTTATTTACATAACAGATTCACTGAAGTCCTCTTCGTAAACCTAGAAATACGAGATTGGGGTCAGATCCAATCTTGGGTGGACCTTCAAATGCCGATGGCTTATCTTTATAAATTAGGTTTTTTGTTGCTTGAATTATATCTGCTTCAACGGAAACAAGGTTTTTGGATACATGTTCTTAGGTTTCAATATCAATTTTGGTTTCGATTTCAATTTTGGGTGGTCCTATGAACGTATGGAGCTCATCGTCAAACTGCAAGCACTGTGCATATGATATAATGATTCTTACCAATGCATAACATCATATAATGACTCTTAATTCAAGTTATCTATATGATTGCAGTTGATTATTATTACTAATACTGATGGTTTTTAGATCTCCAGGTTTTTCATTCTCGCATATGGTTTAGCCGCAACAAACCAGTACAGATCCATCACCACTATCTATGTATCGAATTATCCCTCACTTCACGCATCATCATTTACATGTTTATAGTGAATATACTAAGGCTATATCTGTTACAACCCTGCATCATCTGTCATCTTCTGCTTTCGGCATGTAGGTTCTTTCATTGCTCAACTATCTCTGCATATATTTGCTGGAGGTAATAATATGTAATGACATTTGTTTTCTTTCCATGATTAAATGTTTGTTAAATATAAATCATTATGAGTAAACGGTTTGAATGGTGGAAAATGAGTTCCTTATATTTTGTTTGCACCTTATCCTATATACCCTCTCCCTGTCTGTTTCTCATTTACTTCCAGAAAATCTCAACTGAGATCAGAATAGCAGTTTGTAAGTTTCTTATCCTTTTAATGACTTCTTTTCTTTATTGGTTATAAATAAAATCTATTTCATTTTTTATTTAACTCAATTTATATGAAATTTTCAGGCTGAAATGCAATAGAGTGCTTCAAGACAGGTGTGTTATCTCCCTGTTTATATGAAATTTTTGATTAGCCGAAATACATTTTCAGTATGGTCTGCATTCTTCTTTCGAAAACATTTTTCTCCATTTCTAATTTCTTAGAGCATCTCAACATTCTATGATAACCCACTTCAGCATGCATCACACACATGCCATCAAACAGCGAGATTTACAATCACTATTTTGTATTAATCCACTATATTTACTAATCCTGGGTGTAACTAGGATGACGTGTCTTCTCCATAACTCACATGTATGCTTCGCATATTATAAGATGCATTTCCAAACATCTATCCTATCCACAATAGACTGAAAAAAAAAAGGCAGATTCCATCTGATTTTTCTCAGGTTGTTTTCCCATTGACATTTATATATGTCTGTATGTACTTTTATTTTCTGCTGCTCTGAAAATAATGTCTCATATACTTAGATGATTTTTGTTACAGTATTTGTAAATGAATTCCAACAACTTCTCCCTTGATGATGTTGATAATTGGTTATTCAAGACTAGATGTTCTATGATTGATCGCACCCACCTGAGTTCTATTCGCTGGATGTTGATCATCATTAGTTATTCTACCATGGATATTTCATTTCTCTATTTGTCCCGAAATAGTTTTTTTCGTATGATTAAGCATGTGTTTTAATTGTTTATGTTGAATTCATTATAATAGAATATTGTTTTTGATTTGGTTTGTCTTTTCAACTGACAATATCATTGTATTTTTTATAAATAGTTGCAATGACACTTTTTTTTGTATTTAGGATGTTCTTCTTTATAGACAAGAGAACATGTGTTCTATTGCAGTTCATTAAGTTCATATACAAAACATATATTATGTTTTGATTCTTATTGTTTCAAAATGAAAATTACTTTTAATTTATATTTAGTAGTTAACTTTATTTGTTAATGATGTTTTTTACATCTTCATTGGTTGATTTTAAACTGAAGATTCTATTTTTATTTATGATTAATAGTCAAATTTTTATAAATCATCAATTAACCTCTTTGACATCATTTAATATTGTAAATAATTATATTAATTAGATTTTATAAAGTTAAATTAACCGCATCCTCTTAGATTAATACATATTTGGAATGGTTTCATTTCATAATCTAATATATATAATTTTGAAGTTGAACATAAAGCTAATGTAATATATTAGGTTTTTAAGGATCTGCTTGACATCTTTTAAATCATTTAATACTAGAACTACGTTTTTCATTTTTATTATATACAACTAAATTAACTACATATTGGATAAATAAATATTTGGATTGAAATCCATTGATATATTGAACTTTTTCTATTTTTATGATCAACATAAGGGTAAGGTTATATGCTTCATTTCTAAGGCTACATAAAAAAAATTCATCCCCACAAGCTACTATTATATCTACATTTTTTGTCTATTTGAGGTATATCTTCATTACACCCAAGTTGCCGAGTTATAGGGGAGCTCTTCTGCACCTAAGGTAGGTTCACTTTGCTTCACTGGTTTCGAAATAATATTTACATTGGTTTTGTATTTCACATTCTTGATTGACAACTGATATTTAGAGGCAAGAGCAGGTAATGCTTTTTACAAAGCGTTAATTTATTTTTCATTTTGGTGTATTTGGCTATGTAGATCTATGTTTATGGAAATGTTTTAAGCTCATATATGAATGAATATTTGAATGTGTTTGGTGTCATGATTCAATAATTTTATTTGAATTTTGGTTATTTAGTTATGGTCTACGAGAGAAATTTTCTTTCCTGAAGTTCTGTTTCACCATGTATTTGTTTTCCCATATTCACATTAATGTTTTGTTCTGTAGACTTCATTTGATTTTCATGTTCATGTTTGACCTTCATATAATCAAAGTATCTCCAGGTTTCTTTATACAATAATTATTTATTTTTCATTTTTGTTTTTTTGGCTCTGTAACTCTGTCTTCATGAAAATGTTATTTGTATTTCGGTTTCAGGTACGAGATTCCAGAGATCATAGCTTGCCTTAAGGTATGTTTCACAAACTTTATAGTTTCCCCACATTCACATACATGTTCTGTTGGGTGTCCTGGGTGTTTCTTAGGTGGATGTAGACTTAATTTTCAGGTTCACGTTTAACCTTCAAATAATCACAGCATCTCCAGGTTTCTTTATCAGGACACACTAGGTAATGTTTTAAAGAGTTGTTGTTGTTATACAACTCACAATTTTTTTCATAAATCCTCACGTTTAAATATTTTTTCTATACTTTCTTTCAAATTATATATTTAATTTTGACATTCATAATGGCATGATAGCACCACTTTGATTATGAATGAAATAAATAATGTCATTTTTTATAGAAGAGTCGCTATAACAAGACACCGTTGAAGACACCAATTAGTATACTTACTTTACATTTGCTATTTTATTGCCCCATTTAACCATATGATCTGGAGATATTTTAGATGATTACAATACATGTGTTTCTTCTATATGTCATCAACCATATTGTCAATTTGATAAAGGGGAGAAATACCTTTTTGGTAATGTACTGGTAATCCTTTTAGGTATTTTTGTAGGTTTAATCTTTGCAGTATTTTTTCATTGTTGATAAGTTGTGTCCTATGATTTTATGTTTTGTTCCCTCATGTCCAAATTGCTTACAGTTTATTTGTCTCTATTCACTTTCACTGTATTTAATTCTATTAGTATATTCATTGTTAAATTTAATTGTCTATACTACATAGGTGTATCCATATTTATATGTCTTCTAACAGATCATTTTCATAGGATATGCAATTTTCAATGTGTTTTCAAAAATAGCATAGATCCAAACATTCCATAATTTCTTTACAGTGTTAAATGTATTTTGCTTATTCAAAGTTATATGACCTTAATCAGTGTGTGTGCGTCTTCATTTTATTCATTGCAGTGATGGATAAGATGAAGCATAATAGCTTAGACTGATACTGATTTTGATACTTATTCAATGTGGTCAGTAACTAATACTCTAATGTGTTTTTGTGGACCAGTTTTGAGTTTGACAAAGGTGTATGTAGTTATGATCCTTTCAGTTCTGATGTTTCTGTTACTAATCATCAAGGCATTTTGTTTTCAATATCAAATTTGTGTCGATTCTTAATACAGGTGACCAACGTGGTTCATCAGTACTGCTTGAACTCTAATGGGGTGATGAATTTCATCTAGTAGTTGACATGTTTCCCTTCATAACTGAAATTATATTTTCATGTATTTTTTAAGTAATGGATCATTTTCAACTGAATCAATTTGAAGCAGATTTCATTTTGAAGTAAATTTCATATTGAAATAGATTTTATTAGGTTAGACACTCAACAGGTTTCAATGTACTCTAGAACTTTTATGGAGCATATTTCAGATTCAAGGTTTCTGAAGCTGGATTTTCAAGCAGATTACATATTGAATCTTTTCATAAACTCTTCATTTTATTAAGCAGGTTCTTCAAACAAATGTTTATATTTCAGTAATTTTAAATGACGATTTTCAGGTTTATTATCTCATAGTTCATTTATCACATTCTTCTAATAACTAAATTATTCTTCATAATGATTATTACATTCATCACATAATTGTTTTTGTTCTATGTTTGACTTATATTACAGACATTGTTTGTGGATGGCAGGGAAACTACGTTCTTCATAATGATCATTATTCTTCATAATGATCATTATTCTTCATAATGATCATTATTCATCATCATGATTATTACATTCATCAAGCATGGAGTTCAAGCAATGAAACGGACATTGGAGTGCCTCCTGACCACAGACATGAAAAGCATCTTGATGTTACATAGGAGCATCATAAATTAGCCACATTGGATGCCACTCATGTGTCAAGTATTCATGCGACTGCAGGTAAATGCTCAAAAATGAAAAAAAGAGTATATATTACACTTAGGGTAATCAATTTTTAAAAATTAACTGCATTTGTTCTATTTCTAAAAAAACACTAACACATAAATTCTAGAAGAAAACCACTTAAAAAGTGGTAGTCAATCACTTCTTTAAGAAATCTACAAAGCTCTTTATAGAAGCACTAATCATGAGTGATAAATAATTTATCCATTTGACATAACTTACTGATAATTTATTTATATCATCACTTCTGATAATAAATTGAAAAAAAACATAAAAAAGGTGTCTTCAAATAGGGACTAAGCAGATTACATTACGAGCTGTCTAACAGAGGCAACTGTTTGGCCACACATGATAAAAACTGCATATATCTCTTGACAACTATGACAAGAAGATTGAAATAATAAGTGTTTATTTTGTTTCTTAAAAAAACTTTACAAAGTATGGCCATGGAAAGATTTGTCCATTCTTGATATTCATGCTAAAGAATTGTGTTGTCGTTCATGCTGTTATTGCACGAACCTTTTAATGCAGTTTTAAATCTATGTGAATAAGGATAGATCATACATTTTAATTTTTTCCTCTATAGCTATGATTTGAAACTTCATTCCTCTCAACACTTGTCTTTCTAGGAGGCACTACGGCACTGGAACTGAAATTTCCCACCCCAGCGAAGAATGAAACTACTCAAAAAAAAGACAGATAAAATGTTTATTTGATGAAGTTGTCTTGATTCTTAAAATGTATGTGACCATAGCCTCTTTATGTAGCCTCTTATATATATCGAATGCTGCTAATTTTGGCTTGCTTATTTTATGGTTTAAATTTCTACATTAATATTAGACTGGGGGGATGGTATTCTCATATTGGACATGTTTGTTACTCAGAATTATTTGGAATGAACTGTTATAGAAAGTAATGGTGAAGATTTGTATTCAAACACCACTCATGAATCCTGGAAAGCTTGTCAAATCCCTATGGTCCCATGTGGTTTTTCATGCCTTTGCTTCCATGTGAGTTTTTCAGCATCCTCCTTGCATATTAGTTAGATGTGACTATTTCCAAACATTAACATTTCAGATGCCTCATCAGATATCATATCTCTCTTCCACAATTACCAATCAAAGGCTGCCGTATAGTTAAACATGGAGGAAACTGCACAGCATCGGAGATCATCTCTGTCTTCCAGAATGAGTGTGGTGGGCCTTCCAGTTTTCCTCCAAAAAAATCTTTAAACAAGATATTCTTTATAAATATGTTTTATTTCTCAATTTTCAAGTGTTTAATGAGTGTATATATACCATTTCCTCCCACTTTCAAATAGTTCCTTGATGTGATATAAATTATCATTACTATGGTAATGTATTTCCTCTTTCCATGATAAAAAATGAAATTTCACTGTGAACTTCTCGACCCAATATACAATAAAAAAATAATTCATACTGTAACTGTTGTATGTTCCTATGAAGTTTATTCATATCCCTCCCCTTGAATTATTTATTTTCTATGCCAACTATAATTATTATTAACACTATAATTTGAATCAACCATTTTAATCTTTTTTTCATTCTTGTACTTCAATTATTCCAAAGATAATTTTTTCAGCCTTAGTGAATTCACTAAATTATTCGTATATTATGATGTCTCAAAAACCTCCATTCTATAATTATGTATCACTCTCTTTTTCCAACTATTTTAATGGTTTATCCATATTATATTTAATTATATTTCAATATTATGCACAACTTATTTGAGATTAAAAATATATTTAATTTTCTTCAAACTTTTACGAATGTTGGTCTTATTAAAATATAGCTATTAATCCATATGACCGTGCGTCACACGGGCGAGTACTAGTTCTAATACTGAGATGGGGACGTCTCTTTCTCCAACTCCCTACCTTCGACGTTGTTTACATGATTATAGAGGCAATGCGCTGGGACAGGAGTATGATCATTCCCAATGTGGCCATCTACATCCCTATACCACTAATATTGTCCGGGTGTGCCCCTAAACCAATAGGTCCGCTCATCTCGGCTTACCTTAAAAAATAATACATCAT
The DNA here is from genome assembly GCA_963277665.1 of Viscum album. Classification (NCBI taxonomy): domain Eukaryota; kingdom Viridiplantae; phylum Streptophyta; class Magnoliopsida; order Santalales; family Viscaceae; genus Viscum; species Viscum album. The sequence continues at coordinate 255,662,652 of OY728163.1, read as the reverse complement.
CTCGCAAGCCAAATTTGTACGTCAACATTCTCTTTAATAGTGGGTAGTACTTCTAATCATTCTATAGAAGTGTCATCAATGATTCATGATTGAAAGTAATATGAATGTACTCTCCAATTTGAATGGTGTATGCCATTTCATCCCACTAAGAAGAATCAGCAAGAACTTCTTGAGATTCTTCCTGAGAAGCCATTAGTTGGAGACTTGGAAACTTTTCAGATTGTGATCACATAGACTATTCACAGAGAGCATTCATAGATGAGACTTTCTCTCTACAGATCATGCATAGAAGCAGCGGTTCATGATGCACTGGTTCACATAAAATCATTCATGAAGCATCAGACTATAGAACCCAGTTCATCCTGGCGTGTTTGTGGGGAAGATCTCTTCACAAACAGAGTGTGTCAGTGCAATCATTCACAGATATCCATGTATGGACAAAAATCACTATGGAACTTTTATAAGCATGTTTCGATTTTCCCTTCACGATGACCTTCATGTGAACCCTTTATGGATACCTACGTCAACCCTTCATGGTGACCTCTATCCATGCTTCGATGAACATTACACCCTTCATGAGCATGCTTCATGATCTAGTGACCGTTTTCAGAGAGATACCCTCAGAATCCTCGGCTCCCATTTTGAGGGTGGGTATTTTTTAGCACCGACATGTGGGATACCAAAGGCATGAACAAAGTCAATATTGGTTCAAAGGTAAATTCAGACCTAAGGAGTTTGTATAAAGTCATCAAAAATGGGGTTAGTTTTGAAAATATTCTATGAAAAGAACCTTTATGGACCCAATCCTGAACTTATCTTCTTTACGGTGTCTCACGTCCTTCATGTACCCAATCATGAATGGATATCCTCTACGGTGTCTCATAGCCATCACAAACATGAATTGGAATGGATATCCTCCATGGAATCCCACTGTTGTCGTGGACCCAATCATGAACGGATCTCCTCCATGGCATCTCGCTGCCCTCGCGGACCCAATTACGAATGGATATCCTTTGCGGTGTCCTGCTGCAATCGCGGACCCGATCATGAATGGATCTCCTCTACAACATCCTTCTTCCTTTGCAAGCCTGATCGTGAATGTTTTCCATTTTTGGAGCAGTGTTTCCTTTGTGGCAGCCCGAATGTTCTCCCTGGCCAGCTTCGCCAAATTCTCCGACCACAGCTGACAAAAAATATAAGGCTCCCCCCCCCGGTTCGAACCATTATTACTCAGACCTTTCACCTTCCCATCTCCCATTTCATGAAGCTCTTCAGGAACCCAAAAATATATCTCATATAAGGTACTTAGGTTGTATGATTTGTGCCTCCTTTTATTTTTTATTACCCCACCTATTGTGGGGATTCCCGTTGTACATGCATTCACCCTTCACAAAGAGGGGATCCCACTTAAGTTGCTTGAGGCTCTACGAATCATTAAGCCTTCACGGAGCACTCTCCAAATAATGAACTCTTTTCTAGAGAGGAGCTCTGCTCCACCCAATCCCTTCTTTCTCAAATCACGTATCCTTCATGAAGCACCCTTCCTTCATGAATCCCCTTTCATCTGTGAAGTGCCTTTCCTTCTTGAAAACCCTTTCTTCCACAAAGTGTCTTTTCATCGTGAAGCCTATCCCTGCAATGCCTTCTGCTTCATGAACCATTTTCTTGTGTGGCCCCTAGGCTCATACGAAATAATTTCATGTTCCCTCATGTGGTGCTTCATGTCATGGTTTCTTCCCTTATGCTTCTTTGCATAAGAATGCTAATAGATTTTGTGTCTTCGTAGAGCCACACTAATGTGAGCCCCTCAAGTGACCACTCCTCCACCCTGTTAAGCCCTAGAATTTATTGTTCCTTTCCTTACCCAAGTGTGGGTTGGTGAAAGTGATGTATGTCCTAGGGGAACAGAGAAATTCATACTCGTCCGAGATGTAGGACATTAAACTTCCAAGCAACTCACGTCCCCAACACATGACGCTAAAATGTGAGTTTCTAGATGTATGACAACGATTTGACCAACATACAAGGAGAACCCTATCAAGGTGTGTTAGGGATTATTAAGAGGCTGCATGAGGGACGTATGGCCACAAAGCATAGAGGGAAAGATGAGGTGGATTGAAAATTAAGGGAACAAAAGGCTCCTAGTACGCCCCATACCTCTTCTATGAAATACATGGACCTTGATTCCCTATCCAGGGGATATGTACGAAGCCTCCCTAAGGTTTAATTCCACAATCCATCGGTCTCAACTACTTCACATTGGTTCACCCTTGTACTATGTGACATTAAACTGTGAGGTCCTACCTTTCTCAAACTACGTGGGTTTTGATCCCTATCTTTTAAACATGGTACATATGAAGACTCCATGAGGTTAAACGCAACCAATGGTAAACCTTAGAGATCCCTCATAGGGATATACCCTCTGAATGTCACATAATCCTTTCTTGGGACACATCTTATGGATCTTCCTCCATCAGGTTTTTTGATCCATTCGGGTGACTAACCATGCATAAGTCCCACAATCAATCCATACTCCTCCAACCCAGACTTTTCCTCTTGCAATGGGCTACTAACCACGCGTAAGCACCAACATGTCTTCGATTCATTTTCCGTTGTGTAAACCACAATTCTATGCCCCATCCTGAACTATGTTGACTTTGATCCATTCATTTTTTGAAAAAGGTATGTAGGAAGCCGCCTTGAGGTTCAATCCCATCACTCATGTCCTATCATGTTCCCTCTCTCGATCCATTTTTTCAGGAAGTTCATTCCTCAACCCATGGATCCACTTCCTTCAGGTCCCATCCATGTGTCCATTCTCATGAGCCACCTCTTTAGGAGACTCGTCGCCCCATAATAGAAATATGTGTACTTTGATATCTATATTCTATGTAGGGTAAATATAAAATCTCTCTTAGGTTCAAGCCCAAAACCATTATCTACACATCGATTCCATTACATTCTCACCATTCAACACTTCCTCCATATCCATCCAGATTTTACCCAGGCCACCACATCCTAGTGGTATCATTCCATTAATATGATTTGCTTCCACACATAATCCCCATCCACCATTTCCACTCCTCAGTGGCACCCAAGTGTCTTACATGTATAAGCTCTATCACCTTTATCAGTCCATACAGTCACCTGAGCCTCTCTTATGTGTAATCCCTAGTCCTTCTAGACTACATAGGATTTGATTCATATCCTATAAATAAGGTACATAGGAAGCCTCCATGAGTTTCAATCCTAGACAATGGTAAACCTTGGTGTCCCCCTCTTCAGGGTCGACATTCCTTGATCCTCCCCTTATTGTGTCCAGATCAGCCTTCGTGGTGTGAAACCGTCCCTTTTCAGGGACACTTCATCTCGGGTCCATCCTCATTGGTCGTTTTCATCCATCAATTTGGTAAACCCTATGGGTGCTTCCTCCTAGGGATGTACCCATTTGTTCCACTCTTATCAGTGTTCTGATTAGTCTAGTCAATCTTTACAATACGTTAAACATGTGGCATACCCCATGTTAAACATGGTAAGCCGAGGAAAACCTCAGAGACATGCCTCTGGCATAAGATAACCCACAATTGATGTGGGAAGACTTGGGTTTATGTGCCCTTTAGAATCCCTCTAACAAAGAAGAATACATTTGTTACAATGTTCCAGCATCAAGACATGTCACATATGCCTCATCATGACTACCCCCTGATCGAAAGGTTGCTCTCCAAATTGAACCATTTGAATGTCCTAGAGGAAGAAGTGTAATTAACAAGCATCCATGAAGAGATGGAACTAGGAACAAGTTTCATGAACAACATCATGATCTATAAGGTAGACCCAGAATAGGTTACGAGTTCTGAGGAGGCATCCATTGAATGAGGAACCAACATCCCATCATCATGTTTCAATCAAGGACCAAATATCGTCAAAGAAGTGATGGATGTTGCCCACCTTTAGAAAGCAGGAATGATGAGTATAATGTGACCATCAGCAAACATCAGAATACACTCGCGTTGTGTTCCCCAGTGGAAAATCATTTAAAACATAGATCATAAGGTTTCTTCTTTTTAAATATAATCATAAACAATCTTGATAAATAATGAGAATGGAACATAAAATCATTACCACTTTGGTATCTTTTAAATCGCAAGTTCCATTAAAGATGAACATCAAATGAAACATTTAATACCATTAAAATAAATATATTCATGATATTACATTTAAAATGGTAGTATATACACTTCATAATAGAATAGAGGTTCATAACTTATCTCATGTCCCAAAGAAGGCAATTTGAGATGAAAATCCCATTGCTTAAGTCTTGAATTCCTTCACCCAAGTTCAAACCACCTTTATTAGAAATATTAGTTTATTATACATTTATTATAGAAAAATAATAATATTTATCATACCATATATGATTTAATTATGAATTTTTATTACCTATTTAACAATAATTCCTTGTTAAAATCGTGTTTTGGGTAATAACTGCATTTTTTTATGTATATTTTGGTTTTGTATGTTTGATCATTTTACTTTGATCATAGTTCTATCATCAAAATAATTTTAACCATGATATAAATATCATATATATGTCTTATATATGTATTTAGTGTCATCCATTTATGTTAGATATAGAAAATGAGTTACAGTGTTCAGGGAAACGGTAAGCCATACATACACATGAACATTATTTCCATTTTATCGATGGATAAAATATAAAAAGGTAAATAATATAACACCTTTAAAGTGACATTATTATGTAATATATATAAAATATATTCGTTAAATTTATCCATTATTACCTTCTATGTAAAAGTTTAGTGAAAAATGAACCACATCGCTTCACAAGGCGGTAGTCTTCCCTATACACGAGCGACGTTATCGTATCCCCACAGAATGTAATGTTAGAACGAATATGTGACACCACAATTATAGAATAATAATAATAATAATAATAATATATTATAAATCTAATATAAATAATAAATCCATAATTATATTCAAATTTGATATATAGTAATGGAAAATGAATAACATTGATTTGTGAGGCAGTAGCCTGTCATACACGTGATTGAACATTTTTTCCCCATTTGAGGAAAGTAGAGAAATATATAGGTCATTAAATGAACATAATAATATATCATTATATTTAATATAATGGGTGTATTATATTATTATTTTTTAATAATGTTTGAAGGAGTTTTAAGAAGAATTAAAACAAAAACACACAGTCAAAAACACAACATCTTCTTCGAACAACCTCTTTGGGTTTAACATAAAGACTTATTATATTTGATTTATGATGTAACCAAGGACTATAGGATGTTGTATGGGAAGTAAGTAATAAATTTTAGTAGGTATTTGTTGAAGAATGGTCTTTGTAAGTGTGAAGTGGAGAAGATATGTGGTTACCTTTTATAATTGTGGGAGATGACACATATGAAAATTTTGAAAACAATAAAGTGTAACCACATTTTTCACATGAAAAAAGGATAAAAAATAGGTAATTAATGAAAATTACAGGTTATACGGTCAAATTATTTCCATAAAATGGTTTTTTGGAATGTTTCTAGGACATTCCACCCATTATCCCTTTTTGTTTAACACCCTTGTAAACCTGTTATAACCTAAACCACAATAATTAATTCTTACTATTTCACTATTCATTATGGTAAAAAATTAAGATGCAAAATTTAGATAATATTAATCATACTTATTAAAATTATGTAATACATTTTTTAAAATTCTCTTTATAGAAGTGGTGGAATTTAATTTAAAATTAAACCTGCAAATGTGATGAAAAATCGGTTTTCCAATGAGAAACGTTTCAAAAGTTATAAATATTGTATGTCAAAATTCAGTAATAAATTTATTCAAATTACATATATTGGTTTATATATAAAATAATTGAACTAAATTTACTTTTAAAACCATTTTAAAATTAATTTTAACCTTATAAATTCTATAAATTAAAAGGCAGTTTTCAATAAAAACCAATATTTTCACTATTCATCAAACAATTAATCTTTTTAGAAAAATATAAAATATTCACCCTAATATAATTTTGACATGTTGATTCCAAAAATTATTTTCATTTTTTCAAATAAATTTTCAAAATGAATAAAAAATACATTTTTTTCTTTTTTCATAAAAAGAAATAAAATAATTTTTTCGAAAAATATAATTTTCGAAGCATATAAATTCTTTAATTGAAATTAACCATTTTTTATTAATATATTTTATTTATATAAAAAAATTATACATAATTTTTAAAATTTGGTAATTCATATTCATACAACCATGTTTTATGGATAGGTTATAAGAACCACATCAAATAGTGAAATAAATATTATATTGTAGTTCACTAACACTCATTGTTTCATGTAGTGAAAGCTATCAATGAAAATAAATTTATTCAAGAAACAAATTCATAAAATCATGGGGTATTACATTATACCCAATTTAAAATAAGTTTATCCCTAAAACGTTTGTGACTTTGGTACAAAAAATTGAGGACACTACTGCTTTATTACATCCTCAGGTTCCCATGTAGCTTCCTCAAACTGGTGGTTTCACCACAAAACATTGACCAGGTGATTGGTATTGATTTGTAGAACTTTTTCTCTATGATCCAAAATCTATACTAGTGATTCCTCATAATAAATATCTTTCTTCAGAGGTATAACCTCTGAGTTTAGTATATGAGAATTTTTAGGTATGTACTTCCTCTAAAGAGATACAAAGAACACAATATAGACTTAAGGGAGGATTGGTGTAAGCACCAACTGACATGATACCATCTCAATAGAATCTAGTATATCAAAGGGACCCATAAACCTATTTTTTTGTTTGCACATGTTTCTAAATCTCATTTTCTTATTCTTTAAAATAATTATTAGAAACACCATGTCACCAACTTTATATTCAAGATCATGTTAATGATTTATAGTATATATTTTATATCAACTTTGTGCCTCACTTTTGTGTTTTTAAATGGTTATAACCTTAATTTCTATATTTTTATATATCTTTAATACAAAGATATTTCATTCTCCAACTTCATTCCAGCATGTTGGACCTCTACACTTCTTTCCATAGAGTCATTCAAAAGGATCCATCTGAATACTCTAGTGAAAGATAATGTTGTATAAAAAATAAAATAGTCGAAGGTTTTAATCCCAATAACATTTTAAATCTAGAGGATAAGATCTCAACATATCCTACAAGGTTTGAATTTTTATCTAAGACCAAACATCTATCCTATGATGATACACAATGATAAAGCTGGACTTTGTATCAAAGTCTTTCTGAAGAACCCACCAAAACATTGAGGTAAACCTCAGATCCTGATCAGACACAATGAAATGTTGTACTCCATGAAACCTTACCACTTATTTAATATATATCTTGGACAGCTAATCCAAAGATAAATTATTTTTATAGTGATGAAGTGTGATATCTTTGTAAGGGGATCAACTACAACCGATATGGCATTGTTCCCATTAGATGTTTTGGTGAGTATGATGAAAAAATACACTATGATAATTTCCCATTTACTTTTTGGTTTAGGTAGTTGATTTAACATCACATTCTACATTTTCCTCTCAAAATTAAAATTATTTCATTCCAAGAATAAATATATAAACTTTACGATGTCTCTCTTTATGCCATCCAAACATAATTACTCTTTCAAATAATTATGCATCTTCGTACATCTTGGATGAAAAGAGAATGAATAACTATGGGCCTCTTCAAATGATTCCTTCCTCAAATGTGGTACAGGTGGAAAACATACATGGTTTCTAAACCCTATTATTCCATCACAATCAAGATTAATCTCTAGAACATTTCTCACCTTCTTTTACTGCTCTATATCATCCTTTTGTGACTCTTTAATATTCACTTGGATGGATGGTTGAACATTCATTTAGGAAACATAATATTTATACCTTTCAATAAAAATTTCTAGATATATACTTTTAATTTATATAAATATTTTATCTTTTGTGATTCTCATCATGGATAAGATAACATGATTCTTTCGACTTGAAGCATTAGCCATCTTGTTCACTTTCCCTAGGCAGTAATATATTGAGAAGCCCTAATATTTAATTATCTCTAACCATATGCTCTAGCGCATGTTTAACTTCTTCTATTTGATTATATACTATAAACTTGTGTGATTAGTATATATATCAAAAAAATTTATGTAAACATAATTCCTTGATATATTTAATTCAAAAATTACAACAACTCACTAAAAAACATGATTTGTGTAATCCAACTCATGATCATTCGATTATAATGACGCATCATCTAAAATAATTTCACTCTACATAAGATTGAATCCCAATACCTTCGGTTATGCATCACTAGTGATTAAAAAACCCTTATCCACTATATGGTAATGTAATAGTGGTTGTGTTGACTACTATATTCTTCAGTTCCTTAAAATATTCCTCACATTCATCAATGCAAAGAAACTTCGCTCCCTTATAAGTTAAATTGGTGAGTGGATAATATAGTGGTGATAAATGCTCCATAAACCATCGATAATATCCATCAAACCCAAGAAAACATCGAATCTCTATCATTGTGGTTATTCCGGTCCAACACTTAGTAGCCTCCTCCTTTGATAGATCCATATATATACCCTTGAATGAGATTATATGACCCAAAAATGAAACCTTTTGTATCCAAAATGCACACTTTTTAAATTTTTATTCAACATATCCTTACTTAGGGTATCCAGTATAATAATCAATTGATCTTCATTCACTTACTATAACTTTGAATGGATAAGAATATATTCCATAAATACTACCATGATTTGATTATGGTAATCTCTGAAGAATCTATTCATTAAATCCATGAAGATAGCAGGGGAAATAGTATGACCAAATATCATCACTATATTCTCATAGTTTCCATACAATGAATGGAATGATATCTTGGGGATACCCTCCTTCTTAACCCTCAATTGATGATATCCAAAATGAAGGTAAATCATTGATAATTTTTTATCGACAAACAATTGATCAAAAAATTTATCAATACTGAGTAGAGGATACTTTTTCTTGATTATTATCTTGTCCAACTCTCTATAATCAATACAAAGTTTCATCGATCAAACTTTTTTTTAAAAAAGAGAATAGGTTCACCCCAAGGTCACAGATTATGATTAATTAATCCCCTATAACGATTCTCTTAGAGTTTATTATTTAATTCCAAAAACTGAATCAGGTTCATTCTATACGGAGTCTTTGAAATATGTGTTGCACTATGTATGCGTTATTTAGAAAATATATCTTCACATTTTAGTGGAAAACTATGAAAATCTTCTGAAAATACATCAATAAACTCTTTTTCGATATGTGTATCATCGATGTCGTGTTTCTCCCCAACTATCTAAGATAAAACCCGTTTTTTTATAAGAATCATAACCTATAAAATCAATTTTATTCTAATCATAAGTTCATATTAATGGTCATAGATATAGATGATGATAGGTTGGATTGGAATATTTAATGCGACTTCACTTCCTAACAAATTGATTCCAAATTTATATAGAGATATTAAATCTATTCCTACTAAACTATAAAATTAATCTAGAGGAAGAATGGAATGATTTACAGGAATCATATTCCCCCATGCTCAGGAACACCACCTATGTTGCCATCGACTTCATCGGACCACCACCTCTATCCCCAAAAATCACAATAGTTTATTCTTAGGATGCTCGAGATAGAGAATTGATGCACCTCCATATCTCATAATTTCCATGGAACATATTTGGAAGACCATGAAACATCTTTCAAAATTTTTTTGAAGAATAATAATGGCATTCGTCGAATAGGTTCTTGATTTTAATGGCCTTAATACATGGTGATTTTTTCGAAGAGGAGTTGTTCTATTGCACCAATACAGCACTGCATGATGCAACAAGGAGAAGATTTACTATTTTGGGTTACACCTTTACTAGATTCATGTTTTATAGAGATGATGATATAGGTAGTTTAATATATTTGATCAAGGATAAAGGATGTATATTAGTATCACATAATGTATTATATCCATACAAAAGGGAGAAGCATAAGATGGATTTTCACTGTAGGTTTTGGAACAACCATATAGAGGTACTCTAAAGGATGTTGTCCAGTTATTTGGCATACATGAGGCTATATGGTAGTATTTATACTAAGTTATGGTAATTCAATATAAAAAAGAAACTTATTTTTGAGTAAATACAAATAATTGAGGTTGTTATTTAATGGATACACCCACACCATAGCCCATACAGTATCCATTCATTGAAGAATATACTATAAAAATGGTTTCTTCCAATACCATGGAATTTAATGCACTATGATATTAAAACAATAAATATTTTAGGACATTAATTGTGAATATTTAAAAAGGAAATACAAATAAGATAAAATAAAATGTAACTTTTAACAAGAAAAAAATATTGGAATGAAAATTAAAGAGGAAATTCCAACCTCTATAAATAAAAGGGTTCTTCTTCCATCAGAGGATATGGATTCTGGGGGGATTTTGTTGCTCTCTTTATATTATGTTGTAAAATAGTTTTTGTTTTTTTTTCATTTTCTCTGTAACTCAATAATGTGTTAATTTTAATGAACCATCTATTTTTCTTCTATTGTTATCTCATTATCTATCTCTATATATATATATATATATATATATATATATATATATATATATCCTTTTCCTATCTCTTTATAATTCTTCCATCATGACCTATTACACTCGATAATGAGTGAATGGTCTAAGGCTCAACCTTTGGGGAGGATGTAAGTGTTTCTTCAATTATTATTTTAAGTCATAAATGTTTTGAAACTGTTTTTGGTGAATGAAGGTGATGCGTACATGTGTGGAATTCATCCATCATGACATGGATCTCGAACACATGTATATTCTTTTATTTATATCTTTTACTTCCCTTAATGTGAACAAAGATATTCACACAATGGATATGATATGTTCATTGGATGAAACATCATACAGTGGAGCTGGCCCTTGGAAGGTTCCACACTGTTGAAAAAGTTTTATCATCATCTTTAATTATATAAGGTGGTGGGTTTTTTTCAAATAATATTCCTAGGAATTAAATATTTAAAAACAAATAAATTAATGGAAAATAGTTCATGAATGGTATTTTAAAATTTTTCAAAATGAATTTAAATAACCAACAAGAATAATGAAGGATATTGAAAACAAACCATAAGTCAATGTACTTACTTTTCTATCCTCACTCTATTTAGATTTCATATTATTTTTTAATTTTTATTATTTTATCTATTTACCATTCCATTGGTTTCATAAAACATTAAGAATACCAAAATATTTAGTTTTATGTGAATTATAATTATTTATTGAATAAACTATGAATCTCCTCAAGTGAAACAACCACGGTTAGCCATTTCTTATACTAGGAAATTATGAAGAGTAGATTTTGGTACACCCCATGAATGGTGTGTATCAATACATGGTGTAATTTCTAGGGATCCAAGTGATTTTTATTTAATTTTTCCTTTTAAAATTTTAAATATTTTTCAAACCTTTTCTAAAAAAAATAGAGGAAAAATATTTCTTCTATCGTGATTTGTTTGAATGATTATTATTACGCATTGAACAATTAATGATAATTGAAGGACCAAGAGAATGTTGTTCACAATCTTTAGGAGGCCCTCCAACAAAGTGAAGATGATATCATGGTTATCATCAAAATCATGGTGAATGGCCAAGAGATAGGACTCTCACCTCAAAAATTGATGGAAAAGATCAATAAGGTCTAAAATGACTATTATAGACTTAAGGCCACAAGGGAAGCCCCGCTGAATCATCCCAATTTTTTTGAAGAGGTCCTAGAGGTTAAGTCCCTTATTGAGGAACATACAAAACACAATCATCTCATATATAATATCCAGACCTTCCATGAAGATATAGTGTAGATTCAAGACGAGGAATACTTCCCTAGTGAGATAAATGTAGGAGATCAACAATATTTGGATAACTTCTCGAATAAATACAAACAAAAACATGATCTCTCTATCTACAACAAATTATAATATCTAGAACCATTTAATATATATCTAGAATTAAATGAATAAAAAATACCAAATTTTGTAGTTTGAGTAAAATATGTAAGATTCTGACTACTTCCCTCTATCAAGTGATATTCAACCCTAGGAGGCACTTACCACAAAAATATTAATTTAATCTAAACCAACATATGGATATGATCCTTTATTAATCACTATCTCAACTTCTTTGGTTGAATTTTTATTGAGTTTCACACCCAATAATTTTAAATTTTTTGATTCATCCAATCCATGTTTTTACATGGATAGTGGATGAGAATAAGAACATGCACCTTCTGAGGAACACATGAATACCCCTAATTTTGTTGAACATATATTAGAGGAAGCCCATAAAGAGGACCAAGTGGAAAATCCTGATAAAACTGACATAAAAGCTTCTTTAATTGAACAAGATATTTTTCATTTTTATACATATTTAAAGTAACTTCAATTAAAATTAAATTCTAACTCTCCTTTTCAATATAAAATTAATGCAACCCACATTGAGCATACACTAGACAAGTAAGAGGTTGTTTTTGAAGTATCAACCAAGAAAGAGGAATAATGATACTTCATCCCACTACCACTATGAAAGTAATAAGTTATTTTTAAGGGTATGGGTTTGGTTTAATATATATATGGAGCCCCCATAACCATTAAATAATAAGTTTAATACTATAAAAAGATCATGTGGTGGTTCAAATCCAAGAAGATTCACCCACCAACTGACTATGGATAATAGCTAGTATTATCCTTCTAAAGGTAGTAAGAATTTAGATCCCACGTGTAGGATTAAACTGACACTTATCAATTTACATTATTTATAGGAATTTTAAATTTTATTCTTATTAATTATATTATGATATATTTAAATCTATTATTCATTTTTATATTTAATGATATGGTCCGTATACTTTGATGGTTAATTTAATTTTTTATGTCCATAATTGCATTAGAAAACCCCAAAATAATGAGTAAGGTATAAGAAAAATTCTTCATAGAAAAGGGGGGTTCCTTATTATATTATTTACCTTTTAAAATCCTTGAATTTTTTGAAATTATGTGCTAAACTAGAAATTCTATCAGCTATGTCAAACTAGAAGTTACATGCCACACTTATGATTTTTGTTTTACATTAATTATCTAGGAGACATGAGTTTCATAGGAACCCCATGATTTCATTTTTTAGATTTCAATGATAAGGATATTTAATGATTAATATGGATAATTTAATTATTATATTGAAGCATGAATTTCAATTTGATTATTCATAATTTAAGGGAATTGGTTGATTCATATAAATAAAATTTCCCTATAATTTTTCACACTTTTAATTTCTGAAATTCATGAGAATTTATTTTTTTTATTAGTCCTTCAAGGAGGTATTTTCTCAAATTTTATTTCCAATACTAAATAGGATGTTTATACCTTATAATTTCTATTATATATTGATAATATTTCTTGAGTGAACTTGGGGCATGTCTCCTTATAGAAAATGCATTGGAACTTGTCAAAACTAAGATTGAACAAAAACACATTTCATAGAAATGATGAATTTTTATTGATAATCCCTTTTCCTTGAGATAACCTTATAAATTGATCCTTGTTTATCCCATAGATACCATGAATGATAATTTTATAAATGATCCACATTACAATTCAATTACATCTATTCCTACCCCCATCTTAGTATTTTCATGACATTTTAAAGTTGATGTGTGGGGTGAGGGTTGTCATGTTTTAGGAATACACTAAAATGTCAATAGAAAGTGTGGTCATGCTAATTTGGGTATTGAAAAAGGTTTTTGATTCATCTGTTATCTTATACTTGATTTCCCTTATTGAAAAAAATAATAAAAATAAACAAAAAGGCAAAAAGTAATGTATTGTACTTTGGGAGATTAAAATTTTCTATTACCAGACATATGATTTATATCATATGTGGGTAAGTTGAGGATGTGGGGTTTATTCCAAGAATAAATTTCTAAAAATTAAAAAAAATCATAAAAAAGTATTTAAAATGGAAAAAAAGGTAAAAATTTGAGAAAATTCAAGAATGGAAAATTCAATCATTATGCTACTATTAATCATAACATTAATTTGAGATTGGGAAGTAAGAGTTTACAATTTTAAGGGTATATTTTCATTTATATTTTACTTTTAATATCATGAAATATGCTTTAAGTGATAAACCTAATCTTTTCAGCCTTAATGTTTTTCACATAAAACCCACCAACCTTAGGACTCAGATTTAGAAGAGCCTAAATTTCAAGTCCCTCAGGATTTTATGTCATTTTTTTCTTTAAAAATTGGAGAAATTATATCCTTTTGAAGCCCATGGAAAAGGATCATTTTATCTTGATATGATAAAAAATATACTTTAATTTTTATCATAAGTGATAGAAAAAGAATTCAAGTGAAGTAGATCATAACTTTTCGTCCTTGATAATAATGATTTTGGAAGCTTGAATGAATGAATGTAAAAGATCCATGATTTTCAAGAGGTAGAAATTAAAATACTTGAATTGAGTGATCCTTTAAAAATGAGATGTTAAATTGATGTTTTTTTGGAACATGAAAATTTGGTTTATCATTTATAATTATTTTATGTTATTACTTTGACATTAAAATATTTTTAGTATTGGTTCTCTCTTTAATTCAATGTTGAGATTCACTACTTTATGAAAAATAGAGTTCAAGTGTGGGGGTATTTGATTCACTCATTTTATATAAAAATTTATAAAAATTTTATAATTATTTTTAATGGGTTTTAATAAATAATACCATGCAATTAAATGGACTTTTAAAATTAGGGTAAGTTATAATTGGGAGAATAAAATAAATGAAAAGGGGTAAAAATATGGAATTTTGATGTATGTAATTTACTTATGAATTTATCATGAAATTCAATAAGTGTTTTAGTATTTATAGGTAAAAATTATATATTGACTCATATATACATCAATCGTAGATTCTTCAAGTCACATAGCTTTCCCAATATGGGCCATCTGGCCAAGAGAACCATAAGGTAAATCCCATCGAGTAGTAAAAGGACAACAAGTCATGTATGGAGGAGTGCACACAGTAGTTCGGCAAGTCTTGTAGGGCCTTTCATGTCAACACAACCCATTTTAGTGTGTGACAGTGTTGAGGGATCCCATCCTTTATATAGGATTATGAGCCAATGATGAAATGGGTTTACTTATATATGAGCGCCAGACCAAGATTCACTTCGATGTGGGATGGCTTCATCATGGTTACTATTATTGGCTTACTACAACCTTTTTGTCTCACCTTGGTTACATTCCCCAATGCATTAACACATCACCTTCACTGATTTATTCCTTAAATGTCCCTATAAGACAACTTATGTCATCAAAAAGAAACATGGTTTACAATTTTGAATCTTGGGATGGAACAATAAATCATTGTCGAAGATTTGTATCATAATGGATTGTCTTCCTTATCTTGGGCGTTGTCAGTGAAACCTGATTTGAATAATAATGAAACCATGCATGTAATAGGATCTTGATCTAACCAACCACTGTGAGGGTAGGTTGGTTTGAAGAAGATTTATCCCATTGCACTAATATTTCATATCATGATCGAATGAGCAGAAAATTGCATATTGGGCATTGCACTATGGATGATGCCCTACACTATGGATATGTCGATATAGGAAGTGTCATGTATTTTAGATAAGATAATGGTTGTGTTATTTTATTAACTTATTCACCATATTCCTACATAAGGTAGACACTCAAGATGGAGATACACCATAGGTGTCGACACTACCTCATGGAATTTCACAATTGGGAAATAGTGAGTAATTTTGTATACCTGAGGCTAAAATGTGGTGTTTACACTGTGGGTGATGATTCTATATATGAAATTGGTTTATTTTTTAGTAAATATTAATAATAGATTTTTTTTCCATTGAGGATATGTCTATGCCATTTCCCATGTAGTAACCATTTATAGAAGAACATACTATGCTGCAAGGTTCATGCTTATTCTATGGATGTTTCTATTCTATGATATTAAAACCCTTGATATTTTAGTAGATTCAATGCATATATTTAAAATGGTGATACTTTGAAGATAAAATAAAATGAAACTTTGATCGAGATAATGAAGATTAAAACCAAGAATAAAGTGGGGATTCCACCCTCAATAAATAAGAAGGTGTTATTGTCATCAGCGGATTCGGAGTTGGGATAATGATTCTATTATATTAACATTCTATTGTAGTATGGTTTTTAGTTTTATTTTATTTTGATCTACAATTCATGAATCTTTTCATTCAATTGATCCATATATTTTTCTTCCATTTTATCTTAGTCTCTATATCTCTATTTATCTCCCTTTCTTATATCATTCTCATTCTTCCACCATAATCTCTTACACTTGATAATGAGTTATTGTCCCAAGTCTTGGACCTGGGGGATGATTATAGTGTTTCTTGAATTTCCCTTTTAATTCCTAAATGTATTAAATTTGTTTTTACTGAATGAAGGTGATGTGTATGAGTTTGGTGATCATCAACCACAAAATGTATCCCAAATTCACTTATATTATTTTATTTATATATTTTCCCACCATTAAATTTAATGGGATCTCTTCACTTGATAGAGTTGATCTTTTCAATGAATTAAATGACTTACAGTGGAGTCGGGTATTGGATGGGGCCACACTATCAATTGAGGTGTGTTAGAAACTTTGATTATAGGATGTGGTAGAGTTTCATTATAAAAATAATATTCATATTAATTCATTATTTCAAATGAAATAAATTAATGTATATTAGTTTAGGCATGATATTTCATAATTTAACTATCTAATTGAATTTAAACAACAAATACAAATAATGAATGAACCCAAAACTGGACATTAAGGTCAAATAATTTCTTTCCCAGCCTATTTATTCTTAAATTACATGTTAGTTTCTAATTTTAACTATTTTATCTATTCAATATTTCCATTTTTTCATAAAAACCAAAACAATAAAAAAATAAGTATTTTTAGTTGAACAAGAATTTGTCAATGAATAATCCATAAATATCATCAAGTGAAATGTACTTGGTCAACCACTGTCTTGCACTAAGAATATATAAATAGTATCCCTTTTTACCCCCATTATTGGTGTGTATCAATGTCCATAAATGTTTTTGATATTTTTATTATGGTCAAAGTACATCAAATGTCTCCAAAATAAGTAACATAAAAAAACTCTTTTTATTCCATGAAATGTTTTATATTTGGGTAATTGAATTTATGGTGTTTATGTCATAATTCATTTTTAAAATGGTAAATTCTTCTTATAGTGGATAATTTGTCTAAGTGGGTAGAATAAAAAGCAATAGTTGCTATGTAATCAAAGGTAGTTTTGGAATTTTTTAGATACAAAATATTGTATTGGCTTATATTTCTTAGGTTCACTATCAGTTTAACATTTCTACAACCAAAAAATGCAATCTATTTTTCATTGGTATGGTTTTGGGTGTTATATTTATATATATTTTCACCCTCTAACCAATGGGAAAGAAAATTTGTTTAATATGGAGTTAAAACAAATTATTTTAAATATCACCCAACACAATAGAGAAGATTGTTGTTTTATAATTAATGATTTATTGTTGGTTTACCTTACTGCTTACTAAAATCCCATTAGAATGACACCTTATTAGGTTGTATTTAGAAATATTTTCAACCTCCTCATTTAATTAGAGTATTAGACCTATTAGTCAATTAAAATAATGAAGTTATAATTTTATTTGGTGTAGGTGATCCAATGAAATTATTGATTCTAGATTTAGAGGAAATATTATAAGATTCATGGGAGAACTCCCAAATATATAAATAAAGAACAAAGGTTGTCCATGACTTCCTCATCCATTATTGTATTCCTTAGATTATGTAGAATTTTCTCCTTTATACTGAATGACAGATGTTATATATTGGTAAGATTTATTTTCACTAGTTTGGTCCATGCACTTTCTCTACAATATATCCATTTGGGCTAGTGTAGGTTAAATATTATTAAAGCCAATAGACATTCATCATCAATGGGAAACATCTAAAGCACTTCCATGAGACCTTTATAGATTCTATTGTGGAGGAACTCCACCTTCAAGAAGACAAAATTTAGTAACACCCACACCCACTAAGTTATAACATTCCTTTATACCTTCTATTTAATTAACTTGGAGACATTGTAAATTATAATTGTGGGGGGTGGTTGGATACAATCCCATGTCAATTAGTACTGCTACCATTTTGATTATTTTTTTCTTACTTTTTTTCTTACATCACAGTATATTTATGTATATTTCATATTAATCTTATTTTTAGAATTTGTTTATGAAATAATCATATTAAATAGCAATATGATCATTTAATTTATTAAAACTTCATGTATAATTTCCTACATAAAGATGTATTAATTTTTTAAGGAAATTTAGTTCACCAATAGAATGAGAGTATGAGTAAGGATTTGACATTAATGGGTAATTTAAGTGAAATGGGTTTTTTTTTTGAATGATGTAAACAGTTGTATCATAATGAAATCATTGAGATGATGATACCATCTCTGTTAGTTTTATGGGGAAATTATTTCATTTATTTTCCCCAAATATCATCACATAGAACTATAAATTGTGAAAATTTTCTACAAAATTAATGGTATATATAATCCAAGTTTATGTTAGATGTATTTTTAATTTTATTTATTTATATATTTCATATCTGATTAGTTTCATTACTGTAGTGGATTGACCTATGGTGGATAAATAATGTTATTGGTGACAAAAATAAAATCAAAATTCAAATAAAAAATTTAAAAATTATATAAAAATATTATATATATTAAAAAAATTATATAACTTCGGGGATTTCTCAAGTGAGTGAGTGTTTAATTTTGATTGTAAATAGTGTAGGGTGTGATCGGTGGGGAGAAACAAGTAATAAAATAAAAATAAAATGTCCTTTATTTTCTGAATAGAAAGTGGTAAGATAATCATGAAATTTTTTTCACACACACACAAATGTGGATATTTAGTAGAATATTTGGATACTTATTTTATTTACGATTATTTTTATGAACAATCTCTATGAATTTCACTCTCATACAATTTTTGATACACTTCGTTCAATTCCCACTAAGATGTACTACAATGTGTGGTTCTTTCTTTTCACACAATGCATTAGTAAATTTATTTCACTTTTAATTTTATGTCTTTATATACAATGAAATTTATTCACCCATAATTTTTTTAAACATGAAATTTCATCAAATAGAAAAATTTTAGGTTCGAGGGTCTGTTCATGTAGGGATTCACAAATCATTTCCACCCTTATCCCAATATTATTAATTAATAATGGGTTGAAATATATGAAATTTATTATAATTTTTCGGGATATTAAATTCATTTATTTCATGTTAAAATTTGTTAAAAATGTTGATTTCACTTATTTTGACATTTTCATGGCATTCAGAGGTTATTTGAGGAGCCCATAATGAAATTCATGGTAAACTGGCCAAAACTTCATGAAATCCATGACACACATGTAGATTAATATCCCCATTGAACATATTATATCACAAATATATGATGAAATTTGGTGTGCATATCTAATGAAATCTAGGATAAAATAAATTAGAGGATATTGATTCCCAATTTTTTCATTTTACAGTCCAAAATGTTGAAACATTGGAGGTAATATTGATTGTTCATAGCCTCACATGTAATTTGGAAATTTGGATATATATCAAGTTATATCCTTAAAATTTATACTATATTTTAGAAAATGATATAAATGATTTGGGAAAAAATTATTTTTGGATAAAGTGAGACAATATTTTTTTCTGATCCCATGTCTGGGATCCAAGTAGTATTACAAAAAAGAGGGTTCCAAAACCACCTTCTACATTATCAATAAATGGGCACCTTGGTAACCTCAGTTAAAGGTTTGTAATATGAGGTAAAGTTATATAAGTTTATATATTTATAGGATTAATATTATCATATTATAAATGATATAGCTCCAAATACTCATAATGAGATAAATAATCAAGGGATTTTTTTATACAAGTATCCTCCTCTCGATGTGGAGCTAAATAGTGGGAGATCATTTCAAGGGATATGTATACTTGTAATGGTAGTTATGAAAAATTATTTACTACCGGATCTTTTTATTTTTTTATTTAAAAAGTTATTTTATAATTATATTTAATTTTTTATTATTTTAATTCAATTTTGAATGTATTTAAATAAAAAATGATTGTTTTTTACTGACCATGTTGCAATTTTAAGCATGTAACTTGTTTTGTTTCAAATGGAAAATGAAAAACATATTTTATTTCCAAAAAATTGATATTTTAGTATTAATTTTCATTCCTTTTGACATGAATATAGTCTATTACATAAATACAATTATATTATGTCATGTTTTGTTCAACATGTGTTATTTTAGAGGCTTAGGGGTTACTATGATCTTATTTAAGACTCAACCAAATAATATATACCAAAACCTATTTCTTATATAAGAAAAATGATCTTTAAAAAATTTGAATCAACCTATTACTGATTAATGTATTATATTTCTCTCAAACTTCAATTTTTATTACAAATCACTTTTCTTTATTCAAAATAATTTGTTTCAATTTTCTAAAGATCATTAAACCCCCCCAATTTTTTGTTTTCTTTTTGTAAATAATATTTAAAATTCACACTTGAAAACATAAATAAATTCTTAATAGACAACTTAGGGTGTGACATATATTGTCAAAAATCATTAAAAATATATTTAATTTTAATATTAAAAATGACACTTTTATTGTCATTGATTCTCATGAGGTCAAGAACAACAATAAAAAGAGGTTACATCTTTTTGAAATATATATATTCACTTGAAAAAACATTAACATCATAATAAATCTTTACTCAATATCATTATTTTCACATTTAAATCTTCTTCCATAATATTTATTAATAATCCAATTTTATAATCTATTTAAGTGTTAATTTCCATAAGTAGATCTAGACTCTACCTAAATTTTTGAGTGATAACTTATAGAAGATTGTTTGTACTTTTATTCCAAATTTATTATTTATAGTTACTTTTCAATAAACATTGAATTCAATAACCATTGATAACATATACTATAGTCATTATCCTCTATTTGGTTCTTTATTTAGAAATAATAATAAAATGTAATGTGAAATTGATCCCAATGATCTATTTATAGACAAGTTCACATAGTGATCAGATAGTTTTATTAGTTTCACTACCAACTAATATTTGTATATGGCCTATTATTGATCATGGATACCACTATATAATGTTTCTACCTATAAAAATTTATGAACTAAATCAAAATTTTGAATATTTGGTGTCTTTTATAAAGACACAAATTACACCTTATACTACTTCATAAGGATGTAACTTCCACATATTTCGTACTTCATAGGATTGAACATTTGATGTCTCTTCAATGACATGGATTGTAGACCTTTTTCACCAATGTTACTAATATGATCATTAAAAAACTCACTTCTCAGGAATTTATTTCTCCAACATGAATTATACCTTTCAAATTTCTATTTAAGTATAATTTTTCATCCTTAACACCATGGTCAACCGCTATTGGCCACCACCATTGAATCTTATGTAGTATTCCACACACCATCCAAAAAGAAAGTACAAAATCCCATGTCATTAAGATGACCAACATAAATTAAGTTATTCTATAAAAATTGGATGAGATGATATTATTAAAAATCTAGAAATCATCATTTTCTCATCCAAACATTTTCATTGTATTTTATAAAAATATCAAGTGATTATTTATTATCAGGTTGAAACTTATAGATTCTTTTAGATATAAAAATCTCCATTCACCATTTCTCATTATTGAATGAAATAAATCTATAAATTTAAGAATCCTTTACTAAATATAACTCATGGAACTTAAAATTAATGTTTTTTATTCAAATCTAGTTTATATGTTTGTAGTTGGAGAAAAATCAAACATTTTAGAGTTAACTCATCTTTCCCAATTGTCTTTCTCTATGTTTATATTCTTTCGACAATGTTAACATGTGTAGTCAACATAAATAAATAATATCTAATGACTCTTTTCTCATTTTGTTTCTCTATTATTATTCTAAATTAATGGATTGAAATGTCCCATTCCTACCATTCTAAAAGTAGTTTAGGTAAAAATTAAGACATCCTTCTTTTGAATCCCTTTATTTATAATTGGATCCCAAATCTACACTAATACCAAGGAGACCTTTCCATTAGTGTTTTCTTAGTAGTATCCACCACATGCCATGATTCTAGAAGTGATAATAGATGTATCAATGCCTACAAACCTTTAAAAAAACTTTACTTGAATGGAATTTTGTTAACACTTGATCATGATATTGTTCACATGATCTACCACTGACCTTCCTTTTGACATCTTTATACCCAAAATTTCTCATGTGAGAAACAATTTTTCATTTTGGAAATCTTATCATTCTTGTACATGAGAATATACATCAATTTATAATTTTTCTTCTCCAAATGTAATTTGAAGTCCATGTTTTGAGATAATATAATACTTATCACACCAAACCATCCAGTCAATTCTTTCTTAACATTCCTTTGACATTACTTCCAGATTGACCACTTCAATTAAAGATCAAGATTTCTATCTATTATGTAATGATCACCTTTTATCCTCTATACTGTTAAATATATTTTGTCATACTTTTTTAGTTTCACCTTTCCATCTTTCAAATCTATCTTTTTGGAATATAAAATTTCTAATAAAATATAAATTCATAAATTATAGGAAATTATTGTTTTAAAAAATAACTTATTCGATCTACCAAAAAACTATAATTCCATGATATGATACCACTAATTTTACTACTATTCATGATCTTGGTGACACAATATTGGGAATGAAAATATTGAAACATGTTGACTAATAGGTCTAAAACACATATCTCCACATGTCATTGTATCTATAATTTAGAAGCCTTGAAACCCAAGCATGAATTTTAAACCCTTTAAGAGAACATAAAGTAAACTAATAAAATAAAAACAAGTAAATAAAAGAATTAATTAACACATATAATGAGGATTCACGTGGTTTGAAACAAGTCATACTCTATAGGAAATGAGAAAATTATATATAATATAAATAAGAAAAAAAACCCCACAATGTTTCTAGTTTATAAAAGTAAGTTCATTACACAACAGAAATTTTCCAAGACCATACTATTGTTTCTGAAGCTTTCGACAGGGTATCCGTCTGTGTAGAGAAAGCAGTTATTTCCCCACATTCCCACTTTCCAAAGGGGGTGGTATCCAAAACTTATTTAGGGATGTATACTCTTTGGTCAAAACGGGATGATGGGATGTTGGTTCTTCCTTCATTGGATTCCTCCTCAGAACGTGTAACCTTTTCCAGGTCTCCCTTATTGATTAAGACGTTGTCAGTGAAACTATTCCCAGTGCCATTTCTTCATGGATGCTGATTAATTACATTGCTTCTATTGGTACATTCTAAGGGGTCTGGTCAGGGAAACAACATTCGGTCAGGGGTTTAGTCATGTTGTACATCACTATCATGTCTGGATGTTGGAACACCAGCACATCTAGGTTTCTTCCCCTTATTATAGGGCTTCTCGAGGGCACGAATGCTCGAGTCATCCCACATCAAATGTGGGTAATTATATTCCATAGGCATGTATCTATGGTTTTCCTCATCTTCCTAAGTTTAATACAGGGTATTCCATGAGTTAAACATCTAGCAGAGATGGATCAAACTGATCGGAACACTAACTAGAGTGGATCAGATTCATACAACAACTAGAGGTAACACTGATATTGGGGATAATGCTTGGTTATCTACCCGATTTTTTTTAAATTGAATGGGTAATGAGGTGGAATGATCCCACCGGGATGTGGCATCCCAGTAATAATCAAGATGGATAATGGATGTCTTAGTGGATTGGGTGGAGAATGAGATGGAGCCGACTCTAGGGTGACGACGATGTTGGGATTGAGCCTCAGAGAGACCTCCTACGTATCCCTGTGGCAGGGAATTGATGTCTATCTAGTTTAGGATGGGGTATAAGATTAGGGTGTGCATAGAGGATAATGACCTGATGTTATACTAGGGTTTATGAATGGTTAGTAGCCCGAGGTTGGTCTGACGCTTAAGGGATGACCAGAGATATGGGTCCCAACAAATGAGACTATAACATTTTATCGTCTATTTGGTAACATGACGACTTACCATCGATTGGGGTCGAAAATGACTTACCGCTAACTGGAGTTGACAACATCTTACCACTGAATGGGGATCACAATGGTTCACCGCTGCATGCGGTTCACAACATCTTACCATTGGGTAGAGGGTCAGAACATCTTTCCACTGAATGGGGTTTACAATTGACTACCACTGGATGGGGGAAAATTTAGTGTCAAGTTGGACAAAAAGGGGGGAAACAATTCAATGTCATGCAGGATGAGGGTGGACCGACATGAAGTGGTCAGGACCAGATGGATGGTGGTCTTGAACCTCAGGGAGGCTTCCTACCTATCATGTCTTTGCAAGGATCAAAGTCCACTTTGTTTGGGAGGAGTGGGAACTGACGTGAAGGGGGTCGTAACCAATGGTTGTTGGGATAGAACCTCAGGGAGGCTTCCTACATACCTTTCCTTGGAAATGATCAAAGTCCACGTAGTTCAAGATGGTTTGAAATGACATGAAGGGGGTTTGAACCAATGGTTGTTGGGCTTGAAACTCAGAGAGGCTTCCTACGTACCTTGCCTTGGAAAATATCAAAGTCCACATAGTTCAGAATGGTTTGAACTCACATGAAGGGGGTCAGAACCAATGGTTTTTGGGCTTGAACCTCAGGGAGGCTTCCTACCTACCTTTCCATGGAAAGGATCAAAGTCTGTGTATTTCAGAAGGAGCGAGAACTGACATAAAGATGGTTGAGACCAATGGGTGTTGGGATTGAACCTCATGGAGGCTTCATACATACCTTACATTGGAAGGTATCAAAGACCGCTTAGTTTAGAATGGTGTTTGGGGATTACACTCTAGGCTGCCCAGGGAGGATGTCATGGTCAATGCTTACTCTAAGCCCACATGAGTCATGCTCGGTGTGGGAAATAAGAGGTAGAAAGACCTGATGATCATTTCACAAAAGGAGAATTTGTGGGAAGTGAAATGGTAGTTACACGTAGTAATCATCCCAAAGAGGAAATAGGGGCTTACGCGTGGTTATCTGCCCCGGGAGATGGAGATTGGGACTTACTACAGTGTGGATGTCCGAGTGGTTACAAAGCCCAACAAGAGAGGGACGGGATAACGAAGGTCTTGATACCTATCTCTCCTCTGGTATTTGGCAAGGAAGAAGTTAAGTGGAGCAGGGGTGTTGCCTCCTTCAATTAAGTATAGGGGCTTACACCAAGATGGTTGTCCATTCCCCCACAGATAGACACCACTCTAATAAAAGGGATCTCATTACATGTGAGGAATGATCTCACTCTCGTGGAGACCAGTGTGCATAGAGAATGTCTTATATGGGTCACCCCATGTATAATACATGGGGCGTGGCTATAGTTTAATGTCATATGCGGATGACGATGGTGGTTGGAAGTTTAATGTCCTGCAGCTCGGATGAGGTGGGTTCATTCTGCACCCCTTAGGACTTACATAACTGAGACCTCCTTCCCATTGGAAAAGGGAAGGAATCAACAATTCTGTGACAAAGGGTTGTTATGCATTGATCCATTGATGGGTCCACGTTAGAATGGCTATGTGAGGAAGCAATAGTTGTTAGTGTTCCTATATAAAGAAGATTGAGGTGAAGAATGCAATGGGAAGTATCACCTAAGGGACTTTAAAATTTCTTCATGAAAACCTGGAGGGTCGCACGGGAAAATGAGTTACGGAGCAAAGGTGTTCATAAGTAAAAGCATTGTGAAGCTCTGGTGCTCCATGTAGTGGAGGAGCTTTGCGAAGGGGTGTGCTTAATGAAGTGAAGTGGCCTAGCCTAGGAATAGGGAAAAGGTGCATATCGAAGGTGCTTCATGAAGTGGAAATGAATTTTAATAGCAGTGCTTCGAGAAGCAAGGGTGCCTTACAAATCATAGAATTGTGAAGCAATGTGTTTTGTGAAGCGCAATGAGCCTGCCTTAACTTACGGGCCACATGTTCATGGAAGGTACTTTGCAAAGAATAAGTGCTCTACAAAGACCCAAGTCCCCTTGGGGATCCCCTTCCTTTGTGGATGCTCTTGGGATCTACTAAGGGAATCCCTCTTTACAGAGGGGCTGATTTCATGGAACGGGGGAGGAACTTCACGATGAAAAAGTACCTTGAAAAGCACATCGTTCACAGAGCAGAAATTGTTTCACAATGTGGGAGCTAAGAAGGTGAAAGGTTAGAGGATCCATCATTTGTGCTTGAGGGGGCCCCCGTATTTATAGGCCATAGGAGCCATGAAGCAGATCCCACTCGGCGTGAAGATAGAGCTTGATCCACGGTGGGTTTGAAAACGTCAAAGGGGTTTACAAAGCATCCCACCTCCTTGCTTTGCGGTGTGTTTGCGAATGTTAAATCAGTTTTCGGATCCCCCTACCTCATCGCTCAATGGTGGGTTCGTGAATATCAAAGGGGTTTGAAGAGAATCCCTCCACCTCACTCTTCTTCATGTTCGCGAAGGTCAAATAAGTTCACGGAGCCTCTCGCCTCGTCACTCCGTGACAGGTTCGCGAATTTCAAAGTGTTTCGCAGAGCATCCTGCCTCCTCGCTCCATGGAGATTTCACGAAAAACAAATCGGTTCGTGGAGCATCCTTCCACCTTAGACTGTGGCAGATTTGTGAAGGAGGATCTTTGCACTGGTTTGGGCCATGGGGGCTCTGCGAACAGGCTTCGCGAGGTAGGTCATAATGCTTTCCATTTATTATTGTTCTTCCCAAATTTTGTCCGCAACAAATTCCCCCCTCAGAATAGGAAATGGGGAGAAAATGAAGGTCAAAGTCTAAGGATTAATCACTAAAATACCTCGGTCAATTGAGAAGCTGACTCATGAAGGAGGTTCAGAAAGTGGAGCGGCAACGTGGGGGCTCAGCGTGCCGCGAAGCTCGCTGTAGTTGGATGCTTCATAAAGATCCAGGGTTCCTCGCCTTTAAATAGGCGATCTGGCCTCTCTCTTTTTCTTTATCTTCTCCGCGGTTTTGTCTTTTAGTGCTCTTGATTTGTGAATATTCACATACTCTATGATTTCTATCTATGAATCGGGTCTTCTACTTCGTGGAACATAGTGACTCTTTGACTTCGCATTTGTATGCTCAATGACTTGCATCTGAAGACCAGGCCAAGACTCTGCGAATTGTCTTTGCGATCGAGCTCCATAAAAGAGCTTCACGAAAGAGCTTCGTGATCCAGAACAAAAAACATCTCAATTGGAAATACTAAATGTCTCGCTAAGAGGATGCTAGGGGGTCCTTGTGATACTTCCCATAGGGAGAAGATGGAAAATAGCTTGGGTCTATGTGAGTTTGTTCGAATCCATTCTGACCGCAATTCGCTGGTGGTGCTGCTTTCGGAAAGCCAAAAGAACTGTCTGTTGTGAAAGAGGTTGCCTCTATATGGCTTGGGACTGAGGGGTGATGTCTTCATTGCGGAAGCAATTAGGGACAAACCAACTTACTAGTTCAGGAGCACGTCATGTGAGCACCAGTGGCTCAGGGTGGTGGATGGCCATGCCTAATAGGACTTCACATCCGTCAATGTTGATTGTTTGTACAACCATTTGAACGACGTTGACAGAAAGGAATTGCATCCATAGAAATCTCCCCTGTTGTACCGGACTATATTGAATTCATCCCTGAGGAACCCATTGAAAGGGGTGGTCCAATGATTTGGTGTTGCGCCATGGCGTAAACTTCACTGATGACTGGGCCTGGGCCTATTGGGTTTGTGCTTCATGTGAAGAATTTGGGGTAGAGCTAAGGAGAGTGGGTCTATACAAGGCGTATTGGGACTCCCAATTTGATATTTATCAGCCGAAGCAACTAATGTCGGATTTTTTGAGCATATGGTTGTCGAGAACCAATGCCTTCCACTTCCACCATGGAGAGGTCGGTATCAGTTTATGGGATCTGCATCAAATCTTAGGGGGTCCTAATATTGGGGGCAATTTATGATGAGTTCCTCCTGGTTATGAGTCTGTAGGAAGGCCCAAAGTAGATTCCACCACTGGATATGGAATTATTGAACCTGGTGCTAGGAGAAGATAAGGAATCTGTGAGGGATGTACATTTTAGTTGTTGGTTCAAGCAGTTCCTGAACATCCCGAAAGATAGGTTGTTTCTGGTGAGGCCCTTAACTTTCCTGAAGGGGGGTCAACTGGGCCAGAAGCACTCATACTGGCTTCTCATAAAGGATATCTAGTAGAAGATGTGGGGATTCAGTGTCATTACTGAGCATCAAATGATAGTTAGGTTGGATGACTTTATTACGGCACTCATCTGCAGCTGGATCCTGTCGATTAGGGATAGAATCATGGGTGTGCGACCGAGAATGTTTATCATTGAATCCATGCTTGAAAAAGGAGGGAGGGTCAACCTCGAGATCCCAATGCTTTCCAAGATGTACAAGATGTTGTGGAATTTCATTGAGGGGAAGAAGCCACAGAGAATATTTGGGCCATTCTACCTCTTGTATGGGTGGATTGGGGATCACGTCAGGGGGGTCTATGAATATCTGAACCTCATCTCCCCTCTGGTATTGAACTTCCACCCATCCATTCTGAATGCCTTAGGGAGCTTTCCCGCCAAGCTAACCATGAAGTTAGTACTGAACTGAGTCTGGAAGGTAGAGGAGTTCAAATTTCACTCGTTTTCATTGCCAAAAGGTGTATTCCCTGATGATGGTCAGGGAACAGAAGATTATTGGTCCTACCTTCTTGGCTTTCGAGGTTGTGTCCTGGTGGCATGGGTGGGTCATGAGCCCCTTTGTGAGTCGTACACCCCGAACTGATTTGTGAGGCAATTTCGGTGCAGGCAGCGACTGACCTCATAGTTCTATTTGGGGGTGCACCATGAGGAACACTCGTGTGTGATTAGACAAATGTGTCTCATGTTCGCACTGGAAGATGGAAAAATTTAAAACAAGCTGCCTCTTCCCACTTTTGTCTTTGGGTTGGTGAATAAGTATGCAAAAAGCTGGGAGGCGACCCTCCCGGGGGAGATGCTGAAGTAGCCAACTATTCAGGTCGTTGATGGTGTGCATCACCAACCTCAAGGTCAGGGTCAGAAAGCTGCAAAGACATCTCATGGTGATGGGGATACCATGGTGGTGAGGCCCATACTGGTTTAGGGGGAGGCAATGGAAGTAGATCTAGCAGTGGCAGCTGACCCAATGGTCCCAGAAGAGCAGATTAATCCAGAGGGGACTCCACCAAGAGGATTCCATAATATATCCACTCATGCTTCGAGGAAGCGACTACGCCATATATATATGACAGAGAATGCTACCTTTCTAGAGGCATGGGACATCTGGGATGTCAACAAGAAATTCCTCAGCCCATCTGAGATGTGGCAACACTTGAACCGCCTCCGGATGGATTTTCTGGGAATCGGCCCCGTTAGGGATGGATTTCCAGTATCCAAAGTGAAGTCGGAGCAATACCTGGCCGAGTTGGAGGACTTAGTGCACTCCCGGGGTTCCCCGAATCCAATGACAGACTGGGTGAAGGTGTTGTTGGATTGAATGGCCCCTTCGTAGTTGTAGGCTATTGAATTGAGGAATTTCTTCCCTTTTCTGATAGAATCGGACGATTCCTCCTTGGGAGAGGAGGCCAGTAGAGGGAGCCCTTTGGAGGAGGGTGAAGTCGGTGACCAAGGCTCAGATCTTGAGAAATTTGTAGAGGCCCTTGAGGTAACATCCCAAGAACCTTCCTCAGGGTCTACTTCCAGGTCATTTTCAATTAATTTTGAATATTCAAACTATGTAGTAGGACCCCATACAAAGAACTTGTTCCCTCCCAACAGTAGATGTTGATGCAGGTACTTCAGGATCTGTACCCACTGCTATAGCGATTAGTGCATCCAGTGGGGCTAGGACACCTGAGGTGGCTCCTCTAGAGTTATCAGACCTTCTGACTATATACATAGGGCCACACCTTGGGGTCCCGAGGGAAAAAACCTAGGAACCAGGCCAAGAATTAGATCTCTCTAAGTATCCTCTACTAAATTTATTACTGCCACCCATCGATCAGTTTAACTAACATCTGTGTGCTTGTTGGTATGCACAGTTCTTGAAACGGTGTGGGCTGCCTTGATGATGCTGGTTGGTAATTCTCGTGACACTTTTCCTTGGGGGTATGTTGGTGGTTGTGGAGGAAGATATCCAGACTGACCAAGTGGCAGCACTCCCAATCACTGGTAGGACCATTAGTAGGGTTGGGCCTGAAATTATTGAAGTGGGATTCGATAATAAAGATCGATCAGATAGCATGGGCCCTTCCATACCTGACCAGACACTAGATGTGAACCCTAGTGACAAGTTCTTGGGAAATTTCCCTATGTATGAACCTTAGAATCCTGCGGACTGGAATGAAATAGCCTCTAATGAAGAGGATAACAAGATATTTTGTCACTAGTCATATAACATGATCAAGAACTTCATCGATGACACCCCTCAAGAACAATGTATAGACCAGATGGAGAGACTTTGTTTGCGACTATGTGAACTATGTGTTGGGGGATTGAATGACCAATGTCCCCAGATGCTTGTCCAAGATCTCATAGCGGAGAAGATTCGGGAGTATGATCATGGCCTTGGCATGGGTTGGCATAGGAGAAAAGCGGTAAACATCAAGATGCTCCAGGAGGCTGAAAACGTGATTCAACAGCTGCACATCTGGGAAGATTAACATTATTCTTCCCTCAACGTGTAGTGGGAGATTATATCATGGCTGAGGGCCAAGCTAGTAGAGTACAAAGAGTGCATGAGGGTAGCGTCTTAGGAGATTACGGTTATCTGGACCAACGAGGAGCGGGCCCGGATTGCAGCTGATGAACTATGCCTTCTCACTGCTGAAGAGGAGCAATAACTAAATAGGTGATAGAGAGTCTTGGATGCCACAATCTAGAGGGTGGTGGAGCTACAATGTTCTTTTGATGGGGTCAACCCATACATGGGAGGGTTCGATCCTCGGGTACTATGATGCATGTAACTTTTGACCACACATTCATGTTTTGACTATTTATTCTAGATGCATTCATGGGTTCTGTTATTCATTTTTGCTTTATTGTGTTTTATTTATAGTCATAGAACATCCGGTGATCAGTCCCTAAGCTCAAGTGGGTCGGTCCCGATGCAAGAAACAAGGGATGCCCACATTATCATTCTTCCAGAATATAAGAGTGCAAACCAAGTTCCGAGCATCTGAGGTTTGAACAACCAACCCAGATTTCCAAGAAGAAAGGGAGAGGCCTGAATGGAAGATGAAGTTCTCAGAACAGTCGGATCATCAATTTCCCAGTGTTCTCTAGTACACAAGTAGAGTAATTCCACATGCATTAGAATTAATCTGAACATAAGGGAGTGGAAGGTGTTTATCACGATACCCAAAATTTGAAACACTGTTGGGATGGCATGACAATTAAGAATAATTGTTGAACATGTTCAAAACATATTATCCTTATTGCATTATCCTGAAAGGAGGATAAAAAATGAAGGTCAACCACTAACCATATTCGAAACATGGGGCCTGACTTGAAATGTCATCCATTAGTCTTTCAGAATGTTGTCCCAGGATAGTAGGCGATCCATAGGTCAAGCATCCATTCTATTAAGGGGATCTTTAGACATTAAAGAGGACGAGGGTCTGAATAAAGGGCATGCATAGTGTGGAGTGTGGAGTGATGGTTTGTTCGAATGGATTCTAACACTATTGAAATTATGAAATCGTTGTGAAGACACATTAGTTGGGAACATCGGTATGATCAGGGATCATACCTTCTTCTGAATAGGACCTCTCTGGTAAGGAACTATAATGACATGTAGTTTTACGTCACAACAATGAGGACGATAGATACATATTTAAACATCATATGGTGAGGATGGTGCACATAGTTTTAAGTTCATATTCCCTGGACTAAGGTTAATAGTTTAAAGTCGTGGTACCTAGACTATAGGCTCCTAGTTTAAGGTCATATAGACTGGACCGTGATCGGGGCCAAGGGGAAAATAGGGTAAATGACCTTGAGGCTAGGCCAGAGGCGGAATACCTGGGCATCTCTATTTATCCCATAAGGATGAGAATCAAGACAAATGTAGTTCTTTAAGCATGATGTGGTCAAAGACTAGAACTGATAGAGGAAATCCTCTCTGACAAGGGATTTGGTACATCCCATGACTAACATGCGGCATCCTAAACTTGTTTAGGGTAGAATCATAGTTTTGTGTCATGCATCAAGGACATGTGGGATCATGTAGTTTAATGTCATATGATATGAAAAGATTGAATGGGAAGATCCTAGGAAGGGAGTATGTGGTGTGGTAGCTATAAACCCGATGTGAATGGGGACATAAGAAGTTTGCACCACACCACGTATCCTCGAAGGATGTTTTTTAGGTCAAGGGACCAATGTGAAAGTGTGAAAGTTAGTATGGTCCTAAAGCAAAGCGGTCGAGTGTTCCTACGTATCCCATGAGAATGGGAATCAAGATGCAAGTAGTTCTGATGGCGCAGTTTAACGTCATGTGGGATGATGAAAGACATGTGTGGCATGACGTCCCAATGATGTTGACCCACCTATATAACACACCTATATGTGAGAAGGAGTAAAGCCAAGTATGTTGGAAATCCAATTGAACATAAGAAAGTGGAAATATGTCAATAATGACGCTTGATATCTGGCCCACAATGATTGTGTCTTGAAGATTGGGGATAACTATTGACCATGTTCAAAACACAGTATCTATTTCATGTTATCTTGGAATGGGGACAGAAAAATGAGGGTCGACCGCTGACCATGTTCGATACACGGGACCTGTCACAAATGTCGTATGGGGTCCTCAGGGATGTTGTCTCCTGATGGTAGGTAAGCCAGTGTGGCATGAGACCAGGCTGAAAATGGGGTCCCTTCCGTCATGAAAGAGGATGCTGATCCAAATGACGGGCTCACGAAACATGGACATGGAATGAGGGAATGTCCCTATGAAAATTACGCACTTTTGGAACTTCCCCAACGCATATCAGTATGAAAACAAGACGTATCACATAAAGGTAGTTGAGTCCCCCTCTAAGGACAAGGGTCCTAAGGTTTCACGCTTCCAAATTAATGGTTGTAGGATGGGCCATTAAGGGGGTGATTGATTCAATGGACTATGCATAGGGTGGAGAAGTAGCCAAACACGTCACACAATTCCCACAGAGATATCTTAGTTTAGGTTCATAGAACTCAGAACAGTTTGGGAAAAGGAATTGGAGGCACATGGTACGACTATTGCAATACCCGACATGAATGAGGACAAAAGCCCATAAGGTACTCTCCACACCACATGTTCCCAAAAGGGTTCGGGCCTAGGGGATTAAAGAGAGGGGAAAAGATTTTAGATTTCTGGGGCTGGACCCAGGGACACTATGTTCGGGCATTCTTACGTATCCCATGAGGATGGGAATCGATTCGTACATAGTTCTGGTAAGGTGTCGTGTAGTTTAACGTCTTGCGGCAAGGACACAGAGTGGTCTTAGTTTATGTTCATAGAGCTCAGACCATTGATTGTAGGGAATGTGGGAGACACCTGGTTAGGAAATTATGAAACTTGATGTGAATGAGGACCTAGAGTCCAGATCACCATGTGTTCCTTGGGGAGGTTTTAGGTCGAGGGACCGAAAACGGAAGATAGGTTGGCCCTGAGGAAATGTGTACTGGCATTCCTATATATCCCATGAGAATGAGAATCAATCCAAATGTAGTTCTAGTAATTTCATGGTAAGATACCAGTTCCAGAGACAATAAGGTCATGCGGGTCTATCCCTTGCACCAAAAGAAGCAGCATTTGATTAATCTTGTTTGTCCTTTAGGATGAGTGAATTTGTGTTTTTTTGTGAAGCGACGGACCTAGGATAGAAATTCCAGGCATCGCCACAAGATTCAAGTCATGTGAAGGCATTGAAAAATGGTATGGTGGGTGATTGATACCAAGCATGATGTTCCCTAGAGTGAGTACATCATTATGCAGTGCCGTTTTTCAATGTGCAGCCAGGATGATAATGTCACAGTGTAGGTCCAGGTGATGGGACCAACCATTCATTTTAACATTTTTCAGTGTAGATGAAACAATTTAAAGTCATGTGGGACTATGCAGTATAGTTTAAAGTCATATGGATCAGACATATACATGAAAGATGAGGTTCAAAAGGAAATGTGCATGGTGTTATAAAGCATACCTGACATGAATGAGGACGAGGTTTACATCACACCGTGCATGATTCCAAGAAAGAAACCTCAGGCCGAGGGGGACGAAAAAGGTTAGAGAATATGGGGTAGGAGGTAGTATGTACTAGCTCCTTGAAGGGGAGTACATGATGCGACAATGGTAAAACCGAAGTGAATGAAGGCATAAGCCCACACATGCCACATCACGTGGTTCTATAAGAGCTGGGGCCTAAAAGGTAGAAAATAAGAGATAAATTAGTGGAACTCAAGATGGTCCCAAGGATGATATGTATGGGAATTCCTATGTATCCCATGTGAATGGTAATCAAGATAGACGTAGTTCTAGGAGATGAGGTATAAGGGGATCTTAGTTTAAGGTCTTAGAGCTTGGACCCCGGAGAAGTAGAACTCTTCCATTTAGGCCAAGACCTCAATCCAATTCCTAAGCCCACGTGAGTCAAACTAGGTGTGGTAAACAAGGGTGGAAGAGGTTTTTAAAATACCTAGAAGAAACGTGACCCGAATAACACCTTACCACGTCTTTTTCCTCCTAATATGAAAATACACACTGAGGGGTAGTAACGAGAGTGTTTCAATTCCTCTTGGACACAATGGGGAGGGAAATGATGTGAATCATGTAACAGATATTTAAGGCTTGAAGGGGTTGGTGTGACTATGGAGGATAATTGTTCACCGTGTTCAAAAAATATTTTCCATATTGTGTGATCTGGAATGGGAACAACAAATGAGTGTCGACCACTAACCATATTCATAACGCGAGACTTGTATTGATTTTTTTTCTTAAACTCTCGAGGATGTTGGTCCTTAATAGTAGGATATCCCTTATGCCTAGAATCCATGACATTTGGGGCCCCCTTCAGATGTGAAAGATAATGGAAGCCCAAATGATGGGGAACATGAATCCTGAAAAATGGGTGAAATCATGTCCATGCAGAATGTGACACTCCAGTCTCTAAACTGGAGTACTCATGGGAACATTGGAGAATCACCAAAGAGGGTCGAGGGACCTGACTTAAGGGAAGCGGACTTGAAGAGATGAGTTTAAGGAAAGAGGGAGAAGGGAATTCAGGAGATAGAGGTGTGCAACATGGTTATTATTAATCTGAGGTGAATAAGGATGTGAGTCCATACCAAACCGTATACCTATCTCCTAGAAGAATGCATGCTAACGGGCCTAACATGATAGGGAGGTTTCTAATAAATGGGTTTGGACTCAAAGAATAGACGTTCTGGTCATCCAACATATCCAATAAGCATGGGAATCAAGCCACACATAGTTCTAGGGAAGGATGACATGCACTTTATTATCATGCAACAAGGACGCAAATAAGGGAAAGATACCCCAGTGGGGGACATGTATGGAATGAAGAGTTACCCGATGGGAATGAGGACATAATCCCATAACACACCATAAAATCCTAAGTGATAACTTGGGCCAGGAGCCTGAGAAGGTCAAGGGACCTGAGGATGGGCCATGGACAGAATATCACATCCATCTTACAGTTTAACATCTTACAGTGAGGATGATGGTGATCTTAGTTTAAGGTCATAGAGCTCGGACCATAGATTCCTAGTTTAGTGTCATTTTCATGGGACAGAGAGGGAGAATCATCATGCCTATGGAATACAACCTAGAATCAACGATTATAGAGGACAACTGTTGACTAGGATTGCAACACAATATCCACCCTTGTGTGACTGGAGTTTGGGGAAAAAAATTGAGTGTCGACTACTGAACATATTTTCAACATGGGACTTGTATCAATTTTCCACTCTAAATCCTTGAGGACATTATCCAATAATGTTAGGAGAGCCCTTAGGCCTAGAATCGATGCCATCTTGGGGTCCTTTGAATATAGAAGGTGATGGAAACCCAAATAATGGGACTAGAAAAGCATGGTAGGGCCGGTGCTCACAAGAGGGATGATAAATGAAGGGAGGGATGTCTCAAGGGTATATGTGTAGTGTGGAGAAATAGATTGATGTGAATAAGGAAGTGAGTCCATACCACACCGCACAATCAAAAATGAGAACTCAGTCTAGGGGACCGAAAGGGGTTGAAGGACCTGAGGTTGGGCATCCCGACCAACTATGGCCATATGACCTCTCATGAGGGAATTGCCTCATCATATCTCCTAATCCCACGTGAGCAATTCTCAGTGTAAGAAATAAGGAGTAGGACTTAGATCTCCCCATTATATAAGGGTCTGATAGTTGGAATTACACTCTGACTGAGGTTTAGAGAGATGGAAGGGTAGAATGAACCACTACATTGCATGTTTGGGACATATGGGGGTGGTGAAAATGAAAAATGATAGCTATTTTCCATATGCGAAACACAACATCCATGTCGTGTACCCTGGTGCAGTCATAATTAACTCGATGTGAATGAGGGAAAAATCTTATCCCACACCATGTGTTTCACCCCAATGGGAGGTCCCGAAGTTTGGGGTTGGGCATATGGACGAATTTTCTGGGTGGTCTTACATATTGCATGAGTATGTGAATCAAGCCATATGTAGTTCTGAAAGGGCCATGCAGTTTAATGGCATGCAGTAAGGACGTGGGAGGATTAGACGAACGAGGAGGGGCACATGGAGCAACCTTCGTAATCTTGCCACGAGTGGGGAAAAAGAAGCTTAGGCTGCATCATATGAGATCCTCCAAGGGAAATACACCTAGGAGGGGTATCCAAATGAGAAGAGAGTGGGGTTGGACTTAGGGCGATGTGTCTAAGCGTTCCTACATATCACATGAGGATGGGAATCAATCCGTACATTGTTTTAAAGGTGCAGTTTAATGTATTGTAGTACGACACAAAGATTAATGTCATGCGGGACATTTCACAGTTTAAGGTCATGTAGGACCAGACAGTTTAAAGTCATGTAGGACACTAAGGCAGTTTAGGGTTGTGTGGGACCATTATGTAGTTTGGGGTCATGCAAGACTGTACAGTTTATGGTCATGTAAGACCGTACAGTTTATGGTCGTGTCGGACCATACAGTTTATGGCCATGTTAGACTGCATAGTTTAAGGTCACATAGGACCAGACAGTTTAATGTCACGTAGGACCCTAAGGTAGTTTAGTGTTGTGTGGGACCATTACATAGTTCAGGGTCGTGCAGTACCATACAGTTTTTTGTCATGTAGGACCATATAGTTTATGGTCATGTTGGACTGTATAGTTTATGGTCATGTTGGAATGTATAGTTTAAGGTCATGTAGGACCATGGGGACTCAAGCAATGTATTTCTTGAGGAACTTGGCATTGGTGGGAGGAGTTATATGTTCACCATCCATGGTAACCAGTGAGTATGTGGCATTGGAGTAAACCTTGTGAATGATGTATGGTATTTCTCATTTGGGCTCTTACATGGGTGGTTTCCTGCTAGGTATCATTGGTGCCCTCAGGTCCAATACCAAGGCACCTTGAAAGAAGGATTGGAGTCAAATTTTCTTGTCTAAGGCCCAAGCTATCTTGTTCTGATGCCTTTCTAGATGGTGCAGGGAAAAAATCATGTTCTCGTCGAGTGCTTCCAACTCAGGCATACGGATTTCAGCTACTTTATCAGGCACTTACTAATCATAGAAATTTGTGTGTAGTGAGGGAAATTGAATCTCAATGGGCAGGACAGCCTTCGTTCCATACACCAGAGAATATGGGGTCACCTAGGTGGAATTTTGAGTCATCGTCCAATAAGCCTAGAGGGCATTGGGGAGCATGTCCAGGCAACTCTTCTTATTCTGAACAACCATTTTCTACAGAATTTTAGAGAGGGTTTTGTTAAACGCCTTGATATATCTATTTGATGGCACATTATAGTGGGAGGTATGGTTAGAATGGATGTTGTACATAGCATACAATTTCTTTAGCTCAGCTGCTCGGAATTTCATTCCATTATCGGTGAGAATGGCATGAGGGACTCCAAATCGGAAGATGATGTTGGATCTCACAATGTCAATGATGGAAGGAGCCTTGACCTCTTTGATTGGAACTGCCTCTTCACACTTGGAGACGAATTTTTTTTCAATCATTATGAATATGAACTGATGAACTTTCGTCGGTGGATATGGTCCCATGACATAAAGTCCCCATACCGCAAATGGCCAAGAGTAATTAGTGGAGTGGAGAGGCTCTAGGATCCGATGCAAGAATTTAGCATGAATCTGGCATTCATTGCACATTTTGGTGAACTCTATGTAGTCGTGGATAATAGAGGGAGAAAATTCCCCAGTCTCTGGATCTGGTGAGATAGCTTTGGCCCAATCTAATGAGACCAATAGGAACTGGCATGAACATCCTGCATGACCTAGGAAATCTCAGCTCCATGAATGAAATGGAGGAGGACCCCATAAAACGCATGCTTATAGAGGATATGATCATGAATAAGGCCATCCTAGAGGGTAAACTGTAATGTGTGACGTCGGATTCGCTCGCGCTCGGCCCGATCTTCCAGAAGATTACTGTTTTGGAGGTACTCGACAAAGGAGGTTCTCCAGTAAAGATTCACATCAATCACTACATCCAGGGGACCTGGGGGTCCTAACGTGGAGGTGACGATGGTAAGGTGTCTTACCTATAGGATGTCATCATCACCTTGAGTGACAGGAGCAATGAATCTTCAGTGTGCCATGTGGATAATCAAGTCATCCTATTCAGACTCTGCAAGTTATGTAGGTAGGACGAACAAGGCATCGTATTGACCGTTCTGAGATAGAGGGATATGAGTAACTTCTGGTAGATATGGGAATTAGTCCATTAGCTAGAGGGTGTGTTCCAAAAATGGAATGATATCTGGCTTTCTGAAGACATAGTCATCATTGATCTTCTTGATGACCAGTTCAGAGTCCCCTTTCACATTAAAATGGGGAACGTCTATCTCGAGGGCCTGCTCAATGCCAGTAATGAGAGCTTGATACTCTTCCTCATTGTTTGCAGCCTTCTGACAACAGGAATGACTACTGTAGAACAACTTGTGTCGAGGTAATGAAGATGATACCCAGTACTACTTTGTTGAGCCTGGGGTCATTGAGTCTCCTGCCGGTGGAGCTCCGGGAAGCACCATCAAAGTGTATTTTCCAACATGGGATAGCTTGGTCTATCGAGAGGATTGCCTCACTAGGAAAATCAAGGTCCAGGGAATGTTTCTCCAGAGCTTGATGGGAAAAAAGGAAGTCTTCCAATTCTTTCCCCTTAATAGCCTTCTGAAGGACAAACCTAATGTTGAACTGCTGGAGAATAACTGCCCACTGAGCTAGATGGTCTGTCAACATGGGGCGGTTCTGGATTTTTATCAGTGGATCTACTCAAGACACCAGCTTTACCTCGTGGTGCTGCAAGTAATGTCGCAACCTCTATGATTCTAATATGAATTCAAGGAAGATCTTCAATATAGGATACTATCTAGTATCCGTATCGAGGAGCATGTGGAAAAGGTGGTAGAGTCTATTCTCCATTCCCTCGTTGTTCTTCTGGGTGAGAAGGGTGCCGAGAGATCGCTTTAGGGTGGTCACATAAAGGACCAGTGGATTTTGGAGATGGGTGGCAATAAGACCTGAGGCTGGAGCTGGTATGGATTGATTTCAACAAAAGAAGTCTGAAACTCTTCATCCCATTCATATACAGTGCCTTTCTTCTTGAGCCGAGAAAAGGGCTTACACTTGCCGGCCAAATTCATGATGAATTGGAGTATATAAGCTAAGTGGCCTTGGAAACCTTGAAGAATCTGAATGTTGGTTAGAGGATACATCTGTCTAATGGATTTTATTTTAGTAGGGTCGATCTCAATGCCCTTGTATCTGACAATGAATTCAAGAAAATTTTTAGAGGTAACCCCAAAAGCTCACTTCAATGGGTTCATCTTCAGTTGATGGGAATGGAGGAAGCTGAAAAATTTCTCAAGGTCTTTGAGATGGTCCTGACTCTAGTGATATTTTACCACCAGGTCATCTACGTAACATTCCACCAAAGTTCTTAAGATTAGATTAAATATGTGATGCATAGCCTACTTATAGGTGGCACTCACATTCTTTAAACTGAAGGGCATGACTTGGTAACATAATGTACCTTGTGATACCCTTATGTCTATAGACTCCTCATCCTTGAGGTCCATTAAGATATAGCTATACCTGGAGTACCCATACATGAAGGAAAGGGCTTGGAACCCAGTTATATAATCCATCAACAATTCCTTCATAGGAAGGGGAAAATCATCCTTCAGACAGTGATGATTGAGATCCCAGATGGTGATGAAAACTCTGATCTATTTGTTCTTATTTCATATTGGAAATATTTTGGCTAGCCACTTGGAGTACTATACCACCTTAACAAAATTATCTCTGATGATCTTATCAACTTCAACTTCAACCATGGCACCATGAGAATGGTACATCTTTATGGGATGCTTCTTAAACCCGAGGTGATTTTACGGGAGACCGAGGCGGTGGACAGCTACCTAAGGATCTAGTCATGGAATCTCATCATAACTCTAGGACAATACATCATGGTGTTGTTTATGGAATTCTATGTACTGTTTTTTCTCCTCAGGGGGGATGGTGGCACTGATCAATGCGGGTTTCGGGTCTGCCTCACTACTGAGGTTCGCCTGTACCAACTTGTCAACTATGGTGGAGACGCCCTATTCAAAGGTAGGGCAGAATCCTCTAAATCCTACTCTTCACATATGGAGGGGGAATCATCCATGGGAGGAGCTTCATCTGAGTTATCAGCTCCCGATTGGAGGCTGGTACGAGCCTGAGCGATAGTGGACATTACATTGGGGAACTCCTGTGATGTCACAACCATAGCGACAAAGGCTATTGATCCAATCCCATCTAGTCTTCATCCCAAGGGGCCATGGTTGATGATATCGAATTAATAGTGGCGTTTTAGCTTGAGAAGGTTAATTACAGCCTAGAAAACCAAGAAATTATGATGTATTGCTATTTCCATGGGGCGGACATCCTGATACCTTATGGGAGTAAGAGGCTTCGGGATCACTTAAGCCTAGTTCGTGTAGGAGTATGAGGTGATCTTTTGATGTCTCTTAGTCTTGGGAATGTCCTCCCACCTCATTCTAAAAACAAAAAAACATTTCCCCATGTTTGGAGTTTTAGCCTCCAATTGATGGACTGGAAAGACGTATGCATCATTCAGATCTGCCCACAGGTCGGTCGCAGCCGTAGCTTGCTCGACCTCGTTAGTCTGAATCTGCTTTTCCTTGCTCTGGTAGTAGTCGGAATCCAAATAGCAGGCTTCGAAATAGAAAAAGGGGGATACATCACCTTAAAGCACCCCCACTCGACCATTAAGGGAGTAATTAAGGCACTGGTGATATGATGAAGGAACTTCTGCATGCAGGTGGAGCCACTTCCTACCCATCAATGCATTCTAAGCGGTGTCCTGGGAGACAACCATAAACTTAGTGCTGGTCATTAGGCCACCGAACTGGGACTTTAAATGGATCTTTTCGACTAGTTTCTACTTCTTTCTATCATAGCCTTGGATTCCTAGGTCAGAGGGACTCAGATCAACCTCTGACAATCCCAGTTTTCGTAGTGTCCGTGTCAGGATTAAGTTAATTCCAGAAAACTTGTCAACAAGACAATGACAAACCTCCACGCCATTGAACTGGATAGTGATGTACAATGGGTGAATGTGCCCCTACATGGTAGAACCTTCATCTTCTCTGAAGAACAAGATGATGGTCTATAATTCAGCATTCTCGACCGCCTCATCATGAAAGGATTATGTGGCTTCTACCTCCTTCTCAAACTAGAGGGGGCTTCTTAGATCCTCAAAGAGGGTCTCATGCATATCTGATGACAGGCGAAGGGACTCCAGGATGGATAGATTTGCTGGAATACTGGAAATATGTTTAATAACATCATACTTTTGGGCTAGGTGTGAACTTTTTCTTACAGGAGGTCACATTATGATAGGAGGTATGGTGGGCCCTGCTGACTGGGCTGACAGCTGACTGGTGCTAGGAATATCTTGCTTCCCACTAGTCGAAGCCTGCGGAGTGACTACTGGATTAGGGCCAGATGACTGAGACCGTCTTGTGGAAAATTATGAATGGTCACGGCATGGTCGAGGTGGCTTTGTCCGATCCAACAACACGAACGACATCGAAGGTGGGCTTAATGTCACAAGATGAGAAGGATGCGTATACTGATCTCTATACTGGGCTTGTTTCCTTGTTTCAGTCATGTGCATAGCCTGGATGAAATTACTGATCGAGGCACTCCCAACGACCCATATTTTCATGGCTCCATCAATGCTAATTATGGTTGGGGACATTGGTAGGATCCACATGGTGCTAATCATCATCAGAATTCATGTAGGTATTTACCAGCTCTATGGTATTAACCGAGGCATACCCTTTCCCATCACTTGAAGAGTCATCCACTACTAGATGGATTCTGGGAGGGATCTCCGTCTACAGGGGCATGAAGTCACTGAATTTATGGGATGGAAATGTAATTTTCATGGGACTTTTCATTCCGTTATATCACCGGTGTTTGCTCTTCTGAGAAGGGGACGACAGAGACAACGATGCATAAGTAGTTGTTGCAACTTTTGAAGGATATGTCAAATTCAGGAATGCATGGATAACACCATGGGCATGAGTGACTATTTTACAATCCATCTAGTCTTCATACTTCTGGGACCTGCGGTTAGAAACCTGAGACCACTCGCCTTCATTGTCGCTGCTGCTGTCTGGACTCACAAAGACGCATGCCACCTAGGCCGAAGCTGGGCCAAACCAGACTATGTTGTTATCCACCTAGTCTTGAATCAAGTATTTAAGCACATATTAATGTTTGACTGTGTGCCCCAGGATCTGGTGGTAGGGTCATTAATTAGGTTGATCAGTGAGGTTCTCCTCTTCTAGCCTCCTACACTCAGAAAAATATACAATCCCCTACTCTAGGGAACTTCAGAAATAACTAGGGACATATGCCTCATTGAATGAGTTGGTGTGATTACTCTTGTATAGAAAGGGGGCCTTGGATCCTGACCCTGACGTGAGGCTAGAGGGGCCTGCCGAGGAGGTGGATCTTGGTTATCTCACCTAGGAGGTGGCGGTGCATTACGCGGGGGCACCTGCCGATTCTGAGGTGGGCGCTGCTAGGACAGAGGCTATGCCTGAGGTGGAGGTCCTCTACGAGGCTATAGAGGCGGCTCTAGCAGTAAAAACTCTGGTTTAAAGGGGGCATCTTTTTGAGTCACTACGGCGTGCTCGACCATGGGGGTCCTTCTCGCGGGGATTGCAGGAGGCAACAGACATGCCTGCTTAGCCTATTGTAAGGCTTCCTCTAGGTGCTAGTCCTTAGCAAAGTAGACTCGAAATTCTCCGGGGTAGTTCTTGGTGATTAGAGAGGGGACCAGTTCCGTCTTGAAATTCCCTACGCACATCTTTAGCTACTTCTCTTGAGTCAGCAGCATGTCAAGGGAGTATGTGTGTCCTTTCCAGAGGGTGAAAAAGTCCACAACGCACTCATCAGGCCTCTGCTTGCACTTAAAGAGGTCCACAATACTCTTCTTCCATGTGGTGGAACTAAACTGGTAGAGTAATTGCCTATGGAGGTTCTCCCAGTCAGCCACTGACCGAATGGGGAGTTGGCTATACCAGATGAACGCTGGCCCTTCCAATGTCTGTAAGAAACCCTGGATTTTGGCGGCTTCCTTCTATGTTGGAGTTACCAACATGGGGACACACCTTGAGATAAAGTGGTCTAGGTTCTTTGGAAGATCCCCTATCCCATTGAAGGGGGGAAAGATGGTATTCTTGTATCTTGGGGGTGAAGGTATATCATCCACCCATGTCGGGTATAGCTTGCCATCAGGTGGGATTTCCACCTATGTAGTCTCTCAAGCTTTGAAGTGGGCGATGAGTGCCACCATTGGATCATCTGGGTAGGTATTCCTATCTTAACGGGGATACCAGACCACCAGTACATTGGTGGGTTCTTCAAAATGATAAATATGTCCAACGGCTCATGGAGCAGCTGGT
This sequence comes from Viscum album, assembly GCA_963277665.1. Lineage (NCBI taxonomy): Eukaryota > Viridiplantae > Streptophyta > Magnoliopsida > Santalales > Viscaceae > Viscum > Viscum album. The sequence goes on along the minus strand of OY728163.1, from coordinate 255,618,029 downwards.
GGAAAAACCAGTGGGGTAGCTGGGGAAATTTGAGCTGGGTCTTAAATATTGTCATGCCGCTCAGAAGGGTTTGGTGACACATACTGCACCCTCTTGCCATATGTTCTACCCGCAACCATGTTTGTGTGGAATTAATGGTCAGGGTCACCTGGGGTCATTTCACCAAGGAGATGTTGTTCCTTCCCCTACTGCCCTGGCTGAGGATCACTGTAGTCTGGTCTTCACTTTGCAATACATTCAGTAAGGAGGTCATCGACCACCTTCTTTTTTTCGGTGAGTTGCTAACGCAACGTGGATTTTTCGGGGTCGTCTTCTACCTTATGCACTGAGCCAGATGGGTCAGGGGGTTTGTCGGTTCTAAGGAGTTCCTTGACCTTGTTTGGATTCCGGCTGAGGATTAGTGCCTCAGTGGGCATGGGAAGACCCAGTAGATTTCTCTGCAAGCGAGTGACCCATCCCAATGAATCAAATATCTTCGGAACTCCCTTAGGGGGTAATTCCCTATAAAAGATCTTCAACTCATCCTATCCCTCTAATAGGTCGGCCATGTTAACCACGACCCTTCCTAGAGGCATATCCTCTATGTCGCCTGGAAAATCAGGCTGGCACCAGATGGAACTGAAATAGAGGGTCGCATACTACCCCCAACCACGAATCTGAACATGGAGAGAAGCCTCCTTGATTATCCTGCAGATCACTTTAATACTCTGGACACATCGTGGTTGGAGGTTCCTATGGTGGCCTGGTGAATCAGGGCGCTGGGCCATGGGGAGTGCAGCCAAATTGACCAAAAAACATTGTTGACCGATATCTTCGAAGTGTTCCTGACTCTGGGGTAGGTCACTAGCCAATTCCGAAGGCAGAAATGAGTCTCCCAGAGGGTTTGGAAAAAGTATCTAACCTCATACTGGGTGAGTGCTTCTGCTGCCCTAAAATTTTGCACTGCAACTGGCTAGAACATCTTGGAGAAATGGTCGACTGCGAGGATATCTCACAAGATCCTTGGTTGGGATTCAAGGTTTTTTCATTCATTTCCCCACTCATCTACGAGAGGTAGCCAGGGAACTGGTATAAGTATTGATGCAGACCGCTGAGATGGTAGGCTGTCCGGTAGAGACTATGGCGAGCGGGCTGACAAGCTGCCGCATCATGGGCGGTCCTCCAAAGAGTGCAGTGACTTGGCCACCACATCGTGATAAGATGGGTTTTCAACTGTATTTTTTGGCGTAGGGAATACAACTGTTGGCGAGTGATCCCCAGAATAGCTCTTTGTGAACTCTAGTCAAGGTTGAGAGTGCTTGTGTTGATAATTATGGCGATTGATGGCTGGAACCTGTGGGGTTTCCAATTGTTCATCCTTATATATGTACATACAGAGGGAGGTGGGGATCTGATGGATCTCACATTCTGCAAGTATGAGTCTTATGTACCTTGTTCCTACCCCATCCCTTGACATGGATGATCTAGGTGTGGGTTCTATCGTTGAGTCATATTCCACCTCAGAATCTGAGAAGGAAACTGGTTTGATATCCATCAGAATCTTTTTGGCATCCTCTTAATGGTGGTGATGACGTGAAATCCTGCCTCGGGATGGTTATTTGGGACAAGGTAATTTTCTGGCACAAGGAGGTCCTAGGCCGTACTGGTGCTGGGGAAGGGTGGACTTCTGACTAAGTGAGTTGGGGTGCAAGGAGCACCTGAACAAATATCAAAGGGAACATAGGGATGACCTCTATGTCCACCAGACGATGTGCAGAGGGGACATCCTTGGGAAATTCTAGAGCGGGTAGGACCACTGCTGGAGTAGATATAAACACGAGTAGGACCTCCATGCTTTCTTCCCTTAGTAGCGTCAGTGTGAGGAGGGTCCTCATTCAGGTCAGGCCGAACATGGGAAGGTCCTCCATGCTGGGTGCTGGTGAAGTGAGGCTACCCTTCACTCCTCTAATTTCTAAGGTGAGGAGGACCTTCTCCAGCTTATGTAAGGACATGGAAAATCCCCCCATACTATAGATTGACCGGATGCATAACATCTCCATATCGGCGGTTCGTGGTTGGAGGAATTACCCCATACCCAATGTAATGAGCTTGGGAGAGGCTTCCATACTAAGTGTCACTACTATTAGGAGGACCCTCGTTCGGATTGAAGGTATCATAGGGCAGACCTCCATGCCGATTTTAGAATCAAGTAGGACCCACATTTGCTATGGTGATGGTAAAGGGAGGACCTCTGTACTGGGTGTTGTTGTCAAGGATCGATTTAAGGTGGGTGCTCCCTACGACGGTGACCGAGAGAGTCAACCCAGCCTGCCTGTCAGGAATTTGGGGCCTTAATCCGAGCTGGGTATATAAGTTCCCTTGCTCAATGTACATAGGGAGATGATGATATACATCATCAGTTGCCTGGGCCATAGTAGTTTTTGATGTTGATGCCCCTTGGTGGGAGTCCTCCTTGGCCTGCACCCGACACTATCGTTGGGTCAGCCGGACCGGGGCCTGTGGTGCAGGTACATAGCTTACCTACTCTTCAACCCATGAGACTAGGTGGTAGTGTTGGCGCGACCAAGTGGGGGACCTCCTTGGGGCCCCCTGTAACGGTATCCCGGAAGAGCTGGTCCAAACATCCCCTACGTCGTCGGCGTACGAGATGGAGTCATCGAGATGTTCGAGGGAGAGGCTCCCGAAATGATTGTACATTGGGGTGGGGAGTACTGTCTCCCTGTGCAGCCCATGGGGGAGGTGGTGTAAACGAGGCACATATACCTCTAAATCCTGGTAGGCAATATCCTGAGTCGAGATAACCTCCTTCTCCTCTTATCGGCATACAACTCGCTTATCAACCTTCATTGTATAAATTTAGATGGGGAGGTGGGGCGTGGGAGCCCAGCAGCTATTGGTGTGGAAGCCATTGCAGAAGTGGTTGAGCCACGTGGTATTGTCACGTTGGCATTTTCCATACCCCTACATCGGTTGGCAGGTGGTGATCGGGTTCCTAGTGCAGCAACTTGGTTCTTGAAAAGCTAGGATATTAAGCCATTACTGCTGAAACAAAGAAATCAACGTCCAGTGCCCTAGAACCATTCCATCTCCAATGGTTAGTAAGAAGGATCCACGCTGACAATATCACAGACCAGGATTTCTAATGTTTTGACTGCCCCAACTTCTGGTGAAATTCATGAAAGGCCCGCTATTTTCTTGGCGGGACCCGAAGTCGGATAACTAGATCCAGTGACATGCTAATCCATTGATGTCTTGAATGCTACTAATATCCATATTGAGGAGAATAAATTCACATCGGGTGCACCATTTCTATTTCTGAAACTTTCACTGGGGAGAGCGCAACCATCTGTCGAGGGAGCGTAGTTGTTGCCCCGCATTCCTACATTCCAAAGGTGGGTGGCATCTGTCACTTATTTAGGGACGTCTGCTCTATGATTGAAATGGGATGATGGGATGTTGTTTCTTCCTTTTGTGGATTCCTCCTCAGAACTAATCACCTAGTCTGGATCTCCCTTATAGATTAAGATGTTTTTCCTGAAAATCTTCCCAGTGCCATTTCTTCATGGACACCGATTAATTACAATGCTTATGTCAGGACATTCCAAGGGGTCTGGTCAGGGCAACAAACTTTGGTTAGAGGAGTAGTCACATTGGACATCACTGGCATGTATGGATGTTGGAACACTGGTGTGTATGGGTTTCTTCTCCTTATTATAGGGATTCTTGAGGGCACGGAAGCCCGAGGAATCCCACGCCGAATGCATGGAATTATATTCCATAGGAATGTATCTGAAGTTTTCCTCAGCTTCCCATGTTTAACACAGGGTATTTCATGAGTTTAACATCTAGCGGAGATAGATCAGACTGATCAGAACATTGACTAGAGTGGATCTGATTTATACAAACCCTCAGAGGGAACACTGATGTTGGGGCTAACACGTGGTTAGCTACCTGATTGTTGTTAAATGGAATGGGGAATGAGGTGGAATGATCCCACTTGGTTGTGGTGGCCTAGATAAGAATCAAGATGGAAAATGGATGGTTTGGTGGAGTGGATGGAGAATGAGATGGAGTCGACTCGAGGGAGACGGTGAAGTTAGGCTGGAGCCTTGAAGAGACCTCCTACGTATCCCCGTGGAAGGGAATCAATGTTTATGTAGTTTAGGATGGGGTACAGGATCAGAGTGTGCACAGAGGACGACGACTCAATGACATACTAGGGCTTATGCATGGTTATCAACTCAAGGTTGTTCTGACACTCAAGGATTGACCATAGATGTGGGTCCCAACCAAGTGGACTACAATGGATTAACGTTAATTGGGGAACACGATGGCTTACCGTCGATTGGGGTCGACAATAGCTTACAATTTACTAGAGTTGACAACATCATACCGTTGAATGGGGATCACAATGGCTCACTGTTTCATGAGGTTCACAACGTCTTACTGGTGGGTAGAGGGTCACAATGTCTTACCACTATATGGGTTTTACAATGGCTTATGACTTGATAGGGATAGTTTAGTGACATGTGGTAAAAAAGTGGTTGTATACTTTAAAATCATGCAGGACTAGGGTGGACCGACGTGAAGTGGTCGAGGCTAGATGGATGGTGGGCTTGAACCTCAGGGAGGCTTTCTACGTACCTTTTCTTGGAAAGGATCAAAGTATACGTAGTTCGGGAGGTGTGGGAACCTATGTGAAGAGGTCAGAAACAAGGGTTGTTGGGATTGAACCTTAGGGAGGCTTCCTACGTACCTTGCCATGGAAAAGATCAAATTCCACATAGTTCAAGATGGTGTAAACTGATGTGAAGGGGGTCAGAACCAATGGTTGTTGGGATTGAACCTCATGGAGGCTTCTTACAAACCTTTCCTTGGAAAATATCAAAGTCCACGTAGTTCAGAATGGTGTGAACCGACATGAAGGGTGTTGGAACCAATGGTTGTTGGTCTTGAACCTCAGGGAGGATTCATATGTACCTTTCCTTGGAAAGGATCAAAGTCCATGGAGTTCAGAAGGGGTGGGAATCGATGTGAAGATGGTTGGGACCAATGAGTTTTGGGCTTGAACCTCAAGAAGGCTTCCTACGTACCTTTCCATAGAAAGGATCATAGATCACGTAGTTCAGAATAGTGTTTGGGGATTACACTCTGGGCTTCCTAGGGAGGATCTCATGGTTGATGCTTACTCTAAGCCCATGTGAGTCGTGCTTAGTGTGAGAGACAAGAGGTATTAAAGACCTGACGATCACGTCATGAAAGGTAAATCCATGGGAATTTAAATGGGGGTAACATGTAGTAAGCGGACCAAAGAGAAAACAGGTGCTTACGCGTGGTTAGAAGCCTGGGGAGATGGAGATTGGGACTTACACTAGGGTGGAGGCCTGGGTGGTGACAAAGCCCAATGTTAGATAGATGAGATAATGAAGTTCATTATGCCCATCTCTCCTCTGGTCTTTGTCAAGGAAGAAGATTGAAGGAGCATGGGTGCTTCCTCCTGCAATAAAGGCTAGGGGTTTACACCAAGATGGATGACCTTTTCCCACAGACTAACGCCACTCCATAAAGAGGATCTCATTCCATATGAGGAATGATCTCACTCCCGTGGAGACCAGTGGGCATAGAGAATTTCCAAGGTGGGGCACCCCACATATAATGCATGGGGTGAGGCCACTGTTTAACATCATGTGTTGAGGATGATGGTGCTTGGATGTTTAACGCCCTGCAGCTCAGACGAGGTGGGTTCACTCTGCACCCATTAAGATATATATAATTGAGACCTCTCACCCCTTGGGGAAGGGATGGAATTAGCAATGTCATGGAGAAGGGGTGTTATGGAGTGATCCATTGATTGGTACACATTAGTGTGTCTATGAGAAGAAGCAATAGCCATTATCGTGCCTATATGAAGAAGCATGAGGCGATGTAGTGCAACGGGAAGTACCTCTCAAGGGACATTGAAATTACTTCATGCCAACCTAGAGGGTCCCATGGGAAAAGGAGTTTCAGATCAAAGGGGTTCATAAGTTGAAGCCTCGTGAAGCTCGGTGGTCCTTGTAGTGGAGGATCTTCACAAAGTGGTGTGCTTCGTGAAGTGAAGTGTCCTAGCCTAGGTAAAGGGAATAAGTGCATATGGAAGGTGGTTCATGAAGTGGAAAGGTATTCGTGGGGAATTTATTTTTGAAGAAAGGGTTCCTTGTGAATCGTAGCATTGCAAAGTAATGTGGTTCATGAATCATAGTCACCCTACCTTAGCATGTGGGTCACATGTGCATGGAGGGTAATTTGAGAAGCATAAGTGCTCCATGAAGACCCATTTCCCCTTGGGGATCCCCATCCATTGCGGAGGCTCATGGGATTCTTGAAGGGAATCCCTCTTTTAAGAGGGGTGGATTTCATGAAAAGGGGGAGGCACGTCGTGATGCAAAAGTACCTTGAAAATCTTAGGATTCACAAAGTAGAAATTTCTTCGCGATGTGGGAGATAAGAAGGCGAAAGGGCGTAGGATTCGTGCTTTGGGATTGAGGGGATCCTAGTATTTATAGGCAAGAGGCACAGTGAAGTAGAGACACTCGGTGCGAAGACAGATCTTGATCCGCGGTGGGTTCGCAAATTTCAAAGGGGTTTGTGGAGCATCTGTCCTCCATGCTCCGTATTGTGTTCGCGAATGTCAAATTGGTTTGCAGAGCCTCCCACATTATTGCTCTGTTTTGGGTTCGTGAATTTCAAAGGGGTTCATTGAGCATCCTGCCTCCTCGCTCTGCAGTGTGCTTGTGAATGTCAAATCGGTTCACAGAGCCTCCTGCCTTATCTCTCTGCGGTGGGTACGCGAACGTCAAAGGGGTTCATAGAGCATCCCAACTCCTCGTTCCACGGTGTTTTCGAGATCATCAATTTGGTTCATAGAGCATTCTGCCTCCTTGCTTCGTGGTAGCTTCATGAAGGAGGAGATTTGGGCCGATGCGGGGCCACGGGGGCTCCGTGAATAGGCTTCGCGAGGTAGCTCCTATTTCTTTCCATTTGTTCTTGTTCTTCCCAAATTTAGGCTCCAACATCTATAACTCCAAATCACTATATAAGATAATATTAACAACAAAAAACATGTACAGTGCATGTGACCCCAAATTTAAATTTATAGACATTATTTTATAATAGTTAGTTAGTTTTGTGTGTCCCACCACCATGAAATCTTAATGAATGACACATATTTTTTCATGGATACCAAAATTTACTCTCTTTATGTCCCTATATGACCTCTACTTCATATAAATAATGAATATATTAAAAACTCATCCTCCTGAATCTACACTTCTGAATGTTAATAATACAACTATTTTAGGAATTTTTTTCACCCAAACTCCATCTATTTCTAAAAACCTGAATGTAAAATTTCCTTAAAATAATAAGTATAAAGTTGAAAATAAGTTTCCATAAGTATAATATGTACAAACATTGAAATATGAAAAGTGTGACTAGATACATTCTTTCTTACTCTTGTTTGTAAACTTCTTTTTGATATTCTATGATGTTATTAGAGTAAAAACACTTTATTTTTATTTTATTTTTTATTTTGTTCTTCATTATTTCAATTTAATCACTATCTTAAAACTAATTTTGGTCACCATTGTGAATTTTTACATTTTCTTAATTTTGTATGTCTTGTTTTGTTGTGGTCTCATCAACCTCATTGTCATCAAAAAACTTTTTTTAACTTACATTATCTTTCAATGACTATCACATCATCATAATAAAATAGTTTACTAGTTTTATTGTTATTTTTAAATGGTAGTAATTTCAATTTTGGTTATAAGAATGAAATATTCTTTCTCTATTTTTTATAAAATTTTCCACCACCTTTTCTTTTATTCTCAATTAATGGGATTTCAAATACTATAGATTTTATTAGATTGTGTTTCTTATTGAACCACATTTCATATGAAGTTATATATAAATATTTCCTCAGTAATTACCTATTTTGAATGATTCTATTAGTTTAAATATCTTCATCTAGAAATACATTGGAAAATATTGCTTAATTAGCATGTTTCTATACATGTAAATAAATTTCATTTTTTACCTTTTAATTATTCCATTTTATCATTGATTTTATGGTTTACTAAACTAATTACTAATTCCATGTTTATCAGTATATTCATATAACTTCTTATTAGTTTACCCCCTCCCATTTTTAGACATTATCCATTTAAGGGCTCAAACTATTAATTTCTCAGTTATTATCCTAGAAAATTTAATCATACTCAAGGCATAGAATCTTTGAGACATATAAATAAAAATATTAATTATATTTAAATAATAAATTAATTTTATGAACTAATTATATATACTTGTTGATTTCTTGATCATGGTATGACAAAAAGTATAATCAAATGACATTAATGGGCATCGTGTTTGAATTACAACCCCTTTATGGATTTGATTAACTATATATCATTTTTAGATTTTTCTGAAATGTTGAAAATGTATTTCTTTAGTGATTAAATATTTATAAAATTATCCTAAAAAATTAACATTTTCATACTCTTTTGGCCAAAGTGTCCAATTCATTAATGCCGAAAATATTTTTAAGCTTTATACTCATGTAAAATTAATTTTGAGCTTCTCAAACCTAAAATAAGTTATCATGATTTTTTACACCTATTGATATCAAGAATCCATATTTTAGTATCATCATAAAGAAACATATAATCTTGAATATTTCCTCATTTTATTCATTACAAATCCTTGAAACACTTAAAAACTTTTGTTTCATCCCATCAAAAAATATGACATTATTTCTGTTTTATTTTTTCTCACCTATTTTATGTACTCCAAAAACTTTGATCATTAATTACATATCATTACCAATGGTAAATTATATTCTTCATATCTTCCAACATTTTTCATTTTACTCAAGTCACATATCATGTGTCATGAAAAACATCTATCTATAATTTAATATTTCAAAATTTTTAATTCATTGAATGAATATTCAAAAAAATGTTCGTATAGTTCATTTTTGTTATTCTTTTAATAATTATATAAATCAAGATTATGATTTAATTGAGATTTTAGAATGGTAATACACTATTTTTACGTGTTTCCTCCTTGATTAAATCTTCCAAATACTTCATTCAGTTTCTCAAAATTGAATTTCATATGTAATTTGTGCTCAAACTATTGATATTGAAATATCCCCCATGGTTAATAATCTATAATTTTTATATTTAGATATATATTCAATCAAATTGTATATTATTTGTGATAAAAAAAATTATATAGTAGTGGAAATATACTTAAAATTTCTTTCTTTTATAAAACTTTTCCTCCAACATGGGACGGTGTCTTACCACATTTTAAGGCCTCATATATAATGGTTTCAAAAAATAATTTATTAGGAAAATTCCTCTGGTATATGGGGATGGAATATAATTTTTTATATAATTTTTACCCCATTATATGTGAGTAGATTTTATCTACTATTTATAATGTTTACCTGGAATAACAATGTATTTTTAATGGATTTACCCACATAAATTATCATCTTTTGAGATGTTTCATTAGTATAAACTATGATACTATATCAATTTCCTGATTATTTAAGAAATATTTTTATTTAAAATTTTATACAATCATTCAAATGTTCTATAGTGTAGACATACTTCTCATAAAACAAAGATCTTTCATAAGTTTTTATAAAATATTTACTATAGATGAACTTAAAATTATCCACGTAATTCTATGATTATAAAATTTCCATATTTTTATTTTCAGTATCTTCATTTATAATTATTATTTTAGGATTAATTTCAATAATAATTTTATTTTACTCAAAAATTTATATTATAGTCCTCTCAAATTCCTTGACCAGATTAGTTTTTTCAATCATAATTTTTACCCATCTTGAGTCTTTTATTGAGCTGTGAATTTTCATCTATTAGCCTTACAATATCTAATAGGAACATCTTGATCATATTATTAAATGTATATTATTTTGTATATTAAAATTCTTATGTATAAAACATAATATCAATTTTTGTTTCATCTATTGAAAATGCACTTTCTTCATCTTTGTGAGAAATAAGAACATGCTAAGTAGTTCCATTAAAAATATACCCTTCATAAATACTCTAATAACTATAAGAAATGATTAATTTATGGTATATTGATTTTATCCTAATTAATTTGGATGATATATTCTTCTTCACTTTTGATTCATGTGGATTTCTTTTAAAATAATCTCCATTGTTAAAGTATCCTTTAGATGCTTAATCATTTTAATCATTATTTTTTATTCTAATAAGAAACATGAAAAAAATAACCAAGTTTACCATAGTTAGAATATTTTAAATGTAACATACCTTGATACATACCTTTTCCCTTTTTTATATTTCTTAACATCAAAGTGATAATCTTAATAAATCTTTCCCAATTTTTGTTTTCATTAGAGATATCCTACTCTTTTTCATTATTCACATATTTTATACATGTATATATAATTTACATATATTCTTAAATTTTATTTTTTAAATTAGTTATGCTTATCATTAAATCATAAATTAGTGTAATGTGAATCACATAAATTGAAAAAAAATATGATCTTTATCCTTAACAGATAATATCTTAGAATAAAAAATGAAAATTTATCATCAGTTTCATCCCCACTATGGAATCTCCAATATTTTATTCATATACTATGTTGGCAATGAAAATAATATTTTCTTTGCTAAAGTACTCGTCAACATATTTTTATTTTTATTTTCTCACATATTCAATCTAACTTCTATAAATTTTTAACTTTGAATTATTTAACTTTTTATTTCCCTCAAAGAAGATACAATGTTCTTCCCAAATATCATCAACAGTTTTGTATCCTATGAATTTATAAATTTATTATCAAATAATGAGTATTATAGTGCATCCCTTGAATTTACATAACTCCAAAAAATTCATATTTATTTGAGACCAATAAGAAGTATAATTATGAAATATGAAACCATAAAGAGTAGTATCTAACACATCAAGTATACTACATAGAAGATATAATAGATTTCATTCCTTATAAATATAAAATCCTTTTTTACATCGAATGGCGAAATCCATTTCATATTAAAAAATTTATAATGATACTTTCATATCTTTAATAAAATATATTCATGAGAGAACCATGTATTTAGTACCAATTGTTAGGATCAATTAAATGTACGATCAACATTAAGTGGGGATGAATCGGTGTTGAATTTTTTTTATTATTCAAATGTAATCACTTTTATGATGGTTAAAAAATATCTCTCTATCTCACATGGTGTTGAATGTAAATTAATATTATAATAGATTTTAACAATTTAAATCCCAATTTTGGTTTTATATGTTCATAATGTATGATAGTCATTATACCATAGACACCCAACTTATATTCCATTATCAACATCGATTGAGGGAACATGAGTTGACTTGAACAATAAAAAATATATCAACACTAACCATATTTAAAATAAAAAACATATTATAATGAAATATAAAAAAATATATTAAGGAATTTTCACCAATGGAATATCGAGAATCTAGAATATTAGTTAAGCTAAATATTTTTCCTTAGTATTTCTCACACATTACCTACTATTTATTGGTAACTCATTTTAAAAACATAGTTTCACTTGATTCTATATAAAAGTAATATTCATAAAATATTAGTGAGATTTTATTCTAAAATTTCATAAAAAAATTCCATCATTATTCTATTTCACTTCTGGTCAAATGATAGATCGGAAAAAATAAACCCAATTCCTTAAAATAAGGAAACAAATTGGCTTATTCAAGTATATATAAATCCCATTAAAAATAATTAATCCTTCTGGAAAATATTCATAAAATTTAACAAAAATATGATTTTATATCTTGTTTATGAATCCCAAATATGAGGTTAGGCTATTCTAATATAGGTCTATATATATCATATGAAATATAGAACCAATTAATCATAATTTATATTTCTCTGGTGAACTCAATTTAATAATAAAAAATAAAATTTTAATCTTGTTTGAATACTAAAACCATTAGGTTAATCTTATCCGAGTGTCAAATTACTTTGGTGAAACCTAATAAAATTCAAATATACTCATACATAGAATTTATAAATTTTGTCACCTTTATAAGGAACAAAATTAATTTATTTAGAAAACTCATAAATGACACATAGTTCAAATTTATTATTATGAAAATCAAATTAATTCTTACCCATGGCCCAATTAATCTTTTATAGTGACAAGAGATTTTTAATTAGTCTTACACATACTATTTAAATTCTAGTTTATTCTTATAGATCCCAAAACATTGACATATCTTCAAAATCATTAACATAAAACATATATGAATCAAGAGAAAACTTCTCAATTCATCTCAAAACAACCTTAATACCCTTATATCAACAAAAAAACATTTGAAAACACATTAAATTGTTATGAAATGAATTGAAACTCATAACATGTAATAATATTAAACATTATATCATCATCCATTAGACTAAAAAATAGATAAAAATAAAGAATCCTTGTTTCCTTCTTTAATATAATTAATTAAAAAAATAATCAAACTAAAAGAAAACTAGAAGATTTAAAAAAAATAGTGATCAAACCTTGATGTCATCATTTAAAATTATATATCTCTTGATCATCTTATCGAGATTTATCCAAAGCCACTAAAAGATTATGATTCTACCAAAAAATGAGATAAAAATAAGTCCATGAAGTTATATAGGGAGAAAGAGGTAGATTATGGTGGAAAAAAGTTATCAAATATTCCCATTGAAAATGGAAAAGGGGAGATATAGTATAATTATAGTGATAGAAAAATTAATAAAATGATCCAATTAAAAATATAAGATAGAATCCTACTAGGTACCCAATTCACAACCATCAGCTACCTAGTGACAGATCTGAGGCACCCCGCCACTATTTCTACCATCGAGTACCTAAATCCCTTCCATCAGGTACTCAATGATTCCTACGGAAACATTATTTCATGATATTCCAAAAGCTCTCCCTCCAAACTACTTCGTTTGAAAAAAACTCTAAAACCATAAAAATAAAATAAAATAAATGAAAATACAAATACAAAAGTACCAAAATCAAAATGCACATTGAAATCCTTAGATATTGTAAACTTTTGACCATAAATCATTTCATTCACTAGAAGAATCATCGAGCGTATCCAATGAAGGAATGTTACTATTTCAACCTCATCTACATTTCAAACTCACATCCCCTCTTAGAGTCATCAATTCTGTGAAGACTTGGAATTTATATGAAATTATTTTAATTATATGGGAATTTTATGAGTCCGAAAAAATTGACGGTATGTGATTCCGAGGCTCGGGGTGCCTGGAATGAATTTCTGAACTTTTTTTCTTGTACATTCAGTAAATGTGCGAGCGGGTTTTTTTAACTTTTGAACCGGTGCTTGGAATTGAAATTTGAGGGCACTGTTGAACTCTTAGCACCTGTATTTTCTTAATGAGACCTTCACCTTGACCATAGTAGGTCAAGGGTGAAAGTTAGTTTTTGTGATTTTCAGGGAGGAAGAAGAAGAATAAAATATTTAACATTTTTTTTTGAAACCCCTCCTTTTGAGTTATGGGGATGGGGACCACCCAAACCAGAAACCCGCATTTAGAATTCTAGATGTGGGAACCACCTGAACCCTCTTTAATGTGGGGAAGTTACATGGACTTCCTCCTTATTAATTATTCCAACACCATTTAATTAATGGAAATATGAAATTAAATTAAGAAAGCTAATTAAATAAGTTGGCATATCTTTTTGGTGTTGTTGGAAAAAATTTTGGAAAGGGAGAACTTGGGGAAAGAGCCTTTGGAAGATCATTCTCCAATGAAGAATGACCCCTCCAGAATCGATGAATGAGGGCGACACTTGAGCTGGATCGGGAACATCCTGTGGGAGTGGCGAATGCCAACGTCACTATTTCCAACGAATTCATCTTCTTCCTCGCGACATATTCCAACGAGCAATCAAGGTAGGGGTTTTTTTGTTCTTCGTGGTTTGCGTTGAATTAATCCTCTTGATCCGCATGCTACCGATATAATGCAGAGGTTGTGGGATAAACAAACATGGCCCGATCCCTCCGCTGTTCTTCATGATGGTCAGGTTCTTCACGGAAGAGAAGGGTGGCGGCCGACACCTAGGCCAGCTGCACGAAATCGAGGCGGCGCGCTTCCACACCGCCAGTAGACGAAGATGCCACATGGAGACCATAGGGATACTAACTATTACTGACCGCATCGGTGGACATAGGGAGGTCGATGCTTCGGCTGGCCACGGAAGCATGGGGGCATGACCGTCGCCACCATCGGAACAAGTGGTCGCGGCCCGCCTGGCTGCGACAGATGGTGGAAGGCGGCCGACATTCGGTTGACCGTGGAGGGGAAGTGATGAACGACCACACCACTAGGAGGAGTAAAGGGTCGGCCATTTTGGATGGCTAAGCTATATAGAGTGGGACCTACGGTGGGTCCCATGTGCTGGTTGGAGACCGAATGGCTTCAGCCTTTTTTGATTGAAGGCGAGGGGCGCACAACCCCCCCCCCCCCCCCCCCCCCCGCATGCGGCAAGGGTGAACCCCACCGCAGGCTGTCCAGGACAGGATGCCTAGGCCGGTCCGCCCAGCGATTTCCGGGCCAAATCATGGCCTAGCAGGCCGGGCCCACTGTGGCCTAGCCCAATCGGGCCGGACCTAGGTTGACCCAGACTGTGTCGGACCGGACCCGGACCCAACTAGACCCAAAATCACTTTATTGGCCATAACTTTGGCACCAGGAATATGTTTGAGAAACCATATATGGTGCTAGGATCCTTGGATCGAGACGATTCTTTTGAAATACTCCACTTGAGTTTTGGATAAAGTTGGGGTACGTACGGGTTGAACCGAACACGAATCCAACCGGGCCCTCCGAACTAAAAGGCTAATAACAAACAGACCGGGCATCCAATTGACGCATCGTCTGTTGCATTGAGACCCCCTTTACATGGAGGTCCTTTGGTATTCTTATTCATGTTACTTTGTGGCATTTAAAGTATCTACCTATGGCTTGAGGAGTGGACCATCCTAGAATTAAGAGAGCTTAATGTGGGAACCCAGTAGCTGGCTGTAATGTGAAGAAAGATCATCGATCCTAAGTGGGTTAGCTTCTATCAATCCTATGTGGGTCAACACCTATCAGGTCCAGTGTGGTTCAGCGCTCAGTGATCCCGTGTGGGTCAGTGCATATCGATCTTGTGTGGGTCAGATCATGTGTGGTTCAGCGGGGGGGGGGGGGGGGGTAGATACCGATCGATCCTGTGTGGGTCAGTAGTAGTGCTACTTAACATAATAAGATGATTTATCTTATGATTAATCATCTATAATTATGTACATAAGTTATACCTGGTGTGTACTAAATCTTTACCTTTTTGTTATTCTTCTGTGTGGAATACATGTGTGGTACTTACCTTCATGGTGATACCTTTGTGGTATTCTTCTGTGTGGCGTACCTATGTGGTACTTACCATCGTGGTGATACCTTTGTGGTATTCTTCTATGTGGCGTACCTATGTGGCACTTACCTTCATTGTGATACCTTTGTGGTATTCTTCTGTGATGCGTACCTGTGTGGTAAATACCTTTGTGGTGATACCTTTGTGGTATTATATTGTGTGGCGTACATGTGTGGTACTTACCTTTGTGGTGATACCTTTGTGGTATTCTTCTATGTGGAATACCTGTGTGGTACTTATCTTCGTGGTAATCTTTCCTCTATGGAATAGTTGTACTTTGGCTAAGGAGTTGGGCCTTGTGTTTTCTCCAGAATGAGAATTGTAATTTTTTGATGACTTAGGTATATGTATTGGAATATACCTAAGTAGGGATTTCACTAGTTTACATGCTTTTTGGTTTATCCTTTGTGGGTTTTTTGAGACCTTGAGGTTCTTAGTGTCCCCACTAAGCATCATTATACTCACCCCTACTTGGGATATGCCTTCACATTGTTGTGTTTGATGCAGACGACGGACAGCACTGACTGAGGATGAGGGTACCAGGACTGGATGTAGCTCATAGGTCGACCTTAGATGAGGCATACTATAGAGACGACCATTCGAGATTTGTACCTACCCTTCAGGTAGGATCCTTGGTAGGTGTTCATCGGAGCTGTTCATCTTACTTGTACTTTCAAGATTTCTTGTACTTTCCAGTTGGGCTTGTATTCTGGCCCCTTTTACTTACAGTACACACTCTTTTTACTATTTAGTTTATTTGTTTACATATCTTGTTGTGTGATTGGTAGCGTGAGTTTATAGGTTATAAAGGCAATGACTTCCCAGTTTTAGCGAATACGCCTTCGATGCTAGTCGCCAGCCTCTAGCCTATGGAAGGTAGGCTTGGGGTAGTCACGTAACGGATCCCAGGGGACAAGTTGTGACAAAATGGTATCAGAGGAGTCAGTTTTACCATAGAACATTGGACTCTGATATTTTAACGTTAATAGTGTTAAGTGTAGTGAGTGTGGTTATCAGTTTAGGGAATCCAGTGTTGGTGCGGTGACCGACGTATCCATACACCAGGACCCTGACTTCTGATTTCTGACTCAGTGCATGAAAACACTATTTGTGTGCATGTTTAGAAAAGTTTTCTTTGTGATCTCTTTGATTCATCTCACTAGGTATAACTTATTGACTGTGGCACACCTGTTTCTTTTCAGGATGCCTCTAAACAGACAACCATATAGGGTTCCTGGTATAGTATGAAATGATAGCCCATTGAGTGATGGGGTCTTGGTGTAGGGCCCTTTATCAGTGGAGGCACCAGAGGAGGAACCAGTGGTACCATTACCCGTTGGTCCACTGATGCCACCAACCCCAGCAACAGAGGGTTCACGTCACTTGAGCACATTGCATGAGTTCCGACACCATAGGCCACCTAGGTTCAGGGGTGAGATGGACCCATAGGTAGCTGGGGATTGGTTGGAGGTCGTGGTGAGAGTCTTCCAACTAGTAGGGACACCAACTAATATCATGGTGCTCCTTACCACTAGTCTTCTGCAGGCAGCAGTAGGCAGAATCTAGAGCTTGATGCTCCAGGTTCATGATGAGGTGACACTTCTATGTCAGACTTTGAGAGCCAGTTTCGAGCAGAGTGTGTCCCAGTGACCCTTTGCGTGATGCACATGCAGGAGCTTCTTCATCTGCAGTAGGGTAGAATGATTGTGTCTCAATACTCAACGAGATTCACCTACCTCTCATGCTACGCCACTGATATAGTGTGGGACCCATTATTCAGGTCTCGGAACATTGATTAGGGACTCAGGTGAAAGCTCAGGGCTTCAATGATTTCTCTCAGTATACCGACGCAGGATGGGGTGTTAGAGCAAGCCCTCTTAGTGGAGAGTTTCCTTGTTGAGCAGTCACCAACAATGAGACCCACCATTGGCCATCACGTAACGGAGTCTTCGGCTGCTGGCAGAAGACAGATGTCATAGAGTTCCAGGAGAACCATACCTATAGGTGGACGACCGCAGGATTCAGGGTCGGGTGTGATGGGCACAGGAGACAGAGCCAATCATATGAGGAGAAGGTAGTGTTACACATGCGGCAGGCAAGGTCACATGGCTCGTGACTGCCTGACCCATCATACATATGATCAGAATATGGTCAAAGGACCACCCCGGCAGAGACATAGGTTCGACCAAGGAGGACTGCATGGAGCAGGTGGACATGGAAGAGGAGTTGGTCGTGTAGCTGGTGGTGGGAGACAGTTCAAGATGTTAATGCCACCACCACCAGGTGGTCCACCTTGACCACAAGGAGCAAGTGGATAGGGGAGAGCTCAGCTCCAAGAAGTTGAGGTCTATGACCATGGAACATTGGATACGATATGAGTTACGACCTTTGTCTAATCCACTCTAGTTGCAGTACTTATAGACATAGGTGTCAGCCATTCTTTTATTGCCACTTCCCTCATTCAGAGATTGGAGATTCTGATGGAGTTGTTGGCTCGATCCTTATACTAGATACTCCTACAGGAGCAGATTTGACAATTACGAACTATTGTCGGCAGTGTGAGCTTAATCTAGGTGGTGAGAGCTTCGGCTGGGATCTCCTAGTAGCGGCGTCGAGGCCTTACGACGTCATCTTGGGTATGGACTAGTTAACTACAAACCATACATATATTGATTATATTAGGCACAAAGTGTGGTGTGTCTGCATGGATGGGACTAGGTTTACCTTCACCAGCAAGAATGGATCCTTTACAGCATAGGATGGACTTACCTAGAGAAGGGTGAAGTTGATCACTCATCAGTTGGCTAGCCTTACCCTCGGATCGGTTGATGTGGAGAGTCCAAGTTATCCGATAGCGGTGGACCAGTACGATGATGTCTTCCCTGATGATGTTTCGGGTCTACCTCCTCACCGAGAGGTGGACTTTTACATTGTCTTGTACCCTGGGATGACACCGATATCTAAAACAGTGTATCGTATGGCTCTCGTGGAGCTTCATGAGCTGTGGGTACAGTTGGAGGACTTATAGGGGAAGGGGTTCATTCGACCCAGTGTTTCTCCTTGGGAAGCCCCAATTTTGTTCACCAAGAAGGATGATGGGAGATTAATACTTTTTGCTGAATATTAGAACCTGAACCAGGTGACCTTGAGGAACAAATACCCTCTCCTGAGGATTGACGACCACTTTCATCAGCTGAAGGGAGCACAGTGGTTCTTGAAGATAGACCTCAGATCAGGCTATCACCAGCTCAGAGTGTGAGACAAGGATGTGCAGAAGATGACTTTCAGATGTCGGTATGGACACTAAGAGTTCTTGGTTATTCCATTCGGTGTGACCAATGCTCCAACAGTGTTCATGGGACTCATGAACACGATATTCCAACCATACCTTGATTGCTTTATAGTAGTCTTAATCGATGACATTCTGATCTACTCGGCTACTGAGGAGGAGCATGCCTATCATTTGTAGATAGTTTTGGACACACATCAAGAGCACCAACTTTATGGTAAACTTTCGAAGTGACAGTTATGGATCTGATAGGTTCACTTTCGGGGACATTTCATCTCAGAAGATAGATTTGTGGTGGATCCAGTGAAGATTGAGGCAGTACATTCTTGGGAGCCACCCAAGAGTGTGACGGAGGTACGGAGTTTCCTGGTTTTTGGCTATATACTACCGGAGGTTTGTGCTAGATTTTTCCAGAGTTGTAGCACCTTTATCAGCATTGATTAGGAAGGGAAAACTCTTCATATGGTCTGAGAGATGCCAGCAGAGTTTTCAGAAGCTAAGGTAGAGGCTGACTAGTGCCCCCATCTTGAGGCTTCCATAGGAAGGAATTGGGTATGTAGTCTACTGCGACTCATCAGGGACCGGACTCAGATGTCTCCTGATGCTAGAGTGAGTAGTTATTGTGTATGGTTCTTGACAGCTGAGACAACATGAGAAGAACTACGCTACCCATGACCTAGAGTTAGCAGCAGTGGTCTTCACCTTGAATATGTGGCAACATTACATGATGGGAAAGTGTTTTATGGTTTACTCTGATCACAAGAGTCTCAGGTATATATTTTCTTAGAAGGACCTGAACCTATGTCAGTGGCGTTGGCTTGAGTTCTTCCAGGACTATGACTTCGAGATAGTCTATACTCCTGGGAAGGGGAACGTGGTAGCAAATTCACTCAGTAGGAGATCTGGTATACAACTGCTATGTGAGGCGACAGAGCAGCTGGCCACTTTGTAGATATCCTTTGTGGATCGAGATGGAGCAACTTTTCTTTAGTCTCTTACAGTCACTCCCCCTTTTCTTTAGTGAGTTAGGGAGGCGCAGTACGGGGACATTGACTGTGAGGCTCAACATGCTCAGATATCCATAGGACAAGCACCTGGCACATTTTCTGTAGGTGGGGAGCATGTCATCCTATTCAGAGGATGTACCATGGTACTAGTGTTGCTTTGGGAGTAAGTATTGAGGGAGTTCCACACATCCCCTTTAGCGGTACATCCAAGAGTGGCAAAGATATACCAGTACCTTCGATGATAGAACTGGTGGTCAGGAATGAAAAAAGCAATAACAGAGTTTGTCTCTCGATGTCTCACTTGTCAAAAAATGAAGGCGTAACATTAAGTACCAGTAAGATAGGTTTACCCTTTATAGTTCCCAAAGTAGAAGTGTGACAGGATACCCACGAACTTCATGATAGGACTTCCACATACATCTAGGGGTCTTGATTATATCTGGGTGATCGTCGACTGACTCACCAAGTCATCCCACATCCCACTAATTAGAGAGTAGGGTTCAGTAGAGAGCCTGGGACGCCTCTATGTGCAGGAGATCGTGCGGCTACATGGAGTACCCTCGAAGATTTTCTATGATCGTGATGCACGTTTATCTTCCCTTTTATGGAAGGGGTTTTAGGAGGCTTTTAGGATACAGCTTAATTTGAGCACTGCCTTCCATCCTCAGATGGATGGTCAGACTGAGTGGACCATTCAGACCCTCAAGGACATGTTGCGTTCTTGCGTCCTAGACTTTGGTCACAGAAGGGAGGATCAATTTCCCTTGGTGGATTTTTCATACAACAATAGCTATCACTCCACTATTGGGATGGAACCATTCAAGGCGTTGTATGGAAGACCTTGCAGATCACCTCTGTACTAGACTGACCAAGGGGAGTTAGCACTCATGGGACCAGAGATGGTACGGGCTACCATAGAGAAGGTGCAGATCATCCAAGAGTGGATGAAGACTGTATAGAGTAGGCCAAGGTCTTATGCTGATAGGATATGGAGACCTATGGAGTTATAGGATGGTTACCATGTCTTTCTATGGGTCTCACCCCAACAAGGTTTGTAGAGATTTGGCTGGGGAGGCAAGTTATCTCCGAGGTTCATTGAATCATTCCAGGCCCACAACAGAGTTGATGAGGTGGATTACCACCTAGCACTTCCCCCTCAGTTGCACTAGGTGCACGATGTCTTCCACATATCCCAGCTGAGGAGATACGTGCACGAACCTTCTCACATCATCGACCATGGTGAGCAGGACATCGACGTTGGGGAGACATTTGTGGAGGTTCCAATAGAGATTGAGGATGGACAGTAGTGGGTCCTTCATGGGTGGTAGATACCTTTGGTGGTGTACATTGTCAACACGGGAACCTCTAGGATAGCACATGGGAGCAGGAAGCTCATATTCATGAGCAGTACCCCCACTTATTTTCCTAGTTTTTGTGATGTGGCTTTCAAGGATGCAAAGACCTGAGGTGGGGAGAGTGTAATGACCCAAAATTTCCATGTTATTTTTTTAATTATATGGGAATTTGATGAGTCTGTAAAAAAATTTTGTGCGTGATTCCAAGGACCAGTGTTCCCATAATGAATTTATAAACTTTTTTTCGGGTATGTTCAGTAAACGTGCGAGCGAGTTTTTGTAACTTTTGAACCAATGCTTAGAATTTAAATCTGAGGGCACTGTTGAACTCGTAGTGCCGGTATTTTCTTAAGGATACCTTCACCTCGACTATAGTAGGTCAAGGGTTAAAGTTAATTTTTGTTCTTCTTGTAGAGGAAGAAGAAAAATAAAATATTTAACATTATTATTTTTCTTTTCAAACCCCCCCCCCTTTTGAGTTATGGGGGTGGGGACCACCTGAAACCTGAAACCCCCATTTTGAATTCTAGAGGTGGGAACCACCTGAAACCTATTTAATGTGGAAAAGTCCCATGGACTTACTCATCTTTAATTATGCCAACACCATTTAATTAATATACATCCCAAATTAAATTAAGAAACCTAATTAAATAAGTTGGAATTTCATTTTGGTGGGGTTGGGGAAATCGTTGGAAAGGGAGAACTTGGGGAAAGAGCCTTTGGAATATCATACTCCAATGAAGAATTCCCCCTCTAGAATCAAAGAACGAGGGTGATGCTTGAGCCGGATTGGAAGCATGCTACAGGAGTGGCGAACGCCGACATCAACATTTCCAACGACTTCTTCTTCTTCCTCGCGGCATCTTCCAACGAGCAATCAAGGTAGAATTTTTTAATTCTTAGTGGTTTTTGTTGAAATAATCCTCTTGATCTACCTATTAATGATTTAATTGGGAGGGTTCGGGACAAACAAACACGGCCCGATCCCTCCGTTGATCTTCATGATTGTCGTGTTCTTCATGGCGGAAAAAGGTGGTGGAAGAAACCCAGGCCAGCCGCACGGAACCAGGGTGGCATGCATCTGTGATGCAGGTAGATATAGAGTCCATGCAAAAACATGAGGGCAGTCGGCTGTTTCCGGCCGCGGTGGTGGATAGAGGGTGGTCTGTGCTTCGGCCGACCATGAAAGCATGGACGGCACGATCGTGTGCCACCGTCGGATCAAGTGGTCGCGGCCTGCCCAGCCACGGAGGATGGTGGAAGGTGGTCAGTGTTTGGTCAACCACGGAGAGGAAGTAGTGCATGACTGCACTATTGGGAGGAGTCAAGGGCCAGCTGA
Source organism: Viscum album (assembly GCA_963277665.1). Taxonomy (NCBI): domain Eukaryota; kingdom Viridiplantae; phylum Streptophyta; class Magnoliopsida; order Santalales; family Viscaceae; genus Viscum; species Viscum album. The sequence continues at coordinate 255,595,494 of OY728163.1, read as the reverse complement.
AACAGCCGGTCAAGCTGTACTGAGCGGGACCCGCAGTGGGTCCCATGTGTAGGCTAGCGACCGAACAGCTTTGGCTGTTCAGTGATTGAAGGTGGGGGGCACACGACTCCCCCCCCCCCCTTGCATGAAGATAGGGAAGACCCCACCATAGTTCTTCCAGGACAATCCGCTCGGCATGGGCTGGGCCGGACCACGGCTCAATGGGCCGGGCCCACCGTAGCCATGCCCAACTAGACCCAGAATCACCTTATTGGCCATAACATTGGCATCGTGCATTCGTTTGAAGAACCGTCTATGACACCAGGATCCTTGGATCGAGATGGTTCCTTTGACGTACTCTACTTCAGTTTTGGATAAAGTTGGGGTACATCTGGGTTGGACTGAACATGAATCCAACCGGGCCCTCGGGACTAAAAGTATAATAACTTATAGACCAAGTGTCTGATTGTCGCACCATCAATTGCGTTGAGTCCCATTTTATGTGGTGGTCCTTTAGGATACTTTTTCGTGGGACTTCGTGGAAGTTGGAGTATCTTCCTATGGACTAAGAATAGAACCCTCTCAAAATCAAGCAAGCTTAGTGAGGGAATATAGTAGCTGGATTTAATGTGAAGAATGATCATCAATCCAAAGTGGGTCAGCATCTATCGATCCTATGTGGGTCAGAACCTATTAGATCATGTGTAGGTCAGCACTCAGTGATCCTGTGTGGGTCAGCGCATATTGATCTAGTGTGGGTCAATGGGGGTAAGTTACCAAACGATCCTGTGTGGGCTATCAGTATTTCTACTTAATAGAATAAGATGATTTATCTTACGACTAATCATCTATACTTATGTACTTAAGTTATACCTTGTGTGAGCTGAATCTTTACCTTTGTGATATTATTCCGTCTGGCGTACCTGTGTGGTACTTACCTTCATGGTGATACCTCTGTGGTATTCTTCTATGTTGCATACCCGTATAGTACTTACCTTCATGGTGATACCTTTGTGGTATTCTTCTGTGTGGAGTACCTGTGTGGTACTTACCTTCATGGTGATACCTTTGCGGTATTCTTCTGTTTGGCGTACCTATGTGGTACTTACCTCTGTGGTGATACCTTTGTGGTATTCTACTGTGGGGAGTATCTGTGTGGTACTTACCTTCATGGTGATACCTTTTTGGTATTCTTCTGTGTGGTATACCTGTGTGGTACATACCTTCATGGCAATATTTTCTTCGTGGAACAGTTGTACATTGTCTAAGGAGTTGGGCCTTGTGTTTCCTCAAGAATGAGATGGGTAATTTTTTGATGACTTAGGTATATGTATGGGCATATACCTAAGTAAGGTTGTCACTAGTTTACATGATTTTTGGTTTATCCATTGTGGATTTTGTGGGACCTTGAGGGTCTCAGGGTTCCCACTGAGTATTGTTATACAAACCCCTGCACGGGCTATGCCCAAACCTTGTTGTGTTTGGTGTAGAAAATGGACAATGCTGACTGAGGACGAGTGTACCAGGACTAGAGGTAGCTCGAAGGTGGACCTTAGACAAGGGGTACTGTAGAGATGACCATTAGAGAGTTGTACCAACCATTCTGGTAGGATCCTTAGCTGGTGTTCACTAGAGTTGTTCAGATTACTTGTACTTTCCATATTTCTTGTACTTTCCAGTTGGGATTATATTCTAGACCCTTTTACTTATAGTACACAATATTTTTACTATTCAGTTTATTCATGTATGTATCTTGTTGTGTGCTTAGTTGTGTGAGTTTACAGGTTATAAATTCAATTCCTTCCCATTTTTATGGAATACTCCTTCATTTCTAGTCGCTAGCCCCTAGCCAATGAAAGGCAGGCTTGGGGTAGTCACATCACGAGCCCCGGGGGATGGGTCGTGACAAATTATACCATATAAAAAGTAAAAGTGGTATAACTTTTACTTAAAAACTCTTATAACAATGATCAATAATACACACTAGTATTTCTATAGAATATGTACTCATCACTATCACCAGTTCATCACAATAAATCAATGAGATAGATTTAGTTTATATTTTAACAACTTCAAAAAATGAATGACATCATGTATAGTTTTAATTTTTAGTTGTAAAACCAAACAGATTAATAAACTCCTCTGATATTTTGACTAATCTCAAACTACCCAAAAAACAATGGAGTCAAATTTCTTCACTTGATAATTCATTGAAGTTTCAATCAAGGTGAGGCATAAAGAAAGAAATAATCACCATAATCAAACTCAATATGACAATTTCCATGAAAATATTATGAATTTTTTATACTATAATATATATATAATATATTATTTATGAGTTATACTCGATGATATGTTTTTTTCTCCAAGCTAGGCCTAAATAACTGACCATCTCTATCTTCATTTCAATATAATGGAGACTAAAATGACCTTCTATATAGACTCAAATAAATAGATTTGAATTTATGATTAGTATTTATTGTTATTGAAAATATATTAAATTCCCATGATACTATGAAATTTAAAATCAATAATACATGATTTAATAACATCCTTAACCATCTCAATAGTATAAATAGATTAGATTTCTATTTTTGGGGTGATAATACATATTCCACTTCACTTGAGGACTCAATAATGTAAGAACCCAGATCATCATTTTAGGTATGGATCTTGATTTCGAGTGTTTTTAGGGAAAAGGAAGAATTTATAAATTTTCTAAGTACACATCGTGTACTCTTGAGTACACATCGTGTAGCAGGTTACCGCGTGTAGTTATGTACTGGTCGTGTAACGACCGAGTACATAGTCGTGTGGACTGCCTAATGTGGGGGCCAGTTGAGGCATGTACACAAAGCGTACATTAAATGAACATGTCATGAACTTTTCTTTTAAAGTGATTAATCAGACAGAGGTCACAACTCATCTCCATAACACATCTCTTCTTCCCATGTTTCATACAGGAGAGCGACGAGACGACTACGAACTTCAAACCCCTACCGTTCCTCCATCTGAGCTCTGATCGAGACGCCTCTAGGTGAATTGGATTCCCACCATTGAGTTCTCTCATTTCCTATAGCCTCATTTCCTAATTTCTATACTCCCATTAGTTATCCAAGGTAGAACGTTTTAGTCCTTTTTGTAGAACTATGACGTTTTAGGTCGATTCAATGGTCGATGTTAAAGAGTGATCTTTGTACAACCTTGAGGTAAGTTTATTGTGCATTTATTCAATTGTATCTGGATTATATATGCTTAATTTTTGAAAATACCCATGTTGGGGTATTGTGTATTTTGGATTTTTACCCTATTTAATACCTGATATGGATGGGTTGTTTTTTTAGGGGTTTTTTCCTACGCATAATATTATATACCGTTATTTATGGGACACCCCATGGGTGCGTTTCCTTGTTGACTGTTATTGGTCAATTAGACTAGCTTTCCCAAGAGGAATATTCTGTATTCCATGTATTGATTTGTTTAGGATGGGTTTGATTGGTTATATGTGATGTGTTATTTTATGCTTTAGTTAATGATGAGCCATATAATAGTCTGAACTACATGTAGATCCTTTAATGAATGTTGTATGCATGATGATCTTCCTTGGACTGTGAGATCCATGGACCAGGAAAACTGTAGGGGTTTCCATGTTTATTTACACAGGACTGTGTGAGTCTTAGTGTAGATTTTGAACCAGGTGGTAATGACCACGAGAACTACCCGGAGGTTTGGTATAGATTTTGATGCCATGTGGACCCAAGGGTATTGACTGTCATGAACCGAATCTGGTCACCGTTAATAACAGAACCAAATACATCCCATGAAATGAATCTAAGATATTTTCTTATCCCCATAGGCTAGAAAAAGTTCTTGGGTATCAATAAATTTGGATTGGGAATGATTTACCCGAGTATGAAATCATAAAACATTAAAAACTCTTAGTAATATGAATATGAAATTTTCATGCCAAACAAGCCTTAAAAAACTAGATATGAGTACATGATTCTACAAAAACTACAATAACATAGTGGTCCCAAAACATGTTCCACATAGTTTAGTTAGAGTTTTTGTGATCCAAAATTCTAAGTGAAATAGGGACAAAACCCATCTGGATCACTAGTCATACTAGTACATATCTGCCCACCTAGGTACCTGGGCTTCCCCCTTTGTAATCAAGCTATATCAGAATGATACATACATATAATTGCATATAAAAACACTAATAATGGTTACATACAAACAATAAAGTAGCTATACACACTTTATACCACTTTAAACACACACAAAAACATTTTGATTTTCTATAAAACAACTTTTCGAAATCTCACATTATTTTACACCTAAAACTCCTTGAAATCACCACTTTTCACACCATGTGCACACTTATAAGTCACCAAAATAGAAATTTCAGCCTAGTAAATTTTTAATTAAACCAACGAAACTATTATAGGGAATCCCCATATGAACCAGGAAATGTTAGGTTTATAAAACCTCTATTTTTAAACAAACATGACACTTAAATTCCGTATGCTTCACAAACACCATTAAAACAAGTTTTCACAAAAAAACAAAAGTAGATAAACATTAAAAACATTATTTTAAGATCTATTAATTTTCAATAAAATCAACTAAGTAATTATAGTGTATCCCGAAATGACCCAACAAAAGATTTCTATGAAAACCCCCCAATTTCACATGAAAATGGAACTACAAATTTGTTTGCATTACAAATACCATTAAAACCAATTTTTGCATCGAAAATAAAATTATATAAACATGAAAATTTTATAAACCCATCATGCTAAGTCACAAGGATTTCATACACAATGGAATCACCTACCAAAATTGTTAAAACCTTGAATCCTTTGTGCGAAAACTCAATCACACTACCGCCGCACCTCAAGGAAGTTAAATCAAGCCTAAAAATAGAATATTGGAGCAAGGAAACCCAAGGTTAAACCCTAGTCTAGAAATACAACCCTATGGTAATTTGGGAAATCAAATAAATTGAATGAAACTTAATGGAAAGGGGAGGAACTAAGAGGGAGAAACATCGACTTGAGATTGTTATATGTTCATCCACCAAAATCCCCCTTCAAAATAATGATCCAAGGAAGTTTTTAGGTGATTGGGAGGCTGAAATTTCTATAAGGGTCGAATGGGGTAAGAAAGGGGTGTTTTGAGATAAATCCGATGAGGGAAAAGAGTCATTTAACACTTTTTTATGACTTGGGAATAGGCGCACGGTTTCTGTGCACGGTTTGGAAAACCATGCACCTAAACCTTACCCCCTCCTTTTTCCCCTCAAAACATATCTAAAAGCCACCATTGTTTTTGGGGGCTTAGGGGGAACTTAAGGGGGAATGTTAGGATAAATATATAAGAAATATAAATACCTTTATTGAAGAACGTGGGTGTAACAATTCTCCCCACCATGAAACCATTCCATCCTGGAAAGACGACTAGTGGCTTGATCAGAAAACAAGAATGGGTAATCATCCTAAACCCATGACCTCCACTCACAGGTCTCATGTGTATCACTACAATGATTCCAACAAACCTGAACCAGTGGAATATACTTCCGTCAAAGATCCTTCTCTTGGGAGTCCACTATTTTCACCGGCTTCTCAAAAACTGACAAGTCGTGCTCTAACTTTAGTTCTTCCCAACTCAGCACATGGGACAGATCTGGGTTTTATTTCTTCAATTGGGAGACATATAAGACATCATGGATGATTTTCAACTAAGAAGTTAAATCTAACCTATTTTCCACCTTTCTAATATTCCTGGTGATCTCAAAACGGCAAACATATCATGGCGTCAGCTTCCCTTGCTTTCCCAATCGATGATGGCCCAGACAAGGGCCCACTTTGAAGAATACCTTATCACCCATATAAAGATATTGGGATCGACGCATTTGGTAAACATAATACTTATGATGGCTCTAAGAGGTCAAAAAGTGTTGCCGGATCAACTTGACCTTCTCGAAAGTCTCCTGCACAAGACTCGACCACAACAGTGGAGTCTCACGTACCACAGCCCAACATTGGGGGGACAAACATGGATGACCATAGAGAACCTCAAAAGTATCCATTTGAATTTTAGGATTGATAACTATTATTTTAAGCAAACTCAACCAATCCCAAATGGCTATCCTAGGAACCTCCAAAGTCCATGACACATGCACAGAGCATGTCCATCAAAATCTGATTTGCTCGCTCTATATGGCCATTTGTTTGGGGGCGGTATGTCATGATCATCTTAATTTGAGACCCCAAGGCCTTCTGAAGGCCTTCCCAAAACAGAGAAGTGAAATGAGGGTCTCTATCTGAGACAACTATAGTTGGAATGCCATAGAGTCTTGCCCCCTCCTGAAGATACAAATGGACCAAATCATCCACTTTACCTATATCCCTGATCATAATGAAGTGGGATGATTTGGTCAGATGATCAATCACCACCCATATGGAAATCTTACCCTGAGGTGTGTGAGGAAATCCAAAAATGAAGTCCATGGAAACATCATCCCACATCCAGGTAGGAATAGGTAATGGATGGAGAAAACCAGAGGGCCTTTGATGATCTGCTTTCACATGCTGGAATGTGTAGCATCTCGACACGATGTCTGCAATGTCCCATCTCATACCTATACACCAGAACTTCCGACGCACGTCATAATACATCATGGTGGCACATGGATGTACATCCCACTAAGACTGGTGGCTATCCTCCATCACCACCTTCTGTGGAGATAATGGCACTACTAAACGACCCATAAATCACATGATTCCATCGAAAGATGACAACCGGTCAAAGGACATCTCCCCACCATGAAGAAACTACCTCAACAACTGAAAAATCTCATCATTGGTTTGTTCTTTATGAATCAACTGCAATAGATGAGCCATCTAAACTCTTTCCAAGAATTCTCCCTCATTCTGCTCCTTGGTCTCGACATGCATCTAAAAAAAGAGCCCCTATTAAAGTCCAGTCATCACTGGACTTCCTAAAAACCTGCACTGGAACTCTTTTTCTCAAGGAATTGGCCACCAAATTTCCCTTTCTTGGGGTATAGACAATATCAATGTAAAACCCTTGCAAGTACTCGATCCAGCGACACTGCCTCAAGTTGAGGTCCTTCTGCGAGAAGATATAAGCCAAGCTTTATGATCACAGTAGACCACAAAATTTTTCCCCAAAGAGGCAGTGACACCATGTCTTCAAAGAATGCATTTCCACTTCCAACTCTGAGTCATGGGATTGGTAATTATGTTTTTATGGTTAGAGTTCGATAGAGCTACACGCCACCACGTGGTCATCCTACAGAAGAACGCACCCACGAACCATACATGAATTGTCACAATAGACCACATACCCTTTTCTAGTCTCTGGAAAAATCAGCATGGGGGTGGTAGTAAACCACCACATCAACTGCTTGAAAGATTCCTGACATTCTAGGCCCCTTAAAAACTTCACCCCATTCCATCTAAGCATGATCATCGGTGAAGCAAGCCGAGAGATATCCCGAACAAATTGCTTGTAATAACCAGCCAGACCAAGGAAACTCCTGATATCGAACACATTCTTCGGTTATTCCCATTACATGACCGAACTAATCTTCTCGGGGTCCACTAAAACCCCCTACTCCGAGATCACATGCCCCATAAATTTCACTTGCATGATCTATAACGTTCTGTTTGACAACTTTTCATAGGGGCAGTGACCCCGCAAAGTTCCCAAAATAATCATTAAGTGATGTTTGTGTTCCTCCTCTGAGCCATAGTATATGAGAATATCATCCAAGAAAACCACTATGAAGGAATAAATATATTTATGGAACACCATATTCATGAGTTCTATAAAGACCACTAGAGCATTGGTCAATCCAAAGGGCATGACCAAATACTCAAAGTGGTCGTACCTGCTTCGGAAGGCTGTCTTCAAGATATCTGTCTCCCTCACCCCGAGTAGATGGTATCTTGAATGCAATTTTTTTTAAAAAAACACATTTCCCCCTTCAACTGATTGAACAAATCATCTATTCTAGGAAAGGGTTATTTTTTTTAATTGTTACATGATTCATCTTCCAGTAGTCAATGCACAACTGGAGGGATCCGTAAGCATTTTTCACGAACAACCTAGGAGCGACCCAAGGAGAGACACTCGGGAGAATGAAGCCTTTGGATTCCAAGTCATCTATATGTATCTTTAATTCCATTATCTTGAGAGGGGCCATGTGATATGATGAAATAGATATCCATTGTGTTCCCGGTGCTAGATCAATTGAGAACTCTACATCCTGTTCTAGGGGAAAACATAAAAAATCAACTGAGAATACCTCTGAAAACTCATTCACTACATGACGTAGTGAACCTTAAGGGGTAATACCATCGTCTTATAGCACGAGTTATAATAACTGTAAGATAATAATTCCCAACTCTATGAGTGGAGGTCTTGCGCAAACCGACTGAGGATCCCATTCTCCACAAAAAAAACCTAACGACTCCCATTAGGTGCTGGGAAAGTCACTCACCACCAATAGAATTCTATGTGTTCTTGTAAGTGTACTAGAAAATCCATGACAATTATTATGTAAAACAGTTCCATATCTAAGACCAAGAGGTCCCACTCCATCTCAACCCTTGACACGGAAAGCGCACACGACGGGCACCCGAGACCCTGCTCCTTCTTTCCCAGTGGCGTCACCAACTCCATCACAAAAGACAACAACTCAGTTGGTAAATTAAGAATGTCCCCAAAATGGGAAGAAATGAATGAAACATAGGCACTGGTATCAAAAAGAGAAGCATCTATAGAATATGAGATCAGAATGGTACCTTGAACTGTCGACGGTCCCGCCTTTGACCCTGCGGGTGCCGGATCCACTACATGGAGATGTCTAGTATCTGCCTGAGGAAGACTGCTAGTATGTGGTTGTTCCTTGAATAGGATCTACCATTAAAATGATCCATCCCTAACACCATGGCCTCTAAATCGATATCCTTCCATCATCGATGGCTTTGACTGTGTTGGAAATCCTCTTGAAGCCATAGACCCTGCCCCACCCGAAAGTGGGTGTGCCACCCCAAAAAAGTGTTTCAAATGACCCATATCTCTACATTGGTAATAGGGATTCGTAGGAAGTTGTAATACTATTCAAATGTATCCTGGCCTCCCACACTAGTGGCAAATGACTGATCTCGCATCCGAAGCCACAGATGAGAACTTCCTGGAAGAGTGGCCCGAACTACCACCTCCCTTCTTCAAATGTTCGTCCCGCATCATTTTCATCTCTGAGGAGCTTCCACTACACACTACTGATACCGACCTATAGAAACTATCCATTCCTTTATGGTCAATCTCCACCATATATTCTAGGTCAGAGACCTCAGCATAGGTCCTCTGTATGAACAAGAAAACCTAGTGGTATATCATTGCCGCAAGCCTTTCTCAAACCTATGGGCACTCACTTGTTCATTTGAAATGATTTCAAGGTTATACGAAACCAGTTCATAGAAATATTTAGGGTAGTCCATGATAGAAAGATTCCCCTTAACAATATCCAAGAACACTTAGGACCTAGAATATTCCAGGACCTCAGGGTATTACTATTCATTGAAGATGGCCTTGAAATCTCCCCAGCGCATATTCTCATTCTTCCCTGTCTGAAGTAATGATTCCCACCACCTGCTACTCAGAACCACCAAAAAAAAGATGGAACAATTCACCCTGATCTACTCAGGTTTATCTAGGTACTCAAACATGTGGTAGATCTTCTTGATCCATTCCTCTGATTCCTGGGGTTTAATGATTCCTCAGAAGGTGGGGGATTATTTTCCAGGAACTCCTGGGACTTGTTCTTTCTAGGACCAGTCTTATCGTCTCTAACAAGAGTTAGAATAAGAGCAAGTACTTGTATTAGATCATGGACAACCCAGACTATGACCTCGACTAGCCTCTAATCAATTGGTGTGGGAGAACTCTCTTCGGTTTCCTCCTATGGGTGCATGGGAGCTTTTTGGGGAGGCATGTTTCTACAAAATGAAATAGTAAATAAAACAATAGTAAATACCACAATTATGAAAATTTTAATCAAATACATCAAATATAAATAATCTAAATACATTACATTAATAAATGAAACAACTACTCCACCCCTGCTCAATGTCCAAGTGTGGTCTGCAACCCACGCATCTCACCTGGAAGTGAAGTCAATCAAACAATTCCATTGTCCCATGGAAACTCAAATTATTCCATGAGAGGTGCGGAATAGGAACCCTAAACGTGACCAAAACCTTGATCCCTGAATTTCCTAGCTTCTGTCAATCCTGACTCATCCCAAACTAGTAATATAACCCAAAAATATTGTCCTCCTCTAATACCATTTTTTCACAAATATAATCTGTAAGCCACTAATACTGGAACCAAATCCAACCCATGATAAGGGCCTAAGGGAGTTCTCTATCCCCACATTCTATCACAAGTTCTCGGGTATCAATAAATTTGGTTTGGGAATTATTTACCCTAGTATGAAAGCATAAAACATTAAAAACACTCAATAATATGAATCTGAAATTTTTTCATGCCAAACAAGCCTTAACAAAAACCAGATCTGAATATATGGTTTTAAGAAAATTAAAAGAGGTCCAAACATAAATAAAAACATAATAAAAATATCCACAAAGACTCTACATGACAAGGGGTCGTCACCCCCGAGCCATCTCCACAGAACTACACCATAGGAGGGGACTAACAACCCGAACCGCCTTAACCTGAGGTTTTGCTTTTACCAGAGTCAAACATAATCAATTTTGTTTACACACAATGGGTATAAATAGGGTGTGAGATTTATCCCAATACAATACCACCCAAGGATGATAAATAGTATCAATACAAGGTGAAAAGCATGTAGTTTTAATAAGTAAGGAAAAACATCGATAACTTAAAGGAAATGCAACTTTCAATTGTAAATAGTTTTCAAAATAAAACTTTCAAAAAGTTAAAATATTTAAATAAGACATGTTAGATACTTTAATTTACATCAAAAACACCCTTATACAAGGGTAAATGCAAAAATCCAATGAGCACCATAACTGGGAACACCCCTAGGCACTAGATAGTCTTAGTCCCTATATACCTCATACCTCAGTGTAAAAATATCCATGTCACAATCCATTACCATGAATGATTCACTAGTAGGGAACATACTCCTAACCTAGTGTTCCCCAAACATCATCCAAATTTTTTAGTTAGAGTTTTCATGATCCAAAATGCTAAGTGAAACAGTGACAAAACCCATCTGGATCACTAGTCGTACTAGTACATATCCACCCACCAAGGTACACATGCTTCCCCCTTTGTGCTCAAACATTTTTAGCATGCTAGATACATATATATGCATATAAAAACATCACTACTGGTCACATACAAATAATAAAATATCTATAAACACTTTATACCAAATTAAACACACAACAAAACATTTTGATTTTCATTAAAACAACTTCTCCAAATCTCACATTATTTTTCACCCAAAACTCCTTGAACTCTCCACTTTACACACCATCTGCACACTTATAGGTCACCAAAATAGAAATTTAAACCCAATAAATTTTCAATTAAACCAAAAAAATAGTTATAGGGTAGCCCCATATGGACCAAGAAATGTTAGCTTTATAAAACCTCCATTTTTACCCAAACATGACACTTAAATTCTATATGAATCACAAACACCATTAAAACAAGTTTTCTCAGAAACAACCAAAGGAGATAAACATTAAAAACATTATTTTAAGCCCTAAAATATTTCAATAAATTCAAATAAGTAATTATATGGTATCCATAAATGAACCAACATGATATTTCTTTGAAAAACCCCCAATTTCACTTGAAAATGGCACTAAAAATTCATTTTCTTTACAAATTCCACTAAAAACAATTATATAAACATTGAAAGATAAGTCAATATTATTGAATACATAGTGTAATCACCTACAAAATTTGTTAAAACATCGAATCCATTGTGTGAAAAATCAATCGCACCACCATCACACCTCAAGGAAGGTAGATCAAGCCTAAAAACAAAAGTTGGACCATGAAAACCGCAGGTTAAACCCTAGGTTTAAAACCCTACCCCTTTGGTCATTTGGGACATCAAATACATTGAAAGAAACTTCCTGGAAAGGGGAGGAACTAAGAGGGATAGACACTTACTTGAGATTTCTTGAAGTTCCTTCACTAAATCCCCCTTAAAAATGAAGATCCAAGGAAGTTTTTAGGTGCTTGGGAGGCTCCAATGGATGTAAGGGACGAATGGGGGAATAAAGGGGAGAGTTTGGAAGAATCCCGTGAGGGAAAAGGGTCATTTAAATTTTTTATGACCTAGACATAGGTGCATGGTTTATGTTCATGGTTTTGAAAACCACACAGGTAAACCGTGCACCCTCATTTCTCTCCTCAAAACATCCCTAAAAGTCACCAAATTTTGTGGGGGCTTAGGGGGGACATAGGGAGAAACTATTGGATAAAAATATAAGAAATATAAATACCTTTAATGAAGAACTTGGGTGTTACATTGATCGTGATATCTTCCCTAGTGGTCCTTTGAATTTTGATTAGTGCTATGTTGAACCAAACGGGTTAGACCATGAGTGCTTTCCCAGAGGGTTGTTGTGAAAAATTGAATGATAGTGATGAGTCTAGAAAGACGAATCACAATCTTAGACCCATACTTATTTGTTTTCTTAGATTGTATCATGATATTCTTTCTGTTACTCTTACTTGGAGGGATATATAGATTAGGCTAGATCCCATGATTCATTATTTAATGATTTGAATAAGAAAATAATGAAAATTAATGTAATTGGAAACTGTAGGATTTCTTACTTTTGAGAAATTACTAGTTCATTTCTTCATTTCTACATTTTCCCTACTATATATATTCACCGCTAGTTAGTCATAGCTCTTTTGTTGGTTTCCTCCCGCGATTCGTCTCACACCCTATTTGGGTCATGCTTTTTGACCTAAACAGATTATATGGTTGCAGGTATAGATAAAGGAAATAACCCTTCTACATCAGGTACTTGATTTTTGATGGATTTGGAGAGCATGGGACCAAGATTAGTCTTGCAATTCTCTAGGATTTTACTTGTTTTATTTATTTTACTTTGGTTTACTATTGTGTTTCTAACATTGTGATTTTTTTGGCTACTTTCCTAGTCATATGCGACATGAATAATTTTATATGTGATCTATTTGTTTATTTACAATTAGTTTACCCCTATTTACTTTGGTTTTATGGTATTATCACTTTCGCTTTTGTTTAATATTTTTTATGTTGTGTTACTCTCCCATTGAGGGAATAGTTTTCCCACTATCACACCCAAGGACCACACTGCTAGTCAGCTACCTCTGGAATTTGGGAAAATTAGCTTGAGGCCATGTGGACAATCAGGTATGGGGAACCTTTGGGTGGAACCTGGATCTAGGATGTTACAAAGTGGTATCAGATGAGTTATTTTCTTGTTTTATTACTATTTAGAACCTATAGATAGGGATAGAAATAAATGGGTAGTTGGTAATAAGAAGTTCCTAGGATTAGCTAACCCGTGTATAGGGAAAATCCAAGTTACCTCAAATATTTCAAATTTTCTAGTTCAGCAATTATTACAGTTGATTTGATTTCATTGTTGGGTGATGCCCTTGCTTTTTTCTATTATTATTTATATATTTGTGGTTCAATTTCTATTGCAATCCGATGAGATGAGGGTATGCCATCTCATGCATCATATATGAATTTTCTAGACGTCCCATGTCATGCATTCTGGTCATGCCATTAAGGATGAATTACTGATTTCTTGATGTTGTGATAGATGTTGTTCGAGATATTCATGTTGTATTGATAGATGTCATGATAGAATATCTGCTATTTTGATTGGGTATTGGAATATGAAAAGTTTCATTTGGATGGATGACAAACTTTGGTATCTGAGGTGTTATGGGCCCTCTTGGATGAGAATTTGGTGGATGATGTTGAACTTTAATTGAATTTTATCAATTTTTAATATGAATAAGGATGCCAAACTTTGATCCGCGTGATTATGGGCTCTCACGGGTTAGAATTTTTCATTCCTTGGATAAAATTTTAAGTTTTTAAGGGTTGCAGAGACGTTTTAGATGCCTACTATCCAGAAACCTAGGCAACACAGCATGTGGTGTTATGAACATATTCTATGTGTTCTTCTATTATGGAATAAACAACTTTTCTTAAGTACATGTCATGTACTAGGAGTACATGTTGTGTAGTGCTTAACCATGGGACTGACTATTTGAGCAGAGACATAGGTGGGTAAAACATAGGTTGTACATATCTTGTCTCATTATTTCACACCGTGTAGAGTCGACCATGTCTTCGACCATGTGACTAATGACATAGGATGTTATAAATTAAGTAGAACATGTTGTTCCTAGGTTGAACATGTCGTGTAGTGTTACCCTAGAGAGGACCGTGTAGTTAGATCCATGTTGAAGAATTTGTACAGGAGGTAAAATTCAAGTACATGACATGTATGAGGATGAACATGTTGTGTGTAGGGGTATTACATGACCAGGTTTGGTAGAGGTTAATGCTCCTATTGAAACATAAGGGAACACACCGTGTAGTTGTTCTATATGTTGTGTAACTTTATTTTGTAAAACGTGAATGTTTTATTCTTCTATTTCCTTCTTACACTTCTACGTTTTATTCCTTGATAATATTGAACTAAGTTGTGTTCTTAGCCTTGAAGATTCATTCCACTAAGATTTCATCCAATTTTACGCCAGGTGCAGGGCGATGACCAAACACCAGAAAGGATAGTTCATAGACTGCAAGCATATCCTCATGTTGTTCCCTTCCTGAAACCAGTTATTTTATAGGAAAAAGGTGTTGATTCAAAGTTCTGATAAGGCATTTTTAGGATGTCACAAACTTTTTAGGGAGCATCTCATCCTTCCTCGTCTATGGAGAAGCCGACACAGGTGTTCCAGCTATAACATCCTCCCACTTTTTCATGGGATAGAGGACAAAAGTCTGAAGAATCATGGTTGGAGGCCATGAAATATATCTTTGAGCATCTAGAGACACCTTAGGAGAGGGGTGTGAATATTTCTACTTATATTCTATGTTATTCCATGAAGAGATGGTGGGATATTATCACACAAGAATGAATTCATTGGGATATGTCTTGGAAAAAGTTTTAGAGGACCTTCTATGATTACTTCTATCCCGAGACACTAAGGGCCAATCAATCCCAAGAGTTAATGCATTTTCAGAAGGGTAATCTTTTAGTGATGAAGTACTCTTCTTATTTCACAAAGCTTTAGCCCTTCACACCTTCTTTGGGAGGTGATGAGTTATCACTTGCTTGGTGGGTTGAGGATGTTCTCAGGTATGACATCTGATCTTTGGTGAATGCATTCATGTTGAATTCAATGATAGCTATAGTGAACCAGCAACTGATTTTTGAGTTTAATCTGAGGGAGTTGGGAGCTGCAAGCCAAGGTGGTTTGGCTTCCAGGGGTGTTACTCCTTTGATAGATAGTAGGAAGCACCACAGGGAGCCGTTACTTGATGTTTATTCATGTATCTAGGTGGTATGTTACTAGTGTTGGAAGAGCGGGCGTACGATACCTTAGTGAATGAAAGACCTAGTCGAGTGACAATCTTAGGATAAGATGGACCATCTTCAACGTTTTTACTGGTCTTTCTCGCCAGCAGCTGGTGATAAAGGTTCTTCTATGACTCCACATTCAGGAGAAGAACTGGCAATTTCTCATTTTTCAGGGAACTAGAGTTCATGAAGCTATTCAGGATGAGGAGGTGGTCAAGGCCATGGTGGTGAGGCTATAGATTTTCAGCGACAGTGGGATTTATCAGCATAGGGTAGTCAGGTAGGGTCACATGGTTGTGGTACATGTTAGACTTTTGCAGTGGAGCATACCCAGTAAGAGCAGGATCCTAGGCCCTCTATAGTTAGAGGTATGATTCTAGTTTCCAAAGTTTTAGCTTCTTCTCTTTTTGATACAGGGGATTCCCATAGTTTCATATATGTTTCTATTATGGAGAGCCTCAGGATCTATATCTTTACTCCTAAGGATTTTTTGATGCTAGACACTCCATTGAGTCTTAGTAAGGTTAGTGTACATCGGTGCACGGAGTTCCCTCTTAAGGTTGGTGTGTGTCACTTAATTTGGGACCTCCATGTCTTATAGATGATAGGATTCAACTTAATTCTCAGAATGGTCTGTTTAGTCTCTTTCTAGGCCTTTTTTAACTGTTATCATTGTAGGGTGAGTTTCACATCACCAGAGGGCGGGTCTTTTCAACACAAGGGAGAATGGGATGTCCAATCGAGTAGAGTTGGACCCGTGCATCTTGATTTGGGAGGTGTTACAGCCCAGATTGCTAGTTTATATTAGGATGACCATGGGACATCACAGATGGACATTTCTCTAGTGGTGGATCACTTCAGAGATGTCTTTCTAGATGACTTTTTAGGTTTACCACAGGAGCATAAGGTATATTTCCCTATTGATCTTCTACTATGAGTGGAACCGGTGTTAATTCCTCCTTATAGGAAGGCTACACCAAAATTATAGGATCTCAATAAGAAATTAGAGGAGTTGCAAGAAAAGGGTTTCATCAGACCTAGTACTTCCCATTGGTGTTCATCTATCCTTTTTGTGAATAAGGGAAATGGTACTCTTAGAATTTGTGTGGATTATCAGAAGCTAAACCAGTTAATGGTAAAAAAACCGATATCCCTTACTGAGGATTGATGATCTCTTTGATCATATTTTAGTATTCCAAGTGTTCTGGAAGATTTAATTAATATCCGGTTATCATTAGTCGCATGTTATACCATCATATATACCTCTTACAGCCTTTCAGAGCAGGTATGGTCTATGTGATTATTTGGTTATGTTGTTCGGTCTCACAAACGCACCTGCAGTTTTCATGGAATTGATGAACCAAGTGTTCCATCCTTACATGGACTCTTTGGTAGTAGTCTTTATGGACAATATATTTGCGTACTCTCACACTAAATACGACCATGCCACCCATCTTGAGATCATTTTGAGTACATAGATACAACATCAGTTATATGCTAATCTCTCAAAATGACACATTTGGATGGATTAGATTCACTTCTTAGGTCATGTTATCTTAGAGACATGATTTTCAGTAGACCTAGATAAAGTGAGAGCAATAGTTTATTGGGAGCATCTGAAGAATGTCTTTGAGGTATGGAGTTTTCTGGGGTTTTCTAGTTACTACAAGTTTCTTATACAGGACTTTTCATGCTTATCAGTGCCATTGATGGGCTTGACTAAGAAGGGTGAAAAGTACTTGTAGACATATTCTTGTGATTCATCCTTTCAGGAGCTTAAAGAGATATTGAATTTAGAACTAATAATGATTTTTCCAGATCTGGGTGAGAGTTACACTATTTACTGTTGAGCATCAGGTATCTGGCTGGGATCAGTGCTTATGGAAGGGGAAGGAGTCAGTGCGTATGGGTCTTGGCAGTTAATCTCATATTAGAGGAATTACCCGACACATGATCTCGAGTTAGCTGCAGTTGTGCATGCTTTACATTGATGGAGACATCATCTTTTGGGAGATAATTTTGTGGTGTACACTGACCACCAAAGCCTCAAGTACATCTTTACTTAGCATGAACTGAATTTGAGACAGTGAAGGTGGGTTGAGTACCTTCAGTATTTTGACATTGAGCTTTCTTACATGCATAAGAAAGGAAATATAGTGGCTGATGTGTTGAGCAGGAGGACCTAGATACAGGTACCTCAGGAGGCAGCAGTGAGTGGAAGCTTATGAACCTGTTCTCTGATATACATTTGGAGATGCACGATAGATAGGGGAAGTTGTTTCTCTCTTCTATAGTTGTTACCTATACTCTTATGGATAGAGTGGGAATGAGGCAGCTATCAGATTCTGATGGCATATTCCTACGAGGGAGTGTGTCCTTAGAGTACCATACTCCTGGACAGATCGTAGGTGAGGATGAAATCTTGAGTTTTCATGGGCACGTATGGGTGTCAGCAGACATACGCAAGGATATTTGTCGGGATTTTAATTCCTCAGTTTGGGAAGTTCATCCTGGTTTCACTATGATATATCAAGATCTACATTGTTAGTATTGGTGGCCATATATGAAGAGGGATGTTTCTGATATGTTTATTATATGTTCCACCTATAAGAAGGTGAAGGAAAAGAATCATAGACCAGTAGGGCTTTTACAACTGTTACCCATTCTTGAGAGGAAGTTGAATGATGTTGTGGTAGATTTAGTGACGGTTTTACTGAGGTCACCTCAATATAATGATGCAGTATGGGTTTTTGTTGACATAATCACAAAGGTTTTACATTTCTTTATGATCAAGCAAACCTTTGGAGAGGGATGCTGATGTAGGATCCTAGTTGCTAGGGTTGTTTGAAGTTTCCTCTTCACTACCCTTGGAAGGTAAATTCAGGGATGAATTGCTTTACAGTGGGACATTTGAAAGAACCTAGATCTTTATTTTAGGAATGGATCTTGATTTCAGGTGTTTTTAAGGGAAAATGATGAATTTAGAAATTTTTTAAGTACATGTTTTGTACTCTGAAGTACACGCTGGGTACCCGGTTTCCACATGTAGCTATGTACTAGTCATGTAACGGACGAGTACATGGCCGTGTGGACCACCTAAAGTGGGGGACGGTTGAGGAATGTACATGGAATGTACATTAAATGAACACGCTGTGTACTTTTCATTTTATTTGATTAATCGGACTGGGGTCACATCTCATCTCTAGAACACATCTCTTCTTCTTTTGTTTCGTATAGGAGAGCAATGAGACGGCAGAAAACTTCAAACCCCTATCATTCCTTTATCTAAGCTTCTATTGAGATGATGTCGAGTGCATTGGATTCCCACTGGTGATATCTCTCTTTCCCTAGATCCTCACTTATTGATTTATCCTCTCTCTTTAGTTATCCAAGGTTGGACATTTTTTACATTATTGTAGATATATGATGTTTTAGGCTGATTCAAGGGCTAACATTCACGATCGATCTTCGTAAAACATTGAGGAAGGTGGTTTCCATATTTTGTCAATTTTCTTTGGATTGTATATGCTTAATTATTCGAAATAACAATGTTGGGGATTGCGTATTTCATATTTTAACCCTATTTAATACCTCATATGGTTGGGTTTTTTTGATTAAGGGTTGTTTCCTATGCATAAGATTATATACTCTAATTTATGATACACCCCATGGGTAAATTTCCTTATTGACTGTTATTGGATGATTGTCTTAGGTTTCCCATGAGTCATACCATATATTCCATTCATTGAGTTTTTTAGGATGGGGTTGATTGGTTATATGTGGTGTCTGTTTTATGCTTCGGTTAAAGTTGAGTTATGTAATAGTCTGAAATGCAAGTAGATCCTTTAATGAATGTTGTATGTGTGCTGATCTTCCTTGGACCATGAGATCCTTGGACAAAGGAAACTGTGGGGGTTTCTATGTTTATTTATATAGGATCATGAGAGCCTTGGTGTAGATTTGGACCTAGGGGGTATTGACAGTGAGAGTTACCCAAGGTTATGTATAGATTTTGATTCCATGTGGACCCAGGGGTATTGACCGTGAGAGCTTCCCTGGTGGTCATTTGAATTTCGATTAGTTATATGTTAAAAAAAAGTGTTTGACCATGAGATCTTTCCCAGAGGGCTGTTGTGAACAATTGAATGATGGTGACAAATCTGCCAAGCCAAAGAACTAGCTCATATTCAGACTTATTTGTTTTCATAGATGGTATCCTGATCCGTCTATTGTAACTATTACTTGGAGGGATAAAAATATTAGGCAAGATTTTGTGATTCATTATTCAATGATTTGAATAATTTAATAATGAAAATGAATGTTATTGAAAATGGTAGGATTGTTTACATTTGATTACTTCCTTGTTTATTGCTTCATTTCTGAATTTTACCTACTATATATATTCAATAACAGTTAGGAATAGATTATTTGGTGGTTGCCTACTTGGATTCATCTCACACCCTATTTGGGTCATGATTTTTGACCCAAAAATATTATATGTTTGCAGGTATAGATAAGGCAAATCATCCTTCTACATTAGGTACTTGATTAATGATGGAGCTGGAGAGCATGGGACAAAGATGAGGCTTATGATGCTACATGAGTTTAGTTTTTTTATTTTTTTATTTAGTTTAGTACTTTGTTTCTAGCATTGTGACTCGTTTGGATACTTTCCTAGACCTATGTGACAAGCATCATTGTATATGTACTCCAGTTGTTTATTTATTATCAGTTTTCCTCAGTTTACCTCTGTTGTATATTATTATCTCCTCTGATAATGTTTACTATTTGTTTCTAATGTGTTACTCTACCAAAGAGGGAATAGTTTCCCCACTGTCAAGCCCAAGTCCCTCACTACTAGTTGGAAGCCTCTGGCATTAGGGGAAATATGCTTGAGGCCATATGACCAATCGGGTATAGGGCACCTTTGAGCGGCACCCATATCCAGGACATTATAAATGATTTTTACAAGCCTTTCCAAAATTGAGATGTGAATCTCACATCATGATTAGATATAATGATATTTGGTATCTATTAAATATTATAAATATTCTAACATAAAACGTCCCATGTTCCTAAACTATGTTCTCTTCTATCTTAGGAACAAAATATTTGACATTAGTCAACCAATAAACAATAACAAAACTACATCGTTCCTTATTTTGGTCTTATAAAACCTATAATTAAATACATGGTTAATTCATAATATTTTTCTTATATAATGGATAATGAATTAATCATAAATTATATACTTTTATGTTCTTCATTCATCCCCAAAAATGGGAAATATATTGAAAAAAATCAACACTATCCTATTTCATAATTCAATGTAAAAAAATTCATTGAACATAATTTGATATCTTAGTGAAACCAAGATAAAATACCCATCAATAAATATGAAACTATATAATTATTTTCTCTCAAAGATTTATTAGGGAAAAATCATTTCATATAAATACAATAGAGGATCCACATTAAGTGCCTACCCAACCATCTACTCTCTGTCATAAAATATATCATGGAAACACTTTCCTTAAAATATGATCTAGGAACCTCTATTAATTTCTCCAAAAATGATTAAGTTATTGTAAAAATTTTACATTAAAACAAACCCATAATTCATAGATACAGATTGATATTTTTTTGTGAAATGTGACAGAAACAGACACTCATCATTTTATTGAAGAACTATATCCACTTGAAATTTTGTGACCAAGCATCAGGAAAGGTATTTCCATTTCCAGGAGTATATATAATCTCAAAATAAAATTATTTAAGATATTTGACCTATTTACACTATTAATGATAAAAAACCATCTAATGATATTTATTCTTTATGTTTCTATAACTTGTGAATATAACAAATTTTCAATTAAAAAATAATGCCACTATAATTTGAGTACAAGAATTGCATTGGTGAAAACGGGATCATAAGTAGGGAAATTATTCTCATGCAACCTAAGTTGATGAGAAACATATCCCACCATTCACACTTCCTATATTAATAGGTATCTTTATTCCACACTAGATGAATTACAATATACCTCATAATATTTCCCTAACTCTAGTAAATTAAAAATAAGATATGATGTTAATATCTTTATTACCCATGAAACATAGCCTCACATTTATCATCACAGTAAAACCTCACACCTTTCTAAATCAATGAAATCATCAATACATTTAGTTGATAGTAGTCTAAAATGAATTGGCTATAATAACCGACAAAACTTAAGGGACACTATATATCAATGACATTATTTTAAATCTCCCTAAAAATTGAATCTTCCATTTTTATAGGACCCACTAAAATCCTTTATTCTATTGTATAATTTATAAGAAACATAACCTATCAAATCTATAATGTAAAATCTAATATCATGGCATATATAAATTGAGCTCTAAACATAACCAAGGTAATATCCAAATACATTGTATGCTCTTTATATGAGAAAGAATATATCAATATATCATTAATAAAAATAATCATGATATAATCCCAAAAATAATGCAATATATAGTTTATAAGTTCTATAAACTTCACTGATGAAATC
Organism: Viscum album; assembly: GCA_963277665.1. Taxonomy (NCBI): domain Eukaryota; kingdom Viridiplantae; phylum Streptophyta; class Magnoliopsida; order Santalales; family Viscaceae; genus Viscum; species Viscum album. The sequence goes on along the minus strand of OY728163.1, from coordinate 255,573,311 downwards.
AATACACTGAAAGATAACACTAATAACTCTAAATATCTATACTGTGTGTGTAAAGTTATATTGGTTCTATATTTATTCCATAACTTAATTGATGATAACCTAATTTAATATCAATATTTGAAAACCGTCAACCTCTTATCAAATTATTTAATAAATCCTTGATCCATGATAATGAATACCAAATATTAATGACAAACTTGTTCAATATTTGATTATCAACACATTATCTCAATCTATCATATTCTCTCTTAGAAAACATCATCAGAGAACCCAAAAAAGGAAAACATTTTTGGATGAATCATTTGAAATAAAATTCATCCAGATTAGTATTTAACCCTCTAATATCAAATGGAGTCATACAATAATAATTTATAGATATAGGTTAGATAAATGATACCAATTCAATTTTAAAATCCACCTCCCTCTCCGACAGTAAAACTACAAAATATTTACAAAACATATCCAAATATCATTCAATAATATAAGGAAACATTAAAATACAACTAACCTATGTTGATATGAGATAAATATTTAAGATATATGATTTCATACTCATTAAAATAATTGAATCAAGTTTTCTTTATGAGAATTATAATCACATTCTCTACGAAATACATATAATTCATCATAAGATGGGAAAAATGTCACATATATCATGAAATAATACATATTTGACAACCAATACATGTTGATAATTACATAAAAACATTTCATATTTATAATGAAGAAAACCCAATGATTTTCAAAACTATATATATTAATAGTATAAGATAGGAATATTAGGATAGGATCTCATATTCTATCTAATAGGGTATTCATATACCAAACTATCGATAGAAACCCAACAACCAAAACCATATTGAATACCTAATAGGAACAATTTAAATAATGAAATGAATTAAAATAAAAAACACATTGATTGTTTTATAAGTAACTAGAATCATACTGTTAATTATGGAAAAATTCAAACCAACATTTAATGGTTCCTATTCAACAAAAAATATCCTACTAAACCGTTCACTTTCAACATGTCCTAGGGTCTCCCAACTCCCCTATATCACATCCTCTTGCTAAAACTATCCCTAATTACTTCTATCAAAAATGAGATTAGACCTCCCATATGACATATGATTGAAAACTTATTATTATGCACTATACAATCCACAATTTTCCCATATGGAACCTAAATCATGACCTCAACTCCTCTTAGATATCTTCATAAAAAACATTTTAATAGGTATTATTTTCTACAATAGTATTACTACATTATCTCTCTAGGATAAACCAATATAGTAACATCCCTTTGGCCACACATATAATATTCAACTAGCCCTAACATTATCATTAAAGACAGGAGAATAGTTTCTCTAACCACCAAACTAGTCACTATCCTAATGATGTATATCTCATTTCCTCTTCTTACACTATTAGGTATATCCACCCATACAAAATCTCTATTTCCATAATCAGGATCCTTCTCTAACATGAGATCCTTATTTACAAATTTTGTAAAATTAGGTAAAAAAATAGGCACACATTTGATTAGATCTATAAATTTTTCCCATACATGAATTAATGATACATATAGGCCTCTTTACTTCCTAAGGTTAAAGAAAAAGGGACTACACATATAAATGTACATGAATAATTAAGAAATGACACATTCCCTTACATGAAATACCTAAACATTTGATATTTATAAAACCTTGATTTATAGGTGTATAACTAGTCAAATAATAAAGAATAAAATGAATCCAATAATAATTCCTCGGTCTTATTTTTTGACTATGATATCCCACCAATGTAGGATGTTCCTTCAAGAATTTAATAGTAAGCCTCATATTCTTCCCTCTAGTGAATGGATCAACACAAAGATCTTATAAATTCCCTATTATCTCTTTCTAGCTCTATGGATCTTAGAATATACTCTAAATACAAGGGGATGAAAAACTAAGAAATCAAGAATTACATCACACACCATCATGAACTCTTATGTCAGTCTCTATTTTATATTCTAAATTACATTAAAAGGAATCTCAATGTTCTTCTTATACACTACATTCTAGACCTCATCCATTATAATAATATGATCATCATCCCCTTCTCTATATCCTTCATTAGAAAACTCCTACTTTAAATCCTTCACATAAGTCTCATTATCTTACTTTTTATGTGCTATAGTTCTATAAGAATCAATACCCTCATTAAAAAATAAGTATAAAATTTTCAAAAAACCCTCAAATCATGTATCAATTCCTAGATAAATCATAATAAGATAGGTCAAGTAAAATTAATTACATTATATAACTAAATTCATTTCAGAAATTTTAGTTAATTAATTCATTAAAAATAATATATTAAGAAAACACTAATTAATTTATTTGTAATATTTTTTATAAAAAATTTAAATAACTAATAAATCACAGTCGCATGTTCACACACATATTTTACGTCCATGTGTTCCAAAATGATACATGATTAACCAATTACTCACCCAAAAAAGATTTAGAATTGTATCCTAATATTTACTTGATATACTAAAATATATATAATCCCATACACCCAAGGTAATAAGGAATTTTACTATGATTGTTGTCCAGAAACTGACACATAACATACATATTATGTCCTAACTCCTAATCACTAATATACAATTTTCTTAAATATCAAAACCTTGGAAATGGAAATACTTTGATATCATTTTGTAGCATTCCACCCATGTATAACAATGCTATAAGGTGAGATGTTACATAGCCTCAAGTAAAATCTCCAATCACTAGAGACTGGTGACTAACCCCAATGGTTTAAAGATACCACATGGGGACTAATTTACCCTTTAATGTTCCATCACATCAAAATAGAAAATTTTAAAAAATGGTACTAAGTAGAGATAAGTAGCAACAACATGATCAAGAATTCCAATATATATACATAATATTCCAACATGAGCCACCCATCCTAACAATAATAAATATTAAAACATATGTTCCAATACATTGATAATAAAACTAAAAATTGGAATAAAATTAAGTGAGTGGAAACCAACCACATCACTTCAACAGCCTACATACACTCCTCTAATATTTCAATTGAAATCATCTCCCATCTACTAATGCATCTTGATTTTATATATAGGATCATTCATATAATCTATATGCACACAGGGTGTATATGTTAAGGGAGTTAGAATTAAACATCAATAGAAGACACTAAACCCCTTTTCTTATAAAAGAGTGCATTATTATCATAAATAAATATTATGAATATTTTTAATGATTTATCAATATCATTTCCAGAATGTTATACATGTATTTCATTCAATATTTTTGTATTAAAATAGATTAATTTTATAAACTAAATGATTTATTATTTAGTAGATATTTAATAAAACTGTTCATATTTGGAATGATACAAAAAATCTATATAAATTAGTAAAAATAGACCAAGATTTCCACTAAAATAAGGAAACCTATCATATAGGATGATCAATGGATGCTCCGGAAGCTCAAAACTGAAGAACTGGAGATAAATAGAGTTTGTAGTGTTCGAATTACCTGATTCATGATGTGAATATTATTTAGGATGTATAATAAATATTAGTAATGGTGTAAATTTAGAACATGAATTTAATAAAACCAATAATTAAAATGGATAAATACTTTGAAGACAATACACCCACCTTCACGTTATAAAACTTTCTCGGAAAAACCAGTTTTGAATGTTTTCAATTCGGATTTTGATGAAAACACGTCAAATATGAGCCAAATTCCCAATTAAAATTTGGTATGATATTTATTGAATTAATTTTGAATTTATGGATAATTAACTCTAACCTAATAATCCCCAATCCTAATAAATAAGAGGCCACAGGGTCTAATATTGAGAAATTCATTAACATAGAAACCCTTCTACTACTACTGTGTTGAGTAGAATATGATTTTATTTTCCTAACCAATTATAGATAACATTAAGGGGTATACATTGTTTCCTGGTTTTCATGATGAAAGTGTATTTATTTTGTAATTTATTTCAGTTTTTAGTTTATATTATTGATAGGATTTCATATTCATTCATCATCGCTTTATCTTCCCCATTTTTATTCCATAACCATTTTAATAGGGGTGAAAAAGTGGATTTAATTTAATTCTTTATTTGAGCATGAACAGTTCCAACTTTGATCAAATTTTAGACATAATAATATGAGATCTAGGGTTTATAATTAAACTTGGACCATTTGGTTATCTCATAACTTATGTTTAAAAATTGTTAATTATCCATTATTTTATAATCCATACTATCTGACCATGATAAAATGAAAGTTTATGATAGATCTTGTTTACCATTCCCATTAGATGTGATGTGATCAAATTCTGATGAGTTCATGATTATTTATTAATTATTTCATACCTTTATAGTTTGTGGCCAATGATTTCATTTTTTATGGTTTTTTTCTATATTCTTCCACCTACTTCTCTAAAACCATCATCATCCCTTGAACCATAAATTAGTTTACATTTTTATTGTAAAAGATTTATGTATTTATTAATTAAATTTGTATTTTCTCCAACCTTATCTCATTGTATTTGACCACATACCTTCATTTTATATACTAACCTTTATTTTAGTGATATTTTTATTTTTGTTTTAAAATTTTAATTTTGGTAACCCTATAAAATTAACGACACATGTGGGGAGTGTAATGCCCCGACCCCAATTTCCCAGAGTCAGTTCATTATTACAAAACATTGGCATGATCACAAGAAAGATCAAATCTCGAAAGACCGATTGTTTTAGTAGCGTTGGAAATACTAGATACATAAATAAAGTTTTACATTACATCAAAAAAACATCTTGTCTTCATATCCCCTCATACTATCCCTGCAGGTCATTCATAAATTACATATTCATAATCCTGGGAAAAATAAAACATTGAAAGGGGTGAGCTCAGATGCTCAGTAAGGATAACATTATAGCAGAATCTTTCATAGATAAGCATAAACACTTTAGGCAGTTTATAACTAAAACGAAAGCCTTTTAAACTTGACCTTCAGCATAAAATAGCAAAGATAAAATAAAATAATGCCATTTACTTACTCACATGGATATTCTACTAGACGAATTATCACATGCAATATCAATACCCACTTTCATAATGATGGAATGCATAATGCCAAACTGTCATAACCACATAGCCAAGGCCTCGTGCCAAGACTTCAAATAATATTTTGCCAAGGCCTTGTGCCAAGACACTAGTTTGCCTAATGAGACCTATCGATGCATCGAGGAGCTATAGCAGGCTCCACCTGTCACTTATTATGTCCAATTCATTCCTCATATGAACATGTTTAAACATAACACAAACATTCGTATTTAAACTAGCATACGAAATGTCAATACTTTAACCACAATCCATGAATGGTATAAAAATAGCACATCCACAGTCAAACATACCTCATTCAATACAATATGGAAGATTGTATTGTATCTCAATCGATAATAATGAATGATATTTACATATATGAAAATAACCATCAAAACTATTTGAGATAAATATCCCCCTTTTCTTGAAAACATTTAAAAGTCACAATATTTGTCAAGAAGCCATTTAAAAATAGATTTTTGAATAAAAGTGTCCCATACCACTTTGAAACTTTTAAAAGGAGTTTTAATTTTAAAACATTAATGTCTATATAAATAATTCCTTAAAACCATTTTTAAAACATGGACATTAATGAGCAAGATTTAGAAGAATAAGTCTTTAAAATATTTAAAAATGGTATTTTAGTTAGAGTTTCTAACCAAAAGAGAGACACTTGAATACAAATAATTGAGGTAATCAGAACTATGTAATATCATGAGAATAAAGGGATTCATGATATACTATGTCAAAGTACATTATATACACCACATAAAAGTGATTTGGTGTATAACAACAAAGAAGTCTTAATGGAATGTAAATTGAGATGAAATCTCTCATAAAGGCCATATCCTTAGGTTAAGGATAAATAAACGACATAATTATGTGTGAAAAAAATAAATACACTAAATATGATTTGATATTCAGTGTAAAACAATCAATGTACATTCACACATATTCTAGTAAAAACAACACCAATGAATTGGATGTTTATCTCAACAAATCGAGATTGAGTAAAACTTACTCTTATCAAGTTCATACCGATGACTTGAGAAATTATCAATGGAGTGATTATGTGTATCAAAAGTTTATCCATGGGAAGGGGAGTGGAAATTATGACATAATCAAATTAATAGTGATTCCACACATAATCTTGTGGTAATATAATCAATGAAATATGCGTAAAGCCAAATGAGTGGAAATTGAAATTTCAAATTCCCTTATCGATTAAGTAACTTAAGAAACATACACCCATGAAAGAAGGATCATACCATTATGATATAAATACCCATAAATTAATGTATATTACACAATGAGTACAATCATGGGCAGTACACATACACCACATGCAATAATTAAGTGGTGAACAATGGAATTCTCACGAAATTAAGAGTGAGTTAAGAAACCCCTTACCAAGTTGTAATCAACTGAGTCGTATGACCAAAAGTTAATAACCACCAAATGATTTTCAGAATAACATGAATATAAAGAAAATAATGATAATATATATCAAATGGCAGTACACAATATACCACTTTCAATAAATTAGTGGCGAAAAATGGAAATCTCACGGAATTGAAAGTGAGATAAGAAAATCCCTTACCTTGTACTTTTCCTTGGTTGGGGGTACGTTAACCTCCTGTATAATGTTGAAATAATTGTTATTAAATTATTCATGAATCATATACATTAATATGATATCATATATGATCTTTTAACATTGCTTTGTTAATAATATCTTAGAATTATCGTCGTTTCGGGTGTTAACATACTCGTTTTCTTTTATATGTTTTGTTATGTAAGCCATGTTTGTCATGGATAGGTTGTATCTTATTCATATACATAATGATATAAAGTTATAAAACATTATTTTTAAATCATCAAATGATAATTATACTTGAATGGATATGATGGAGAATGAATCTCATCGCATTCGTGGAGACGGTAGTCCGTACGTACGCACGAGCGACAATATCATTCTTTTGATATTAAAATAATATATCATTGTATGGTATATCATATATAACGAATAATTATCATGTTATATTTATTATTTAAATGAGTTACACATCATTATTATACCCACCCAAATAATAATATATTGAATAACAATTACACCATGACGTGGAGACGGTAAGTCGTACAAACGCAAGTATGGTGACATGTTATTCAAAGGGTGGATAGAATACTGAATATGGTTGTACCATATTTATAATAAAATCACAGTATATATAATATACTGGAGTTATTATTTTATAATGGTAATAACAAAGATAGAAGAAGTGGAATAAGAAAGGAACTTGAAAAGGGGTGGTGAAAACATTACCTCTTCTTCGGGTTCTTCCTTTTGACTTGATCAAAAGGGCTCCTTAGGTTGGCTTTCTGATCAAACTAAGTCCTCTAGGTTGTAGTGAGGTAATTTGAGAGAGTATTTGGGTAGGTTTTGGCCGAACCAAAAGGCTTTTAAGGTGTGAAGAAATGAGAAGAAGGAGTGCCCTTTTATAAGAGGGGTGGGGGAACCTTTGGAAAAGCTAGAAATATTAATTTATAATAAATTCATATTCGGTTTCTAATGGCTCCAAAGTTTATTATTCAAAGGTTAAGGTGGGGATAGGTCGCAAACCATTCAACCAATAGAATTTAGACAGGTATGGGTTACTATGTTAACCTTATCTTTTAGTTTTAACTCTTCGTTAATTAGTTTGACATTTACCATGTCACTTTTTATTTCTATATTATATAATTTATAAACATACTATATACATACAAAAGACCCCCAAGTGGTCCATTAATGATATACCTATCATGATATAAGTCTCTTGGCTGAACCTTAGATTTTTAGGAATTTAATATCAATTAATAATATAATATGTTTTTTAAAAACTCTTTTATGACAATTTTGACACTATTCAATAGTTTATTTTTGTGAAACTCATAACAGAATGATTACTTCTAACAAAGTCCATTAAATCAATCATAATATGTCATATTATCCTATAAAATTACTGTAATTCATTAAAAGTCTTAAATTATATTTATTTGGGTATTTATAATATCAATTATTTTAATTTTTCACTATTATGGTAATTACTGCATCATCATTGTGTCATAAATATATTAAATTATTTAATGTCTAAAAATTATAAATAAAATATCATTATGTAGGAAATATTATTATCTTTCTAATGAATATTTAAAATAGAATTTATCTTGTGTATAACCCTATATTAAAAATGTTTTAGTAAATAAACATTGTTTTTAACTCTTTTAACTCTTCTTTGAATTAAATAATAATAAATGTCCTAATCTAATCCAATTGGACCTAAATGATAATATTTTATTCCTAAATTTCTTTTTGGTCGAGATACACTTGTTCAATAGAATTAGGACATGTGTTAGGGTAATATTAATATCATTTTTACCCTTAATTACCCTATTTACTTTTAACCGTGGTAAATAAAACTAAAAAGTTACTATTCACAAAATATTATTTTCATCTCATTGAACCACATTTTACTTCTTGATATTAACCGTGTTTCTCGGATTTTCGAAATTCCATTCACAGAAGTGGTAAAATTACGTTTTTTGAAAAATTCAGTTTTTTTAACTACCACTTAGTAGTTTCACTATTCATCAAAAATTGAAGTTTTTCAGAACAATGTCAAAATTTCACCATAAGCTATAATTGATATTCTGAATTCAAAAATTATATCTATTTTACAAAATTCTAAATGGATAAGTTTCATTAAATAGTTTTATAATTAATTCCCGCTGTCACAACAAATAGCATGTTTTTATGAAACAATATATATCAAAAGATTTACAATTGTTTAGGTCCAATTTCAAAGTGAAATTAATTATAATGAACACCATTGGATAAAATGGTAAAAATATATTCTAATTATACTTTAAAACCACTAAATAATATAATTTATCACTATAAATTAATTTGATTTAAAAAGTTGTTTTTAATTAAAATTTAGTAATTTTCACTATTCATCAAAATATAAGTGTTATCCAAAAAGTTCCAAAATTTCACCCTAGGATAAATTCGATATTCTGAATCCAAAAATGAAGTCCATTTTGAGAGATAGAATTTATAAAATTTCAAAAAGTAGTTATTACTATTCATAATGGCTAGTTTGATTGGTTGTGGTGTGGTAGAATCTCGAAGTTGCGTACAATGCACGCCATTGCATTATTCGAAGGGAAGCGTACCATGGAAGCTTGGGGTGTTACAAGGAGATCAATTTTTTTGTATCATTTACAGGGATATACATGGAGATTATATTGGTTTAATAATTTAGGAAAAATAGTTTCTTATATTTTAAATTTTATAACTTAAGTATATGTTATTTGTTTATTAATTTTTTTTTGGATTTCACTGCACTTGAGTATTTTTTGTTCTGATGGAAGGAGAAAAAGGAATTTTATGTACTGAGGAGAGGTTCACCATCAATTAAAAGGATTAGATGTTATAACTTGATGAGATTAAAATGATGAAAAGTCGATTCAAATAGGGAACAGACCAATACCCAAATAAAGAGCATACAATAACTCATTTCCTCAAACAAAAGTTTAAAGAGGCATGTCATTAGAATGATAGAATTTAAAAGGAAGATGAGGTAAGTACGACATCCAAAATAAATTTGGTCCTTATATGGATGCCCTTAATTTTTTATGTTCAAAATACAAATAAAAAAGAAAGAAATAATGATTAAAACATGAGTGGGAAAAACACAATTTAGTGGACTACAAGAAGAAGAATAAAAAGAACTGGAAAATGGATATTGGTTGTCATGTTTTTTCACAAATTCCTAGAAAATATGGGATTACAGTAGAATGAAGAAGAATAATAAGAGGAAGGAAAAAATAAAAAAAAATATGGATTCTATTTTTATCACAAAAATTTTACAAGATATTATTGTGATGTTATATTATAAAGAATGACCAACACCCGTCATCATTGACTATAAAGAAGAATAATTAAAATAAATTGAGATGGTTGTGGAACATAAAGTCACCATTGTGTAAATTCATTAGACAACACCATTATTTGAAGTAGAATAATTTTACTAAGTCTAGAAGGATATCGAATTATTTTCACTCAATATTAATCCATCTAGATTGTGGTCACTTTCTATACATTTGATAAAAATTAAATAAAGTAGGGGAAGAGATAATACATAAACAAAATAATATAGATTTAGATAATTCAAGAAAGATGGCATTATACCACACTCCAATCAGTAATCCCAATTATGGTTGAGCAGTGTTATCATAAAAAATTTCATATTTTGAGATATAATATGATTTTATATCATTTTCTGGGATTTTATATTTATTAATTTATTAATATTTAAGGAATTAAACTACAAATATTTTATCGTTCATGACTCTTAATTTAATCAACTAAACTAGGAAACATAAAATACATAGTAAAATTATGTTTCATATATTTAAATTTAATTTTCAATAATTTGTTTTGAGAAAAAATGGGAAAAATAATTTGTAGCTATAATCCTATGGATTGGAATATATAAAATCATTATTTTGTGTAGCATGTTAATATTTGTAAATGAAATTTTTCTATGATTTCACATGCCTTTAATTTTTTATATTTTCATTAATTGATATAATTCTTCATATACATTTCCAATAGTAATTCTCCCAACTATTTATCTCATTCAAAAGACCTTATTCGACCTAATATTTCATATTCTATGTACTATATATTTCTTAATAGAATTATAAATTTTGTCTTACTGAAGATTCTTGGCACCTTATAAAATATTTATCTAACAAAAATAACTTTTATTATGATGAATCTTTTTATTTATCCATTTATCCTTGTACTTATCTAACATCAATAATATTTAATACTCTATAATCCATGAATGTCCTTTTTAAGAAATTATTTGGGTTACAATAATATTATATCAATTCCCACCTTACTCGTAGTGTAATACATGATATTTAAAAGAATGAGTGTGGGGAAGAGGCTATCCATTGTGGGTGGGGACATAAATATGTGAGTATATTTTTCTAGTGGTTTTTATTATGATTTGAGGATAGTTTGTGATATGATTCACTATTATTTATCACTATACACCCCCCTTTCTTAAAAAAATAATAAATAATAAGAAAATAAAAAATTTCCTTGTGTCTTATGTTGTTGAAAAATCACTATTTATAGACTGATTATATTTTGATCATATGTAGTTATGTGGTGGACGTGATATTTTTATAAGACACAACTTTTAGAAAATAAAATTAAATAAAAAACAAAGAGAGAGAGGATGATTCATTCATTAAGCTTACTTTTCCCATGAGTCAACATTGAGATTTTTAGGGGGAAGAGATAGATGACATCTATAAAGGGAAATTTCTATTAAGATTAACTTTTGATATCAAAAATTATTCTTTAAAGTAAAATATAATTTCTAATATTTCTCTTTTTCAAACAATTTTCCACCTACCCTAAATCCTCAGAGACATTTGATCCTTCTATGAAATTCCTCATGATTAATTTTGATCTACATATTTATGCAATGGAGATGCTATATTCCTTACAATACTTTGATAAGTGACATGTTCTTGAGATATATTGAGAACCCTATTAAAAAAATTACCATCAAAATGAGAAAAATATCTATGTGAGGTAAACTGAAAATGTGATCGCGTTGTCGAGCGCGTCAAATTAGAGGTTAAGTTTTTACTAGAATTTATGCAGTATAACAAGAACCCTAGGTCATCTCTCGATGGAGCCTTAGATCCCTAATTTCAAAAGAAGATTCTGATTAATTTAATCAAATTGAAAATAAATTAAGTGGTTTGGGGTTCAATGATTTTAAAATAGAAATTGAAACTATACTGCTAAGTGAGAGAAACTGGTTGGAGAAATCGTCATAAACCCGGGTAAGTGTCCCTTGGTGCTCAATCCGTCATCGCTCTCAAGGGAATTGGAAGGATCCTTGATTCCTTGATTTTATATCCACTGAAACTAGTAGTATGTCAGTTCTTACTAGGTTTCCACCTAGAATTTGATCGATCAACGTTATTGATTATCAGCGACCGCTCATAATCAATAAAACTATATCGATGTAAGAACTGAACTCAATCAAGGCATCACATCAACAACGTGATGAGGTGTCCAGATTTGGGTCTTTATAAAAATTTATCTCAATACAAAAACATGCATATTCATGGGTTATAACTTCTGGATATCATCAAACAAGTCAATTCAAAAGCAAACTCATGAAATAGAAGAGGTGAGAAAAGAGGCAAACACAATCAAATCATCACCAGATCCGGGTTATGCATGGAAGCACGAGGATTCTTGTTCCTTTGATTTATATTTAATCATACCAGAATAAACACAAATTAATAAGGTAAAAATTAAGGAAAATAGACAATAGACCTAGAAATTAAATCACCTTACGAAGATTACAAATGTAGAGCTCGGGATTACAACAATGGACACCCCCCAAGTTGATCACTAAGATACTTAGAAGTAAATGAGGGAGAAGGGAACTGAAATAAATGAAAGAAGCTCTCCAATTCAACTAAACTTCACCCCTGGTCGTTCTACCTGAGATAATGGGGTGAGAGGTGTTTTTATGGACATACAAATCACACTTTCCACAAAAGAAGTCAAGTGCCTAAGAGACTAGTCACTATTCAGGACAGACTTTTTACTCCATTTTAATCCGGCTAGTTGACTAACAAAAAGCGTTCAATTGACTTGAAATTCGGTGTAGAGGTGTTCCATCAAGGTATCTGCCCATGGGAGGTAGAAGTAGCCCAAATGGATGTTTGAGGCCCGAGGTATGGCCCAAATATAGAAGGATCATCAAATCTGGCTCGCCCAGAATTGTTTCACATTGTGGGCCTATTATGGGCCTTTAAATGGGAGAATTGGGCTCCATGGTCTTCTAGAGAAATGTATCCCACCAAATGTTACATTCATACACCAATTGTTAGCCCAATGGAATGCACAGAGTATCCATAGTATATATTTATGCCCACAAAAATGCTTGGGCCCTAGCGCAGTTTGGCCCGTTTTGCTTGATTTCTATCGTGGGCTCTCCGAATCACCTCCTCCTATAATATAAACACCTAAACAAGTAAGATTTCCATATTAAATTGTAATAAACATTATCTCATTTAATCAAACAGTAATTCCAATTTATTATTATATTTGGAATATTCATTACAAAACTAGTTTAAAACAGCGGTGTAAGAGTGGAATAAAACAGTGAATCGTGGTACGATCACACCCCCACACCTAAACATTTTCACTCCTGAGCAAAGTCACATATCACAATAAAATATTGCATATATAAATATTTCCAACATCATGAAGATTTATCATTTGTGGAAATTTTATTTAATGTAAATTGATCAATGCACGAACCACACCAAGGAGTTCTTAATGAAAATAGAAAAAGATGTCTCATAAATCATATCATAGAAAAATTCAAAAAGATTCAGGATACTAAATTGATCAAGGAATTAAAAAGTCAACCATTACACTAAATCTCCACGTGTGTGTGTGAAAACCATTCCATGCTATTCTTTACACTTTCTATCAAATAAATATAGGTTATTTTAACATTATTCAGCTTTAAATGATTTTTCATCGAACCTGCCCTAAATCCTTTGCAATCATATTTCAAGACCCACTCATTTAAGCATTCCCAGAAGTCAAACCATAAGCTCTTGAACTAGATATCCTCATATGTTTCACATTTCATCACTCACCACATTTATTATATTTTTTTGAAGTTGCAATTGGAACTAATCTCACACTCATCTCTCAACCCCTGTTTGATCTCCTCATGACACTAATTGCAATAGTTATTAGCAAGATCAAAGGTTGAGGATAAGTGGTTTTTGACCTCCCAAGACACAACCATTTTTTTGTGGGCGTACAACAGTCAGACATTAGGTACACACGCATAGGTCAATCTAGTACAGTAATGAAAAATATCATATAAGGAATGAACGTATGGAAATATCATTTAAATATAAAAAAATATTAACCCAACATATATTTACCTTATATTAAGTAATAAATAATCATACTTTGTGGTTTGGTGCAAAAATTTGTGGAGATATTAGTGACATAGTTTTCCCAAAAACTACTCACACAATGGGCATTAATCATCTCAAAGGTTTCACATAGATACGACCATTTATATCATTGACAGAAAACCAATTCACTAAAAATCACCCCCTTATGTAAAATTCATACAAAAATTATTTTTAGTCTTCTTTATGGTATTTTTACTTTTCTCCCTTTATGGTCGCCAAATCATGGAACTTCAAAATTGTTGATGGGGAAAAATGAAAATACCGTAAAGAAGGCCAAAAAGAGAAAACAAAAGGAGAAAACGATGAAAATTCCTATCTAACCCAGGAATGTATCCACCCCCCAAACCTAGAGTGTGTCGTGTCATCACTGAAATAATTGAGAATGTGAGAAGGAAGGATAAAAACTGGTGTGTTTTATTGGTATGATGCATCGAGAAGGTGGATCTACTCCATCGGATTCTTCAGAAAATCCTCATAGAAGTGTTTAAGTCGTTTCCCATTGACAGTAAGACTTCGTCCACTCTTCTCATGCAAAACCTATATTGCACCAAAAGGGTAAACATTAGTAATAGTATAAGGACCAAGCCATCAGGAACGAAGCTTACCTGGGTGGAGCTTAAGCCTGGAATTGTACATGAGGACCTCCTCACCAATATGGAACTTCTGCTGGTGAATCATGCTATCATGAATATCCTTTGTCTTCTCTTTATAGATCAGGGAGTTTTCGTATGCATCACATTGAATTTCTTCCAACTCTTTAATCTGCAGCTTTCTTTCCTCACCTACATCTGAAAGGTTCGTATTAAATTGTTTAACAGCTCAATATGCACGGTGTTCAACCTCCACCGGGAGGTGACAAGATTTTCCAAACACAATCCTATATGGTTACATTCCGATTGGTGTTTTAAAAGCAGTAAGGTATGCCCAAAGTGCCTCATCCAAGCGCAAACTCCAATCTTTACTATTGGGTTGTACCGTTTTCTCCAAGATTCGCTTAACTTCTCGACTTGAAATTTCTTCTTGTCCGTTATTTTGGGGATGATATGAAGTGGAGAATTTATGAACAACCCCATACTTACAAAGCATGTTTTTCATGTTACGATTGCAAAAATGGGGACCCCGATCACCAATGATGAATCTTGGTAGACCAGACCAACTGAAAATCTGGGACCTCACAAAATCAACAACCACTCGAGAGTCATTGGTCTTGGTGGCCTTTGCATCCACCTATTTAGATACATAGTCAACAGCCAATAATATGTACACATAGCCAAATGAATTTGGAAAAGGACCCATGAATTCAATGCCCCATGCATCGAATATTTCACAGAATAACATGGGCTGTTGGGGTATTTCATTCCTCTTGGAGATATTCCCTGTGAATTGACATCAAGTACATGATTTACAAAACCTATGGGCATCTCTATACAATGTTGGCCAATATAATCCAGAGTCAAGGACATTTCGATCAGTACGTTGAGACACAAAGTGGCCCCCACATGACAAGGTGTGGCAAAAGGTCAAAATAGAGGTGAATTCATGGTCAGTGACACACCAACAAACTACTTGGTCACTACAAATTCCCCACAAATATGGTTCATCCCAAATGTACCATCGAGAATCATGTTTAAGTCTCTAGGATTGTGAAGTGCTAAAATCAGTGGGGACCCTAGATGTTGCTAGAAAATTCACAATGTCCGCATACCAGGGGGTAAGGTCCACAACATCACAAAGGTTCTATTGAGGGAAGAATTCTCCAATGGGTAGGCGTGAGTCTACATAATGGTCTAGTGGTGGGGAAATCCTACTGATGTGGTCATCTACCACATTCTCCACTACTCTCTTATCTCTAATCTCAAGGTCAAACTCTTGGAGGAGGGGCATCCATCGAATGAGGCGGGATTTGGCTTCAGGTTTCTTTAGGAGTAAACGAAGGGCAGCATGATCAGAAAACACAATCACTTTTGACCCAAGAATATATGAACGGAATTTTTCCAAGGTAATCACAATAGAAAGGAGTTATTTTTCTGTGGTTATGTATTTTACCTAGGAAGGGTCAAGGGTACGCAAGGCATACGCAATGACATGAGGAGCCTTTTTAACCCATTTTGATAAAACTTCCCCAACTACAAAGTTAGAGGCATCACACATAAACTCTAAGGGGAGATCCCACCTTGGTGGTTGGATTATGGGAGGTGATGTGAGACTCATTTTTAGTGAATCGAATGCATCCTTGAAATTTTTATCAAACACAAATTCAGAATCCTTTTGTAATAACTGAGAAAATGGAAGTGCAATCTTACTAAAGTCTTTAATGAATCGGCGGTAAAAACCAGCATGACCTAAGAAAGATCGCACATCACGAACACAATTTGGACATGGAAGGGTTGAAATTAATTCAATTTTAGATTTATCAACTTAAATTCCGTTATTTGAAATGACAATCCCAAGAACTATCCCCCGCTCAACCATAAAATGACATTTCTCATAATTTAAAACAAGATCTTTTTCAATGCACCGGTGGAGGACAGAACCTAGGTGTTCCAAACAATCATCAAAATAAGAACCATATAATGTGAAATCGTCCATAAATACTTCCATACAACTCTCAAGGTACTCAGAAAAAATACTCAACATACATCGCTGAAAAGTACCAAGAGAATTACAAAGACCGAATGGCATCCTTCTATATGAAAATGTGCCAAATGGATAGGTAAATGTTGTCTTTTCATGATCCACAGGGTCTATATGGATTTGTAAATAACCCGAATAGCCATCAAGGAAACAATAATGGGACTTACCAGCCAATCTTTCTAACATTTGGTCAATGAAAGGTAAAGGAAATTGGTCCTTCCGCATGGCTTGATTCAATCGATGATAGTCAATACAAACTCACCAACTGTTTTGCACATGTGTTGGAACCAACACCAGGGGTTTTTGTATTGACGGAGTGGATTTAGGGGGATTTAGGTCAATGAAACTATCTATCCGCTCATGTTTATTCTCAAAGTAAAGATAATCTATTGAAATGAGATTTGCAGAATCATCGTTAGTCATGGGTACCTCAGAATAAACACACTCATCAATTAAAGCACAAAATTTACATTTTTCTGAACCCACACAACATTCAAAAGAAGAAACAAAACTCAAATCATCCAAGGGTGAAGAAAACAAAAATGAATCAGAGTTTGTGTTGAGGATAAAATTGTGTGTGTGTGCATCATTTGAAAGCACTTCCATCGAATAGAAAGGAAGAGTGGGGTGCTCTTCAACGGGGTGTTTCATAGCCTCAAGGATGTTAAAACTTACCTTTTCTCCACCAAAATACATGGAAAACATACCATTGTGAGCATTGATGATCATCTTTTCTGTTTTGAAGAATGGACTCACAAGTATGAGAGGGGCATGTCCTTGGGTTCGTGTATCTTCTATCTCAAGAATGTAAAATTCTGCAGGGAAGATGAGATTCTTAACTTTTACGAGGACATCCTCGACCACTCATGATGGGTGTGTTGTGCTTCGGTTGGCATGTTTCACGACAATGCCTGTTGGTTGAAGCTCTCCAACCTATAAATAAGTATACACGGAGTGAGGCATTACATTAATAGAGGCACCTAAATCTAGCATATCATCAGAAAAGAAGGTATCCCCTATAGTACAAGGTATCATAAATGTTTCAGGATCCTTGCATTTGGTTGGCATTACTGGTTGAATCAAGACCAATACATTCCTTTCCAGGTTGACTCTCTAATTCCCCTTCAGCCTTCATCTATGTGGGAAAAGTTCTTTAAGAAATTTGGTATAATAGGGAATTTTCTTGACTGCATCCAATAATGGGATATTAACTTGAACTTTTTTAAATGTATCCATTATTTCATTTTCAATCTCATTATCAAAGTTTTTCTTAGATTTAGAGAGTCTTTGAGGGAAAGGAAGAGGAATTCTTTGTTCATGGGAATACTTAATGATAATTTTATTGTCATTATTATTTTGTTTTTCTTCATTGGAATCTTTCATGGGTGGAGAAAGAGTGTTTTCAATAGGGGGACATACCTTTTGAGTAGAATCAGTAGAAGGAGAAGCTTATTTACAACTACGAAGTGTAATTGAACATACATTACCTTTTTCCTTAGGATTGGAAATGGGTTGGGATGGAATTTTTCCAGACCCTTGCATCTTAAGCTCACCGATGGTGTTTTCCAATTGTCCCACTTGATTTCGCAAATCTGGAATTGCTGATTGTGTGGTCTATTGGAACTGGAGGTTCTAGGTTTCCATTTGTTTCACCATGTCCTCGAGGCTTGGTTCATATTTGGGAGGAGGAGGATGATTGTTTTGAGAAGTTGAATGATAAGAAGGTTGCATACCTTGGCCTTGTTGATACCAATTATGCTTTGGGTAGCTTGAGTTTCCTCCTTGTCGGTATTGGGGTTGTGCTTTCCACCCTCTATTTGGATTTGGCCTGAATTGTTCTTTCTTGAAGGGAGGTGCTTGTTGGAATGGACGCCCTGGGAACATTACAACACAAGACTCAGATTAATCCTGAAGTTGTGGACACTGGTCAGAAAAATGAGTATTATCAGAACAAATACCACAACATAATGGAACGGGAGGAGAGTGTGAGTTACCTTGTGCTTGAGCTAATTGCCTTAGAAGGGTATACATCTCATCAAGTTTAGTATCTACATTTTGTTCTAGGGCTGAATGACTTACCTCATAAACTCCTCGGGTTGTTTCAATAGCTCGTGTACCAAATTGTTGTTCATTTTTAGCCATGTTGGCTATTAAGTCACGAGAGGCGGAAGGAGTTTTATCAACTAGGGCTCCACTAGCTGCATCTTCAATCATTCCAAGATCCATGGGGATAATTCCCTCATAGAAGTATTGAATTAAAAGTTGTTCACTAATCTGGTGGTGGGGGAAGCTTGCACAAAGTCTTTTGAATCTCACCCAATATTCATGAATGGTCTCTCCTTGTGATTGCCTAATTCCACAGATTTCTTTCCTAATTGATGCAGTTCAAGAGGCAGGGAAGAACTTCTCTAGAAAGATTATTTTAAGTTCATTCCATCCCCCAATCGTGGTAGGCAAATAGTATAGCCAATCTTTTCTTACACCATCAAGGGAGAAAGGGAAGGCCCTGAACTTAATGAGGTCCTCATACACAATTTGGGGTTTCATGGTGGAGCACACTATGTGAAACTCCTTTAGATGTTTGTGAGGATCCTCTCTGGGAAGATCATGGAATTTTGGAAGGAGGTGGATGAGACCTGATCTCAGGTTAATTTTGGTCACTTCCTCAGGATATTGGATGTACGCAGGTTGGTACTCCACATCTGGGGTGTTCAGTTCTTTTAATGTTCGGTTATTTGCATCCATGATCTCTGGGGATTTATTTGGATCAATTTTTGATTGGTTTAAGACCACTTGAGGTTCCAAATGGTGTTCTTTAGTGTTACTTGATTGACCTTCTCTATATTCCATGATTTGTGTGTGAAGTGACTTTTCAATTTTTGGGTCAAATTCAAGTAGTGTTTCTTTACCAGATCGGGTCATACAAATAAGATGTGAAGTTTGTTTTTTTTTGAATATGTATAAAATCAATTAAGAAGGGTAAAAATAGAATATAATATTATAATACAGAATTGTATATAGTGAGATGGAGAGGAAGAGAGAGAGAGAGTGAGAGTGAGAACGAACACACTAAAAACAACAAAAAATAAAGACAAAACCTGAAATAAAAACAATCAAATGGGGGTGGGGTATTTAAAGGATTACTAATTAAGAAGTAAAATAAACAAATAAAAGGAAATAAATAAAAAAATTATCTTGGTTCCCCGGCAGCGGCGCCAAAATTTGATCGCGTTGTCGAGCGCGTCAAATTAGAGGTTAAGTTTTTACTTGAATTTCTGCAGTATAGCAGGAACCCTAGGTCGTCTCTCAACGGAGCCTTAGATAACTAATTTTAAAAGAAGGTTCTGATTATATTTAACAAATTGAAATTAAATTAAGTGGTTTGGGGTTCTATGATTTTAAAATAGCAATTGAAACTATACTACTAAGTGAGAGAAACTGGTTAGAGAAATCGTGATCAACTCGGGTAAGTGTCCCTTGATGCTCAATCCGTCATCACTCTCAAGGGAATGGGAAGGATCATTTATTACATGATTTTATATCCACTGAAACTAGTAGTATTTGAGTTCTTACTAGGTTACCACCTATAATTTGATCGATCAACATTATTGATTATCGGCGACCGCTCATAATCAATAAAACTATATCGATGTAAGAACCAAACTCAATCAAGGAATCACATCAACAACGTGATGAGATATCCAGATTTGGGTCTTTATAAAAATTTATCTCAATAAAAAAACATGCATATTCATGGGTTATAACTTCTGGATATTATCAAACAAGTCAATTCAAAAGCAAACTCATGAAAGAGAAGAAGTGAGAAAAGAGGCAAACACACTCAAATCATCACAAGATTCGGGTTATGCATGGAAGCACGAGGATTATTGTTCCTTTGATTTATATTTAATCATACCAGAATAAACGCAAATTCATAAGGTAAAAATTACGAACAATATACAAAAAAACCTAGAAATTAGATCACCTTACGAATATTACAAATGTAGAGATCGGGATTACAACAATGGACACCCCCAAAGTTGATCACTAAGATACTTAAAAGTACATGAGGGAGAATGGAACTAAAATAAATGAAATAATCTCTCCAATTCGACTCACCTTCACCCCTGGTCATTCTACCTGAGATAATGGGGGTGAGAGGTGTTTTTTTGGACCTACAAATCACACTTTCAACAAAAGAAGTCAAGTGCCTAAGAGACTAGGTCACTATTCACGACAGACTTTTTACTCCATCTTTATCTGGATGGTTGGATGCCCAAAACGCGTTCAATTGCCTTGAAATTCGGTGGAGAGGTGGGCCATCAAGGCATCTGTCCATGGGAGGTAGAATCAGTCCAATTGGATCTCCGAGTCCCGAGGTATGGTCTAAATACAGAAGGGTCATCAAATCTGGCTCGCCCAGAATTGTTTCACATTGTGTGCCTATTATGGGCCTTTAAATGGGCGAATTGGGCTCCATGGTCTTCTAGAGAAATGTATCCCATACAATGTTACATTCATACACCAATATTTATCCCAATTTAATTCACTGAGTATCCACAGTATATATTTATGTCCACAAAAATGCTTGGGCCCTAGCGCAGTTTGGCCCGTTTTGCTTGATTTCCATCGTGGGCTCTCCGAATCACCTCCTCATATCATATGAACACATAAACAAGTAAGATTTCCATATTAAATAGTAATAAAAATTATCTAATTTAATCAAATAGTATGTTCAATTTATTATTATATTTGGAATATTCATTACAAAACTAGTTTAAAACAGCGGTGTAAGGGTGGAATAAAACAGTGAATCGTGGTACGATCAAAATGGAATAATTATTAATAATGAATTGAAAAATGAAATTGTAACACTGAAATGGATTGAGTATATCAACACCCTAAAAGTGAGAAACAAGGTTTTTTTGTTTCTTTTAAAAGTTAAGTTTTGATGAACATTCCCTTATGATGCTTGAATATTTATTTTCCCATTTGATCAATTACTTTTATTTCCATTAAATTTAATACATGCTATGGTAAATACCCTTTATAGTATTTTTGAGATTTCAATATTATGGAAAAGACTAAATTCAACTGTTTTGGATATGATATATTAATTTCATGCATACTTTTATTATTAAAATACATAAGTTTTATGTTAAATTATCAATTCTTTCTTGAATATTTAATTGATTTTTCCATATTCGGAAGGGTAAAACAAATTTTTGAAAAAGTAGAAAAGAAGAATAATGGTCAAAGATTTCCACAAAAGAAGGCTTCCCACAATTCTTAATGATCAATGTATTTTCCATAATCTCTAAATTGAAGGACCGAGGTGAAATAGTGGTTCTATCATTGAAATTACATGATTTCCATATTGAATCATGTTAACAAAATTAAATCAATACAATTCATGAAGTGAATTTGTAATGTAAAGATAATAAAACACAAAAGGGTAATGGTTTGACACTTTCAAGGTGTGATAACCACTTTCATGCTATAAAAGTTTCCAGTAAGACCCTATCTTCAATGTTTTCAAACTTGATTTTGATGGAAACTCATATGTTCAGATCCTAATGGCCCATTATCACCATGGATGACTTGGTTTGAATTAATTATGCATTTATGGATTTGTAAATCCAACCCCATAATCCCTAATACAGATAAATAAGATAGAAATGGGTCCAATCTAGAGATATTCATTAATATATTAATGTTGATGTTTCTAGGTTTCCACTACTCTAATATGTAGAATATAATTTTATTTTTATACCCCCACATAGCTAGAATGTGTGGGTAGAACTTGTGTTGTGGAATGAGTGATGAAAAGTGATTTATTGTATAATGTCTTTCAATTTTTAATTGAAATTCATGTTTGGATTTTATATTAATTGTTCATCACATTCCCACTCCTATTTCTATTGAATAACCATTGTAAGTGGGGTCAGGAAGTGGATTTAATTTATTTCTTCTAATAAACCTGAGTATTACCTAATTTTATTAACTGTTATTTTTTTAATTTGAGATCTATGATTTAGAATTCCACCTTGACCGTTGGGTTAGTACTTACCCTAAGTTTAAATATAGTTTTGTGTACCCATTATCTCATAATATTAAGTATCTGACCATTATAAAATGATAAATTAGGATAGAGTTCATTTATCATGACCATTGGATTTTCTATGACCTTATTTTGAGGAATTCTTAATTGTTAATTAATTATTCTATACTTTTTTATTTCA
This sequence comes from Viscum album, assembly GCA_963277665.1. Classification (NCBI taxonomy): domain Eukaryota; kingdom Viridiplantae; phylum Streptophyta; class Magnoliopsida; order Santalales; family Viscaceae; genus Viscum; species Viscum album. The sequence continues at coordinate 255,550,202 of OY728163.1, read as the reverse complement.
CAACCCTATATTCTTTGTTTCCTAATATTATTTTTCTATTATATTCTACCCACTTCTCTAAAACCATCATCATCTCTTTCCCCCTAAATTAGTTTAGCTTTTGATCATAAAATATTTTGGTCTTTATTAACTAAATTGGAATTTTCTCCAACCCTATCTCTATTTGTTAAACATAGAACTTTTATTTTCTATACTAACATATAGTTTAATGATTTTTTATTCATTTTTTTAATTTATAAATTTTGTAACCCTAAATAATTAACGATGTTCATTGGTTGGTATGCATTAAAATAATGTTTTAAGTACTAACCATGCCACCTAAATAGTATCATGCCTATTTTTTCCAATTCCAATATAACCTACGATATCAACCATTAAATAAAGTATCCAAAAAAATGATTATATATCCTTCTATTCTATGAACATGTTCTTAAATAAATTCATAATCTTAAGACATGGTCTAACCAATATGACTGTTCATCTAAAAATATCTTATGTATTAACCTAACCCAAGTCTCCTAGTAAGTGACCAACTTTTGGAATTTTTTAATTAAAAAGGTGTTAGAGAAAAAAATTCTAAACACAAGTTAATTTTTTTATAAAATATCATAAATTTCCCCTTGTAATTCTAATAATATAACTCATTCAGTTTATAAAAAACATGTAAAAACCTTTAATTCAAGAAACCCTTTCATACTTTAATATATAATATATATCCAGAATATTTCATTTCAAAATCACCATTTTAACCAATTTAACCTTATATATGAATAAATTTATTATTTATTAACCAATACCCATTTAAAAAATAAATTTACATAATTATAAATGTAATTACCAGTATCTATACATCAATTTATATCTCAATTTTTCATGATAAAATTATTTAAAACACTTAACTAGTTATTCAAGTTTATTAGATGTTTTTAACCCCTCTTGAGAATGTGTTTTATTTTAAAATTACTTTTATTGTAGTATAACCCCAAATAAAAACACTTTAAACATCACGTAATTAATCCACAACATTTCATGAAAATTACCACATTTATAATATGAATTATTATTTCATAGAACAATAATTTTACACATCAATATAATATTAAAATATTAACTATTCTATAATATTAGAACAAAATGTTAATGTTATTTAATAAAAACAAGTATTAATTTATAAAATTAGATCATAACATATATAAAATTACCTGATTAAACACAAAATATTTTAATAGGCCACCACCCTTACACTTGATATACAGTCCAACTATGAATTGAATCATTAATTCCATATGTAATGAAAGAGACCCATAAAATCACCAAACTAGAAGCACAAGAGAAGAATTAGAATATGGAAATGACAAAACCATGACATTGTCATGTGAAATGATAAGGATAAAGATTTTCATAATAAGAAAAAGAGAACTCCACCAACATATTGGGATTCCTCTGATAAATGATAGAGAAATGAAAGTTTAGTGTTAGAGGGAGAAATATGGATATTATTTTGGTGGAAATTCAAAAAGATATCACATATAAATAGAAAAGGTAATAGATAATATAATTCATGTTATAACATAGTTACTAAAATTAACTTACAAATCCCCCTTAGAATCCCATTGGGTGACCTTTTCAAAGCCACCAGCTACCTGAAAGATAGAGTAGAGCTCCCTGCCCCTATTTCCAACATTGGGTTCTTGATACCCAACAATTCATTACATGGTCATTACTATTTATAAATTTCATCATTTTGAAACATAAATGGTCACTTATAACATATTTCATTATTTTAAACCACTAAAACATTCCAAAAATACACTTAAATAAATCCATATATGTTAAAAAATTAAAAACAAAGGATTTCTAAAAATACTCTAATGGTATATATAATAATGTGTTTTAAAAAACATAAAAGGTGAAAATAATCATTATATGTGGGATAAATTAAAAATAATAATTAATGATAAACTATACCTTATATATATTGGTGTATTAAACCTATATGAAATTATTCCCAAGGAAAAGAGAAATACATGCATATTCTCAGAATCAAAAGTTGGTAAACAAAATTAATAAAATTAGAAAATTATGTAAAAAATGATAAATAATAATACATTAAAGAGATATAATGAGTGACCATAAATAGGAATAAAGATATAGTGGAAAGTATCTCCTTACATAATGGCATGTGTTGCATTGGATGCACCTTTATCCCCTTGAATGAATAAATTATATATGTTTGTTTTATATTATAGAATAAAATTATTATTTATTTTGGTTATTATCTATTGTTTGTTATTTTATATTTTTAATTTACTAAATTTATATATTTTCTATTATTTTTTTGAGGTTATTCAAACTATAGCTCTAAAAATATTTTGGTATATTGGTATTACCCAACTTTATTTTCTAATGGTTCCATAATCCCCAAAAGTGTAATGGTAAAGTGTATTTTCCATTAAAATATCATAAAAGTATAATTTTAAAGTAAATACTTTCAAATTATTTCAAATAATGGAATACATATCAGTGCACTAAATTTAAGTGTTTAAATTGAACATTATGGTTTATTATTAATATCTTTAATGTCATGACTTACTTAATTACTCCAAAATATTCAATTGAATATTTATTTGTTATTAGTACAATATTCATACTCGAAAATAATTTTTAAAAACATCCTTGAATGGTGGAAGTGAATTTAAAACATCATTATTCACTGAGGAGGTATAAATCTACTATGGATAAAATATGTTTTCTTAAGATAGATTACAAATAATTAAATAATGATCAAAAAACTATTTTCATACGTATAGGGAATTAGTATTATACTATTATTTTAATATTTTGACATAGTTAGTGAGTTTTTTAAGCGAATAAAGTAAACAAAATCATCAAAATTGTTATGTATTACCATACTATTTGTGATTACTTATTTGGTATACAACATAAGGATTCTTAGAAAGATATGTTTGTTGGAAAAAAGTGTAACCATAATGGTTAGGAGGCTGTGAGTATCAGATTATATAGATATTTAGAACATAAATAAATATTGTATGTATTGAAAAATGAGTGGAGGAGGGAGGAATTTATAGGTGAAGTGGAGATAGGTTTTTGAATAAAATATTAATTAAAATTCGTTTTTTTTCTCAAGAATATGAATAGAATTTATTCTTGTTTCTAAATATTAAAACAAATATATGTGAAGATAGCCCAATCCATACATATCAAATTCATACAATATGAATTATATTTTTCCATGTATTTTCCTTATTAACATATTTGAACATATTTTACTATTCAACTCTATATTTCACTATTTTAGAAAATTTGAAAATTTTCACTCTTTCTTAAATTTTACCTGATGATTCAAAAAAATAAATCTATTTTTTCAAATAACAAACTTTTAATTTTTTATTTCTAATAATTAATTCAAGAAATAAAATATTCATTATTTTAAATAATATAATGCATATCTTAATAAAATGTATACTTGTACTTACACCATTATACATAGATTTGGTAATCATTTTATTGTATTATAATACTTATATTTAATTATTTTATTCATGGTAAGAATTTCTTACGAAGTTACTTCAACAATTACTCTAATGATCATTTTTACCATCCTAATAATCATGTTACTATTATGATGGTAATGTCTCTTTTATAATGGTAATATTCCCAATGACTTTTTTAACCACATAAAATATATATAACCCTTACACATTCTATATATACCAATTAATTCATTCATTATTTATTCAACAAGATTTCCCTTGAGTATATTTATATATCATTTACAAAATAGTAATATTACTTATATTGTTTTATTTTATGTTCACTATGTTTTTCAAAACTGTTGTATTTATCTAATATAAGACACATTATATTTAAAAATATTATTACTCTTATTTACAAGTTTTAATTATCCCAGTATAATTTTGGTGATCTTATAAAATGTATTCATTTTTTTTGTAATTTCATCATGAAATAAAATTATGTGTACTTTATTTCATGGTCTATATGATTTATTTTTGTTTTCATAGTATGGAAGCTACAAGAGGGGTTTGTGAATTGATGTTGAAAAAAACATACAATTTTCTAACACTCAAGAAAGTATACTCTTCAAAATTTATAAACTCTAGACAAATCCAAGTACAAGAATCAAAAATGAAATAGAAAATAAGACACTAAAAAGTTATGACATAATCGAGACAAACAATCCAATTAAGAAAAAAAATCAATGAAAAAAGATTCCCTTAGTTATAGATGACAATCCATATATTCAAATAATACAATATTTTAAAGGATATATAGTTCCAATCAGGGTAAATACTATATTTTAATCCAAATCATCATAAGGATAATTATCCAGACCTATGGAAAACATTTCTAATATAATTAATGTAGATAGTCAAACTTGTTTATAAAATACAAGTTATGAACCCAAGAACATATTCTATAAATATTAACAGATGTATCCATATCCCTAATCTCCTCTTTGAATAGAAAAAGTATTAGAAAATATAGCACCTATACTTCCTCGAACTCATCATTCCAAATATAGAAATTTTTATCTCTAAAAATCCCTTCAAATTATATATTTAGAAGCATCAAGATTATTATCCCTAAAATCTTTTTGAACTAAAATAATTATAAGTTAATGATTATAGAAAGAGAACATATATATTTTAAAATTATTCCCCACAAATATAATCTTTATGCCACACTATAAAAATTAAAGTATATATTAAAACTCCCACATAAATGATATAGTGAACCACTTGAATGTAAACTTTATAGATTATTTATTTTAAATGATTCCTATATTTTTATTCTATTCCTAAAGCCCCCTATCTAAATTTTTATATGTTTACATTTTTGTCTGATATAGACTTCAATAATCCTTAAGTGGGGGTGAATTTGTTTCTTGAAATTTTCATTTCTTTGAAATAAACCTTTTTTATGTGACGATTTACATTGGTTATTTACTTATCACATGCACATAACTATAAATAAAATATAAAAGGAAAGGAAATGTAAACATAGTTTTATATTGGATCAGGGAATAGGAATCCCCTTGTCCACTCCACCAACACTCTTCTCTATGAGTTTGGTGATTTTCACTGGACCAATCTTTTTACTATGGACTTATAATACCTTTTCTTGGGATTTAATGAAAGAGTGATGTGAGCTGAAACTTGTTATAATAGTACATGATATATAATTTGAGCTCTAACCTGGAGTTTATAAACAACATCACTCAATTTATTTTACCTAGAACCTTTATAAGAATAAGATGATAAACAAAGTGTTTACATATTGAGCACTCAGTTATAAGATACAACTGACTGAAGTAAGAAAACTCTTGTAGAGATGATAAAAATAGAATATACCTAGAGGAGAGTCTTCTAAAATTAAAACAAGGAAGATAAATATATCACAACTATAGATCATGAATATTATTATTCTTTATGAATATAGAATTACATAGGTTCTTGGAGGGATATATCTGTTGGATGATCTTTCTGGAACTTTTGTTCTTCAATATATCTCTTTTTCATGCATGATAGATCATTAAAAATGAATGCAATAATTCTATTTTAATTTCACTACACATGATCCATAAAATACAAGATTTTAAATTATTAATAGTGCATCATAAACTTTAAAAACATATATAACAGTACCATCCATTAAATTTTCCTTTTTTTACATCTTTCCTTTGTTAGTGGTTGAATCTAATTATTATATTTTTTAACATAAAGATGTAATCTAAAAATTAATGAATTCATTTAAGCATTAAATAAATCTAAAATTAATCCAATGGAAATAAATATTAGGTTATAGCATGTAACACCCTAATATTTTTTGAAATGTGTTTTTTTAATGAATTTTATATTTTTGATATTTTTCGTTTCATGGAACACTAAATATAGCTTGTGTTGTATGAAAGCACTATATCTAGATTTCATGTCATGAAAAAAAAGTAAATATTGAGCTATACACAAGACTTATATTAGTTTTTAGTATATGTAACACAATTTTTGGATTTTTTCACACATAATTCCAACTTCCATCGATATATTTTGTTACATGTAGGACCTAGTTTTACCAAACATAAACATTCTATTAATAATATTATTAAAATATTATTATAGTTGTGACATAGATGTCGGAATGGAGGTCATGAATATGATAATTTTAATTATTAAAACATGTTTTATGCATGTATATAATAAGAATCATTTGGTGACAAATTAACTAGGAATGAAAATAAAACCATTTTGAAAATACAGTAAATCTTTTGCTGGAAAATTATATTTATGAAATTAAACACGTTTTACCACTATAAATTAATTAAACCAATTTTTATAAATGATTTTAAAGAAATATATATATATATATATTATATTCAATTAGGTATTTAACATTCATCATATCTGTTTTTTAGAAAATAGATAAGAATAAAACTAATTTTACACACATATATATATATATATATATTCTAAAAGATAATTTTACCAGATTTTAATGACGCACCTATTTTAAATCTAATTTTTGAAACTTTTATAAATTATACTTTTTAAAATTAACTTAATTTTTGTATCATAATTTTAAAATTATTTTAGGGGATTTTTTGGTATTTTTTGAGAAGTTTATTTTTGGTTGAATAGTAAAAAATATTTAACTTTAATTTAAAATTACATTTTTATATAATTTATTTATATAGTTAAATTATATTTTAAATATTTTAAATTATATTTAAATAAATTATAAATATAATAATAAAATATTTTTCATTGTAATCAATTTCACATTTACATTTTAGATAAGAACATCTCAAACCTTTGAACATTTTCACTTTAAAAACTTGTTGTCTCATCCCATTTAAAATATTAATTTCAAATTAATTTATTCTAATAATGTTTTTAAATTTTTAAAATTTGATTCCATATTTGGAATTAGTATACTTTTTAATATCTTTAAACTGTACTTTGTTTTATACCAAAAATATTAGTGAATGTAATTAAAATTAATTACAACAAATAAGGTAAAAGGAAGTTTACTTATAGGTTAAACATTAATTTAAGAGGAAATATGACAAAGAAAATTGTAAAAAAGCCATTTTATTTTCATATTTTGAATATATCCACCATTTTCTAAAATATTTACCATTATTGGAGGCACACGATGTAAGGGAGACCTCCCAATAGTATTTCTCATTTTATATTTACAAGAATGTCACTCCTCCAATATAAAGGGGCACTCACCCCCCCCCCCCCAATTTATTAACACATATCAATCCATTTTCCCCATACAAAACCTGACCAAATAAACTCCAAAATTCACTAATCTCAACCTATATGCCTCACTTTGGTCCGAAATCAAACCAAGTTAGTATTTTCCTGGAAACCAAAAGGAATTACACAAAGAAGAGGTAACATCCTTCAACAAGAACTTTTGTTTTATTTATTTATACATCCCATAAATTATTATAATTATGTTAATATATGATAACCTGTGTATATGAAATATATGTATATAATTTTATGTTACGGTTTCTACCTACACCTAAACACACTTTTATCAAATGGGATATGCAATCATTGTTCGTGTGTATGATAGATTATGGCCTTATGAACCAATGTTGTTTGTTATTAAATTACCACCTTTAAAGGTTGAGAATAATGATGTAATTACTATTTTTATATGATATATTTGATTTATATATACTTCTTCAATTATTATATAACACATATTTTTATGTTTTCCATTTCTTGGGAATAACATAACATTGTTTGTAGACTACTGTCTCCTCAAAGAGATGTGATTAATTCACCCTTTTAATGGAATATATTAAGGGAGGGTTTAGTAAAATTAAATAATATATATTAAGTAATAATTCTACTAGTATGATCATATATACTTTTATACATATATTCATTTTACTTTACATCTTTCAGTATGAAAAGACAATGGAAACAATGTTCACATGTACGTATGACCTACCATATTCATGAACGGTGTAATCCATTTCATATGTTTATATTTTAGATATTGTTATACATAATTATATAATTAATTAATATGTTATTTATATAATATTTTACAATATTTAAATAATTAAATCATGATCTAAGTAAGAGTATCAAGAATAATAATCAAAACGTATACAAAAAAGTGGTTATTACCCAAAGCATAACTTTAACACAAAATTGTTAATAAATGGGTAATATAAACTAATTATAAAATAATATATGTTATAATATATAATAATATGGTTCTATGTTAAATTTATAATAAACTTCTATTTAGTATATAGGAGGTATGAATGTGTGATAAGAAAGTCAATACTTTAGATAAGGGTTTTTAGTCTCACTTTTATTTCTATGAGCCATATAATGTATTAGCCACTTATTCTTATTATGTAGTTTATATAATTTACTATTACATTTTATATCATGAATTTAGTTTATTTTACGATATTAAAATATTCATTTTATGTTATTCTTTCATGGGGATAACGATTCAAGAGTTACTCAGGTATTAAGGGGATTTCTAGTCTCACTTTAATTTCTTTGAGACTTATGCCATACTCCCCACTAATTTCTTTTATGTGGGTTATATATTGAACATTACTGTATTATATTATTATTACCATTCATTTTATGGGTATTTAAATATCTATGTTATTATATCTCTTTAAAGGGGTTTTTGGTTCAAAAGTTACCAAATCAGTAAAGTAATTTTGTCTCAAATTACCTTCTTTGAGATACATGCTATGTTATACACCTAGATTATTCTATGAGGTGTATATAAATCCCTTTGAAATTTTATATCATTAATATAATTATTTAAATTATATTTTAATATTTATTTAATTTTACTATTTCATGGGGATTATGATTCAATGTTTCTGAATTCGTAACGATTTATTTTCAACAATCTCATTTTTTATCAAGATTGTTTTTTATTATGCTTACATTGATGAAATATTATCATCTGTATCTCAAAAACTCTTATGAATTTTCTTATAATATATTTATTAATTATATACTATATTAATGTTTCCATTTTTCCTCTCTTTGTTATTTAGGATAATTATGAAATTATTTTTAAGAAAATATGAATTTATCTCTCTCTTCGGTCAGAAATCTATGTCTTTCAAAACCATGTTTTAAAAGAAATATTATAAATAATGTTCTACATTTAATTTATGATCACTAAAATAAAATTTTATACATGTTTTAACTTTAAAAATATTTTTAAAAAATTAATCTTCTTTTCTTTTTTCAATCGAGGTAATTTTCTAAACTTTTTATAGAAAATAAATAATGTTCGGGATGTAGAGATTTATCCACCAACACGACCCTCATTTATTTAAAGATTATTTTTTTTTTATTTTTATGTTTATTTTCAAAAAAAATAAAAACAAATTGTGTTTAAAAATGGTTATAAATTATTTTGAAATCTTCTATTATATGTTTTCAAAAGGTTATTTACAATGGAAAATATTTCATTGATTTCAAAGATTATTTTATAATATTTCAATTTTTTTTAAAGAAAATATATTTCAAATATTTTTCTATTTTAGAAATATTTTTTCAAGAGAAAATGATATTTTCCTCATGAAATGTTTTAAATACTTTATAAATCTTAAAATATAAGTTTTCAAAGTTGTTTTCATAGAAAAGAATTTTCAAAATGTTTTATGTTTTAAAAATTTATTTACAAGGTAAAGTTATTTACCTTAAGAAATTATCCAAGTGATCTTTTATAATCCTCCCCCATTTAAGATAGCATCATTTGATATAGTTTATAATTTATTTGGGATATGATCCAAGAACTCCATTATTTTTATTTCTTTAAATTGTTTTTTGATGATGATAAGTTTCTTATATAACCCATTTGTCTTCCATGAGTAATACCATGATAAAAAAACTTGTGAAACTAACTTCATTTCATGAGATAATCTTTGATTAAATGATTATGAAATCAGTATATTTTCCAGGGGTTAAGATATTATAGATTTTTTATAATACCAATTTCATTTCATGCATTATGATGTTATGAATTTTTATGACCTTCTTCCACACATATGTATGAATTCATAATGTGACGGGTGTAACCTATATCTACCTATAATGAATTGGGTATTAATGGATGACTCGTGATTATTTATGTTACCTATGAACATGATTACATATTTACAAGGTTATGAGTGAACCTTGTTATGTATTCACAATGTTATGCATGATCCTGATTACATGTTCACAATTTTATACATGGACCTATTTTCATGTCTGTATGTTTATGTGTGAACATGATTACATGTTCACAATGTTATACGTGAACCTGATTATATGTTCACACTGTTATGCATAGACTTGGTAACATATAAATAAGTTTATGTATGAAAATAAATACATGTCCACAATGGTATGTGTGAACCTGATTAAATATTCACAATTTTATGAATGGACCTGGTTTCATGTCCATATGTTTATGTGTGAACCTTATTACATGTTCACAATATCATTCCTGAACTATATTATATGTTCACAATGTTATGCATATACTTGGTTTCTGGTCCATAAGCTAATGTGGGGTCATGATTCCATGTCATTAACTTAATGAGTGAACCTATTTCTATTTACACATGTTCACAATGTTATATGTTGATTTTTATGCCATAAGTATATATCTTATGCTAATGTTACGATCTCATGAATCATGTTATTTTATTTCCTTATGGTTCATGTCTTATGAAATCCCAATATTTATTCCATGATTCATGTTTATGATCTTTATTTTTCAGGGTATGATCCTATAATGATATGTCCATGTTCTCATACCCTTATGTTCATGTTATTATAACATATCTCCCTTTTTTACTCTTACTGATAATCTAATCTCACCCTTTCTTATGTTTCCTTTCTTCATTTTATGAATAAAGGTTTTATGTATGAGTATAAAAGGGGAAGATCTTTGAGGGATATATTAATGATCTTTCACCATGATAGGAGATTATATTTCCGAGTTTACAAATACACTAAACTATTATGGTCCTCAAGAATTTATTTTTAAAAATTGATGAATATTAATATAAAATGATGTAATATACATGTGTGTGAAGCTAGGGTCTCTTTAGTTTGTATCAAAGGAATAGGTTTAGTCAACCATTGGAAACTAGGATGAAAAAACATTAGTGATATCCTGAAGGATATTTCTTGGGATATGTCTAGGGATCTATCTAAGGATTATCCTAAGGTGTCAGATATTTATTAGTATTTTTCATGATTTAGGCATCTCATAAGTAATTTTTCATGATTATGTGGTTTCTTCTATGATAAGTGTTGCTCACACTATGTTCTTTGGTCCTAGTCAATAACAATAACTAGAAGGAATTGGTTTAAAATTGAATTTTTTTTAGATGTGGAAAGTATGGGAATTATACAAATATATTTCATATGTGGTAATCTCATGAAAATAATAAGGAAGGTGATATGAGTATTGGTTATACTACTGAAGATAAAGAGACTTCAAATGACATGTGAACAGTGTGGGATATTCTAATAGTATTTTTTACATTTAGAATAAGAAGTGTGATTAGATTGAGGTGGAGGAACCTTAAGATATGTTAATATTTAACATTCTATGAAACATGTATTAAGGAATAAGTAGATGAATCCCAAGTAGTTAATTAATAATAAATTGGTATGATTAAAGTGTATATGTTTTAGAATTCAAGGATTATGTTATACGAATCAGGAAATATATATATGTATTTGAAGTATAGGTTTATCATTAAAGATGTAAATGGATACATTGAATGGTGATAATAACTTAGAAAAGTGATTTAATGGAAATTTTATATTTTGATTAAGTTAAGGAACCCTTAATGTGTTCCAGATGTTGATAAATATGTGAATAGATTTGATAAAGAAATTATTTATATGGATAAATTAAATTGTATAGTATTGATTACCAGGGAACTGATTACGGATTTGTTGGAAAATTGTTCTATATTATCATAGATGAAATTCACTACATTTTTAGATTTGAGGAATATATAAAATAATCCTTGGAATAATAAATCATTCATGTTTTCAATAAGGATTTATCACAATTCAAATTATTACCATGCTTCAAGAGAATACATGATGAAATTATTCACATGTTTGGTATTTGAAAAAAGGGCTACTTTATGATATATAGGTGACCAATGTTAAGATGACTTTGAAAATTTTAGTGACATTCTTTATAATGTTTATGATTTTTAGGTTTTGGAAGGGTTAAAAGATTAAAAATTTATGGAATTGTTTATGTTAAACTTAATATGAGGTTTTTGAGATTAAAGTATTATCTCACCATATATAGATTTATACATATTGGATAACATGTGAAAACTATTTTTTTTATTAAGGATATATGGAATAACATATCATTCTATTTATGGATATCATGATCTGTTAATGCTTTAGGAATGAAAAAGTCACCTTCACTTTTTGGAATAAGATAGGATGTGAACATTTATCATGGTACCACAAAGGGTGAGATTGTGCTAAAATAAAGTATATAATTTCATGAAAATTCTTAAATTTTTTAAAAATGGTCTTGAGATGATATTTTGTCTCATTATCAACATTTGTTTGATATTAATAACCATTTTTAAGCCTCTTTTGTTTATATATTTGTGATCGTTAACTTTATACTAACCATATTCTATATTACTCTCCATTAAAACTTGATTGTTAGGTTTCTCTTCCATTTCCATGTTTTAACATTACACATATGTTATCTTTTTTTGAAAACTAATTATTAGCTTATTTGGGTAATCGTTATGTTTCCAATTTCCCCTTTTTAATTAAAGTTTAGTATTTATTTTTATGATGTGGGTTTCTATGAAATTAACTTTCAAGTATAAAAACTTTGATGAATAAAATGAATTTCATTGGTTAAATTCATTTTAATGGGGTAAAATGTATTACCATAATATTTTTTGAAATATATATTTTTGAATTAATTTAATTTTTTCAATATTTCTCATTTCTCGTAACATTGAATATAAGTTTTATTGTATAAAAGAATTGTATTTGTTTTGTGTTCCATGCAACACCATGTTAATAATTTTTTACATGAAACACTTAGATTATATTTTAGTACATGAAACCCTATGTTTGTCTTCTGTTACACAGAATGTTGAGTTCCTCTGATATCTTGTGTTACATGAAAGACTTAGTTTTACCTAAAAACAACATACTACTAATAATATAATTAACATATTATAATAGTATTTACCTACCCATTGGAATGGAGGTTATTAATAATATAAATTAAATTATGAAAATATGTTTTACATGTGTATATAAGAATAATCATTTGGTGACCAATTAACTAGAAATTAAAATAAAACCCTTTCGAAAATATAGGAAATCATTTGCTGGAAAACTATATTTATTCAATCAAACATTTTTACCTCAATAAATTAAATAAAAAAAATTTATAAATAATTTGAAATAAATATATAAATTATATTCAATAAACTATTTAATGTTCATCTTATGTGTTTTCTAGACAAGAGATAAGAATAAAACCATTTTTACACATAAAGATATATATTTCTCTAAAAGGTAATTTTACCACCTTTTAATAGAATTCCTATTTTAAATATAAATTTTGAAACTTTTGAAGTGCCCAGATCAGTGTGAATCACTGAGAGGGGGAGGGGGTGAATCAGTGATCCCTTAAAACTTTTTACTAATTGATTCTTTATCAATTAAACCTCTATGGCTGGTTTAAGCCTCGATCCACTCTTCTTGTATCTCTCACCTTTCCTCGAATGATGCAGTAAATGCAAAGGCATTGGACACAAGGATTTACAAGGTTCGGCACCAAAGGTCTACATCCTTGCCATGTTGGTTATACGCCCCAACATGGTTTCTTCCATTATAATCTGTTAGTATTACAATGGTCGATACAGAGTCCCACTGTATCTCTCCTGAGTCCCACAGGAGGGTCTTTATACTGCGTCTCACAGTGTCACTAGAGTCCCACTGGCCTGCTCCAGAATCCCACTGAAGACTTCCTCCGCCCTGAGTCTCACAGGGGGCTTCTCCTGGATCCTTGAGTCACACGAGTAGCTCTTATTCACTTTAAGCTTCTTCAAGTATCTTCAGCAGTCTGGGATAAAGACTGATGTCCTTGCTCTTCACTTCTGATCACTTGATCAGGTCTTCTCGTCTTGCTCAGGATTTATCTCCTTCTTCTCAGGATGACCTAGACTTCTCTCTTCAAGAAACGTCAACAACCTCTGAAAAGGTCTGTTGGTCTTGCTCAGCTACTTCTGATCACTTCTGTTGATCAGGGTCTTCTCAATTACTGAAAACTCAGGCAGCTGATGTCTTTAACTTCAGTCTGGCTTCAGTCTCACTTCACATCAACTTCATGCACTGAGTGCATGGCAACTCTTCTTCCTCATGCACTGACTGCATGGCTTCTCAAAATCTTCTTCGAGAACTTTCAGTCTTGGACAACTCAAATGCACACAAGCTGGTTTGGCTTTGTTCACGTGTGCATGTGCATGCATGCAAGCATGCACTCCCCTTCTTCTCTTCCTTGGTGTGATAAACACTCAAAGAGTGTAATTTCTCCTTAAGCACACACACCTTCTTCACTCACACACTTTGTTCAATTTGTTCAGACACCTAGGTTCGGCCTCTTCACTTTGGACACACAACTTCTTCACTTTGGCACACACTTGAGCTTGGCCTTCACACTTGTTAAGCACACACAAATTATATAAATTTTGTCCACATTGGTGCTATCCTTGGCCTTGTTCTTTCTTTGCACATACTACTTGGTGTAGTCTTCCTCCTTATGCACACACTAGGGCCACGGCCTTCCACTCCTCCTTGCACACCCACTGCCCGTAAATGTTCTCCTTCACTTTGCACATACACGAGGCAAAGCCTCGTCCTTCCTTTTGTTTAGCACACACACCGTAGGGTATTCTCTTTACTATGAACACAAGGGAGGCATGCTAGGTGCGGCCACTATTCTTCACAGAGGCAAGCGGCCTTCACTACTGTCGTGCAAGGTACCAAGCCTCGGGTCTTCCTTTTTATTCAAAGCGTGCAAGTCCAATGGGTGCAAGGCACAAGCGTCTTGGTGCAAGATCACAAGCGGCGCACAAGTTCCTTGTGTAGCCACTACCGCGCAAACCTCAAGCACAAGGGCCACGCAAGACCTCGGCCAACCGCGGGGTGCGCAAGTGATGCGGCCTCGGGTCTTCCTGCCGCGCAAGGGGAAGGCGCGCAGGGAATCCTTCTTCTTCTTTCACGCAAGTGTGTGCAAAAGGAACTAACAGATCCAAGGGATGGCTCCGGGCTTCACTACCGCGCAAGTGGTGCGCGCAGGCTGTTCTTCGCTAAGCACCGAGGCTTCGCGGGACTTCAGATCTTCAACAAAGACTCAGCAAGCATTTTGAGAGCCTCGGGTGCTCCTTTTATAGGCAGAGAGATGCCTCACATGATCCGCGTGATTGCAACTTAAATTCTCGAAGATTTCGGATCTTTGAAATCTTTAAACAAGCCGCAAATCCCATTTTTTATTTTCTGTTTCACGTGGGATCACTTCTCTTTGTTTTCCTCTTCACGTGCATGCGACTTAGAATGCATGCACGGCCTTCCTTCGTTCCAAACCATGCCGAATATAAACCTCATGGCCTCGGCACTTCGTTTGCCTCGGCATTCTTCGAAATATTCCAAACTTTGCATGCATGCCCATTTTCTTGCATGATCATGTTCGTTACGTAGAGACGAACCCAATGGATCCTTCAGCTCGAACAACGGTGGCCGGGAACTCGAGATTAATCTTCGGAGGGCCACTGGTTCAGGCGGCGTCGCGGGAGGTTCCTCGGCCGAGCTCGAGGTAGAGGATAACTTGCGGGCCGTTGGATCGGGCGAATGAAAGACATCGGACGGCCGCGATCAGAAGATCTCACGTGGGATCGATCGTGCGGTCGAGATCTGGTGCACGATCGATCGAGCGGCATGATTCGCTCCCGGTGAAAATTGCGCGTCCCACATCGAAACGGACCGCGGATTTTCCGTGGTTTATCAACCTAGAGCTCCCCCAGCCGGCTCAATTGAACTTCCAACCTCCACGGTGCTGCCACGCACCGTGTTCTCTCTGCGGGCACGCTCTTCCGCCCACCCCTGCCACTCGGGCGCGCCACTGGCGCCCACTATGCACAACACGGGCGTGCTCCTCGCGCTCACGCTGTGCGGGCTTCATCACAGCGTGGCCTTGGGGCTTATACACGGCCCCGGCTCCTCTCGGGCTGGCCCCATGGGATCCCCTTGGGCGTGGTGACCTAGTCCCACATGTGCCTTGGGTTGAACCCTTAAGGCTGGCCCTTGGTGGCTTCCTTTTTGCTAGAGTTACTTAGGGACTTTGTATAAAAACAAAGTAACCAAGTTTCCAATGCCAAATTCCACTTTGTCCTCTAAGCCATTTCTTCTTCTATATCTCTTCTTCTTCATTAGAATTCCTCCAATTCTTCTTCAACATTTAATCTTCACTTAGGAGAGAAATTTATGAAGGTTCATCATCAACTCTTCTTCTTCATTTCTTCCCTTCTCTTCTTCATTAGAATTCCACAAATCTCCTCAACATATATTCATTACTTTGGTATATCGAATTCTCGAAGGGTCTTCTTCTTCAACCGAACTCTTGAATCACATAAATTCTTCAATAAACTTCATTGATCTAATCAGAGATCAAGTTGGATCTTCTTCATGTTCACATGCACTAAGTGATAGTGCATGGACTTCTTTAGCTCACTTCATCCACTTAGAGATTGTGGATGGATCTTCTTCATCTCCTCATGCATTGTCAGTACAATGCATGGTCTTCAAACAATGTTGTGACATTGTATCTACTTGATACAAGTTCTTGGAACTTAAAGAGCAGTTCAACAATCGGCAGATGTAATGATGATGCTCCATCATCATCCATTCTTTAAGTGGTGTAACTTAGTATCATCTCGATACAAGTATTGAAACATTAAGAACAGTTCTACAATCGTCTGATATACATAGAGAATGTTTCAACCACAACATCCTATGTCACTTAGTGAATCTCCTAAGTGACATGCATCTTAGTACCATGGCCATTCTCCTTTCCTCAACAACACCATCACATCCTTTGCCATTCACATATTGAAACTCCTTGACATCCATCCATTCATTCCTTGACAACATCATGCCTCATTGAAAACAAATGCAACACAATGCACTTCAATCTCCCCCTTTGTATTTGTTGTCAATACACTTCTTCAGCACATATGAATGGGCCAATATGTGTGCCACACATTTCTGGGGCAATATGTCAGCTTTTCTACCCCTTATTGGCAACCAAATGCAAAGGTGTGGTGTGGTTCCTTTTCAAAATATCACTTCCTCCCTTTGAAAAGTATTTTCTTGAAAAACACTGAGAGAGGGATGATGTCACATGTTCTCTTTAGCAAAGAACCTTTAGTAAATCAACTCTAAGTCTACTTGGGCTAACCTGGTATAGAAAACAAGAGTGATGTAACCAAGGTACTCAATGTTGTCCAACATTCACTATACATGTGAGATCATGCTTCAAGGGGCTTGAAATTTTTCAGATATAACAATGAATTTGCCAAATCCTGCACAACTTCACAAAACTCATTAGAAAGTTCAAGTGCAAAGATAAAGCTCCCCCTTTCATCCATTTGTCTTCAATCTATACTCCCCCTTAATTGACAAGATAAACTCAATTAAGAAACAAGGGATGAATGTATGATTGGAATACCTTCACTTTTCTCAAGATGGTATTAATCTAAGAATCCCATCTTCTTCAGATTGGCTCCCCCTCAAGGGGTGCACTCCATTCTGTCCAAACCATCCTCCAGTTGAGAATGATCATCATCTTCAATTCCCTGTAATGTTAGCACATGTAAATACAAGTGATTAGGGAATAAGATGGAACCTCCTTGGTTCATAAATGTGAACAACAAGGTTGAGAAGATTCTCTCAACCGAGATGTCCCATTTTCACCATTCTTCACACTTGCACATTTGATCTTCAATGATGTTTGTGCTGGTGTGGATCTCAATACATCTTCATGTGAAATCTTCTTCTTCCCTTTTGCCTTAGCAATTTCCAGAACTTCATCTTCAGCTCTTTGTAGATCTTTGGCAAGTTGCAACTGATTTGGCCATATGACTAACAAATCGTTTGGAAGTGTGGCCTCAGTTCTGGAAGTTCCACATGGTTCTTTTGATGCTGTCAAGCTACCTTTCTTAGGCAACTTGTTTTCAATCAATCCCTTCTGCTTCTTCTGGATTGATTGTCTGTTTGAGTCCAGTCTGCCTCTATTGAATTTCATGGCTTGTTTACAAAGATCCATGATATGTCCTTTCTTTCCACAGTAGAAGAATGTTTTCTTCTTGGTGGTCCTTCTGGATGCATCACCCTTCTTGGATTTCAAATCCAAGGTCTTCTCTTCCTTTTTCATAATCTTCTTGGGAGCATCTTCCACTTTCTTATGCTTGCTTCCCAAGGATTCTTTCTGAGCCAGGTTCTGTGATCTTTTCTTCTTTTTAGCTCTGGATACAGTTGGAGATTGACATGTATCTTTTTGACCACTTTTTCAATCATCCCAGATGTTTTCAAGTAATCCAAATATATTTGTAGTAAACAGATGTCTCTGGACCTGTGGATGCTGCTTCTTTTCTTCTGGCTTGTTCCCCCTTGGCATGGGCTTCCTTTTTGCTTTGACATTCAGCGGATTGTACCAACAATCCTTTGCACAGTGCCCATACTTGTTACAACACCAACATTGACCCACAAATCTTGACTTTTTGATTCCTTCTGATTTTAGGGTACTTGTCTTGAATTGTTGTGCTGCTTCAGGAGAGCTTTTTTTCTTCATTGTCTTCATCCATACTTTTTTGGAATTATTCTTCCATCCTGCACTTTTTGTGAAAACACAATTAGAAGTATTAGTACAAGATGGGATGGATGGTACCTTCATTTTAGAAGATGTTGTCCTTTTATTAGAGGATGTCCTTCTTTTGGAATCATCCTTCTCAATGCACACTTGTGTAGCAACATTTCTACTTTCAGCTAACTGGGAGGATTCAGCTTTGGGTGATTGTAGATTTTTCAATATCACCTCTAGTTCTAAGCATTTCATGTTAAGGGAGTTATTCTCATCCTCAAAAGTTCTTATCCTTCCTTCCCAATTTTCTTTCAGCTGTTCTAACTGGTCTTCATGCACCTTCTTCATTTCTTGTAATGAATTTTCAAGCTCCTTTACCCTGTTTACTTTGTCTTCAAGTTGAGCATCTCTGACATTCATTGAAACTTTGTGCCTCTTTTCCAGTGCATGGAAAACATCTTTGACCACTGTCTTAAAGAATTCTTTCTCAGAAAGGCTTCTTTGCAATTCTTCAGTAGTGTCTTCATATATTTCATTGCAAAGGGAAACGGTTTTATCTTTAGCCTTCACCAGCTTTCTGAGAGTGTTGGTTATGCCAACCCTTTTTTCCAATTGGACTTCCAGAGAATTGGCTTCATCTTCTAGCTGTAATTTTTCTTCATGAAGATCAAGGACGACTGTAGCTATACACATTACCACTTCCTTGGGGACTATCTTCTGAAGATATTTGATTACATTTAGAAGATCATTGTTTCTTCCATCTTCATCACAGCTAGAGCAGGCTTCATCAGAAGAATGATAAAAGGAATTGTCATCTGATGTTACTTTCACATTTCTTTCCATAGAAGTAGTTTCTTTGATTGCAACAACCTTCTTCCTCATCTTCTTTTCCTGTTTCTTCATTCTGTTTTTCAGAGTCTTGGCAGATATCTCCATTTGAGGCTGTTCTTTCATTTCCTCAAATCTGCACTTCATATAGACTCCCTTGGATCTTTTAGAGGTAACACCCCTTTGATACCAATTGAAGTGCCCAGATCAGTGTGAATCACTGAGAGGGGGAGGGGGTGAATCCGTGATCCCTTAAAACTTTTTACTAATTGATTCCTTATCAATTAAACCTCTATGGCTGGTTAAAGCCTCGATCCACTCTTCTTGTATCTCTCACCTTTCCTCGAACGATGCAGTAAATGTAAAGGCACTGGACACAAGGATTTACAAGGTTCGGAACCAAAGGCCTACGTCCTTGCCATGTTGGTTATATGCCCCAACATGGTTTCTTCCATTATAATATGTTAGTATTACAATGGTCGATACAGAGTCCCACTGTATCTCTCCTGAGTCCCACAGGAGGGTCTTTATACTGCGTCTCACAGTGTCACCAGAGTCCCACTGGCCTGCTCCAGAATCTCACTGAAGACTTCCTCCGCCCTGAGTCTCATAGGGGGTTCTCCTGGCTCCTCGAGTCACACGAGTAGCTCTTCTTCACTTTATTATTCTTCAAGTATCTTCAGCAGTCTGGGATAAAGACTGATGGCCTTGCTCTTCACTTCTGATCACTTGATCAGGTCTTCTCGTCTTGATCAGGATTTATCTCCTTCTTCTCAGGATGACCTGGCCTTCTCTCTTCAAGAAACTTCAACAACCTCTGAAAAGGTATGTTGGTCTTGCTCAGCAACTTCTGATCACTTCTGTTGATCAGGGTCTTCTCAATTACTGAAAACTCAGGCAGCTGATGTCTTTAACTTTAGTCTGGCTTCAGTCTCACTTCACATCAACTTCATGCACTGAGTGCATGGAAACTCTTCTTCCTCATGCACTGACTGCATGGCTTCTCAAAATCTTCTTCAAGAACTTTCAGTCTTGGACAACTCAAATGCACACAAGCTGGTTTGGCTTTGTTCACGTGTGCATGTGCATGAATGCAAGCATGCACTCCCCTTCTTCTCTTCCTTAGTGTGATAAACACTCAAAGAGTGTAATTTATCCTTAAGCACACACACCTTCTTCACTCACACACTTTGTTCAATTTTTTCACACACCTATGTTCGTCCTCTTCACTTTGGACACACAACTTCTTCACTTTGGCACACACTTGAGCTTGGACTTCACACTTTTTAAGCACACACAAATTATATAAATTTTTTCCACATGGGTGCTAGCCTTGGCCTTGTTCTTTCTTTGCACATACTAATTGGTGTAGTCTTCCTCCTTATGCACACACTAGGGCCACGACCTTCCACTCCTCCTTGCACACCCACTGCCCATAAATGTTCTCCTTCACTTTGCACATACACGAGGCAAATCCTCAGCCTTCCTTTTGTTTAGCACACACACCATAGGGTATTCTCTTTACTATGCACACAAGGGAGGCGTGCTAGGTGCGGCCACTATTCTTCACAGAGGCAAGTGGCCTTCACTACTGCCGTGCAAGGTACCAAGCCTCGGGTCTTCCTTTTTCTTCAAAGCGTGCAAGTCCAGTGGGTGCAAGGCACAAGAGTCTTCGTGCAAGAGCACAAGCGGCGCGCAAGTGCCTTGCGTAGCCACTACCACGCAAACCTCAAGCATAAGGGCCGCGCAAGACCTCGGCCAACCGCGGGGTGCGCAAGTGATGCGGCCTCGGGTCTTCCTGCCGCGCAAGGGGAAGGCGCGCAGGGAATCCTTCTTCTTCTTTCATGCAAGTGTGCGCAAAAGTAACTAACAGAGCCAAGGGATGGCTCCGGGCTTCACTGCCGCGCAAGTGGTGCGCGCAGGCTATTCTTCGCTAAGCACCGAGGCTTCGCTGGACTTCAGATCTTCAACAAAGACTCAGCAAGCATTTTGAGAGCCTCGGGTGCTCCTTTTATAGGCAGAGATATGCCTCACATGATCCGATTGATTTCAACTTAAATTCCCGAAGATTTCGGATCTTTGAAATCTTTAAACGAGCTGCAAATCCCATTTTTTATTTTCTGTTTCACGCGGGATCACTTATCTTTGTTTTCCTCTTCACGTGCATGTGACTTAGAACGCATGCACGGCCTTCCTTCGTTCCAAACCATGCAAAATATAAACCTCATGGCCTCGGCACTTCGTTTTCCTCGGCATTCTTCGAAATCTTCCAAACTTTGAATGCATGCCCATTTTCTTGCATGATCAGGTTCGTTACGTAGAGACGAACCCAATGGATCCTTCAGCTCAAACAACGGTGGCCGGGAACTCGAGATTCATCTTCGGAGGGCCACTAGTTCAGGCGGCGTCGCGGGAGGTGCCTCGGCCGAGCTCGAGGTAGAGGATAACTTGCAGGCCGTTGGATCGGGCGAATGAAAGACATCGGACGGCCGCGATCAGAAGATCTCGCGCGGGATCGATCGTGCGGTCGAGATCTGGTGCGCGATCGATCGAGCGGCCAGGATTCGCTCCCGGTGAAAATTGCGCGTCCCACATCGAAACGGACCTCGGATTTTCCGTGGTTTATCAACCTAGCGCTCCCCCAGCCGGTTCAATTGAACTTTCAACCTCCACGGTGCCTCCCCGCACCGTGTTCTCTCTGCGGGCGCGCTCTTGCGCCCACCCCTGCCACTCGGGCGCGCCACTGGCACCCACTATGCACAACACGGGCGCGCTCCTCGCGCTCACGCTGCGCGGGATTCATCACCGCGTGGCCTCGGGGCTTATACACAGCCTCGGCTCCTCTCGGGCTGGCCCCATGGGATCCCCTTGGGCATGGTGACCTAGTCCCACATGTGCCTTGGGTTGAACCCTTAAGGCTGGCCCTTGGTGGCTTCCTTTTTGCAAGAGTTACTTAGGGACTTTGTATAAAAACAAAGTAACCAAGTTTCCAATGCCAAATGCCACTTTTTCCTCTAATCCATTTCTTCTTCTATATCTCTTCTTCTTCATTAGAATTCCTCCAATTCTTCCTCAACATTTAATCTTCACTTAGGAGTGAAATTCTTGAAGGTTCATCATCAACTCTTCTTCTTCATTTCTTCCCTTCTCTTATTCATTAGAATTCCACAAATCTCCTCAACATATATTCATTACTTTGGTATATCGAATTCTCGAAGGGTCTTCTTCTTCAACTGAACTCTTGAATCACATAAATTCTTCAATAAACTTCATTGATCTAATCAGAGATCAAGTTGGATCTTCTTCAAGTTCACAGGCACTAAGTGATAGTGCATGGACTTCTTTAGCTCACTTCATCCACTTAGAGATTGTGGATGGATCTTCTTCATCTCCTCATGCATTGTCAGTACAATGCATGGTCTTCAAACAATGTTGTGACATTGTATCTACTTGATACAAGTTCTTGGAACTTAAAGAGCAGTTCAACAATCGTCAGATGTAATGATGATGCTCCATCATCATCCATTCTTCAAGTGGTGTAACTTAGTATCATCTCGATACAAGTATTGAAACATTAAGAACTGTTCTAGAATCGTCTGATATACATAGATATTGTTTCAACCACAACATCCTATGTCACTTAGTGAATCTCATAAGTGACATGCATCTTAGTACCGTGGCCATTCTCCTTTCCTCAACAACACCATCACATCCTTTGCCATTCACATATTGAAACTCCTTGACATCCATCCATTCATTCCTTGACAACATCATGCATCATTGACAACAAATGCAACACAATGCACTTCAACTTTAATAAATTATATTAGATAAAATAAAAATAATTTATGAAATATTAATTTCAAAATTATATTAGTGTAAATTTTTGGTATTTTTCTTAGAAGTTTCATTTTTGGATGAATAGTAAAAAATACTAAATTTTAATTAAAAACTATATTTTATTATAATGTATTTATATACTGAAATTTTATTTTAAATTTATTTTAATTTATATTTATATAAATTATAAATCTATTGATTCAATTTTGTTCCTCATAATCAATTTCACATTGAAATTGGATATAATAACATTTCTAACTTTTGAATATTTTCACTTTAAAAACTCATTATCTTTTCCCATCAGTAAGATTAATTTTAAATTAATTCTCTCCACCTATATGTTTATAAAATATAAAAATGGATTAAATATTTGTAATAATAAAAATTTTAAAATTATTTTAATTTAAAATTAGTTTTTTTACCAAAAATGTTAGTGACAGTAATTAAAATTAATTACAGCGATTAAGGTAAAAGGGTGTTTACTTAGTAGTTAAACTTTAACTAAAGAGAAAAAATTACATAGATAATTTTCCAAAAGATATTGGATGGAAATATTTCTTCCATATCATATCTTTTATAGAAATATATCATTAATTTTGATAAAATATGTAAGGGAGACCCCCCAATTGTGTTTACCTTTTTAAATTTACAAGAATGCCACTCCTCCTTCACTATAAAAGGGAACTCACCCCTCACTTCTATACACATATCGAGACATTTTTCACATAAAAAACATAAAACAATAATCTCCAAACTTCCCTCCTCTCAACCTATAAGTCTAAAATTTGGAATAAATTAAACCAAGTTAGTCCTTTGGTGCAAACCAAAAAGAATTACCCAAAGAAGAGTTAAAATCCTTTAAAAAGCACTTTTGTTTTATTTATTTATTTACACCCTATATTATTCTTATTAAATTATTATATAATAAACTAATTATTATAAATGAACTAATATGTTGTTATTTTAAGTGTTCTAACTACACCTACACACACTTCCATCAAATGGGATACAAAATCATCATTTGTGTGTACGGCGGACTACCACCTCAAAAACCGATGTCATTTTTTATTTAATTACCACCAATAAATGTTGGGAATAACAATGATATTAATTTTTTTATATGATATAAAATATTTTTATGATTTATTTATTCTTATTTTATTATTATATAACACATACCTTCATACTTTCCATTTTGGAAATACAATAACTTCATTTGTGGATGTCTGGACTACGACCTCCTCAAAGTGATGTGATTCATTCACACATTAATTGGAATGTATTATGGGTAATTTTATTAAAATTATATAATCATTATTAAATAAAAACTCTAATATAATGATAATATATATATATATATATATCATTTACTTTCCTTCATTCAATATGATAAGAAAATGGAAACATTGTTCATGTGTACGTACGGCCTACCGCCTCCATGAACGGTGTGTTCCATTTCATATTTATTTATTTTATATATTATTGTAGATACTTATATAATTTTTATATATGATATTTTAATCATGTTTTATAACATTTTAATAATTAAATCAAGATCTAATAAGATGACCAAGAATAATAAAACAAAATGTATACAAAAAAACAAAGCGGTTAATACCTAAAATGCAACATTCACATGAAATTATTAATAAATGGGTAATGTAATTTTATAATAAAATCATATATGGAATGATATATAATAATATGGATCTGTAGAATATTTATAATAAACTTATATTTATTATATGAAAGTATTTAACGTGTACAAATAAAGTCAATACTTAAGTTAATGGTTATCTCATCTCATTTTTGTTTCTGTGAGATATATTCTATATTAACAAAATATACTTATTGTGTTGTGTATATACTTATATATGAAATGTTATATACTGAATTTAATTCATTTTATGTTATTAAAAGTTTCAATTGATTTCATTCTTTCATGGGGATCACGATTCAAAAGTAACTCGAACAGTAAATGGATTTCTAGTCTCAATTTTATTTATGTAAGACTTATGTCTTATTCATCACTTTTTTATTCTATGTGGTGTATATAATTATCATGAATTTATTATATTATTATTATTATTAAATTAATGGGTATTTACATATCCATTTTTTTATCTCTCTTTCATGGGGTTTACGGTTCAAAAGTTATCAAATTTGTAAAGTATTTTTTTCTCAATTCACCTTCTTTGAGATACATGCCATGTTATACATATATATTATTCTATGAGGTGTACATATTTACATTTTAAATGTTATATTATGAAAATAATTCATTTAATTTTATTCTAAGCTTCATTAAATATTATTATTTCCTTGGTATTATGATTCAATGTTACAAAGTGGTAATGATTTACTACTACAATCGCACCCTTGATGAGGATTTTTTATGATTATGCTTACATTTAGGAACTATTATGATCCATTTACAAAGAACTATAATGAGTTTTATTATCCTATATGTATTCAAGATATATTTATGTAATGGTTCCTTGTTCTCACTCTTTTTTACATAATATAATTAAGAATGATTTTTAAGAAAACATAACTTTATCTATCTCTTTGGTCGAAAATATGTGATATTTCGAAACTATGTTTGCTAAATAATGTTTTCAAAAATGTTATAATATTCCCATATGATAATTAAAATAAATTTTTACACATGTTTTTCCTTTTTAAGTAAGTAGTTTTTAAAAAAGGAATCTTCTTGTTGTTTTTTAATCAAGGAACTTTTCTAAACTTTTTACAGTACAGAATCAATGCTTGGAATGTATGTATTTATCCTCCATCATAACCATAATTTATTTGAAGCTTATTTTATAATATTTTAAGGACATTTTCAATGAAAAATGTTTTAATTTTTTTTGTTTAAATATTGTTTTAAATAATTTTCAAATCATCTTTTATATGTTTTCAAAAGGTTATCTTCCAAAAGAAATGATTTAAATAATTTAAATGATTCTTCTATATGTTTTCAAAGTTATTTTAAAAGAAAATACTTTACAAAATGTATTAGGTTTTACAAAAAACAAATCAAGAAAAAAGAATAATTTTCCCAAAAAATGTATTAAATTATTTTTAAATCTTACATTATAAGTTTTCAAAGTGTTTTTCAAAGGAAAGTATTTTTAAAATGTTTTATGTTTTAAAAAAATTAAATAAATGTTATTTCTCTAAAAAAATGATCAAAGGGATCCTTAAAAATACTCCTCCATATAAGATGAAACATTTGATATAGTTTATGCTTTATTGGGTATATGATCTGAGGACACCATTCTTATTATTTCTTTGAATTGTTTATTTTTATGATGAAACGTTTCTTATGAAACTCATTCCTCTTTCATGGGTTATATAATTATAAAATGAATATGAACCACACTTCCATTATGAGTGTTTATAATCTTTTGTCACACATATATATGTTTTCATTATGAGATGAGGGGGACTTATATCTCCTTCCAATTAATTTGTTAATGATATATGACTCATGAGTGTATATGTTATGCGTGAACCTGATTAGATGTTCATAACGTTATTCATGGACCTGGTTTCATGTCTAGAAGTTTATGTTTGAACTTGAATATTTGTTCACAATGTTATATGTGACTATGATTACATGTTCACAATGTTATACGTAGACCTAGTTATATTTCCTTAATTTCATGTGTGAACCTAATTATATGTTTGTGATTTTATGCATGAACCTTATTACATGTTCACAATATCATGCATGGACTTGGTTTTATGTTAATATGTTTATACATGAAATAGATTATGTTTTAAAAATTTATTGAGTGAACCTGATTGCATGTTTATAATGTTATTTGTGGCCCTGGTTTCATGTCCATAAGTTTATGTGAGGTCCTGATTTCATGTCCTTAACTTAATGAGTGAACTTTTTTCTATTTACACATGTTCACAATGTTATAATTTGATTTGTATTCCTCAAGTCTATATCTTATTCCAATTTTATTCCCTCATGACTCATGTTTTTTTACTTATTTATGATTTAGGTCTTATAAACAGCCAATCTTTATTCCATGATTCATGTTTATGATATTCAAAATGTAAGGTATGATTTTCCAATGATATAATCATATTATCGTACCCTTATTCTCATGTTTTGCTTACATATATCCCTTGTTTACCCTTTATGGGCATCTGATCTCACCCCTTTATTATGATTCATTTCCCCAGGTTAGGAAGAAAGGTTTTAAGTAGTATTAATAAATGGGAAGATATTTAATAGAGATGTTGAAGATATTTCACCAAGATTCCAGGTTTTCTAAAACACTATACTATTATAGTTATCAAGCATTTACTTTTTTAATGTGTTGAATATTAATCTAAAATGATGTAATATCCTTGTTTATTAAACATGGTCCTCTATAGTTTCTATCAAAGGAAAGGTATAGCAAATATCTGAAAACATGGATGCGAAAATTTATGTGAGATCCCTAGGGATATTTATAATGATATTTTTGGGGATGTATCTAGGGATACGCCTATCATGTCAATGATTTTAATGTGGGTGTCATTATTTATGTGTACTTTAAGTAATTTTTCATGATTATGTGTTTTTTTTCTATGATAAGTGTTTCTTACACTATGATTTATAGTATTAGTCATTTGTGGGAACTAGAAGGAACTGGGTTAACATTGAATGCCTCAGATGTGGAAAATGTGGGAATTATAGAAAATGATTTACTAAGTGGGAATATCATGAAGATAATCAGGAAGGTAGTATGAGTATTGGTAATACTACTGAAGATAAAGATATTTCAAATGACATGTGAAATTTATGGGATGTTCTAACAGTATTGTTTGCATTAAATGTAAGAAGCATGATTAAGTTGTGGTTAAGGCACCTTAATACATGATTCATATATAATATTCTAAGAAAAGGGTTATTAAGGAATAAGATGATGAATATTTAGTAATGGTTTAAGAATATAATTGGATGGTTGAAGTGTATATGATTTAGAATTCAAGGATTGTCTTATATGAATCATGAAATATATAAGTATTTTCTATATAAGTTTTTCATTGAGGACATAAAAAGATATGTTGAATGTTTTTGAAGACATAGAAAATTGAATTTATGTAAAGATGATATTTTTAATAAGGTAAGGTGACCCTTAATGTGTATCTGATATTAATAAAATTGGGTTTATCATGAGTTAAAAGATGATTGGTATGGATAAAGTAAATTTGACAATACTGATTACTATGGAACTGATTATTGATTTGTTCAAAAAGTTCTCTATGTTATCATGGACAAAGTTTATCAAATTTTTATATTTAAGGAATATATCTAATAATCTCTAGAATAATAAAGAATAAAAGTTTTCAATATTGATTTATGGTAACTCAGGTAATTACTATGTTTCGATAAAATACATGATGAAGGTATTCACGTGTATGGTATTTGAAAACCAAGAGCTACTTTATGATATATGGGGGATCATTATTAAGTTTATTTTGTAATATTTAGTTACATACCTTCTAATGTTTAGTTTTTACTTATTTTTTAAGGGTTATAAGGTTTACCATTTATAGAATGATTTATGTTAAAATTTAGATGAGATTTTAGAGATAAAAGTATTATCTCACCATATAAGGATTTATAAATAATGAATAAATTGCGCAAACCATTTTTTTGTTTTAAAGATATATGGAATGAGTTATCATTATATTTATATATTTCATGATATGTTAATTCTTTAGTAATGAAAATTCACCTTTATTTTTTATAATAAGGGATGAAGTGGAAATTGATCAAGGCACAAAAAATGTACGAATGTGATAAAATCAAGTAAGAATATATTTTCATGAAAATTATCTAACTTTAGGAAAAGGTTTTTGAAATAAAATGGTGTCACATTATTGTTATTTTTTATGATATTAATAACCTTTTCCAATCTTCTTTGATTTCTGTCATTGGATCATTAAGTTTCTCCAAACCTTGTTCTCTACCACTCTCTATTAGAAATAAATAGTTATATTTCTCTTCAATGTGCTTGTTTATACATTCCACATATGTTCTTCTAATTGGAAGCCTAGTTATGGGTTACATTGGGTAACCATTATGTTTCTGACTTTCCCTTATTAAAGGAAGTTTCATTATTAATTTTTACTATGTGGGTTTCTATGAAATGAAATTTCAAGTATTAACAATTTTATGACCTATATGAATTTTGAGGGGAAAATTAATTTTAATGGTTGTATAATTTAACACCATGATATTTTGTGAAATAATTATTTTTAATTAATTTATTATCTTCGATATTTTCATTTCACTAAACATTGAATATATCTTGTGTTATATGAAATAATTAAGTTTAGTTTGTGATGAATGCACCAATAAATTAACCTTTAACTACACACAAACATATATTATCTTTCAGTACATAGAACACTATGTTTTAATTTTGTTAAACATAATTCTTAGTTCCTTCAATTTCTTATGTTACACACAATACCTAGTTTTAAAAAACTACAATGTTCTATAAATACTATTATTAAAATAATATTACATTTTTCACCTACCCCTTAGACTTTTGGTTATAAATAAGATTAATTAAATTATTAAAATATGATTTACGCATGTATATAAGGAGGATCATTTGGTAACAAATTCAATATAAATGAAAATAAAACCATTTTGAACATATAGGAAATATTTTGATGAAAAACTATATTTACGAAATCGAACATATTTTACCTCAATATATTAATTAAAAAAAATTTGATAAATTATTTTAAGGAAATATATATATATATATATATATTATAATAAATAAACTATTTAAATTTTATCTTATGTGTTTTCTATAAAATAGATTAGAAGAAACCCAATTTTACACATAAAGATATATATTTTTCTAAAAGGAAATTTTACCACCTTTTAGGGGAATGAATATTTTTAATATAATTTTTGAAACTTTAATAAATTATATTTGATAAAATAAAACATAATTTTAGAAACTTTAATGTCAACGTTATATTAGGGTTAGTTTTTGGTATTATTTTCTGAGTTGTTTCATTGATTGGATAAATTGAAAAAAATAGAGAATTTTAATTGAAAAATAGTTTTTCATATAATTTATTTATATAGTTAAAATGGTTTTAAATTATATTAAGATATATTATACATATAATAATACAATTTAGGTGATCTGAATAAATTTTACAATGAAATTGGATATAAGGGCATTTCAAGCTTTTGAACATTTTAACTTAAAAAACTCTTCATCACATCCCATTTATGGGATTAATTGTAAATTTATATCTTCCACGTACGTGATTAGATTTTTTCAAAATGGATTCCATATTTAGTATCATAATAATTTTTAATTTCTAGTAAATTCAACTTAGTTTTTTACGAAAAATCTAAGTGAAAGTAATTAAAATTAATTTCAACGATTAAGGTAAAAATGAGTTTACTTAGTGGTTAAACTTTAAATTAAGAGAAAAATGACCTATAAATTTGTCCAAAGTCCATTTTATATACATATTTAAACCATATACTCCCTTTTAATGAAAATGTACCATTATTGGTGTCAAATTATGTAAGGTATTCGCCTCAATAGTGTTTACCTATTTCTATTTACTATAATTTCACTCTTCCTCCACTATAAAAGGGATGTTAACCCCCTCACTTATTCACACCTATGAAACCCTTTGTCTTAACAAAAACATATACAAATAAGCAACCAAAATTTTTACTCTCAAACTTTAATCCTAAATTTGGTTATAAATCAAACTAATTTAGTCTTTTGGTGGAAACAAAAAGGAATTACCCAAAGAATAGGTAACATCCTTCAATAAGAACATTTGTTTTATTTCTTTCTCCACCCCCAAAATTATTCTTATTCAATGACTATATAATTAAATAATTATCATAAATATATATATATAGATGTTTTTTATTTTAATGGTTCTACCTAAACCTACTCAAACTTTCATCAAATTGGATACACAATCATTGTTTATATGTACAATAGACTACCGTCTTGCAAATTGATGTCGTTTGTTCTTCCATTACCACCTTTCAAGGTTGGAAATAATGATTAACATGTTGTTTTTATATTATATTTATGATTTTTATAATTTATTTATGCTTTTTGAATTATTATATAACACATACCATCATGCATTCCATTTTTTGGTAATACGATAACTTTGTTTGTGGATTGTGGACTACCGCCTCCTCAAAGCGATATGATTCATTCACACATTACATGGAATGTATTGAGGGTGGGTTTAGTAAATTTATATGATATATATGGAATAATAATGATAATATAATTATAATATATATATATAAACATTTACATATATTTCATTTTCTTTCTTTATTTGAATATGACAAGAAAATGGAACAGTGTTCATGCGTACGTACAACCTACCATCTCAATGAATAGTGTTTTCAATTTTATATTTATAACTTTATAGATTATTATAAATACTTATATTATTAATATATATTATATTTTAATAATTTTTTCATTATTTAAATAAGTAAATCATTATCTAAGTAAGAGGATTAAGAATAACAAGTTTAAACTTATACAAAGAACAAAGCTTTTATTACCTGAAATGTAACTTTTACATGAAATTGTTAATAAATAGGTAATATAAATTCATAAATAAATCATATATGTAATGATATATAATAATATTATTCTTTTTTATATCTATAATGAACTTATATTTATTATACAAGATTTTTTAACGTATATGAATAAAGTCATGACCTAAGGTAAGGTTTTTCTCATCTCACTTTTATTTCTATGAGATATATGCTATATTAATAACATATTATCATTGTGTGGTTTATATAATTAACTGTTACATGCTATATCATGAATTTAAATTATTTAATGATATTAAAATTTTCAATTTATGTAATTATTTCATAGGGATCACGATTGAAAAGTTACTCAAGTAGTAAGGGGATTTCTAGTCTCATTTTTATTTTTATGAGACTTATGCCTTATTCAATACTTGTTTATTTTGTGTGGTGTATATAATTACATTGAATGTATTATATAATTATTATACCTAATATTATGGGTATTTAAATACCTATTTTATAATCTCTATTTCCTGTGTTTTATGGTTCCAAAGATACCAAAAATAGTAAAGTAATTTTTTCTCAATTTTCCTTCTTTGAGATACATGCCATGTTAAAGACTTATATTGTACTATGAGGTGTATATAATTACCTTTGAAATGTTATATCATTAATATAATTCATTTAATTATATTTTAATATTCATTTAATGTTATTTATTTATTGGTATTGTGATTCAATGTTGCAAAAGTGGTAATAGTTTGTTGTTACAATCTCATAAATTTTTGGGATTGTTTATTATTATGGTTCCATTAATAAAATATTATGATCTATATCTCATTAAATCTATTGAATTTTATTCATAGGGTAGATAATGGTATGAAGGGTATTATATTCTAATGATGTGATCATGTTCTCATACCCTTATGCTCATGTTATGCTTACATATCTCCTTTGTTTACTCTTAATGAGTATCTAAGTACACCCCTTTTTTATGTTTCATTTACTCGGGTTATGAATAATGGTTTTAAGAGTAATTTATAAAGGGGAAGATCTTTAATAGATATTTTTAACATCATTCACCAAGATAAAATATTATTTTTCTAATTTTCCAAAGACACTAAACTCTTACAGCCCTCAACCATGTATTTTTGTAATGTGATGAATATTCATATAAAATGATGCAATATCCATATAATTTAATCCTTGGTCTCTATATAGTATGAAATAGTCTAATAAAAATAATCACATAGTCAAGTTATACACATTTGAATTCAAATTTCTAAATTGATATACATAGCTATTTTTGATCTCATAGACAAATTAACCATGTAGTTGACTTGAAAAGGTGTTTTTCACAAAGGAATCTTCATTCACATATTTGATATACATCACATTTGATTTTTACTCAAATATAAAAAAATTACATATTTGAAATCAATCATGTATCCATTTGGATCCATCCAACCTATTTTACCACATATCCAAATTACATAGTCAATTACTCTATATAACTAATCCATACAGCCTGTTGATCTATGATTTCTTATATAGGATATTAATTGATGTATGTTATTTCCACATTACCCATTCTGTGACTTAGCTATTTTACATAGGATAATCCTCCACATATTTGATTTATATAAATGGATTCTCAATTAGTTGATTCTCAACATAGCCTAAGACTTCACAGAGGTAATTTTTGAGAATTAGGAAATTTTTATCCAACGTTTCCAAAATTGTATACTTACCAAATTTAATAGAAAAAAATTACTAAAAATTAAGATAAGACTTGATGAAAAAACTTAAACAAATCTTCAGTAACATATAAAAGGGTATTTGAGATCATAAAAACCTAAATCACATGAGTTATGTTGGAACAACATTAGAAGTCCAATAATCTCCCCAATTTTGATGATCAAAATAATCCATAAGATATTAAACATGAAATTTTTATAAAATTTTTAGTAGGATTTTTCATAAAACTATAATATATATATATACATATATTATTGAAAAATGTTGTATTAGATTTATATTATCCCCCTTAATGAGACATTTACTCCTCTTTATAGGACTTTTCCCACTAATGAAAACTTATCCTCTTTTTTATTTCACATTGGAATTCTACTCTATTGGTAAAAGTATCTCCCCATTTTATGAAAGGTGAAAAATTATCCCCCTTTTGTGTCATTAAAAAATGAAAGGTAAGGAAAAGAAAAACATGGTTACTGTAGACCACAGAGTGATGAACTATTTGGTTCTAGTTCTAATAGAATTTAGAATTATGGAATGAATGATAGTTATTTAAAATATTAATGAGAGTAAAAACATTAAATAGAAACAATCCCTAAGAAATCATTAAAATTTAATAATATAAAACGAAAATAATCACTAATAGAAGAGAAAAAAATAAAAATAATTTCATTAATTTTCAATATTTAAAATTATACATACACTCAACACCCAAAAAAATTTAAATAAAATATATCAGCTAGAATACCTAGGATTTTAGATAGGGTCAAATTTATATGGTGGTTTGGGTGGAGGGGTTTTGGTGGTAGGTTCAATTCTAGAAGTGGTTGGAGGGTTCATTGGAGATAGCATAACATATTTCAATATCTTTGTAGTAGCACCACATCTTGACCCCACAACATATTTAAATTTATGATGAGGAGAGGGATTAAAAAGAATTATTTCAAGGTTCCCCTAAACTACACTGAAGTTATAGGATCTGAAAACATGAAAAAGTACTTTCTTTGAATATGTAGATGATGAGGTGCCTTATAATAGTCAATATTCATGTCAGTCTCTACCTTTTAATTCTCATTCTGATTGATCAAGGCTGGGTCATAAATAACTTATATTTTTTATGTAGTAACCATAACAAATTCAAGAGAATTAGGACCATGATTCCTTATTCCTATTACATAGTAAAATGCTTCAACCCACATGTAAATCCTTAGAATTTTTTTTTACATATAGAACATAAGAATAATGTTAGAGGCCTATTTGTGGATTTGATAAATAGAGGAGAAACCATTTCTAAGAATCCATTTAAAGGATTCAAGGTGACCAAAACTGAAACATGATGGATCACTCAACAAGGAGAAAGACCAATAGAATATGGACCATATATAAGATCTACAAACAACATATTTATAATTCTATTAATAGATTTTTGGAGACCAGTCATTATTCCATTAACATATTCAAACATTATATCCATAATGGTTTCATGGTATATAAAACTTCAAATTATCTATTGAAAAACATTAAATTGAGATGAAGAAACTAGAGAACTAATAGAAATTGGATTTGTTTCATCTTGAATAATATATTTAGGAGTATGAGAAATTGGTTAATGGGCTAGTTGGATAGAACAAAAATGAATTGATGATATGTAAACAACCAACTCATTTCCTATATACACAATTATAACTTCTGTAGATTCTGAATGTGATTTATCCTCTAAATATTAAAAATATATCCCTTGAATGTCCTCAAAAACCTTGAACAAATAGGCTAACAAACTCTTTTTATTTCTAGATACTATACAATGAGATTTAAAAACCATTCCTTGAACATATTTAGAAACAAAAATGGACTCATTCAAATTTTCATCAGACTCATCATAGAATCCAACAACTTCATCTAAGTATATATTAATTCTTATATAAATCCTCTTAATAGATTCTCTAGTATCTTGAAACTCCTACACATGATATTCTTTAATTCTTGCATCATTATTTGTGAAATAAGGTTGTTATAAAGAAATTGGATCTATGAGGATATGAAATTATGTTTTGAAAGAAATTGATCAACTTTATTATGAAAATATCGAAAAATTTATTGTTATGAGATGGATATTGAAGAGGGTTGATACATTTTGGTGAATTAAAATTAACTCATTAAAATAGTTTTTAAATTTTGTAATATTTTCTTTAAATTATTTTTAAAGGATTTAACCCCATCAAGAACATCATAAGACATGTCTTACTTCACAATTGGATGATTTTGGAACACATTCCTCTAAGATTAAAACATTACAACAGTCTCATTAAACATTGATTTGGTTCAAAAAATGTATTTTAAATCTTTTATAAGCGATTTGAAATACTCAAGATCCATGGAAACTATTTTCAAAACATATTGCTGCACAAAAAGGATGGTTTGAATATTCTTTATCAGTACTATTTATGTGGAAAATAACCAAACCAACTTTTTAAAATAAGCTTTAGAAATGGAATTCTTCATAACTTCTATGATATCATCCTTTTAATATTTCAACTAATGTTTCAACTCAACATAATATCCCATGATATTATCAAACTATATCATTACAAAAGAATAACAGGATTTCATTTTTGAACTACCTAATATTTTATATACTAATGGTGTTTCCTCATACACAACAAGAGGTGGTGTTGGTATAGGTTATGTATAATAATTCTCAGAAAACTCAATAATCAGATAACCATTTCTTTCCCAATTAGTAAGTAATCCTAGAATAATTAGATCATCTAATTCATGCACTTCCTCAACCTTAGGTCTCACTTCAACATCAAAAACCACAAGCACGGTCTCAACCGACCTCTCTTTAGAATCTAATACAGTTTTCTCAAAAACTAAATCATCATGTTCAGAACTTAAAGTATATTTATAAGATCATATTTTAACAACCACTCATACAATAGAACAAACCACTAGATACTGAGGCTCTATTCTGGAAGCCACTATTTCCTAAACTTTCCTAGTAGAGACAATCGCAATGGGTGTTTCATCCCTAGGTAGTGATGTTTGGTGGACCCACCTGATCTATACCCTCCTAATCAACATGTTTCAATTAGTTTGTAATAGAGTCTGAAAACTAACCAAATTTCATTAAAAACAAATTATTACTTAAGTTTCATTTTACAACATCTCTCTAATGAAAATTAGATTCACTCTTCATCAAAATAATGGAGCTCAGTCTATCATCATGATCATAATTTATCTTTCCTTTTCCTTTAAAGTAATTATTCGTTAAATTATTAATGTACCTTGAAAAAATGATCTTCAAATTATTGATCTATATGTATAAGAAATACATATTATGAAATAATATATTCTCCATATCACAAGATCTTTGAGCAATTCCAACCCGATCAAACATGAAAAAAAACCTTCCACTGAGGTTCTAAATCTTCCAATTGTTTCTTTTCAAAATAAAAGTATCAAAATTTTAACTTGAACGCCTCTTTAGGTTAAATAAAAAAACCAAAAAGCAAGGAGTGATGGATATTACACTCCTCGTAAGGGAGACAATGAAATATATCATCCATTTTAAATGAAGGAATGAACACAACCTCACCATTTATACTTGAGGAAAATACATCCTCTATTCTAGAGAAATAAAACTCCACATTTCTCATAAATTCATTATCATTTTTCTAAAATCGAAAACCATAATTATTCCAAATAAAAAATACCAAAATTGAAATAAAAATAAATTCTTATGTATAATATTGGTTGAATTCAAATAGATCATGTCGACTACTGTACTAGTGAGAAATATAGGTGAAACACTTCCTTTTAATTTCATAGAGAAACTAGAGCTTCCCTAATCCATGTCCTGAGCTTTTCCCAAGGTAGATAGGTCAGTTGGAGTTCGATAAGAACTTAAGAGTTTAGTGGATATGCTTTGATTTCTGGGAGAAGATATGTATATGAATGGAAAAGGGTTAAGTGTCAATTGGTTTTAGGTTACGGACTCTAATTCCAAAATTCATATGCACATGAATGATTTTTGGTCAGTTATGAATAAAAATAATTAAAATAAAACAAAAAAACCTCTATCTTAAGACATAAAAACATTTAAATAGTAAAAATATAATAGAAAAAAATTAATTTTTATAATGAATTGAAATCAAATATTAATAAATTAAAACACAAATTATAATTCAACATTGTATGAAGTATTATGGTCAATTAAATTCAAATAGTAATATTTCTATTTTAATAAAATAAAAACATTCACTTGAAAGTGGATTAATGAAAATATCTACTAGCTGATTCTCAATATTGATAAACTCAAGAGTAATATCACCTTTTTAAGCGTGATCTCTCAAGAAATGATTCCTTAAGTCTATATTATTCATTATAGAATGGTTTATTATATTCATAAAAAATTATAGCCATACTATTATCACATTTAATTGATACTTGATTATAATTTAATCCAAAATTCATAAAAGTACGTTTCATCCACAATACTTGTTCAAAAAAACTACCAACATCAATGTATTCAATTTTTGTAGTAGACAATACAATAGAGTATTATTTCTTACTAAACTAGGATGCCAGTGATTTACCTAGAAAAAGGAAGGTTCCATAAGTAATTTACCAATATATTCTACAACCCCCAAGTTTGGATACCAAATATGAAGTTAAATTGGGATAGGATGGTTTTTAAAATTAAGGATAAAGATATTTTTCCATTTAAATACCTTAAAATTATTTTAGCAGCATTTAAATGAGAATATTTATAATTTTTTTAAAATCTATCATATAAGCATACCATAAACAAAATTTATATTCTACTAGAAGTCAAATACAATATAATTAAAATTATTTCACTATATAAATTGTTATCAATAGGTTTCCTTACTTCATCAAAGCATATATATTCATTAGAACTCATAAGAGTTGTATGTACCATATCACTTTTGATTCCAAACCTTTTAAGTAAATCAAGTATATATTTTCTCCAATTTATCACATTACCAAAATATTTTTGACAAATATAAAAACCTATATAAAAATTTAACTCACATATAATTCTCATTTAAATTATTTTACCTTGATTTTTGAAAAATCATTACACAATTTTTTATTTTTATGACGAGAAATTACACATTTAATATATATTTAAATGAAAAAAACTCCAAAGATGAAGAAATCTTAAATAGAGTAGGATCATGCATACCAATGAAAAATTAATTTGATATAAAAATGAACTTAAATTTTCATACATAGATCTAGGTTCTTATTTAAGGCCATAAAGAGCATTGATGTGTTTGGAAATAGAATTTGTAAAATAGGGATTTTTAATACCAAGTTGTTGTTTAACATAAATTTTCTCCACAAGAAAACCAATTAAAAAATAATATTTTTCATCTATATAGTATAATTTAAACTCCATATGTGATGTATAGGCTAGGATAATATTAATGGATTTTATTATAGCTACAGGATAAAAGGATTATTCATAATCTATACTTTCTTCTTGATTATAACCTTTAGCAACCAATGTAGCCTTATTCCTAGTGATCACACCTCGATCATCTTATATTCCTAAAAATCAATTATTTTCCTATAATAGGGTATTCATAGGGTATATCAATTAATTATCATACATTGTTCCTCTTAAAATGGGTTAATTAATCCTTTATAGATAAAACCCAACTTTCATCTACTAAGTATTACTCTATATATTTTGGTTCTAGTTAAGATATAAAAGAATAAAACTCTACAAAGTTTCATATATTCCTTCTGGTCCTAATTACTTGATCTAGGAATATAATAACTGTTTCTAAGGGATAGTTCTTAAGGGTTATAGAATTCCTCGGAATCAAACATTCTAGTTCACTCGTATCCATCCTTTCAGGATTTATTTTTAGAAATTCATTTTCTAAATCATCATCCTTTTTTTCAGAGAGAGGTTCAGCAATCATGTTTTCAAAAGAATCACTCAAGTTATCAATTTGAGTTATTATGTGATCAAATGGATCCATTTCATAAAATTGCATATGATTTTATTCTTTTACAATCTCTAACCTTTTATAGAAAACTGTATATTCCCTAGAAGTTGTAGAATATCCATGAAAGATTCCATATTTATATTTTGGATAAATTTTACCAAGAATGTACTTGGTGTTTAGAATATAAACCTTGCATCCAAAAAAACCATAAAGTATCTAACTTTTGTCTTTCTAATATACCATAACTCATAGAGTTTTTTATATCAAATAGTATTAATTAGAACTTTGTTTATGATAAAATATGTATTATTTACAGCTTCTTACAAAAAATGAGTAGGCATATTATATTCACATAACATTGTTCATGCAATTTATTATAAATTCATATTACTCCTTTAAAAAATGCCATTATATTGAGGTGTCCTAGGGAAAGAAAATGTATTCATTATACATTTTTTTTGTATAATAGGAATTCAACTCATGGTTTTCAAATTCTCCTCTATGACAACTTCTTAATGGGACAATTTCGGCATCTTTCTCTTTTTGGACCAATTTTCCAAAACATATAAAAATATAAAATGATTTTATTTAAACACATGAAAAATAAAACCCATGTAAATATAATAAAATCATCAAATAATATATAAAAAAATTTCCCTAAAAACACTTATATTCTAGATAACCCAAACAAATATATATAAATAAGTTATATTGGAATAGTTTTATAAACCTATTTAATTGGTTTAAAATATATCTTGTGTTGTATTCCCATTTAGCATGCATTAAATAGTTTTTCTTTATTCAAATTATCTTGAGATAAATCAAACACTAAATTATTTTTGGATAGTTTCCTAAAAGATTAGACCTTATAATTCCC
This sequence comes from Viscum album, assembly GCA_963277665.1. NCBI lineage: Eukaryota > Viridiplantae > Streptophyta > Magnoliopsida > Santalales > Viscaceae > Viscum > Viscum album. The sequence goes on along the minus strand of OY728163.1, from coordinate 255,509,356 downwards.
CAATATTATTTTCCATATCCAAGAATCAATTGTTTTTCTATTTAAATATTTCACATTTTTTCAACTAAAAGAATTAAGATATAGAGTATAGACATTCTATATTATAGTTTCCATAAATTTAAAAATATTAACTTCAACAACTGAATAGACATTATTTGAAAAATAAAAAAAATCACCTTCATCAAAAATATGAGAGATAATTATCAATTTGTGATTTAATCCTTACACATTTTGACCTTTGTTTTACTGATCTTGGATTACCAAATGATCTAACTCCCATTATTTTTTCTTTTCATTGCCACCAAAAGTGACATATCCTTCATCAACTATTGATAAAGAGTGAAAATTGGATAAATATCCACTAATGTATCTTGATCATCCACAATCCATATTTAATATTTCTTTGATATACTGGGACATTTTTAACTTATTATAATTTTTCACAAATTACATGTTATCCTTTTGATTAGAATGTTTATCTTCTAATTTTGAATCTGAGACATCACTAGAATCCTATTAATAACTCCATGTATTTTAGGTATTTCCTAGATTTATTTTTGTATCCAGCCTTCTTGAAGGAATTTTTGTTGGAATTTTTTCTCCCTTGTAGCAGTGTAAAATATGGTTTGATATATCCAAGATTCTTATATTAATAGTGCCTCACTTATTTTCAATTTCTATTAATCTTATTATTCTGGTTGAAGGATTTATGGAATCATCTTCTCCTGTTGTATACTTTATTAAAATTTATAGAAAAGTTAGTAAGATAATTATTTTATGTAGATCTATTTGAATTATTTTCAAAATATAAATTAGATAATTGAATTTCCTTGTATTCCTTTCCATCTTTTGATGTCCAAAATTTTTAAAGAAAAATTATCCTTAATTAATATTCCATGTTTACAACCCTCATATTCCATTTCTTCCTCATACATCATTAGATTAACAATAATGTCTTTCATTGTAAACTTTTTCACTTATTTTGATCTCCTAATGAGAGATAATATTCCAATACATTTTATTGGAAGAATACTAAAAACTTTCAAAGATTTATCTAGTTCAATAATTGGTTCCCCTAATGAGAAGACACTATTTACAATCTTTGTAAGTCTTCCATTTGACAGTGTAATGATATCTCAATCTATAATTCTAAATGTATAAAGCCTTATTTTGGTAGTATTATATCTGAGATCGCAAATTTATTTTGTTCATTCATATGCTACTAAAATCGTAGTCATTGTTTCTAGGATATTTGACATTGAGAGACTCTGTCGAACTCATTCGGACCTAGTCCATAGATTATAGATTTCATGGATTAAGAGTTTAAAACATATTATCATAATATTTTAGCATCCCACTTATATTTATATCTATTAAGAATATAATATGGAGTTATGTATTTAAGACACACCTTTAAACTATGGTTCTTTAGATGGATGATCATCCATTCCTTCCAGTAGCCATATTTCTCAACATTAATGTATAATGATCTAACCATTTCAATACCTTCAATAGTTTCTTCTATAATAGACACTTTGAAGAGATCATTAGATATCAACATATAATAGTAAATAACTCATTAATAACAAACTCTATCTAATATCAATTATTTTTTTAGATATACCTGAGAAAGACTCAAGAGGGGGGTGAATTGAGTTTCTGAAATTTTAATCATGTTGAAAGCCAACCTACTAAATATAAAAGTATATTATATTATTTCTTTATCAAATGCACATTTTGGAAAATAAAATATAAAATAAAATGAAATATTTATAGATATTTATAGTGGTTTGGGGAATATAAATCCCCTCGTAAACTCTACCAACACTCTTCTCTATGAGTTTCATGATTTTCATTAAACTAATCCTTTTACCAGGGATTGTCTATAATTTTTCTAGGGAATTAATGATTGAGTGAAAGAATATGATAATTTTAATAATAAAACATTAGTTCTAAACTGATCTCCAACAAATAATTTAGAAACTGCATCCTTTAGTTTCTTTTAACAAGATACTTTACAAAGAGGAGATAATAAAAAGAGTATTTATAGATTGATCACATAGTTGTAAGATATAGATGATATAAGGAAAAAATATCTAGTCTAAATGATACGAGTGGAATATAGCTCAAGGAGACTCTTCTGAAATAAATGAAATGATGATCAATGTAGCATAACTATAGATATTAAATCTTATTCTACTTTTTTAATAGAATGAAACACAAGATCCTAGAGGGATAGATTTTATGGATGACCTTTTATGAACTTATTTTATTCTCTATATCTTCTTTTAATTCACGAGAGACCCTTTAAAATTCCTGAAATACATCTCTTTCAATTTCAATACAAACAATCCATAAAATCCAGGATTCAAAATTATTAATATTACAACCTTTTCTAGGAAATACCTCATCAATAATACCATACATTAAATTATTTATGTACTTGTTTCCTTTATTTTTACTTGATTATTATTATAATTATTTTTAACATAAACAGGTAATCCAATAATTAATGAATCCATGACATTATTAACTCACACTAAAAGTATTGCAACATTAATAAATACTAGGTTGTAGCATGCCATAGCTGAATGTAGATCACCATGTAGAAAATTTTTACACATTTGAATTCACATAGCTGAATTAATCCTTGTATCAATTTTTGATAAAGTATACAAATTATCCATAAAGGATTTTTTTCTTAACGTAGTTGATGTACATCACATAGGATTTTCAAAGACATTGAAAAAATTTATGTGGCTGAAATAAATCACGTAGACATTTGAAACCAAATAGATGATTTCTCCACATATCAAAATTATATATCTTATTAGTCCACCTATATGATTCATCTGGCTGATTTATCTACATATCTTATTTCTTTTATAGGTGATTTCCGTGCATCCAATTTAGTGACGTTTTAATTTCACATATGTGAATCCTCTACATTGGTGATTTACATAGTATAATGATCACATAATCGTTTCTCCACATAGCCAAAGTCATCACATAGCCGATTTTACAAGGTTAGGAAAGTTTCATCCAAAGAATCCAGAATTGAAAACATAAAAAATTTAAGAGATAAAATAGTGAAAATAAAAATAAAACCTAATTAAACACTTAAAATCATTAGTAATATATGAAAGGGTATGTTAGATCATCAAAACCTAAATCACATGAGATGTATTGGAACAACATTAGTAGTCAAATAGATGTAACTAACTTCTCTAAGATTTTGGGGTATTATTATAAAAAAATCAAAATTTCTAACAATATATTCCATTTAGAGTGACTTCACAAAGTTCCAAAAAACATGTGGTTCAAAATCAGTTGGTCAGAACACGGTAAATAAATTGTGATGAATGCACAAAAAAATAACTAACAAAACATTAAGTACAACTAAAGTATAATGTTTATTGTGATACATGAAAACAATTAATTAGTAAGATTATATTTTTGGAAATGACTCAAAAATATCCTGAATTTTTGTAACCATAAAACACATCATACACATAAATTGGGAAATTTTACATAAAATAAAGAAATGTAGAAAATTCAGTATATTTCCAATATACTTACTCCCCTTGAGATATGAAATGAATTTTGGTTAAAATTCATACATTTCTTCAAAATATTTCAATCTACCCCTTATTGAAATAATGAAAAGAATATATATTATATCCCAATTAACATTAGACTTCTTCGCCTTAACTGAAAACTTATTCCCCATTGGGATTATTAACAATAAATTAACGAAAGAAAAAAATTAAATGGAAACTTGGAGAGTTTAACAAAATTAATAATAAAATGAAATAATATTAATAATATTAATCCCATTTCAAAGGCACTATATAATGTTATGTTCAAGAATAATACATTAGAAATATAGTCAAGGTTATGAAAGAGAAAATCAATAAACAAAATGAATATGTAAAACTAAAAAAAAACTAAGAGTAAATTAATCAGTATAAAGTATAGATAAAATTAAACTCAAGTAATATATATTAGTAAATTTATAGTTGGGTTATTAATTAAAAATATCATCAAGTAAAACATATTATGTAAAAGGTATCTTAAAAAAGATAACTTCAAGAAATTACAATGATCAAGATAACTTTTGTAATGTGTACATATGAATTATGTTATAAATATATCTTATAAATTATATACAATTTTAATTCAGAATATTTGGGGTACCTATATAAAAAGTTTGCATAGTTCTATATAAACAAGTAAGGACCTCCCCTATTCTTGAGAAATTTTTCAATGTTAAGAAAATCTAGAATAAGAAGTGGAAAATGATTGGTTATCAATGATCATGCCCATATTCTATTTCATGTATTCAAATACTTTAGATTGTATATGTTTGGTAAAAATTTAGTAAGATAATCTTCTATTATGATAAATATATCCTCTTTCTATGTGTGATTATGAAGAAAATTTATTCTTATATCAAACAAAAATCTTGTGAGTTTTGTTATGGGTTCTTAAAAAAATAAATATTAGTTATTCTATCATAAGGAATCATAGTTTGAGTAAAATACATTCCAAAAATATTTATTTTTTTCTAAATCCATAAAAATTTGGTACAACAACTTCAATACATAAAAAATTCACATTTAGTAGTGTAAATTGAAAACTAGTTCTTCTTCTTTTTGGATAAAGAAATTATTCCTTCAACAATGAAATAAAAAGTCTTATAAGTTCTCACCACATCTATTCTAAAACCTATGAAAGGTTCATTTAAATAATTATTAATTTTAAACTCAGATCGAGACTAATAAAATTGTAACATTTTTTATTTTTATTTATGGTAATTGAAGATCTATTAAACCACCGTAAGATGGTACTCTTTCTAATTGGATTTGAATATTTTACTAAAGAACATTTAGTACATAATACCTAGTCATTTGGATATCAAAATTAAAATTATGATCATCCCTATAATTAATTTCTAATCTACTAGTTTTTTAGATTCATCAAGACAAATTTTACTTGAGATAAATGTCAGAGTACTTATACTAGAATTATTATCAAGACAAAAATGTTTACATAAATATTTTAAATACTTATACGAAGATATAATATTTTTTATATATTTTTAGTTATTTCAAATCTAATAATGTTTTAATATTAAACCATCATATTTATCTAAAATTCACTTTACAAAAGTTATAAAAAATCAAATTCAAGTGATATTGATATTGAAAAAAATATGATTTCATAAATATAAATTAATGTAATTATGATGTAATTAAAAACATTTTTGATAAAATGAGTATTTTTTACATTCATTTAATAAATTATTTTTAAAAAACAAGATAATATATCATAGCAGGATCTCAAGGATTTTTTAAGTCTGTAAAGTTCCCTAGTAATCCTAAAAACATGTTCTAGAAAATTAATATCTTCATAATGGGGATGTTTCTTAATATAAACATCCTCCCAAACCAAAAAAATAAAGAATTCACTTTTTCATCCATTTTGTATAGAATAAAATTAAGATGAGCTATAAAGGATAATAGAATATGGATGGATTATTATATAGATATAGGGAAAAAATCAACATAATTTATGCCCTCTTCCAAATTATAACCCTTAGAAACATGTCTTACCTTATTCTTAGAAAAATACATACTCATCATACCAATTTTTATAGATTTATATGAATCCTATAAAAGATAGACGACATATAAATTATAAAAAAAGTCTAAACCATGTTCCATTCAAATTGATTATGCCCTTATTATATATAAATTATCAAACTAATATCACCCAGTGCATCATCATTTATTTTAGGATCAAATTTAAATAAGAATTAAAGCTTCTCAAATTCATTTTGTAAAGAAATTTTGGTTCTAACTCATTGATATGTGTCATCAATAATATTATCAATTGGATAATTCCTCATAATTGTCATGTTTTTATATAAAAAATAAGGTAGTTAAATATATAATAGATTCATATCTTTGGTTATACTAGATTCCATAATGATAGTAGTTGATAATTTTGATTAAAATCCAAGTAGTAAATTTGAATGTGTTTTAGAAACACAATTCGTATTATTTTCATAATCCAATGATTTTATCTTTTTATAATGACTGTACTCGTCAAAAAAAAACATGTACTATCTAATTATAATTACATGTTTGTCTATTGAAATCATGTTAATCCTTACCTATGGTGGGGTAATAAAGAAAAAATCATCATCGCCTTTCATATCAAATTTATGAATATTTCTTTTTTTATCTAAAATTAACACTATAAATCCAAAAATAATGAAGTAACCAAGATTAGGATTCCTTCCACTCCATATTTATTTTTTATTTTTATTTAAAATTAATTTATATAAGACTGGATTTATAGAATAACTGGTATTACTAAATAATTCAACAAAAATATTACTAGAAACACAATATTCACACAAAATAGGTTGTGAAATTAATTGGAGTGTTCTATTTCTAAATTATTCTATCCCATTCATCTATGGAGATCATAGTGTTGAAAAACTATATAATGAATTTTTCTCTATAAAATGTTCAAAAATAATAATTTAAAAACTCTACACCTTGATCACTATGGATAGTGATAATAGGTAGGGTTTTAATATTTTTAACAAGAAAAACACTTCTTTAAAATGCGAGTTATTTCAAATTATGATCAAGAAAATAAACCCACGAATACGTACTATAATCTAAAACTATGATATACACATAGTGATTTATAATAAAACATAATTTTTTTAGTTCAAAACAAGTGTATTTTTGCTAACAGTAGTGGTTTTAAAGTTGAGACTTTACTGGTAGGTTTAAATATTGACTTACATTTCATGTTGTAAAGGTATGTAGACTCTAAAGTAATTGAAATTATATTCTAAAAGATCCTATAAAAATTATTTCTAATAATTTTTAGTTAGTTTTTGAACACTATTGTTTCCTAAACATGTATTCTAAATCCATGACCTAACATCAAATCCACTATGACAAGGAAATTCCAAATAAGTATGGTCCACTATGTCAATGTTGTAAACACTTTCTACCCTATCGATAGATAATAAGTGAAATCCTTCCAACTTTGTGATTGTACATCTTTTAGTACAAAATTTTATAGGGTAATATTTATCACGTGATTGACTAATTATAATTAGTTTTTTATTATGTCCTAAAATATAATGTTTATTTTTTTTTTGAAAAGTGGTGACATAAACTGGTTTCCCAATTCATGCCCCAAAGAGGATTTATTAAAAGCAATAAGGTTGCATTACAAACACGAGGTGCAATGATCTTACACCAGCAGGGAATTAAACAGGGTACAAAAATAAAGACTCGAGAATACCCAAGCTATAAATACAGCCAGCCAAAAAAAGATCCACATTCTTCAATCAATGCTCATCCTTTATATCTTTGACTTGCTTCAAATCGAGGAGGAGGGAGGTCCATTCAAGTGTTTCCAAAAGAGCTCTCCAGTCCAATCTATCATTCACATTCAGCTTGCATGAAACAGGTCATCAATATAAGCAGGTCACATTACCTGAAAAAGAAACTTAAAGAAAGCCAGGGGACAGCATCCAAATTAGATCATCATGCTGGCAGGCAAGTAAAACAGGACAGTATGTCATAAAATTCATTCCATAATTCCTTTAGAACCTCTAGACCAAGCAGCAGATTCATAGAGATCCCCTCATAAATAGAAACAATATGACCATGCGAATTGTCTCTAAAAGTAATTTATCCATACTACACTTTTTTTAAGTTACAAAAATTAAACTTGTTCCCAATAATGTGATGAGATAAAAAATATATGTGTACCTTATGTTTTGGTTGTGGTAATCGAACTTTTTTGTGAAATAGATCAGGCTAAAATATTGGCACCCAATGTTGATTGGGTCCTAATATGTTATATTTTTTTCACCAAACCACATTTTTTTAACCCTATATTATTGAATAAATATTAGTTTCATAAAATAATAATACCTATTTGTTCTAGAATATTGAACATTATTCATAAAATTATGCCTTTTCCCATGAAACCCACTTTAATATTTAGTATATAAATGTGAACTTTTCAAAATGAAATTTATTGGTTGGAAATGTGAATTTATATATATAAAAACAATTATAGAAGTTGTTTTAGTCAAGTTCGACTACCTATAGAGATTTTAAAATTTCACTCTACCAGAAGTATAAACCAAAATAATCTTCCTAACACTAATAACACCAGATTTATGTTTCAAAACATCATTATGATCATATGAGGCTGGAAAAAAATATTTATCATCTAACTGATAATTAAGTATAGAAAATTCATCACTAACCTTAGTAAAATTTTCCTTAGTCTTATTATAATATTTATTTATGATTTTATATCATTTTTTTTCAAATAGTCACATATTTATAAATCTATTCAAAATATAGTTTATAATATTCATAATTGTAAGAAAATGGGTGGGAAAACCTAATGATAAATTCCTAACATAATCAAGGGTTACCATTCCCTATAAAGCATAATTCATTTTGGGGAGCCTTAAAATAAAAATCAATTATATTTTAGTTATCATAACCTTTTGAAATACTTTTTCTCTTAGAATATGGATTCTCACTCGCACTGCACATGTACGTAGTATCTCTCAAAATACTTTTCCCTTTCTATTTTTATATCCTTCTAGATTCTCTATAATTATTCTTCAATCTAAGGTAATAAGGAATTAACTGCCTGATTTTATAACATTTGTAATAAATAATGTCCAAATTATATTCCCTTATTCAATTATTTTCTTATATATCATTCCTATAATTATGATGATAATTCCATAAGTTCTTATTTCCAACAATCCTATTCACACATAATGGATTTTTTAGAAATTATCCTTCAATAATTTGTACTTTAATACTATCCAAACAATTATTTTAGGTATGATTTATTGTAGTAGGTTGTGAAAAATTAACTCCAAAATTTATAACTCCAAAATTTGTTGAAAAACAGCCTCCAGTATTCTATTTTTTAATATTGTAATTGGTAAACCAAACAGAGAAATTTATATTTACTCTACCCACATGTTATTGTAATGAAACAGAAACTATCTCAAATAATTCATAAAAAAATAAAAAGACTATCTCTAAGACCAAATGTTATCCCAATAAATAATCTTCAAAAAGGGGTCAATTAATTTAAAAATTGAACTTCACAATTTTTTCTAATTCAAGAAAGTAAATTGTTTATAAATTATAAATTTTGAATAAATTATAGTATAAAAAAATAGTACATTGTAAAATAAATCAATCGGAAGTAGACACTTAGGAGAGATAAATAATCCAAACATAAATAAATTCAACGTAATGTAAAACAATTCATGGTGTTCTAAATGAAAACACACAATATTATTTTAAATAATGTGATAAATTATATAAAAATACAATTGATTGAACTCTTTTGTTTAAATATAAAGAAGAATGAGGAATGGTACCTGGATCCAAAGAAATTTTTTCTTACACTAGGAACTTAAATGATCAAACCAGATAATAAAATATATATTTCAAACTCAATAACATCTTTGAAAAAAAATGAACAGCTATAAATTTATCCTTGAGATACACTCCTATCAACATGATCAAAAAAAGTCCAAATAATTGACTTCTTTTAACTTGGAATTTAGATGGTGCATATTCTTATACTCAGAATCTCTTATAAATAAATTTTTAGATGATTTTAGATTTTAATCCCTATAATATCTTTGACCACATAAGATCACAATTGAATGACTAAAATATGGAAGATATTTATTACAAAAAAATAATATGGAACAATAAGAGTTTTTCATAATTCATTATATAAGGATATGTAATATTAAATAGAAAATCATATACCATGGAAAAAGAGTGCAGAATCATGAGATAATAAACAAGATCTATTAAACATAATCATAGAAATATGACATAGAAATACACAAATTCCTATAAACATAATATAAAAAGAAATTTGGAACTAACATTATAATATTAAAATTATAACATTGTGAACAAAAAAAATTTCCATGATTCATGTTTCAAAAAACAAAAATGTTTGTGCTTATTTTTTTAACAACAAATTTTTATGCTTCCAATTGTGAAAAAACAAAATTTCCCTACATAACATCCTTATATCTTGATATATAAATGCTTGAACAATAAATTATATTGTTTTAATGGACCCAAACCAATTTAGGGGTTTATTACACCCAAAATATCTAACGGATTTATCAAACCTAAGCTATCTCATGGTTTTATAAAACCTAAACCATCTTAGGATTTTATCAAAACCAAAATTTCTCAAGGTTTTATCATATCGAAACTGTCTTAAGGTTTTATCAAACCCCAACCATCTCAGGATTTTATTAGACCTAGGATATATAATATAAAAATCCGTACACATTTTTTCCATACAAAAAAATCAATCCAATATCATAACTTTAATAACCCATGGAATGAAAATGGGGTTCATTTCATTTCCAAATTTTATCAAACTAATTTTCTTAAAAATTATAAAAATTGGATAACAAAAAATAATTCATCAGAAAAATGTATTTTTTATTTAATATTTATAAGGTTATTTATGAAAAATAATTTATAAGTAAATAATTCCTTAATAGATATAGAATAAATGGTAGTGAAATTTTCAAACACTTTTTTTAAAAAACTTTTATGTTTTGTTTAAAAGGTTAAGTTAAAATCACTTTGAAATGTTATATTCAAAAAGGTGAAGATAAAAGCATTGAAAAATATCTACATTAAAAATGAGAATTAAATATTGGATCCTTTAAAATGATATAAAGGACTAAAAAGGTTAATAGAAAACACTTCGAAAAGAGTTTCTTTTTAAAATTAATTTTAAATAATGGTGCATTGAAAATAACACAATGGTTTCAAAAATGGGAACTGAATTTGTTTTGAAAAAAATTAATTTTAAAAATAATATTCAATAATATATCTTTGAAAATAAATAATTCTTGAAAAATATAGATTTGTAGTTAAAGGTAAAACATTTAATTTTGAAAGGATGGAAAACCTTTGTAATTATTTATAGTACCTTTTTTTAAAAAAAACATTATAAAAACTATAAAAAACTTACATTATACAATAACAGATGGTAAATGTAAAGGTAACATGAGATAACTCTTAAATTTTTTCAAAATATAAAAAAAAAATTGATGGAAAAAGGAAAATATATATATGGGGGGAAAACTCTTGTTAATGAGGATATGAATTATTCTACAAAATGATATTCTTTTTAAGGGGATTAAATTCATCAAGGATGAATATTTAAATAGAAAGATTCATTTTCTAGTGAGGGAAATCTAAATTAACATAAAATATAAATTATAAGGTGGAAGAAACTAATCTTGGAATAAAAACGTTCTAAAAGATTCATTTTAACTAAAGAATTATTTGAGTTAAAAATACCATTATGTTGCACAATATATTAATTAAAAATTAAGGAAATATAGTAGTTAATACACCTCATTATGTAAATTATGTGCAAAGTATCTAACCTGTATCATTGATTTGAAAACAGGACAGATAATCCCTTCCCATAATTCCATCCACTACAGGACTTGAATATCATATTTAAAAAAATAACTATATTAATCACATATTTAATAACATTATTTTTATCAATGACCTTTTATAAAATTTATTTATAATTATTATATACATTCATATCAAATAGTTATTTTCTATTTTCTATATCGGTTTTGAGTTATGTTGAACATTTTTAACTAGTTTCAAAATAGTTGTGTTGTTTATAATTATGCTCAAAATTTTCTTTATTCATATATTATTTAGGATATTTTAATAGATAATGTATATTTATTTACAAATATATTATCTCATTCCATTAGTTTTTTCATTATTTTATGTGAAAAATGGAATCAATGTTTTCTTATTTTGGAAATTTTAGTGATACAAGATGATATTTTAATAATAATTTAAATAACTAATATAACCATCTTAAAATAATAAAACAGTAATTATTTGATTATTAAATTATAATAATATTTTAATTTTAGTTCACATAGTCTTCCATGATAGATATTTATATCCTTGTTCAAGTATTTGGTCAGACTGATCCAAACATGAATATACCATAATTTGATGGGTGAGTATGGTTAAGATATTATTTATTTTGAAATAATATCATTATAAGAAAATAATAAAAATATTATTTAAATTTTTTAATTTATTTATGAAATTATAATAGATTTGGGAAATTAATGAAAATCATAATGAAAATCAAAAAATGTTACTTTGGGTTAGTGGTAGTCCACACAATACACTATTGAGGTTTTAATTTTACATCTAGTGATAAGGAATGAAGTTGGATTATTATTTGTCTCTAAAACATAATAATATTATTACATATTTCAAATTTATTCTTAAATTAAATCCTTATAACCAGTTAATAGAGGTGGTGATGAAAAATCGGAAGACATCACTTCGTGGAGGTGGTAGTCCACACAAATGTATGACTGGTGTTCTTTTGTTTTTATATGTGTATAGGAAGGAGAAAATAACTTTTGTTCTTTTAATATACTAAAAAAACAATATAATAATAATATAGAGGTCATTATATTACTATTTCAAGGAATTTATTTTCAAATAAATTTTAACAAGAAATGGATAATTATTAAGTAATACTCATGTTGGTACCCTGAACATTCTCATGAATGTATCCTTAGAAATAAAGGAATTATGATAACTATTTGAGACCAGAGGATTATTATATTTATATATTATTCTAGGATGATAAAAATATTATAGTTTTACGATGAAATTAAAAGGAATAAGGGTGCAATGAGGGTGTGGAGGTATTCTCATTTTTTAAGTAAAGAAAAGGTAACTTTGAGGAAGACCCGTTATTTTTCAATAACAGATTGACACTCTTAAAGGGTCTACGGTTCCAAAAGCAAGAAATAATTGAATTTTATGTGATATAATTTCTATAAATTCTATAATTATTATTTAAACAGGTGTTTTAAACCAATTTCCATTTTTTAACATTATATTTTTATATTTAACTATTTTCTGTTGTTACCTATGTAACTAGTTTTTATCAAAGTAATATATATTTTACTAAAAATACAAATAACCTCTATTAAAAAAATGGTATTTATGAACCTAAATTTAATATCTATTAATATAATTCAAATTTTAATTGACTGAGAATTAAATTTCAAATTAATACATTCTATATATAGAAAACCCGTTTTTTGAAGCAAAATTATGTTTTAACGATTATATATTCTTAATTTTTTAGCATTTGCTAATAGTTAAATTTGAATTGATATAATTATATATGTGTTTAAAAATCATATTAGAGTCATTATTTAAAATCTATCTTTTAAGTGAATATATAATATATATAATCAATAATAATTTTTTTGAAAAAATGTCTTTTAAAAATATTAATTATGCTTAATCCAATTTTGTATATATTTTTTAAATTATTATAATCATTTTATATACTATAATTTTTAGTATTATTAAATTTTATTAATAATAATAATCTAATATGTAAAGACTCATTATAGTTTTGTGTTTTATGTGAAACAACAAATAAAATATTGTATTAATTTAGATAAAAATATATTCCAAAATATTGGGTAGTTACATTCTACACACCTTATATAAATTCCATCCTCACAATTTTAATTATTTCTCACTAACAAATGTAGGAAAGGGAATTCATAAAAAAATTATCATTTGGGATATAACATATACTATGAAATATTCCTTACACTCTTAATCTATATTAAGTTTCATGTCTTTCCTCAAAAAACATTAATATTGTATACATTCGTATACTCAAGTATGTATATACCCTAATCATACATTCAAAAAAACATTCCCAATACTATTTTAATCTCTAAAGAATTATACCATATAGAAATTATATATTATTCCAAAAATTAACTCTATTCTTAAACCTCAAATGGTATTAACCATTAGTTTATAAGGTCACACACTAGTCAATATATTTCATAATCCCAAAAATGAGATAAACTTCACCTAAAATATCATGAATAATTATCAATCCCATGGTTACCAGTACAGTCCTACAAAGTTTTTCAAAACTATTCAACCATTTATTATCTCAAATTATATCATATATTAAAGCTAAAATTTATGTTTCCCTCAATCATGTGTTCAATAATAGTTAGCCCCAAAAATATGAACTTATCATAAAATCTATTTTCAATGTTATAAAACCATTTAATATATGTTTTCATACAATTAAAGAAAAACTACTCAAAAAAAATCCTTTGATGTTTCACATAATCCTCGCAACATTAGAATATACCAAAATACCCTTTATAAATATCACTTACTAATTAAAATAGCTATGATTATCAATATTTATTTTATATTAAGATATAAACCTCACATCATTTTGTAAGACTATAAAACTCTCATTTCTTATCATAACATAGATATTCTAAGATTCAAAATCGTTTAATTAAGCTCACTTATTCAGTTATAAGAAATAGTGGTTTCTAAAACCATTTCTTTCTCATCTTCATTTCCATTATACTATATCAACCGAAAACTAAAATAAATAATTTTATTAAAATATCTGAAATATTAATATGAAAACATTAATATGAATATTTGTTCTCCAATGAAACCTTCATTTTTAACATATGATGCTTCTGATTCAATGTATGACTATATTTGTTTAATCTTGGGTTATAAATGTTTATTTTTATATTAGCTTATCTAGCCTAATTAGTTAAAATCATACTCAAATAATTTATAATGATTTAGTATAGAGAATGTGAATTTACCTATAATATCCCATAATAGAGTCAAAATAGGTGTGCAGTTCGTCCAATTTGTCGTGTATTAGGTGATGATTGAGTTAATATCCAATCCACTATTTTTATGGATATTACCACTATGTACATATATTCTAGATCCTACATCCATGTGTTGTATTCATAATGGGAGGTAATCTCTAAGAGAACCACACAATCAAATCTTTACCAAAACTTCATGATACTGTCCAGTACATATACTTATCCCTTAGTCTTATCCTAGTGCTTTCACTAAAGTTACCTTATCATAATAAAAACACTAAACTAATCCCCCAAAATAACTAAACACTCCTTTGATACCAACTTATGTTCCCCAGACCCACACTTTGAGTTATATTGATAAAAATGCATACTTACCCAAATTAAATTTGATACCAAGTGAAATGACCCATGATAAACATGTAAATGTTTGACATTATTATTAAATCTCAAAAAAAATCTCACACATTGGAGAACCTTTTGGTTTTGTGTATTTAAGGACTTTTTATATATGAAATTTATTTTACAAAACATACAAACATTTATCCATAATCAAATTCCTCTGGTTTCTCTTTCAAAATTGTCACCAGTTAAAATTATCTTTATAACCTGGGGAAAGGAAATATAATAAAGGGGTGATCTGAAAAACTTGGTAAGGGAAAAATATCATCATATCCTCAAGGTTTAGATCAAAAGAAAATGATAAAAAAAATTGAAAGGGGAAAAAGTTCATATTAAAACAAATATATAATAATAATAGTTTTCTATAATTCATAATAGAAGGACATGAAATCTCAAATTAACAAACATATACCATATAAAATGTGTGTAGAATCATGATATGATAGATATGATCCATTGATCATAATCATAGGCATATGACATCGAAGTAAACTGAGTCCTCTAATCACAGAATAAAAAAAATTGACACAGAAATTATTATTTTTAAATTATAACATGATGAACAAACAAAATTTCTATACATCATATTGTGAATAAAAAAATGTATGTGTGTCCTCTTTTAAACAAACAAAATGAACACACTTCATGTTATAAAAAAATCATACTCTTGAAATCCTTATCTCATGAGATATAAATACTTAACCAATGGATTTCATGGATTTAAAAGACCCAAACTATATTAGGTAATTATCGTACTCAAACCATATCAGATATTTTTCACACCAAAATGGTATCGGGTTATTATCGGGACCAAACCATCTCAGAGTCTTATTGTACATAAAACATCACAATGTTTTATCAGACCCAACCCATCATATGGAATTACCATAACAAAAAAATATTATTATTTTTTTAGACCCAAACTATTTCATAAGGAAAACTCATACACATGTATTTCTTATAAAAATCCCATAAAATATTATAACGTGAAGACCCCATGGAAATAAAATGGGTATCATATCATTTTCAAATTTTATTGCACAATTTGACTATAAGAATGTATATGGTTGATACCCAAAATTAAATCCCCCAAAAATAATATTTCATAATAAACATTAGTGGGTGATTAATTAAAAATAATTACCATGTAAATAAATACTTTAGAGATATAGAAGAAATTCTAGTGAAATAATAGAAGACTTTTTTTAGAAAATTATTTTATATTCTTTGTAAAAAATGGTTTAATGATCACTTTGAAAAGTAATTTTTGAAAATATGATGTGGAAACAATAGAAAAATATTAAAATTCAAAAGAAACATTCTATAGTGGATCATTGAAAAGGACATAAGGGTTTCAAATGGTCTAAGTGAAAGCAAATTGAATAATTTTTTATTTTTAAAATTAATATTCCATAACAAAGCATAGTAAATGGAATAATGATTTAACGAAGGGGAAGTTAAAATATTTTTAAAACATTTAATTTTAAAAATAATATTCTATAATAGATCATTTAAAATACATTATTTCAATAAAAAATTAATGTGTTGTGGAAGATAAAACATTTTATTTTTAAAGGATGGAGAACCTTTAGAATATTTTTAAATACCTTTTCTTAAACTCCACATAATAAAAAGAGTAACAACACGTCAATTTAAGAAGAATCTAAAGTAAATATGATTGTCACATGAGAAAAAATGTAATTAGGGTCCCAAATATAAATGATAATGTAATACCTCTATATTTTAGGTTATATATTTCTTTAAAAAAAATTATGTTCGATAGTGCGTAACACATGAAACATCAAGTTTAAACAAAACAAGAAACAAAATTAATTAAATATGACCATTATAACTCATTAATTACTAAATAAAATTTATTGATTAATTATTATAAAATAATCACTCAATTTTTATTAAATCCATTTTATGATTCAACAGTATGTTTTCTCCAAAATTAGGGTTTATTGCTTTTTTTAGTGAATATTGTAATTTATTTTTTCAAATTTTAGAAATTTTGTTTGATCAAAAGGATATACTTTTATAAATATTCATATCAAAATTACCTTAGGGTAAAATTTAATGATTTTTGTTAAAATATTGACTTTTTAATTAATAGTGTAAAAGATAGATTTTATAGAAAACTGTCATTTCATTTCAAGCACTTAATAAATTAATTTATTTTAATTTGTTTTGAAATTTAAATAATTTATTTTTACTAAAAATAGTCAAATTAATATTATTTAAATCTACATCTTGCTAAATTTTGTTACAAAAAAATTTATAATTAAATTCATTTTTATGGAAAACTATTTTCATGAAATTTTTCCAGTTTATTTTAAAAGTAATGTCTTCCACTTATAAGAATTGAATTTGATAAAATTGATTTCATATTAGGAATAACCATTTATAAAAACATTATGTTTTTTAACATTATTTTTATTCATAATGATTAATAATCATGGAAATATTTATCACTACTCTGATGTGTAAATTGTGTTAACTACGGTTAAAACTAATGTGAAAAGTTTATAAAACCACATTAAAACATGATTTAAATCTTCTTGATTATTATAGTTTTACCAAAACATTAATATATTCTAAAATATGGAATTTTTGTGCCATAAATATTTGATAAATACCTTTATATTATTTTAGTAAAGAATAATTTTAAAATGTCACTTTCTTAATTTTAATATCTCAAATATATTTTCAAAAGGAAAAAAATAAGTCATGAATGGTTATAAATTATTATTTTTAATATATAAATTCTTTAAGATGTAATTTATTTTTTATCTTCTTATGATGAAATAATTACATTAAATTCTTATGAAATGAAACCACAGTGCTTGTGCAAGCAATAAAAAATCAAGTAAATGGTTTTAAAAACTTCCAAAGTAATATTTTATTTGTGTATTACTGTTTTACATTATATTTTAGATAAATATAATGTATTATTGATGTTTTAAAAGTTTATATTCAAACTATATTATTTTCTATATATTTTTTAAAAGTGAATGATGTGAATACTCTAAAAAATGACTAATGGTATCTTTTGTTAAATATTATTTTTTAAAATGATATGAAATTTATTAATATATTATATTTACACAAGTGAATTGCATATAATCTATAATATAAAAATATTTCACTTATGGTTTAGTTTTCCCTTTATAATAAATTTCTTGAACCCTATTATGTGCAAATTTTTCTACCACTATAATCATTAAATTGGGTTAATATGGGGTTAAAACTAAGAGATAAGAGTTAAAACATCAGCTAAACTTATATAAATTTTATTAGATATTAATATTTCGATCTATATTATTACTATATCATAAATATATCAATTATTTCCATGTTAACATGAATCTGAATTTATATTATATTAATACTTTATATAATTTCAAGGGTTCCCCTCCCATCACTTGTAAAATGACACCATCATTCATCTATTACTCTCACTTCTTGAGACATGTATCTTAAAAAATACCTACCTAAATCCCCTCAACAAATACCCCCTTACTTAGTTGCTCTATTCTCATTAAAGTAATAACCTATAAGGATTGCGGTGTAATATAATGGTGGTTTTCGGAAGAAAAGCTATAACTATTTACCGACTCTTTTCATTTTATTTCCACTTCTACCTCTATCAAATATTATATAACCACGGTCTTATAATAACATATCTATCTTGAATATATTTAAATTTTATTATTCTATTGGAAAAACCCTTTATTCAGCTCCTTTCTTATGGAAAATGAAAACCTCTCTCTTGCATATGTATGACCAATAGTCTCCACGTAGCAGTGTAATTCATTTTTTATCACCACCTCACAATGAAGGATATTATGATTATTTTAATGATTATATATGATATTAATTACATCAATATTATTCTTAATTGGTAATATATTAATTTACCTCTATCATTCCATACTTTTAAAAATGATAATGTCGCTTATACGTATGCGTGGAGTACTACTTCCACAAAGTGAGTTCATTAATTTTTCATGACCTCCATTCAAGAATAGTTATAAATATGAGTATAATGAAAATATATGACATTTATATCATTATCAATTTTATTTTAATGATATAATTTTAACTAATATGAAATGAATGAATATATCAAACTAAAACTAACATGAAAAACAAAATAGTTAACACTCAGAAATGATGATTTTAATAAATAATTATTAATAAACTCATATTTAGATGTTATAAATTGATCATATATAATATTATATGTTTTTATATGGTTCCATTAGATTAATAAAATAAATTAGAATTTATTTTACATTTGGATAAAATAACTTATAAAGAAATTCAGACCTGAGTTAAGGGTTTATCATCTCAGATAATATTATTTAGGATATATATTATATTACATACCAATATTCATTTATGAGATGTATATACTTCCCATTTAACATGTTATATTATAAATCATTCTTATATGAATATATTTAATATTATAATTCAAGTTATTTCATTCAATGGTATATGATTAAAAATTTACTAAAGTGGTAAGGAATTTGTGTTACAATATCATTATATTTTTGGACTTATTATGTTCATATTTCCTTTGGGAAAATTATATGATACTAATATACTAAACCAAAACAATTTTAATTTTATCAATTTACTTTTTAATTTTTAATTTTTTTTCTATTTCATCTATTTTTTAGATAAAAAAATAAGTAAGTATGTTACATGTATATGTATTTATTTTAAAAATATTGTTTTGAAACTTTACTTTCAACTATTTTTATTCCTTTTTAATATTTTATTTAAATTTTTTCATGAATATTTTCACTATTATAAAAATATTTATTAAAATGTTTTTTATCCATGTTTTACTTTTAATTATGTTTTTTGAAAGGAATATTCTTGTAATTTTTTCAAACTCGATAATTTTTATGAAAGGTGTGAAAGATTTATTTTTTTAAATGCAAACCACACTAGAGGATTTTCCCATTATGAGGGATAAATTTTTTTTATGTTTACTTTACAAGTTTCCTTTATTATTTTTAACGAAAATAATTTTCTTTTTATTTTGGTAATTTTTATTTAAAATTATATCAAAATAAAAGAGTTTTATTTTCTTAAAGAAATGAAATGAATTTTGAAAAGTGATCATTAACATTGTCCATACATGAAGTTAAAAGAATGTTTTTTCATTTTAATGATTATATTTTATTTTATAAAGGCTGGATTTTATTAAAAATCCTTCATTTCTTATGAATAAATAGCATTCCTTTACTTATACTGGATTATACCTTATTTTTAGATCATTCAATTTCTTGTGATCATGTTCTCTATCAAGTTCTATTTTTTATGGAAAATTAATTTTCTCTTTCATGTCTATATTTTTAATATCACGAATGAATTCAGAAAAAATTATTTTACTTTGATGTAGTTTTTACCATATACTATATCTATATATGTAATCAATTAAAGGAAGCATGTTAAGTAAGTTATTTCATTTACTTGGTAAATATTAATGTTTAGTGTTCTTGATGTAATGCGGATAATTGATGACTTATAAAGAATTTTGAGGATTAATTTTGTTGATCCTTCAAAATATGAGGAGTTTTTGGGATGTAAAAGTGATGTGTGGGGGCCAATTATAGAAAATCCATTGATTCATATATAGATATTGTAAGACAAAACATTTGGAAATATTAGATGGGT
Organism: Viscum album; assembly: GCA_963277665.1. Classification (NCBI taxonomy): domain Eukaryota; kingdom Viridiplantae; phylum Streptophyta; class Magnoliopsida; order Santalales; family Viscaceae; genus Viscum; species Viscum album. The sequence continues at coordinate 255,488,433 of OY728163.1, read as the reverse complement.
ATTTAGATCAAACTTACTCATTTATCAAGAATGCTGTCTTGGTTGAGATGATTTGATGGTATGATTCATGATATCATGGTTGAGAGGTTTAATATAGAGATTAAGAATTTCAAGACATATGAATTTCCTATATTGAGAATTCAATTTCTATTGTCCATCTGATTGTGATGATTCAATTGTTGATGGATGTTCATTTAACTAGATTTATTAATTGAATGAAACATGTTTTTATTATACACTATTCATTATTTATTAGGACTTATTTAATCATGATAGCTTCCATTGTACATAGCCTCTATTGAGTATCTAAACCCACCCTTTATTTGTTTTAATTTCCCTGGGTATGAGGGGGAATATTAAGAATGATTTAAGGGATGTAGTAATGTTTCTTATGATATGTTTTTATATATTTATAATGTAATTTTGGTATAAATTATGTATTTATATTTCCAAGACTACCAAACTGATTGATTTTTAGTGGTAAGATCCCTTTTATCTTGTACCAATGTAATAACTAAGCATTGGATCTATTTTATTGGAGTAAGCATGTTACAAGTGGTATTGGGACTTTTTTAATAGGACTATTGGGAACTATATCTAGGAAAACATATATTAGAGAACAAAACTCAATGATAGATTCTAGGGATAATTCAATGTGTAGGGTAATACCCTGATGCTTGGTTAAAGTAGATATTGTTTGTTTTTTCTAGAAAATAAATCGCAATATGGATACTAGAAAGTTGATTTGGCTATGGAACCAATGAACCAAGGTATAGCAATTATGAAAGGGATGGATTGGGTATTAACTTGATCATCACTAGTGCATAATGAGGGAGGTTAATACTAAACACCTATGTATACACTCCTAAGGGATATTTATAGGTTAATTAACATTTTATTTATGAACTGTTTTAATGATTGGGAGGATTAAACTAATAGAAACCTTTGATATGATGTAGTGATATGGGATAAACCTAAAGTTTCATTTGTTGATAATTTTACAGTTGATCATATGTTTAAAGGAAGAGATACACCTTTTGAAGTTTTATGTGATGGAAGAATTAAGGATATTTTCATATATATTCAGGGGAATAAAACCCTTTGGTTTAACATTTGATTTAGTGAAATAGTTATTTAAGGAAAAATGATTTTATATTTTTTAGATAAAAGTTGAAGGGTATTGATAAAATTTACGATTAATATGATCATTGATGTAAATTTGGATAATAATGATAAATGGTTATTATATTTTGGGAATATATATTTTATCATAAATATAACCATGAAATTAAAAAAAATGATTTATTTATAAAGTGATTAATGTTATTTTTGAAGAAGTTCACTATAGTTGGAACCTTAAATTATTAAGGTAAATTGAAATGTTTTTTTCTATGATGGGATTTTACTATAAGAATAAATATAGAGTTATATTTTGGATACAAATAAGATTTTATTATGGATTTATAGAAATTAGGGTTATTTATGGGAAATATTATCATATTTTGGACTATATATGATATGATATATATATACATTTTTTGTATAAGAAATTATGACTGATTTATGTAATTTGGAGATAAATGTTAAATTGATATCAGAAGTATATGTCATCAAATATTTATGATTTTTGGGTTTTCAACCTGACCTGAAATATTTTTGAAGGGTTTTAAGGTTAGTTACTTATAGAATGACTTATGTATAAATATTGATGTTATTGTTGAGGCTTTGGTTGTTATTATTGAGACTTTAGATATATGGAATAACTCATTATCATTTTTTGGATATTTTAGTTGATTAAAATTTTATTTTAGTTCTTCATGAAAAAAAACATTATGATCATGATGATGCACATAAAATAATGAAATTATTATATATAATTGTAAGAAATTATCTAAGTAGATTTTATCATATCTAAAATCCCAATGGTAAAGTAATTTACTAAATTCTAGAAAAATTAAGATAAATCTATTGATTATTATGTGGAATGTATCCACTAAACTACCAAGGAATATTTTTAGAAACTTTTCTGAAAGTATAATTATTATAGAGATATGTGTATAATAGGTTTTAAGGTCATAGGAGAGAAATTTAATCATCATCATAAAACAAGTATTTAATTTTTTTTTCCATTTAGTATTTAGTTTAAAAAACTAAAATTAGGTCGAAACAATTTCTATAGGGGAATAATTTAGTACCCCAATATTCTGGTTTATATTTTTCTAAATAACACTACATTTGATAGCATATATAACACATAACATCTATAATAAAAAAACCATGAAATAATATTTTTTAAATAAGACTATTATAACCTAGACATTGAATTATATGGTATATATTTGAGTAAGATCATTATGATGTATATTTATATATAATGGTATTAGTGAATACAAATGTATTGACTAATTCTTATTAAATAAGCACTCATTTTTTAGAAAAATCATTTTATGCTTCAAAAATATTTTTAATTTAAAAAATGGTATTTATTTATTTTTTGAAAGAATATTATAATTAATTTATACCACTTCTAAAAATATTATTTAATTAAAATGATACCATGTTTCAAATTGTCTTTTCTAAATTATGTCCGGGTAAATTTTTTGGATTTTTCTAAAAGGATTGAATTTTCAGTTACAAATGTAAAATAGTAATTTTATAGAAAGTTGTTTTTCTTTTCAATTATAAAAAACTTTCATTTTTTTAATTTTCATTGAAATTTGATTAATTAATTTTGATTTAAAATAATATAATTAATGTTCTTTAAATTGATATTTTTCTTAACTTTTATATAAAAACATTATTATACATTAAATGAAAACCGTTTTATTAATCTGTTTCATTTTTATTTTAAAAGTAATATCATTGAGTTATTATAATTGAATTTGATAAACTTTATTCTATATTTTCAATTACCATGTCTAAATTTGGTAAATTAGTCAAAAGAATCATAATAAATAGTAACAATTGTAAATTTTATTACCACAATAAAGGGTAAATTGGGATAACTAAAGTTAAAACTAAATTAAAATGGATTTAAAATCACCCTAACACGTTATTTAAATTTTTTTCAATGATTAAAATTCATAAACCCCTTCATATGTTGAAAAATATGGTATTTTTTGGATAAAAATAATGTATTATTGATCTGTTAAAATTTTATATTTGAACTAAATTACAATATTGCTATTTTTTAAAGTCAATTATGTGAGTAGTCCTGAGAATGACTTTAATGGTATCTTATGTGAAATACTATTCTTTTAAATGACATAAAATTAATAAGCATTATATTTGGAAATGTTAGTGCTATATGGTCTATAATATCATCCACATTAAAATTATGTGTAAATTTTTATTTTAAAGTAACTTTCTAGACCCCTAAAGTGTAAATAATTGGTAATCATGGTTATCATTAAATAGGGTTAATAGAGGGGTTTAAATTAGGAAGTAAGGGTTTAAACATTAACTAAACATGTTTAAATTTTATTGTATGAGATTGTTTCAAATTATCACTATCCTATATTATAAATATATCAATTTTTTACTACATGAAAATTAAATGTAGTTTATATTAATTTAATACTCTATTTAATTCTGAGGATGACCCTCCCCTCACTTATAAAAAGACTCCACCTATCCTCTATTTATTAGAATTCATGAGCCATGTATCTCATAAAAAACAAACCCAAATTCCTTCCCAACATTAATAACCTTGATCTAGATGATAAGGTATCAAAAATGTACCAACGTATAATTCTTAAGGTGTAAGCCAATGGGGGTTTTTAGAAGAAGCGATATAACTCTTAAATGAGTGTTTTCATTTTATTCCCTTATTTTACCTCATTAAAATATTATATAACCATGATTATATAATAACATAATTTTCTTACATATATTTAAATTTTATTAAAATAGAGAAACAATCCTTATTCATATCATTTTTATCTTGTGGAATATGAAAACATCGCTTGCGTGTACGTAAGACCAATCATCTCTACATAGTGGTGTATTTCATGTTTCATCAACACCTCATATGGATGATTTTTATCATGGATTTAATAAATATATATTATGATAATTACATGTATATGATTATTTAAATATAATATATCACTTACCTATTTACCCTTCCATCAGTTAAAAATGATAACATTGTTCGTGCTTATATGTGGACAACCACCTCCATGAAACGATGTGATTCATTTTTTATGTCCTTGTTTAAAGAATTATTTTAAATATATATATATATATAATGAATATATATGATATTTATATCAGGATTAACACTCTATATATTATTTAATCATAATAAATATTCAAGTACTGAAACTACTGAACTGAAATTTATATGGAAAATAAAATAGTTAACACTTAGAAAAGATGATTTTAATAAATAATTATTAACAAATGGGTGTTGAAATGTTATAAGTGGACCATAAATTATGTTTTAAGTATTTATATGGTTCTGGAATATAAATATGCTAAATTTAAATTTGTTATATAGGATTTTAAAAGAACTTATGATTCAATTTAGACTTGAGATAAGGTTTTATTGTCAAAATTTATCTTTTTTGGGACATATGTTATGATATGATCCTACCTTCTATTATGAGGTTTATATAATACCCATTTTAAATGTTATATCATATATAATTATTAAATAATTATATTTAATGTTAAAATTTATGTCATTTCATCCGGTGTGTTTTTATTCAAATGTTACCAAAGTAGTAAGGAATTTATGTTACAATATCATTTTATTTTAGGATTATTTTCGTTCAAAATTCATTTGGGAAAGTTATATTATCATAATATCATAAAACCAATATATTTTCTTCTAATATACTTATTTTTTGTTTTTAAATGTTTATTTTCCATTTATTAAACTTTTTGAATAAAAAATTGTAACGACCTGTGTTTTTGAACCAGACAAAATTCCAAAGGAATTTCAACTTTTTCATTTACTGGATAGGCTATTTTTAAAACTAAGCTGTGAAAAACAATTCAAGTGTTTTAAAATCTTCAAAATGTTGTTTTTTTGACTTGGGGGAATGATCGAGAGATCCCTTGGAGGTCTTGTCGAGTTCTGGGAGTATTGGGTTCTGGAAATCAAATGTTTAGAGGGTCTACATAGGGGGCACAGTTTTTCTAAAACTGTGTATCCCCCAAAAGAAATTGTGTGGCCCTGATCAGAGGTGCAGAAACACAATGCACAGGATGGACATGGTTTTTAAAAACTTTTCACCTAGACCACATGGTTTTTTCCAGTTATAAAGTAGCTCAACCCTATTTGCCTCATGGTTTTCAAGTAGTTTCTTCAACTATGAGGGAAAAACAATGCGAGGTGAATGCCTAGGCCGATGGTGTCGCACGGTTGGTGCACATTTTGGATAGCCGTGTAATCAAAATAGTGTGTTTTTTAAAAAAAATGAAATTAATTCATTTAAAATTAAAATAAAATTAAAACAAAACTTATGCAATACCCCCCCCCATATTACAATACACCCCCTCTTAGGGACCCATTGACCGTGTGAAACTCCAACCTCACAGCCTCCCCTAGTGTACTTGTTTCCACTGGATTTTCCTATGGTTTTTCACTTTATGTCTCAAGGTGAGACTTTCTCCTCCATTATCCTCCTTTTTTTGTGTTTTTACATTCTCCCATCACCCAATTTCAGTTCGTCTGAACCCTAGGGTTTTGGGCTACTCCATTTTTTTCTTCCATTGTTTGAGTGTGGGGTGAATCTCTTAAGAATCCTTCATGCATGTTTTGGTATCCACTGCTGAAGGCATAGTGGTTCGGAGAATTTCAATTTTACTCCACCATCTGAGGTAGGGTTTACTATTTCAATCTTGTCTAGCCTAATTATATTTTTGTTCTTTTAGTGGTTTTGAGTCCCTATTAATTTTTTTTATAATGTGTTTGGTCATCCTTGAGGTGGGTTCAATTCTCCATAGTTAAAGGTGACCTTCCACATATTCATAGATGGGAATATAAAAATTTATTTTCCTCCGTTATATTTATATTCACTCATGGAAGTGAATATATGTATACGGGGAAAGGTGTACTTATGTTTATATATGAAAAATGCATACAGGTGTAAGTGGAAATGGGTGTATGCATATAAGAGCATGTATGTAAAGAACCCCTTGTAAATTTTCATGATAATAAAAATATATAAATAGAGGCTAGGTTCCCTTATGTATATGTGAAGGTGCATATTCTCGGAGGTGGGAAGGAGTAGCTTTGAACTACCGATGTCAAAGTTGTCAGGTTCCAAGTGTTCGACTTGGTCAACTTTTTGAGGTAGGATCCCTTTCATTTTCCATTAAATTAAATAATGCATTAATTTATTTCCTTTTACACCTTCCTTCAAATTAAATTAGTGTCATATTATTTTATGATTAAATTATTCTTTAATTATAATAGAGTATAGTTCCTTAATGAAAATTTTAATATTCAAAATGACTTATTTGAAGAACAATGTCATGTTTAATAATAAAACCCCTCGATTGAGGTGCACTATATTCTAAACCAAAATTTCATTATTAGTGATATAAATCATTATTAGATTTTTTGTTTTTTTATCTATGCTTAAATTCCTTTATTTGATATATGAAATGTTTTTACATGGCCTCCATTCATGTTATTAAATATAACTTTCCCTTCTTTCGAAAATGAATAATTAGAACCAAGTACCTCCTAAGTGATTGACTAGATTTGTAAAGGGGATTAACCTTGTAGGTAATTACCTATCTAACCTTGTAACCTCCTAATCACCTCTCTGAAAATGGTAATTGAATTTCCATTTTTCTGATTAATTGGAATTCCATTAAATTAATTGTTTTAAAGCATAGGTATGACCATGACCTTTTTTGTAATTTAATGATCATGACCTATATGGATTGAATTGAATGTGTTTAATGAAATTAAATGTGAAGGGTGGAACATCCATGCCATTTGTTGAATTTTATGCTGGGATAATATTGTTATCTTGTTTTAGTTAAATTTCATTGATGACTTGTGATTCAAGAAATGTTAGTTCCCTATGTGTATGCTTGTATCTCATTTATTATTCAAGTGTTTAAATGATTATATAATTGTTTTAGTGGCTTTAATTATTTTTTATTCTCTTTAGATTTGATATTATACATGTACTTAGTGCCTCATTCCATTTTGTGGTTTGAATTTTGATACGGGGATTGCTTTATAGATTTTGGAAAGAGATGATTATTTGATGGAATCTGTATATATAAATTATTTCCTTGTGATATATTCCTTTCTCAATATGGCTCACTTGATACAGTATATGAGATAACATGGGTCATGTATTAAGGATTCCTTTAACAGAATCTCCATGTTTGGGTGGCTATGACTCGATGTGCCAAGATAGATACTTTAGCTTTCTACTGAGTGGTTTATTATACCCTTGAGTGACACTGGCTCCCTAGGGGAGAAAATGATGATGTACCCTTTAGAAATATGGATGTTACATGCCTCTAGTGATACTTGGTCCCCTATGTGCGATCCTTGGTATGAACACATAGTCACCATCCTTGAGTATTACAAGGGATGTCATATGGGTCACCTTGGACTGACTTAGTGGTATTGGGTTATATTGGATATTCCTATTGTGACCCTTGGGATTCTGTTTATATCACCTTGGAAAGGGTTAATAATCCACCACTAGTTTTAGAATATCGATGGAATGTATGTATGCTTCATTTTTCATGTCCATTGTATATATTTTTTTATCATTTTTATATATTCAATTAGTAGTGTGACCTCTAAGCTAAAGAACAAGGTTGGGGGCTTCTTCTTTACATTGGTAGATGCATTTTTATGTGCTAGTTTTTACTTTATGACTTTCACATGTACCTCCTTTCATATATTCAGCTTAGTCTAAAGAAGGTGGTATAGGATGGTTGTCTATTTAGGAACCCAAACCAAGTCTCTATTAATAAATTTTTTATGGCTCTATATTTATATTGTATGTCATGCGGTCCTTATTTATTTATTTCACAAAATGGATTGGGATAGACACAGTAGCTGATGTCTTGCTGCGATTTATATCTCACTCCCTATTCAAGTTCCATTTGGTACCTAAGTAGACTTATAGTTTGCAGATCTATGGATTCATTGATTGTGTTGGGCTATGTACTTGGGAGCTGGGGATCACATGACCCAGTTGGTGCTCGAGATTCTCATTAGTCTAGTCATTGGGTAGTAATTATTTTATTAAAATTTATTTATATTTTAATTCTTATTACTTTTACTTGTAGCATAATCTGTCATACATGCATCATTGTATGGTTTTCGTTGGCCTTTTTTACTCAGTTATATTATTCTTATGTTGTTGTTCTTTCTTTATTATTACATATATTGCTACTGTTTTTTTTAATATTATTATACCATTATGTGAATCTGATCTAGTTGGTATAGTCAACCAACCATATCATCAATATACCCTCACAACCAGTTATTAGCCTCAAGCATACGGTGATGCATGCTTCAAGGCTTGTGGCGACTATTCCAGCTACCTGTTTAGTTATCAGTCAGGCTGAGACATTGCAAAGTGGAATTGAGGATTGTATTTTTCTTTTTTTATTACTATTTTGGGCTAATAGATAGGAGACTAGGAATGTGTCAGCACTTGGTAAATAGTCATTTCTAGGACTGATCACACCACCCATAGGGAAATGACCAAGTGGCCAGGGATGGAATTTTTTTTATATTATTCGATGTTACAGTTGAATATGATTTCACCATGAGTGAATGGTTTAATTTCTACTAAATATTGATTTATTGATTGATTGAATTTATGGTATTTTCCCATGGACTTTTTTTTGAAATGATGTATCATTTCATGCATCATAGTATTCACATAGAAATTCACATTCCATGAACATTCCATTCCATGTAGATGCATTTGTAGCTTTCCTACTGTTTTGATTGAGTGACATGAATTCTATATCATGATTTTGTTTCCTAGAATGCCTCATTGTATATTTCATTCTTAGTTAATACCTTTTTATGTAATTTTTAAAATTTCTTACATTTTCCCTATGCTTTTGGGCTTGTTAGCATGTTTTATGTGTTTACTATTTGTTATAGCATGCTAGTTTTCTTAAATAAATGTTTAAATGGTTTTGTGGTATGATTTTATTGGTAGTGATTAAATGGGAGCTAGTTTCAATTTAAGCTGTATGGGTGCCTTATAATTGGTAAAAGGGGACCCTTATACTCGAACTGCCTCTTTAGTTTTAAAAATATGTTTATAAATTTTTTATAATGTATAGGCTACTAAAGGGAAAATTTTGAAATCATATTAGTTAGTAAATGGGAGCCAAATTCCAAAACTATAAAGTGTATGGGCACTTTATAAGATGGGTAATAAAAAACCATATAATCGGACAATCTTATATGACCTTGTTATATTTTGAAGTGGACATGGAATGTAAGAGTTCAATTTTAATTTGAAATGAAATTGGTTATTTCTAAAATGTGCAACTAGACCCATGTGGGTAAGTTTGGGCATGTTCTTTATGATATAACCCACCACGAGTGTTTTCATATTTCAATAAGTAATAAAATACTATTGGTTTTAATTTTAATGAACCTGGTTGGATTATCAGGACCTTTGTAGGTCACCTTATCAGTTAAAAAGGAATTTAGTTAATAAATTTCATAATTTACGATGGTATATCAGTAAATGTAAATGTTTAAAAATAAAGGTGATATAATTGGCTAGTTTTTCTTTTAGTTTATTTTTAAAATCAAGTGATTAAGGTTTTTGTTTTAAAATGGTACTTGATGTTGTATTTTAAATATTTTAAAATGTTTAAAAGGGTAAATGTGAAAAAAATTTAATGGTCTTAAAATGGAACCCTAAGTGGTGTCCTTCATTTAAAATCTCGTGTAAGGGAAGTTCGAGTTTCTTTACCTCTCCTTGGAACTGAACAGTTAGTGTTTTATGTATTCCTTTTCCATTTTATTAATGGCTTAAATTATAGTATTTTGAGTTTATTAACATTCTGATTAGTGTGACCTCATTATGGGTTGATTGTTTTTCTTTTGTAAGGGGATATTCTATGGTATTAATAACCATAGAACTTAAATTCGTTGCTAATACGGTGAGTTTCATTGTCATTTTGTGTCATTTGGGTGTTTTTGTCACTAGTAAGACTCTTTTAGATTCAAAATTACACCCTTATTATAATTTTTTCATGTTCTTATAGACTATTGTTATGGGTGTGAGCATCGGCTAATACTTGGTTTCTATAGGTTAGACATTCCTCGGGTATGGTCAACTACTTTTTTGGTCACTTAACCCTTTCTTCTTCCTCAGTGAAGGATGACTTTGTATGTCATCATCCATATTAATTTTCATATGGGTAAATATAAATTTTTGTTAAATATCTTGTACGAGTTATCAAATACCTAAATTTATAGGGTGGGAAGCCTATGGATAGTATTGAGGATGTGTTGTATTACTTCTAAACCTTAGGGAAGTATGTATTGGTGTATGTGGTACCCATCGAGTTATTAAATGTTGTAAAAAACTGGTTGATTTTGGAAGAATCATTAAGCCTTGTGCAATTGAGTTTGGTATCAGGTTATATCTATAGTAGGGTGACCTAGGTATTAAAGGAATCAAGTTATTCCCAATTCTTGGGATGAACTTTCAACAGACTCATGTGTTTTGACATGCCAGTCAGTTTGATTTGGTTTACGTGCCAAATGATTAAACATTTTTTTAAAGAGAGACTAATCTATCACACTTATGAATATCTAGTCAATCACTTCCTTAAATTACTATGACACTCCTAAAGTGGGTATAATTTTGTCAGTTCTAGTGGAATACATGTCCTTCCTAGTACAGGGAACACATCCAAATATGTACATTTGGAAATGGACTATCTTTCTTGAATTCCTTTGAGGCTTGAAATATTTACATCATGTCAGTTCATGTGTGGAAGAATGATTTTGATGTTGTTGTAAGTGTATGAAACCCTTGAAAAAAACCATTGGTCTTGGATAGACATTGGTGGTTGATATTGAAGGAGAATGGGATGCCTCTGGTGGTGAAGGCATGTGATCAGTTTGTGATGATGTGTCAACGGGTTAAGATGAGTTCTTTTCAAGGAGTTGACTAGGATTGGTTTAACCATTATTTATCCTTTTGATATTTCTAGTAATATTTTAAATCCTCTTACTGTATTATGTTAAGAAAAGAGAATATCCTCTATCTTGACATCATTATTGATTCTCTAAGAGATTGTCGATCTTACACTAAACCGAATAATTAAATTATTTTGGGCTTGTTTTCGTGTTTTTCTATGTATTTAATTTGAATCATGGTTCTTATCGAGGATTTTTTAGTCCTAAGTCATCATTGAGTTCCCATTTATTAAATTATTAGATGGAATTTTAGAAGCCACCTGTTTTCTATGACTCAACCTCCAGAAAGATTCCACTCTATGATCATTCAAGTATTGGATGTGGATGTTTAGTCTTGTGCTAATATCTCACTTGTAATCATTGTGTATGAAATAATTGGGTTAGATCCTTGTACTCCATTCATTTGAATCATAGGTTTTCCTGGAATTTCTGTTGTGCTCGGAGGTGAAGATTAAAAATTGGTGGTGATTCTAGTGGGTTGGATCTATATTATACCTCTATTTGTGTTGTGGTGAGACAATTCTAAAATTTTCAAGTGACTATTTGAACAAGTAAATCATTGTAATTCATGTATTGAATTTGGTGTATGTGATTGTGGTGAATGTGAGATACCTTGAGAGAAGGCCTAGCAGTTCTTTTTTTAAAATGATATCTGCCTAAGTTGAGTGTCTTCTTGAACAGTCGGCTGGAGTGGCTCGACTAGTTGTCTATATTACTCTATGAAGTAGTTAGTGAAGGACCATTTCTGGCATGCCATCAGGTGTAGATGAGTGCAGTTTGTATTGGAATGAGATTTTCATCAGAAACTATATCAATAAATGAGTTCCTTTGGGAATAGATTTTTGATCATTTAAAAATCATGTCCATATCTGTAATGACCCAAAGTTTCATTAATGTGAAATCCCTCTTGATCTTATTAAATGTATCTTTATATAATTTTTTTTTATAAAATTTCAACTTCATTGGTTTTATGATAAGAATTGTGACCGTTACTTTTATAGCCGTTGAACAGTGATCACATTATTAGTATAAATATAGGGCTTTAACACATCCAATTTTTACATAGACAAAGGAAGTGATGGCCTCATCCAGTAGAATTGCCTCATACTAAGCCCATTTATCAGAGCTCGGAAAAGAGGTGGTGTCCTTGGGATTTGCTCTTGACCAAGCCCAAGCTGAGCTTCACCATGTCAAGCTCGAACGGGACTGTCTACGGGAGAAGTGGAAGTTGATAGAAATTACCACTCGAGCGATGTTATCCGAGCCACCCCAATAGTCTGTCACCATTGTACACCTTACCCTTAGGTCTTATGCGACTGTTTTAACGGGTTATGTAACAAATTTATAGTACTATGTTCATGTACATTATTTTTTTATATAATAATGAATATAATTTCTTGTCATTATTGCTACATTGTAAATAGTTTTTAAAGTACAAATGGTGTTTTTAGTTATTATTTAATTAAAAATCTATTTTATTAAATTAAAGGATTTTTAAATTAAATAATAATTTAATAAAATATCATTGTTATTATTATTAGATTAATTTTATTATATATAAATTATCATGTAATTTTATGAATGCAATTATAATTTTTATTAAGATTTGAAAGCCATTTTTTTCAAAACCCGTGAATTTTTTATAAATGTCAGTTTTTATTTTAAAAGTGAAAATTAACATATTTAGAAAGTTATTTATATAAAATAAATGTTATTTTTGGAATTATGACGTCAAAATTATCCAACGGTGAATTTTTCATAATTTTCTGAGACAGTCAAATTTTTGAGTAAAAATTAAATACTGTTTAAATATATAATGTGTTTTATGACATAATAATGACCCAATAGTGTTGTAATAAAATACTATAATCTTTATTTTCGGCCTATATATGTTTTACCATTAAAATAATGTGATTTTGGGTTTGTTTGGATTACTTTTCAAAGCATTAATGGACCCCTGAAGACTTATTAAACACCTTGTCTTTTTAAATTAATTTCCATGGGAGTGTGACTCACCTCCACATAATCAACACTAATATTTTAATAATTTCGGACCTTGGCCTTATAAAATATTATTTTAATATTCTCTTTTCCAAAAACCATGGGCAAAAACTATGGTATGGTTTGTGGTTTGGATTAATTTAATATAAGGGGTCCCAAACCTAAATAATAAAGAATTCCCTCACCTTTCCTATTTAAACCCACCCAAGCTCCCACTTCCTCCTCACTAAAATCCTTTGGAGTTCGTATAACCTCTTCCCTACTCTCTATAGAATCCTACCAAGGTTCCGCAAGATCCCAAGAAGCCTCTCACAAGCCTCTCTCTAGCCTTTGGAAGCACACTTCCAAGTAAGGGTTTTTTCTTCCATCCTCATTTTTGTCCAATTTTCTTTAAGTTGTTTTGCCCTTTTAATTTCAATTATGAATTTTGTGGTATGGTTTCTCACTGCCCTCATACTTCCCTCTTTATTTTTTAATTATGTGAGACCCTTTCTCTCTCATTAAATGCCTCCCATGTACAACTGTTACTATGCCGAAATTCCGAAAGGAACTTCTCTCTCCTCTTTTACATTCAAGAAATACTTTTGTATCATGAATCTAAATTCCATTAAAATTGTTGGAACATGTATCTATATGAACTCCTTGCTGTAAATTACATGTAAATATGATGAGGAACCCCTTTCTCTATCATAAACCATTTTTATGAATTCTTATGTCACGCCGTTACGCTGCCGAAATCGCACCGATTTTCTAAGCCAATGTCATTGTATAGTGAATATCATGCTCATTTCTCCATCAAGGGAATTCACCTTTATGAACATTTACTTATTGATTGTAAAGTCTCATTTGTGAATTCCACATTCCTTTATCATGGAATAAATTATTATGTTTTATGAATCCATGTTTTATGATCCATGTGGCACACTTATGCGTGAAATGAAATGTTTAAGAAGGGTGTGCCCTTATAGCGCTCCAATGCATTGGGTAAAGTATAGTATCATGATACATCATGTGAAATGAGTGTTGACTCATTCTAATTCAAGTTAAATGAGGGTTTACTCATGCTTCATGTGCAATGTGGATTTACTCATGCTCCATATGAAATGGGCCTTGGCTCATGCTAATTCCATGTTAAGTGTTGTTGCCACATTTCCATGTTATGATTATCATGTTTTATCATGCCTTTATGTTCATGTTTCTCTTGTGCTCTATTGATATTCCTAATTTCTAACATGTATTTTACTCCTCATGTTATTCCATTTGTCTTCCCTTACTGGGCTTTATAGCTCACCCTTTTCTTATGCATGTCCTCAGGTTATCCCACGCAATGCTAAGTACGAGGGAATGTAGTGGTCATGTAAAAGAAGTTTTAAATAAAGATGTTGTATTTCATGTTTTAAGTTTTTATTTAATGATCCTAATCCTCAAATACACTAAACCTCTTGATCTTCCTTGTTGTATGAAGTGAATTTTTATGTAGGAAATCATGTTTAAGTTGTAATAAAAAGCAGGGTTGTCATAAGATCACTTGAATGCTGAAGGGTGTTCTTTGAAGGCAATTCCAACATTAGAGGTGACATGGCTTGAAATTGGCCCCTTATAATACTAAAACCAATGGTGGGGAACACCATTAGCTAAAATCACGAAGAGATGATGAAATGACCATTTCTCTATGTAGATGGTATCGAGTAAGAAAGGTATCATTATTTTAATCATAAATTGAGTGTTGGAACAAGTTTTAAAAGCTTCAGCATTGTATTCTTAAGAAGTTCTCAAAGGTACATTGGGTGTTTAGAAATGTAACATGACCATTTGAACGGTACTTCACAACCCTTATACGTTGGGTAATGTTTTCATTGTTCATGAATAATTCTTGAGTATAAGAAGTTCTAAGGTGTGGAGGTTCTAATGACCTGTGTTTTTGAACGTGATGAAATCACAAAAGAATTTGAACTTTTACATTTACTGGACATTTCTTTAAAAACCAATCTTCATAATGAAATTATAATTGTCTAAACTCTTCAAATTATTGTTTTTTAACTTGGGTGAAGGCTCGAGAGGTCCCTCGCAGGTCTTGCTGAGTTCCAGGTGTTCTGGGTTTCAAAAATAAAACTTTTAGAGGGTCTTCATAGGGTGCATGATTTTTATGAAAGTGTGTGTCCCCCAGTAGAAATTGTGCGACCTTGATTAGAGGAGTAGAAACGCCTTGCACAGGTTGCGCATAGTTTTTCCAAACCATTCACCTATCTTTAATGGTTAAATCCAGTGAATAAGTACCTAAACTCTATTCACCACACATGTTTCGCATATTTTGGCTAGCCATGAAGGAATAATCATGTGATGTGGATCCCTATGTAGAATGTGTCGTAATTTTGGCACACAGTTTGGCTAACCGTGTGACCCAAACCATGCGGTTTGTTTTTTTAAAAGAAATTAAATTATTTAAATTAAAATTAAAATAAAATTAAAACAAAAAAATTATAAAATCCATCCCCCCTCTATATCATGATGCACCCCACCCCTGGGGCTCCCCTTGACCACACTCAACACCCTCCTTATATCCTCCTTCAGTGCACCGATTTCCAATATATTTTCCTATAGTTTATCAATTAATGTCTCATGGTAAGAAATTCTTTTCCTTCTTATTCTCTTTTACTATAGTTTTCCTCTCTTCTATCACATGATTTTAGTTCATCTGAAACTTAGGGTTGAAGGATAATCTATATTTTTTATTTTATTCCATTGTTAGGGAGTGTGGTGCATCTCCCGGGACTCCTTCGTATATGTTTTGGCATCCACCGTCAAAGGATAAGTGGTTTGTAGTGTTTTGGTTTTCCACCATCATCTAAAGTAGGTTTTAATTCCATTATCTTATCTAATATAATTATATTTTGGTTCTTTTAGTGGTTTTGAGTCCCTAGTAATTTTTTGTAGTGCGTTTGGTTTTCCTTGAGGCGGGTTCGAGTCTCTAGAGTCAAAGGCGACCTACTGTGTATGCATAGGTAGGCATATAAAAATTAAATTTCTCCCATTATATGTATATTCTCCCATGGTAGTGAATATATTTATATGGGTATTGGTATTCTTGATTTTATATATGAAAAATGCATACATGTATTAGTGGAAACATTTGTATGCATATATGAGCATTTATGTAAGGATTACCTTGTACATAATTATGGACATGAGAATATCTAGGTGTTCTTATATATATGTGAAGGTGCATATTCTCATAGTTAGTAAGGAGAAGCTTTGAGTTTCCAATTTCAAATTCATCAAGTGTCAAGTGTTTGGCTTGGTCTACTTCTTGAGGTAGGATCCCTTTTCTTTTCCCATTAAATTAAAGAGTGCATTAATTGATTTATTTTCTCAATTTCCTTATGTTTAATTTATGTCATATGGTTTTTAGATTAAATACTTCTTTAAATTTAATTGATTATGATTCCTGAATGAAATTTTTAATATGCTAAATGCTTTTTTTTAAGAACAATGTAATGTTTTTATAATAAAACCTGTTTTTGAGGCACATTGTCTTATAAACTACCAAGTATTTATTAGTGATATAAATCATGATCATATTGTTTAATTATTTTCTTTTATTATTAAATGTATAGATTTTATTTATCACATGTTTTTATATGACCTTCATTCATGTTATTAAATGGAACATTCCCTCCTTTGAAATTGTCTAATTAGAACAAATCACCTCCAAAGTTCTTGACTAGATTTTTAAATGGAAATACCCTTGTAGGTAATTTCCCAACAAACCTTGGCAGCTCCTAAGTTCCTCTCTGAACCCAATAATTGAATTTTCACATTTTTTCTGATTAAACGGAATTTCATTAAATTAAATGGTTTGAAGTGGAATGGAAATTAATTGGGTGGTACGCCCACACCCCTTGTTGTAATTTAATAAGCACAGATTATGTGAATTTATTTTAATGTGTTGAATGAAATGAAATTTGAAGGGTGGAACAACCATTTTTTTGTTGAATTATATACTTGAACAAGCTTGTTAGCTTATTTTATTTAAATATCATTGATGATATGTGATTTGTGGCATGTTAGTTACTTATTCCTATTTGTGTATCTCACTTCTTATTCAAGTGATTAAGTTATTATACCATTTTTAGTGTCTTTAATTATATGGTGTGCCTTGTATCTTTGAGATTATTTATGTTCTTAGTGCCTCATTCCATTTTATAGTTTGAATTTTGGTACATGGATAACATTCTATAATTTAGCATGAGATGTTTATTTGATGTCATCTATTTATATAAATAATTTCCTTAAGATATATTACTTGCTTGATATGGATCACTTAATATGGTCTAGGAGAGAACATGATTCCCATATAACATATTCCCTAGATGGAATCACTGTGCTCGGGTGCTTATGACTCGTCACACAGGAAGTTATACTTTGTCTTGCAAAGTACGGGTTTGTTGGGAAATTACTTATACTCACAAGTGACATTGGATCCCTAGGGGAGAAACCAAGTATGGACATATTAGAAAGATGGTTTTTTCATGCCTTTGATGATACCTAGTCCCCTATGTGTGATCCTTGGTATGGACTGAGATTCACCATCCCTAAGTGATATAAGGGATGTCATATGGGTTTCCTTGGACGAACTCAGCGGTATTAGGTTATATTGTATGTTCCTATTTAAACCCTTTGGATTCAATTTAGATCTCCTTGGGTGAGATCGAGACTCCACCACTGGATTTGATGTATCGATGCAATTCATGTGTGCTTCATTTTTCATGTACCTTTTATATATGTTTTAGCATATTTATATATCGACATGATAGTGTGACCTCCAAACAAATGCACAGGATTGGGGACTTCTTATTTACATTGGTACATGAATTTTTGTTAGTTTGTACTTTATGAATTGCAAAGTACCTTCTTTCATATATTTGTCTTAGGCCAAAGTAGGTGGTATGGGATGGGTTTCTGTTTAGAAACCTAGACCTAGTTACTGTAATTTAATTTGTTATCTCTCTATATTTATATTTTATGGAACACAATCATTGTTTATTTATAGCATAAAACGGATTGGTCTAGACGTCATGGGTGTCGACCTACTAAGATATATATCTCACAACATTCTCTGGTTCTATTTGGTAACTGAGTAGACTTCATTTTCATAGGACTATGGATTCATTGGTTATGTTTGTTGTGTACTTAGAAGCTAGGGAGAACATGACCAATCTATTCCTCAAGATGCTCATCGGCCTAGTCATTGGGTATTCATTCTTTTATTATAGTATATTGAAATTTTTAATTATTATTTCTTGTTCTAGTAGCATCATCTATCATACATGAATCAATATATAGTTGGATTTGGATGTTCTTACTCAGTTCTTATATTATTATTCTGTTGTTTTTATTTCATTATTATTTTTTCTTCCACTACGATTTTTTGTTTTAATAATATTATGCCACTGTGTGAATCTAATCTACATGGTATAGTAATCCCACCATACCATCAATAGAGCCTCATTGTTAGTCATCATCCACTACCGTATGTGGAGGCATTCTTGACTCCATGTAGCGACCGATCCGTTTATTGGTTTAGTGGTCATTCAGGCCATGACATTACAAAAATAAACAAGTAAGTTAACTATATGGGACTTTCTTTCAGAAATATTATTTTTATGTTTTCCTTCCAAATCATTTTTTTTCCTTTTCTATATTTTCTTTAAAAAAATTCAATAATATTTTTACTATTATCCTAAGATCTATAAATTTCATTTTTACCCATTTTTTAATTTTTATTAAATGTTTTAAAAGGTATCTTGTTTTCATTTTATGAATGAAGTAATTTTTACCAAATTTGTGGAAAAAAATGTCTATTTTAATATACACTGTATGAATTACTTTTCCCACTATCATTAAAACTATTTAAATTAAATTTTTATTTACAAATTTCCATTCCTAATTTCAAAGAAAATATTTTTCTAACTATTTTGGGAATTTTTATTTAAAATTATATCAAAAGAAAATAGTATTATTTACTTAAAGGAATGAAATGAATTTTGAAAATGGATTTTTAACACCAACCTTAAATGAAAAAATAATTAAGTTATTATTTATGTATTGATTATATTTTATGTTATATAATCTTGGTTATACTAAAAACCATAATTTTGGATGACTCAATTGTCTTCCTTTACAAATAATGGATTATATATTATTTTGGGATCATTCAATTTATTTTGATGATGTTCTCTATCACTCTCTATTATTCATTGGATGTTATTTTTATCCTTTATGCCCATATTTTTAATATCATGGATGAATTAATAATTGGTTTTATTAATTTATGATGTTTCAATTGTATATCATTTTTATATAATGTATTGGTTTAAGGAAGCTTATTGAGTAAGTTATTTCATTCTCTAAGAAAATATTGATGTTTCATATTTTTAATTCAATATGGTTAATTTTTGACTTATTAAGTATTTTTGAATTAATTTTATTGATTATTTAAAATTTGGGGAATGAATATGACATGAAGCTGACCGATGGGTCCCAATTATAGATAGTCACTTGATGCATCGATAGGTCTCATGAGACAAAAAAGCTGGCTAAATTAGATGGGTATTTCATTTAAACATACAAATTTATTGAGAATGATGTCAACGTTGAGTGGACTTGATGGTAAGATTCAGGATATATTTTTCGAGAGGACTTAATTAAATGATCACGAATGTATAGATTTATGCATTTCATTTTGTTAGAATTTAGTTTCAATTATCCAAGTAATTTCTATGTTGATATTATCCAAGGATGTTCATTGAACTATAATTGTTGATTGATTTACATTTGTTTCAATAATCCAGAATTTCTTATTGGTTATACATTATTTACTCGTGATAAATTACACTGTACATATCCCTTATTGAGCATTTGATTTTATCCTTTATTTTTTTCCCCGTGATAGGAAGACATATATTTTGAATTATTTCTAGGATGAATGAATGTTTATTAGGTTATTTTTCACATTTCTATTGTAATATGGGAATCAAGTATAAATATAGCTCTTCAAGACTGCCAAACTACTCTTTCTTGGGTGGTATGTTCTCTCATATCATACAAAAATGTAATCAATAAGCACTGAACATGGGATACTAGATTTAGGTGTTATAAAAAACCTTGGTGGGAAAAGAAAAATATATTCAAGGATGATAAACCATCATTAATGAAGATGATAATTATTATCAACAATGATATACATTTTATGATGGTGAAATTCGTCAAAGAGTAAGATTCAAATCAAAATTAAATTTTTACCATGAGATAAAGTTAAAATACCATGAAATAAAAATATCATAGTTAAATAAACCAATCTTGGATATTAGAAGTTTAATAAGATGTATTATATCTTAATTAATGGAGTTGAGTTAACAAAAATACATATGGTAATGGTAAGGTGTGATTCAAATAACATAAGAACAATACTATGAAATAGACAATAAAATATAAATAAATGAATGATGTTTATTATACATGATGGTAAAAGGAAATAGAATACACTATGTAAGAGAAATGATGGTGCACAATATCAAATATATCTCACGGATTTGAAAATGAGATGAATAATCCCTTACCTTTATTAATGAAATCCACTAAAGCAAATGCATATGAAATATAAAAAAATAACTATTGTAATCTTACAATTTATAATCTTATCAATATCTTTAACTTTTTATAAACATGATTTTTAATTATTCTCTACATTTTTATATGTTACTTATTATATGTTTTCAATATCATGTGTAAGTTATATAGATCATTTTGAACTAATTTTCTAATATCAAGGTTTTTCTTAATTATTCTTATAAAGTGTATCATTAATAGATTATATAAGATGTAACACCCTGAAATTATAAATTAAGAACATTGTATTTGATATTGTGCATGAAAAGAAACACCAAGAACATAAGGAAATATAACATCTTGATACTTTACAATATATTTAAAATTTTAAATAAATATAACCTATGATATAGCTTGCAATGAATTCAATAATGGGTTATCTTAAATCACATACAATAATGAGTTTCTTCAATATCTTTCATTACACATAAGACTGAGTTTTACTGGACAAAAAATATATTATTAAAAAATTATTATTTAACATAATAAGATATAACCTAGACATTAAATTACAGTTATGAATAGGGTTAACTAACATATGAAAATATATAGTTGAATTCAATGGATACCAATTAATTATAAATGAATATAAGAGCCAATTGAATATAATGGGGATATTTTTATTTTTATGCTCACAAAGTTGTTTTATCCAAATAAATTAAATTATGGTTTATAATTTTAAAATACATTTTTATTTAAATATTTATAAATATTTATTTTTAAAATTGATTTATTATATGTAAATAAAAGAAAAATTTATTATTTTTAATTATAAATAAAACTATAATATTGAAAATGATGAAATTTTAAAACCATAACATATATATGAATGTAATCCATGAGAATAAATTCATTCTCTATTAAAAATTTAAAAGAATACCCTCTTAAATTTAGCTGAAATGTAATGCCCCGACCCAATTTACCCAGAGTGGTTGAATTATTACATAACATTGGCATGATCACAAGGGATCAAATCCTGGAAGACCAATCATTTTAGTAGGCTTGTAAGTATTAGATACATACATAAGTTTTACATTACATTTTGAAATTAAAACAACAAAATTGTGTCTCATTTTAACACCAGCATCTCCCTTAGACTATCCCTGAAGGTCAGTCATTATATATTTCTTCGCATCCAAGGAAAAATAAAATATATAAAGGGGTGATCTCAGGTGCGCAGTAAGGATAACAATATAGTGAAAATATTCATAAATAAGCATAAACATTTAAGAAAATGTATAAGACTAAAAGGAATTACTTTTAAACATAAACTTTAGAATAATATGGAAAATATAAATCAAATAATTTCATTAAATTATTCACTTAGATATTCTACTATTCTAATAATCACATGTAATATCAATAGAAATTTTCAATATGATGGAATGCATAATGCTAGACTTCATAACCACATAGTCAAGGCCTCGTGCCAATACTAAAAATAATATTTTTTCAAGACCTTGTTCCATGACACTAGTTTATCTCATGAGACCTATTGATGCATCAAAGAGCTATAGCAATCTCCACCCATACCTTACTAAGTCCAATGCATTCCTCATATGAAAATGTTGAAACATAACATAAACATTTGTATTAAAACTAGCATATGAAATGTCAATAATTTAACCATAAAATAAGAATGGTATAAAAATAGCACATCCATGGTCAAATATATCACAAATACTTCAATACAATATGTAAGGTTGTATCATAATAAATCAACTTCAAACAAGTGTAAAATCCATCAAAGGATGTTTATATAGATGAAATCAAAACTATTTGTGACGAATATCTCTTTCTATTTAGAAATCATTCCAAGGTTACATAATTATAAAAGAAAACATTTATTTTGAAAACATTATTATAATATTGTAAGGGAAGCTTCAATGTTTTTATAACGGTGGAAAATAGACGCACTCGTTGTATAAGTTAAAAAACTCTCTTACCTTAATCTGTCAAAAAGGTCACAAAGTACCCTGTTTGGAAAATGACAAAAAGATTCCTTTCAAACCATTTTATAAAAAGTCAAAAAAGGGTAAAAATGAATTTAAACCATAGTATAGTAAATAGTAAAAAAATTGAAATACATTTTTAAGAAACATGGGTGTGGATGATAAAGAGGTCTCAATAGATACTCACGTATAAACATCCTCAGATAATGAAGACATTGGAGAATTAACCCTTAACGTAGACTTTTCCATGATAGAGGGTACTTTAACCTCCTATATAATAGTTAAATAATTTTTATTAAATTATACAAGAACCATTGACATAAATATGATATCATATATGATCTTTTAATATTTCTTTGTTAATAATATTTCAGTAGTATCATCGTTTTAGGTGTTAACTGATTTGTTTCCCTTTATATGATCGATTACGTAAGCCATGTTTTTTATGGATATGAATATTTTATTAATATACAGAATTATATTAAGTTATTAAAAATTATTTTTAATTATAAAATAAAAATTATTCTTTAATGGTTATGATAGGGAATGAATTTCATCACGTTTGTGGTGACGATAATCTGTACGTATGCACGAGAAAAAATATCATTCTATTGATGGTGAAATCATATGTAATTGGATGGTATATCATATATAAAGAATCATTAACATGTTATATTTATTATTTATATCAGTTATACTCATTATTATACCCATCCAAAGAATGAACTGTTTGAATAACAAAATACACCATGGCGTGGAGACGGTAAGTCGTACATACGCACGTATGGTGACATGTCATTCATAGGATGGATAGAATAATGAATATAGTTGTAACATATTTATAATAACATAAAATTATGTATAAGGTACTGGAGTTATTATTTTGGTATGGAAACAACAAATAAAGAGGAATTGGAAGAAGAAAAGAACTTTGAAAGAGGTGGTGAAATTATTGCTTCTTCTTTGGGTGTTTCCTTTTGAGTTGATCAAAAGGGCTGCCTAGGTTTGATTTCTGATCAAAGTAAGGAATCTAGGTAGAATTTAGGGTTGTTGGGAGGATATTTTAGAAGGTTTTTCCAAATCCAAATGGCTTTGGATGTGTGATTTTGAGAGAAGAGGAAGTACCCTTTTATAAGAACGGTGGGGGTCATTTTAGGAAAATCTTGAAATATTATTTTATTATACAATAATATTCGGTTTATAATGGCTCCAAAATGACTTATTTATATTATAATGTGGGGATGGGTTGGAATCCTCTCAAACAATAGGTTTTAGATAGGTTTATGTCACCTTATTAACCTTATCTTTTAGATTTAACTCTTAGTTAAATAGTTTAACTTTTACCATGCATTCTTGTATTATAATAATAAATGGTTAATAAACAAACTATAAAAATCCAATAGAACCCCAAGTGGTTTATTATTGATATATATAACCTTATATGTGTCCTTTTTCCTAAAATTATATTCTTAGAAATATTATATCAATTAACAATGTAGTGTTTGTTTTTAAAATGCATTTGTGTCAATTTTGACACTATTTGGTGTTTTGTTTTTGTAAAAGTCATAAAAACTTTATGACTTTGAACAAAGTTTATTTAATAAATCATAAAATGTAATCTAAACCTATAAAATTAGTGTAATTTATCAAAAGTCTCAATTTATAATTATATTAGTATTTATAATATCAATATTTTAATCATTCAATAATAAGGTAATTATTGCATCATCAATGTGTCATAAATAAATTTAATTATTTAATGTCTAAAGATTATAAATAAAATACCATTATATAGGAAATATTTTTATATTTATAATTAATATTTATAGTCGAATTTATATTATGAATAAGCCTATATTAAAAATGTTTTAGTTATTAAACTTTGAATTAAACACTTTTAACTCTTTTTTAAATAAAATAATAATAAATGTCCAAATCTAATCCAAGTGGACCAAAAGGATCAGATTATATTAATGAGGTTTCTTTTGGTCAGAATACTTTTATCCAATATAATTAGGACATGTGTTTGGATAATTATAATATCATTTTGTACCATTAATTACCCTATTTTCTTTTAACCGTGGTAAATAAAAGTCAAAAGTTACTATTCAAAAAAAATATTTTCATCTTATTAAAACACATTTCACTTACTGATGTAAATTTTTTCTCTTTGATTTTTAAATTCAATTCATAGAAGCAGTAAAATCATGTTTTATGCAAATTTTCAAATATGCCTAGAAGGTGGGTAAAAGATGGTAAAAAGTTCAATAAAATTTTATACATCTAATCTTATTATAAAATGACTCCAATTAATTATATTGAACTTATATAGGTATTATGTATCTATTTTGACTTAAAATAAATTTAAATAAAATAAATAATTATTTAAATAAAAATTCGGTTTAAAACAATTACGTAGTGTTTTTCACTATTCATCAAAAATTTAATGTTTTTAGAAAAATACAAAAAATTCACCCTAAACTAATTTTGATATTCCAAACCCAAAAATGAAGTCTATTTTGAAAATTAAAGTTTATGAAATTTCAAAAAGTGGGTACTACTACTTGTAACTACTAGTTTGATTTATCGTGGTGTGCTAAAACTCAAGTTGCATATAGCACAAGCTATTGCATTATTCAAAGGGAAATGTACCATGGAAGATTGGGGTGTCACATTCTCCCCTCCTTCAAATAATTTCATCCTCAAAATTTCTAGAATATTACTGCATAAAAAGATTCAAGTGGTTCTTCATCATTAGTTCCTTGGGTTCCCATGTTCCATCTTCCATCTTATGATTTCTCCATAGAACTTGTACAAGACGAGTCGTCTGGTTTCTCAACACTTGTTCTCTAGTATCAAAAATCTCGACAGACTCTTCATAATAAGACAGATCACATTCCAGTTCAATTTCCTCATAGGTGAGTACATGCATTGGGTCTGGCATGTATTTTCTCAACAGTGATATGTGGAAGACATTATGAACATTGGAGAGACTTAGAGAATTGCCAAATGATAAGCTACAAATCTAATTCATTCTAGAATTTCAAAAGGTCTGATGTACCTGAGACTTAAATTACCCTTATTACCAAAATTTCTAACACCCTTCCATTGAGATACCTTAAAGAAAACATTATCTCCTACTTGAAATTCTAAGTCCTTCCTTTAGTTATCTACATAGCTCTCTTTCCTACTTTGAGATGCTTTAATGTGGGTTTGGATAATATTCACCTTTTCCATTGTTTCCTTAAAAAGTTCTTGCCTACGAGTTTTCTTTCACCAACATCATCCCAACAAGTTAGTGTGTAATATCTCTTTCTATATAACGCTTCATATCGTTCCATATGAATACTTGAATAGAAGCTATTGTTATCGGAAAATTCTACCATAGGTAAATACTTATCCCACATACCTTAAAAAGAAAGGGGGAAATATCTCAACATTTCTTCTAAGGTTTGAATTGTCTGTTATTATTGTCCAATAGTTTGAGGGTGGTAGGCAGTGCTCAATTGAATTTCAGTATCCAAGGACTTTAGAATACTTTTCCAAAATCTTGATGTAAAATTGGGATCACGATCAGAAACAATCAATTAGGGTACTCCATAAAGTCTTACAACTTCATTAATATATAGTTTTTCTAAACATTAAAGTGGTAAATATTCTCTTATCGCAAGAAACTGTGCTGACTTGTTAAGATGATCAATGATGAACCATATTGCATCATTCCTTCTAGGATTGTTTGGTATCCCCATGACAAAGTCCATTGTAATATCATCCCATTTCCACTTAAGTATGATAAAAGGTTGCATTACTCCTCTAGAATGATGTCTTCCAGCCATAACATGTTGAAAAATCATACATCTTGACCCATAATCTGCAATCTGTCTCTTCATGTAGTCCCACCAAAAATGTTCCTTCAAATATTTATACATATTAGTTCTACCAGGGTGTGTAGAGAAATTGGAGCTATGAGAATCATCCAACAATTCCCTTTTTAGATCAGGTATGTTAGGAACACAAATTCTCTTCCCAAATTTCAAAATTCCATATTCACATATGATGTCAATCAATCTACCATCATTCACAGCTTTAATTTTCTTTTAAAACATCTCATCATCAGTCTGAGAACTTTTTATCCTTTATAGTAAATATGGTTTGGCAACCATTTGAAAAAGTATTTATGTTTCACCTTCCATGGTTATTCCCATATCCATATTTACAAGATCCATGAAAATAGGATCCCTTTCTACTCTAATATTATTCAAAACACCGTGATCCTCTTTAATCAAAGAATTTTCCACCTTATTTGCCTTCCCCATGTGTTAGTCTATAGTGCAATCATAATACTTGAGTAGATCAAGCCATCTCCTTTGCCTCATGTTGAGTTTTTTTGTGAGAAAATATACTTTAATCTCTTGTGATCGGTATATATCTCACATTTTTCACCATAGAGATAGTGTCTCCAAATCTTCAAAGAAATATTACAGCTGTTAACTCAATATCATGAGTGGGATAGTTTTGTTCGTGAATTTTTAGTTGTTGTGATGCATAGACAATAAATGTATCATTCTGTATATGGACAAAATCAAGTCCTTTCTTTGAAGCATCACTATAAATAACAAAACCATTATTCCCCATTGGTAGAGTCAATATAAGAGCATTGACTAATCTTCTCTTCATTTCTTCAAAACATTATTCACACTCTTTTTTTCAAACAAATTTAACCCCTTTACGTGAGAACTTGGTTAATGGGTTATCCAATCGAGAAAAATTATGGATGAAGCACTGATAATAACCTACTAAACCAATAAAACTGTGTACCTCAGTTATACTCATCGATGATGCACATTCTTGGATTGCCTTATTCTTTTAAGGATCGACATAGATTCCATCTTTATAGAAAATATGGCCAAAAAAGAAATCTCCTGAATCTAGAATTCACACTTCCTAAAATTCCCATATAATTCATTTCTTATGAGGGGTTTCAGAATATTGTGCAAGTGATTTTCATGATCTTCGTATCATTTTGAGTATAACAAGATATCATCAATAAATACCACTACAAAGTAATCAATATATTACTCGAAAAATTTATTCATTATGTCCATGAAAATAGATGGTGCATTAGTTAGTCCAAAAGTCATTACTGTAAACTCATAATGCTCATACCTAGTTCAAAATGTTGTTTTCAGAATGTCTTCCTTCATCACACAAAACTGATGATATCCATGTTGAAGGTCAATCTTTGAAAAATATTGTGCATCCTGAAGTTGGTAGGATAAATCATCAATGCGTGGTGGGGGATACTTGTTCATTATTGTTATGGAATTGATCTCCCTATAGTCAATGCACAACCTCATAGATCCATCTTGCTTCTTAACGAAAATAACAAGGGCTCCCCATGGAGAAACACCAGGGCTAATAAATCCCTTATTTCTCAATTACTCTAATGTTTCTTTAGTTCCACTAATTCCACATTGGCCATTCTATAAGGGGTCTTCGATATGGTACTTGAACCATGAATTAAATCAATGGAAAAATCAATTTCTCATTCTGGATGATGTACAGGTAAATCCTCTAGAAACACATCAACATATTATTGTACAATAGGTTTTTCCTCTATTTGAACATAATTTTCATCACCCATAGTTATTTCATTATCTTCCCCCCCAAATAATTGAATTTAGTTCAGCTACTAGGGGTGGATCTAGACAAGAATCAGATGGTGACATTTCTGCTCTAAAGATAAGGTACTCTGATTCATCATCCAAAATTGTAACCTCCTTCTTATTACAATATATTTTCACATCATGGTCTGAAAGCCAATCCATACTAAGGATTATATCAAATTCAATCATGGGTATGATGATGAGATCAGTATATAAAGAGAACTTATATACCCTAATGGGAACTAATTCACAAAACATTGTTTCAATGATACTACCCTTAAGAGTTTTGACTGACAACTCCATTGTTAAATAAAATTGGAAATATCTAATTTTCTTAAAAAACTGGGAAGATATGAAATAATGTGATGATCCAGAATCAAATAAAGCACTATCTAAACTTAAGTAAACCATTAAATTACCTTCCACCACATATTTCGGAGCTTCAACCTCAGCGGTTGTGATCACATAAGCTTGGCCTTGCTCCCTTGGCCTTTTCTAAGGTATGTTTCCTTAGAACTTAGGACATTAATTAGCATAATGACCCATTTCTATAAAATTGTAGTAATCAACATTGACAACCTGTTTCTTCCCCTTACAATCACAAGCTTGGTGGCCTTTTTCACCACACTTGTAACAGACTCCCATTCCCTTTAGGAAAGTACCGGGGAGTTTCTTCCCACATTTACTAAGGGATGTAAATTCAACTTTTCCCTTCTTCCCCTTATTTCCATTTCCATAATGTTCAGTAGATCTCTTCTTCTCTTGCTTTTCTTTAAAGTTGAAAGACTTAGAGAATTCCTTTTCTATCTTGAGAGCATATGAGACAACATATTAGTATGATGAGAAGGATTTTGAGACTAATGCTTGATGGAGAAATGGTTTTAACACATTGATGAATCGATCAATCTTACTCCTTGGGTTATGTATATAATCTTCTGCATGCCTTGTTAACCTTCTAAAGTTAGCCTCATACTTTGTGACATTATCATCCTCCTTTTGCCTCAGACTCAAAAATTGTCTTTCCATATCCGCTCGATGGTCATGAGGAAAGTATTTTTCTATGAAAATATCTTTAAACTACCTCCATTCCATATCTGATGATGCATCATCTTCCTTTGTGTTTTGAATAAATGAACACTATTGATTTTCATCTCCTGTGAGTTGATAAACTTTCACGAAAACTTTTTCCCCTTCACTACTCTCAAAAGCATGAAATATTATCTCTAAGGAACTTATCCATTTCCCAAGTACAAATGGATTTGTAGTCCCATTTAATATTGGTGGTTGTTTCCTTATGAAGTGGTCTAACATTGATCCTCCGCATTGTGGATCAGGGTGCTTCATACTAGTTAGGTTATTCATCATAACCTGAGTAAGTTATCCCAGAATGGTGATAAGCTGATCAGCACCAGTTTCATCACTAGCTCCACTGTAATTATCTTGAGGAGGTAAATCCCTACATTGATTGTTTGCATTGATATTGTTTCCATTCCTTCCACTAGGTTCCACTTCTAAACATTGGCATACACTAGATTAGTTTATGAATCGCAACACATAATTCCAAACTTGTAAAACACTTAACATAAATTGAATAGTTTATGGATATAATTCATAATCATAAAATCTTTTTCTTTGAGGAGGTATATAATCATAAATCCTTTATAATGGTTTGTAAAGAAAATGTGAATTATCCTGAGCATATCCCCCAGGAGTTTCGTAACCAAGAGTTCAAGAAGGCTCATTGTCGTGTACCAAGATACCCCAGGTCAAGCCCAAAACTTCTTGTCAGAGTTTTCACTCCTAGGTACATCTGTGTCAGAGCCACCTTTACCTGCTCGTATCCATACATGGATATATTTCTTTTAAAATACACAAAATATATAAATTACCATAATTATAGGATGTTCTTCTATAATAATCTTCGAATTCTATCTTAGGGTAATGTTCTCTAATCAGAGTTCTTCTAAATCGAGTTTCCAAGGTTGGTACTAAACTTCCTATGATACCAACTGTAACTCTATGACCCTGGTTACCCATAGTTGGTGCATTATTACATAAAATTGGCATGATCACAAGGGATCAAACCCCAAAAGACCGATCAGTTTAGTATCCTTGGAAGTACTAGATATATACATAAATTTTAAATTGCATTATGAAATGAAAAACAACTACATTGTGTCTCCTTTAAATGAATTTATATCCCTTATACTACCCCTATAGGTCATTCATAATATAATTCTTCACATCCTAGAAAAAATAAAACATATAAATGGGCGGGATCATGTGCTCAGTAAGGATAACAATATAGTGGAAACTTTCATAAATAATCATAAACATTTAAGACAATGTATAAGACTAAAACACATGACTTTTAAACTTAAACTTCAGTATAATATGGAACTGATAAATCAAATAATGTCATTTACTTATTCATATGGATATTCTACTAGTCTAATAATAAATTGTAATATCAATATCCAATTTCATAATGATGGAATGCATAATACGAGACTTCATAACCACATAGTCAAGGCCTCGTGCCAATAATACTTATAAGATTTTGTCAAGGCTTTATTCCAATAAACTATTTTGTCTCATGAGACCTACCAATTCATCAAGGATCTATATCG
Organism: Viscum album; assembly: GCA_963277665.1. Classification (NCBI taxonomy): domain Eukaryota; kingdom Viridiplantae; phylum Streptophyta; class Magnoliopsida; order Santalales; family Viscaceae; genus Viscum; species Viscum album. Next base: position 255,457,337 of record OY728163.1, on the reverse strand, counting down.
GGCTCCACCCGTCACTTACTAAGTTCAATGCATTCCTCATATGAAATAGTTTAAGCATAACATAAACATTCGTATTAAAACTAGAATATGAAATGTCAATACATTAACTATAAACCATGAATGGTAAAAAAATAACACATCCATAGTCAAACATATCACAAAACATTCAATACAATATGGAAGACTTTATCATAATAAATACACTTTAAACAAGTGTAAAATACATCAAAGGATGTTGACATAGATGAAATCAAAACTATTTGACAGAAATATATATTTCTATTTTGAAATCATTTAAAAGTCGTATAATTATAAAAGAAAAAATTTATATTGAAAATATTCATATAATTTTGTAAGGGATGCTTCGAAGATGTTATAATGGTGGAAAATAGCCGCACCCGTCGTATAAGTTAAAAAACATTCTTACCTTAATTTGTCAAAAAGGTCACAAAGTACCTTGTTTGGAAGATGTAGAAAGATTCCGTTTAAAAAACTTTATAAAAATTCAAATGAGGGTATAAATGACATTAACCTATAGAATAGATAATAGTAAAAATGTTTTGAATTATATTTTAAAGAAACACGAATGTGGATGATAAATAGGTCCTAGTAGATACTCATGTATAAACAACTTCGGATAATGAAGAGATTATAAAATTAACCTTTACCATGGAATTTTCCATGATAAAGGGTATTTTAACATCCTTTATAATAGTTGAATAATTGTTATTAAATTATACAAGAACCACATACATAAATATTATATCATATATGATCTTAGAATATTTCTTTGTTAATAATATTTCAGCAGTATCATCATTTCAGGTGTTAACTGATTCATTTCTCTTTATATACTTGGTTACATAAGCCATGTTTGTTATGGATATGATGTATTTGATTCATATGAAGAATTATATTAAGTTCTTAAAAATTATTTTTAATTATTAAATGAAAATTATTCTTGAATGGTTTTGATAGGGAATGAATTTCATCGCGTTCAGGGAGACGGTAATCCGTACTTACGCACGAGCGACAATATCATTATATTGATGGTGAAATAGTATGTAATTGGATGCTATATCATATATATAGAATCATTAACCTGTAATATTTATTATTTACATCAGTTATACTCATTATTATACCCATCCAAATAATGATGTGTTTGAATAACAAACTACACCATGACGTGGAGACGGTAAGTCGTATGTATGCACGTATGGTGACTTGTCATTCATAGGATGGATAGAATAATGAATATGGTTGAAACATATTTATAATAACATCATATTATATATAAGGTACTGGATATATTATTCTTATATGGAAACAACAATGATATAGTAATTTGAAGAAGAAAATAACTTTGAAAGAGGTGGTGAAACTATTACCTCTTCTTCAAGTGTTTCCATTTGAGTTGATCAAAAGGGATCCTAAGGGTGTATTTATGATAAAATTAAGGCCTATAGGTATAATTGAGGGTTTTATGACAATATTTGAGTAGGTTTTGGCTGAATCAAATAGATTTTGGAGGTGTGATTTTGAGAGAATAGGAAGTATCCTTTTATAAGAGAGGTGAGGGTCACTTTAGAAAAAGATTGAAATATTATTTTATTGTACAATCATATTCAGTTTATAATGGATCCAAAAGATTCATTTATAGGATAATGTGTCAATGGTTCAAAAACCTCTCAATAAATAGGTTTTAGACAAGTTTAAGTCACCTTATTAACCTTATCTTTTAAATTTAACTATTAGTTAAATAGTTTAACTTTTACCATGTATTCTTGTATTATTATAATAAATGTTTAATAAAATTAATATAAAAATCCAAGAGAACCCAAAGTGATTAATTATTGATATAAATAGACTTATCTAAGTCCTTTTTCAGAACCATAGATTTTTAGAAATATTATATTAATTAATAATATAGTATTTTTTTTAAAAACACATTTATGTCAATTTTGACACAATTTGGTATTTTGTTTTTCTGAAAGTCATAACAACTTTATCTCTACACACAAGGTTTATTTAATCCACCCTAACATGTCATGTTAAGATATAAAATTAATGTAATTCATCAAAAGTCTCAATTTAAAATTATATTAATATTTATAATATCAATTTTTTAATCTTTCAATAATAAGGTAATTACTGCATCATCATTGTATCATAAATAAATTTAATTATATAATGTTTAAAAACTATAAATAAAATACCATTATGTAGGAAATATTTTATCTTTATAATTAATATTTATAGTCGAATTAATCTTATGTATAACCCTATATTAAAAATGGTTTAGTTATTGAACTTTGGATTAAACACTTTTAACTCTTCTTTAATTAAAATAATAATAAATGTCCTAATCTAATCCAAGAGGACCAAAAGGATTATATTTTATTCTTAAGGATTATTTTTTTTCAAAATACACTTATCCAATACAATTAGGACATGTGTTAGGGTAATTATAATATCATTGTGTACCTCTAATTACCCTATTTACTTTTAATCGTGGTAAATAAAAGTCAAAAGATACTATTCACCAAAAATTATTTTCATCTTATTAAACCACATTTTAATTAATAATGTCAACTATACCTCTTGAATTTTTGAAATTAAATTCATAGAATCGATAAAATTACGTTTTATGAAAATTTACAAATGTGCCTAGAAGGTGGGTAAATGACCATAAAAAGTTCAATAAAATTTTATACATCTATCGTTATTATAAAATGACTCCAATGAATTATATTGAACTTATATAGGTATTATGTATCTATTTGGACTTAAAATAAATTTAAATAAAATAAATAATTGATTAAATAAAAATTCGGTTTTAAAAAATAACTCAGTGTTTTTCACAATTCATCAAAAATTGAATGTTTTCAGAAAAAATACCGAAAATTCACCCTAAGCGAATTTTGATATTATAAACCCAAAAATGAATTCCATTTTGAAAAATAAAATTTATAAAATTTCAAAAAGTGGTTATTAATATTCATAATGGATAGTTTTATTTGTGGTGGCGTGCTAAAACTCCAAGTTGCGTACAACACAATCAATTGCATTGTTTAAAGGGAAATGTACCATGGAAGCATGGGGTGTTACATGAAATCCCATAGAATATTAAAAAAATTAGGGTATCCCAACTAAAATACTCATTTTTAGAGGCCTTATAAGATTTTTTTGCATAAAAAATAATGAATATGGTTCCCCTAAATAACATTACATAGATAACTTCACATAATTAAATTTGATATTTGGAAGATCCTAAATTGACACCCAGATCAAAAGTTATGGTCTTTTGAAGTTCAAACCATGTTTTCAACATATCTTGGAATGTTCATTAATTTATTTTATTTTCATGTCATCAAATTTTTATTAATTAACTATTACTCAATAATAGTTACAAAATTAATAATTAATATTATTTTTTAAAATATTTTATAATCCATTTTCACTAAATATGTTTTATATTAAGTATAAATGCATATTTAGTCTTCAATAACCATATTTAATTAAATATATTATACTTATGATGATATAAATATTTTTATATAGAAATATGTGATCTATAAGGATATATATTTTTTTATGAAATATACATTTTATCGGTGCTATTAAAAAATCACTCATAAAGGGTATATTTTAAAAGAACTTTTTTTAACACCGATAAAATATACCCTTTATCGACACTTTTTGCTAGCACTAATAAAGGCCACATTTTTCACCTCTTAGAAAAAGCACTTATAAATGGTATCTTTTATCAATGATAAAAAATCTCTGATAAAATCCAACTTTATCAGCATTTTTTTCTATCATTATTAAATGTTTCCTTTAATAATATTAAAAAACTTTGATAAAGGGTACATTTATTAGCGCAATAAAAAATCAATGATAAAGGGGTATTTTATAAATGATTTTTTTAGTAATGATAAAATATACCCTTTATCAACAATTATTATAGCATTGATAAAGTTTTCCTTTATTAGTTATTTTATCTAGAAATCATAAATGCTAGAACTGGATAAACCCAAAACTATAGAAGTGAAAAGATAGTTAATTTTTTTATAAAAATAGTTTTTCTTTATATTTAGAATCTATAATTTAAATTTATAAAATTTAGAATTTTTATTTGATAAAATTAAATTAATTTTTAAATTAATCATGTCAATATTATCTTATGGTTAATTTCTTGGTATTTTTATAAAATAATTGGTTTTTAGGTGAATAGTGAAAATACTAATTTTTTCTAAAAACTATTTATGACACTAACTAAATACAAAAATAATTTAAATATTAAACATTTTTTCTATAAAATAAATAAATATTTAATAATTAATATAAATCATTTAAAATTAATATGTTGAATCTACAAAATCTGTGTTTAATATTTTGGAAACTTGGTTAATATTTTATGTTAAAAAAATTATTCAATTATATTAAAAATTAATTTTCATCACTAGTAGAATTAAATATTAAAAATATATTTAATATTTTAGATAATCATTTTCATATTATATAATAATTTCATTTTTATTTTTAGGTCTAAAATTAAGTTACCAAGTCAAATATTATTTATCATGGTAAAACAATTATTTTTTACAAAATGATAATTTTCTAAATATTGTGTATTTTTTATTAAATGTATATATTTTAAATTAAAATTATTATATGTTTTTTATACATATATAAATGTAAATTAATAGTTATTTATTTTATAATTAATTTTAAATAAAATTAAGAACACTTAATGATTAAAATTACATGTGTCTCCAAAAATAGTTTTTCAATATGTTATATGTTTTATTTTAAAAGTTAGTTTTATCATATTTAGAAATTTTATTCAGTTAAATGAAGCCAAAATTAAGATTCATAACATCGTAATTATATAAAAAGGCCAATTATATATTTGTATAAAATAATTACCATGATTAATATTTAATCAAGATTAATAAGTGTTAAAATGGGTCATATAATGTGGCCCGAATTTTACTAAATAAATTTGACACTTAGATACTATAGAATACCTTTGTTAGTTTTTTAATTCAAAAATACATATCTCTCTAAAATTTAACCACTTAAATCACATAAATATTATGAAATTACATTATTACTCTTTACTTAACATTCTTTTCCAATGATTTGTTCCTCTTTTTAACTTATAAAAGGATCTCACTTACACCCATTTCAATAAACACCTATATTTAAAATTTTCCATGAAAATATAATAATTCTACTTCACATAGATCCACTATATACGTTTGTAATCCTCTAGACTCAATAAAGTTCCTCAAGTCCTTCATTTCCAAAGAATACTTCAAGAGAAGATCTAAATATTCAACGTAAGTATTACTTACCTTTTACGTTCCTTTATTTGTCCTTCCAATACACCACCCTCTTAACCCATTATAAGTATATTTTTATATTAAAATAATTATAAATAATATAATGAAATTTTATTATTTTGATGGTATAACAATTGTATATTCCCCTCTCATTCAATTGAATAAATGAAAACATTGCTCATGATCGTGTGTGTACTACCACCTCCGTGAATGAGTTGTTTCATTTTTCATCCCAAATTTCATTGATGGTTACATATATATGGTTATAGTTAATATATATTTTATTTATGGAAAGATTTATATTCATTAAATATAAATTAGTCATTTTATAATAAATATTATCAATAAGCGATTATTGTAAAACTAACCACCTATAATGAACATACTAATAGGAAAAACGGTTTATTTATAAGTACCAACTTATTTTTCATTTAAATTATTCTTTTAAATCTTCCAAATTCTGATTAATCACCTTAATAAATTCAAAATAATGTCATTATACTTTTCTTAATATGATATTATAGAAAAATAATCCCTTTTATAGCCATACTCGCACATAGATTGTAGCATGTTCTTATTGGGTTGATTTAACCACTTCCATAAATAAATCTATAAATTTATATAAAGGGTGGATTTGGAAAATAAATAATGGATATAAATATCTAAATAATTATTATTTTTATTCTTTAATGGTAATATAAACATTTAACTCATTAATTAATAAAACATAATTCATTCATTATAAATTACCAAAACAATCTCATCATTGAATTTATCATCATGAATAATAACTAAATTACTTATGAAATGAAATTATAAAAACATAAATAATAAAAAAACATAAATATTAGTAAAATTTATTACATTTTAATGACAAGTTTTTTAGAATAATGAATAATAACTTCGTTATTACAAAACTAGTTCAAAATGATCAAGATTACTCACACCCGATATTTAAAATAGATAATAACTAACTAATATACATTTAGGGAATAATTATAAATTAATTATATAAAAGTATATATATATATATATATTAAAAATTTCTTAAATATTTTATTAAGATGGTTATTTTAAAAATATGGTAGACTCAATCACTTTAGATAAATTCTTGAATTATGGTAAGGGGTTCTTTGTCTCAAATTTAATTTCATGAAAAATATTTCATATTTTTCACCATGTTAAATCTAAAATATTGTGATTAATTAAAAATAAATATATTTTAAAATATTATTTTAACTAACGGGGTTTTAAAATCCATATTATTTCTCACTTCAAATTTATTTTTATTCAAAAGTTGAAAAGGGTTTTGTTAACTCAACTACACTTGTTGAGTTATAATGTTTCATCTTACAAAAAAATCTTCCAAAACTAGTTTCTTACACCCTAATATTTATTTCATTGTATTATTTCTTCCTATATATGGATAATTCCCATTAAATTAAATTATTTTACCTTTGTAAATTTATTTCTCAAAAATTATATTATTGTTGAGAATAATCCTCATCCTCTTTAATAATGGTTTCCCCTCATAGTCCATATTTTCTTTCCTATCAATGTTCTCATTTATATTTAGAAACATAATTATGTGTTTTCTTATTTGAACTTAATATCTTACTTATATTTCTTTTCAAAAGGATGTTTTATTACTCTTTTTATGATGTGGGATTTCAAATAATATATTTTAAAATAATAAAATAGTTTTCCTTCCATGATTATTTTCATTATCTTTCACTCCAATTCTCCTTGGGATATTCCTTAATAAATTTTCAAGGATCCATTATTGAAGTGTATTTAATTTTAAGTAAAATTTTTGAAAATATTTCTCCTCATCTTTTTTAAAATAAATTTTAAAATTCACCCATAACATAACCTTTTTATTATAATATTAAAAACAATATAAAATATATTTTTATGTTTTTGTTCCATGTGAACACATATTTTCAGTTTTGTGACCATTTATTTCAAAAAATATTCCTTTACATATTTTAAAATAGTTTTACAAATAATCCTACTTCATAATTATTTTAAAATTAAAAGGGGGTATCTCCTTTTATTTTTTAAATAGATTTACTAAATGATCTTGAAAGTGTATTTTTAATTTATGTCAACACCCTCTATTCATTCCTATAATATTATATTATGATTTTCTCCACCTTATTTATCTAAATGGAATATTATTATGTTTTTTATTTTCATATAACTCATTTCCTTCTTTGGAAAATTATGGTTTGACGAAATTATATATAATTTTCTTACATGTAATTCATAATATTAGACAAATGAAGAGTGTTCCCTAATAGTTATCTAATGCATTATGTAAATAATTGATCTCTATAGATGATATACTCATGATACCTTGAAAGAATTTCTTGGTAATATTTTATGATTCCTTGGTGAAAAACCTTAGTAATGTGCTTTTATGAATCCTTAGTGATAATATTTTGTGATATTCTTATAAAATTATCATATTTATTTTGTACCCACATTTTCAAGTTATTATTCATGTTCTTATGGTCATGTTATGACTTATATACTTATCTCTAAGTTTTTATGTTCATATTCTTATATTATTTCCCAATTCTTACACATTATATGTTCTTATTTCATTATTTATCACTAAATGAGTATATTAACTCACCCATTTCTTATGTTTCCATCTCCACTGATTATGAAGAAAAGTAATATAAAAAAATTCTATAAAATTCTCTTGTGTGAAGATTTTGTGGGAGATGTTTAAGATTTAGTATTTTTTAAGAAATTTTATATATAGTGGGAAAAATGGTTATTATTTAAGAAAAAAATGGGTTTTTTTAATTAATGTTTCTTATGAACATTTTAAAATTACAATACCAAAGGCAATAGGAATATATGTAATTTAATATTTTATTTATTTAATTTAATTAAGATATTCAAATCTATGGGGATCAGTAGTAATTATGTATTCTGAAACATCATGAATCATGTCATGCGTAATTATTATAAAATAGGGGAAATTTAATTATTGTGGATTAATAAATGGGGGAAACCATATATATAAAATCTATACACAAATAAATCTCTCATATAGGTAGATGAGGCCATAAAATGTGTTCCATTCTGAGAAATTCAAATTCATACAATATCGACTCTACATCATGTAGTTTAACATCACGATATGAGGATTGTACTCCATTCCTTTATACATGATGTATCCCAATCATGCAAACCAGAGTGGCCCCTCCAGAATACGTATTCCCATATGATCCATTCTCAAAGTGAGAAAAAAGTTGGAAATGGAAGATCACTCATATTGTGTAAGAGTTCATTGTAAGGGTAAATGTTAGCCATATAGTTTAGTGTTGTATAGTGAGGACATATCATTTAGTTTAAGTTCATATGATAAGAACATACATTAAGATATTTAAATTCATATGGAATTGATTAAATTTCATGAATTTTTATATCATGAAACCAGGATTTTGTCATATAGTTTTAAATCATGTGATTATTAGGTTTGTGTTATTTATTTTAATTTCATATGACTTAGACTTTATATTGGGTAGTTTTATGTCATGTCGTTAGAATGATGTGTACCCAATATTAATTTATGTAAAGTAATTCTTGAGAAACCTTTAATTTGTGGTCATAATGATGTGATATACTCACATTTTGATCTAGTATTAGGCTCTATTAGAGTATAACTTATTTCTAGCATAAGTAATTTCCCATTTTGGTTCTTGTTTTGGAGGTTTCTTCCCAAATATCATTACAGTTCTTAGAGTTAAAAGTTTTTATCCTTGAAGGAATGAGTAGTGGTGGTATTTCTTATTGAATTCTTATGCCACTCAGTTATAATAGATTTTTAGGTCATGAAATAGGCTCAAACTTTTCTTATAAAGTCTTTCCAACTCATCCAAATTCTTATGAGACTATTCATATTTAGACAATTGATTACAGATAGCAACTCAAAGTAAAGAAATCTGAAAATAGATGGCTGGAACTGCCTCTATTCCATATATATGTGAGTATGGGTTTTTATATTTATTGGTATATGTTGTGGTACTATAATCCCACAAATCACACATGATTTTATATATCCAATCCTTCTCATATTTTTACACCATAATTTATGGGATATTATAAAGGGTATTTTTGAAAGCCTCTATATTTCCATTAATTACTATATAGTAGTGAGATGAGAGGTTATTTTGAATTTTTTATTCCTAATACATAAATTTAAATTTGGAAAAATATAAATTGGTGCTATTTTCCATCAATATTTTGTACAGGATGTGAACTATGTTAATGATTTTTTATATAAAAAATCAATGAGTTTTTTTTTCTTGAAATTTTTAAGGGATATAGTCTCATACCATTCATATAAAAATTCAATTGTGGTAATAATATACTTGAACTATCTATTTAAAACTAGGGTATATATCCCCATTTCATCTATTACCTAGAAAAAAAGTTCCAAGAGTATTAGACATTTTGCAACAACTCTAAGGGTTGATGGATAAAATTACCATGTATCTAGAAAAATGGAATTTTCTAGTGAATTCCATGCATTTTTATATCATTTATGAATAGAAGTATACATTCATACCTATTTCATAGGATAGATTAGATTTAGTCTAATGATCACTGTAGGATACCACGTGGTGTTCTTTCATATTATTGGTTGTATATCCTCCTTCGATGTATTTGAAGAGGACTCTAAAAATCATCATTTGTAAAGGAATTTTTTATAATTCAAGATGTCATAGAGGATGAAGTTCACTTCCAACCATTGGATATGCTCTTTCATGTCTTGGTCAAGTCAAATAATTCCACACTATAGATATTTCATTATGGGGTACATCCATACAACTATGATATCATCTGGTGGGGATATTGGTTATCCTTGATCAGGGGAATTATTGACATCAATGATCTCCTCCATTTCAATATTGATGAATGGTGATATTACTCGAAGGAGAAAAATGAAGATGATTTTCTTGTCCTGGTCTGAATCGATCAAGGTTGTGGATTTATTAGCCAATACATTAGAATAAGCATTTTTTAATGAAGTATAGGAGATAGTGTTGTCTTATAGGGGAATTATTTCATCAACCCTCGTATATAATAAATCATGGGGATTAATTCATCCATTTTGATGGAATATTCATCATTTATTTTCTTAATTACTAACTTGGAATCACTATTGATGTTTATGTGGGTCACAGTAAATTATATAACTAGATCCAATACTATAATGAGAGCTTAATATTTTATTTCATTTTTTTTGCAACCCACTAATAATATAAAAGAATGGTGTATGATCAATTTCTTTAGGGAGGTAATAAAAATTTCCAAACCAACTCGGTTGTGCTACATATTTTGTATTCTCCTTCTTATCAATCTCCTGGAAGAATCACCATATAAATCTTGCATATATAGGGAGTGTATCAAATAGTGAAAATCCCTTTGTCAAGGAGTTCTATAATCACCAATGAACTTTCTTTAGTAGGTTGAGATGTTAAAAAAATCTATGTTTTCCCTTTGACTACCTTTTGAGACATGAATTTAATGTAAAATTATTTCTGGATAACTCCCTAATAAGACATAAGTCTAGTTATAATGAGAACACATGTGACATATTTGAGTGGGTCAATATTAGATACTAGATGGAACTCATGATATTATAGGTAGTGTCTCAACTTATACACCATGAATATTATTTCAAGGTTGTTCTTCTCTATAACATAATATCATTTCTTTGTGTCCAACATAGTCTAACTATGATAATACAGATTTTTCTTCTTCACTACATCATTCTTTTGTTCAATTAGAGTACCAAGTGATCACTCAAATCTATCCATATACAGAATGAGTTTCTTTCCTTTTATGGATAGCATCAATACTAGTGGGAAAAAGATTTATTACTTGGGATCACAAAATACTCTTTGACAACCTTTATCACACTGATAGGTGAATTCTTTCTTTATCAACTTTGTGATGGGTAAACACTTTCCTATGAGGTTAACTATGAAGTTCCTAATGTATTAAAGATATACCTAAAGTCTCCTCAACTCTTCATGGTTTCAAGTATTAGAATTTCAATAATTACCTTAAAAGTTTCAGGTTTTACATTGATGTTGTGATAGTGTACCCTGAGATGAGGAATTTTTTCAAAGTTACACTAAAAGTTCATTTCAAGATATCCATCTTTAAGTTGTGTTTCTTTGTTTTTGGGAAAAAAACAAGTTTAGAAAGATGATTATAGAATTATTGAGAATTAACCACTAAATCATCTATATAACACTTTATAAACTTCTTTATAAGGGGATAAAGATATGATTCATTCCACATTGGTATTTAGAACCAATATTATTCAATCCAACAAGAATTTATTGACAGTATTATACCCCTTTGGGTGTCTTCAAAATGTTGTCCTCTTCATCTTTGGGGGATATATTTATTTGGTTTTATTCTAAATTCTCATCCATAAAGGAGAGTACCTAGAAACTAACCATTTTATAAATAAAAAGATATGTGATTATGAATAGGAAAGAATTCTTTAGGAAGTTCCAGTTGAGACCCCTAAAGTAAATTAAAACCCAAATATACCTATTATTCTTCTTGATATAGATGGTATATGGAATAAATTTTAGGTATTATAACTACCAAATGAATTTTTCATTGATGTTAATATCAACTTTGTCTTCCACCATTTCATTATTGGTTGGATTAATTATATTGACTATCTACATATAACCATGATGATCATTTAGAAAACCCAAATAACGGGTAGCCTCATCAATATCTAATCTACGAATCTTTATGTAGTTCTAAGAAAATTAATTCTAGTGCTTCTTTAAGAAAGAGAAATATGTTTATTTATATTTGGGGACAAAGAGGTATTGATCAATATGGGTCATGGATTATCCTTCATACCTAGATTCACTTGACTAAGATAATTAACAGTGGTAGATAAACCTTCCTCAAATGTTTAAGGGTCTTCTCTCGTGTCTTTCTCTTCTCCATGTTCATCCTAAAAATCATCATTAGTGGGAGAAGAATGGAGATTTTTTTTATAGAATTTGACAGAGGGGAATATTTTTCAACTATAAATAATGGGAAGGATTATTTTGATAATATTAGTGTTAATACAGTGGAATCATTATCGAGGGAATCTTGGATATTTTCTCTATCAACCCATCTAACATAAGGGGAAGAAAATGTGTCAATATCTTGAGATTAAAGGGATGAAGTGGGGATTTATTTACTCTTATTAATGAGGAAAATGAATCCTTAGATCCTAAAGATGATGACAAGGTATATTTATTAAGGGGATTTTTATGTTTTTGAATATTTCATTTCTCTTCTTTATGGTTGGTTTAGCAGACACAACTAATATCTTGAGAATGTGGAAATGTGCTCAGGCTTTGTGCTCATCACCCTCTTTATGGGTTGAGTTATACTTATTCAAGGAGCCTTGAATATGTGATCTAGACATCAGTCATTCTATCCCTCACATAGAGGTTCTTAGGAGAGATATTAAACCATGTATAAAGTGTGATTTACTTTTCCACTATTAATGGTTACTTATCATTGAGGGAATACACCTGGACATTATATGATGGTGAGGTAATTAAATTCTTTATCCTTTTAAAGAAGACCCAAATAACATAATTAATTATTACATTTATATTTATTTTCTCATTATATTTAATGGGAATCACATGATCTTCACTAAGTAAATGTAATGGTTTAATGGGGTCCATATCCAAACCATTAGGGTAAGTAATATGAATATAATTGTTTATTACCACCTGTTTCCTATTACAATTTTAGAATCCTAAGTTAATATATTCCTAATAATTAAAAGGGAAATTATCACCATGTATTATTCTAACCAATCCATTTACTAAATACATAAATCATTGATGGTATGATGAAAGCACTCCCACATTCAAATAAAAAAGATATTTTTCCCAACAGAGCATTCAAAGTTATATCTTTGTGGGAAACCATGAACTCAGAGTAAGATACAACATCCCCAAATTAGTATTTGAGCTTAATTCTTCTGAGAGGTTCATCTTATCTTTTTTCATACCCTGGTATTGTTAAGATGAATTGATAAACTTCAGCCTCATTGTACCCCAAGCATCAAAGGGTACTTACTATTATGAGATTTATTTTAAATACATTATCAATGAGAGCCCAACTGACATCAATGTCATATTGATTTTTAGACATGGGTAAAGGTTATATGTGGACATGGGTAGAATCTTATTCATACTATTATTTTAAGGAGGTGATATTTTAAAACTCAATGGAATTGGTTTTTTTATGATACGCCTAAGTTGAAAAATTTATCCATTAATTCTTAAGCACTTGAAAGTTCTCTAATAAGTGCTTCTCAAAACTCCTTTGAAAGGTGGAGTGGATACTGAATTTAAATATAAGGACCTATTCTTAAAAATTACATAATTTAGTGTCATTGAATAGAAATTAACTTTCTTATATTTCAAATATATTTATGGTTTGGAGTTTTATACAATTATGATGTAACTTTTAATTAGAAACCCTATATAATACAAAGTGTACACTTCTAATAAACATCCATTTTTTACAAAATATAAAATTATTAAAATTATTTTTTATTTTCATTGCTAATATTAATGAATTAGCTTGAATTATTCATTGTTCTTACTCATCCTAAACACTATGATAAATATTTAAAATTGTGGAACGAGCACAAAAATCTCAATAAGTGACAGAAAAGAAATAAATTTTTTATTCTAGTGAAAAACATGAAAAACCATAAACATTTTATAATTATCATAATATAATTTGATTATAATAAATAAATCATATCCACATGATAAAAAAACGTTTTTCTAAATGAAAACCATTAAAACACTTATGAAGAAAATAGAAAACCTTTTTGGAAACTTATATCATCTTATTCATAAAACATGTTCACTCATGTCATAAATAACTCGATCATGATTAAATCCATTAGAAAAAACCTACCAAGTTTACTTCCTCCTTCTTTGTATTAAAGATAAGAAACATTACCAATGAATTGTATATCAATATCAGGCCACCCGTCATATAAGCTATATTGAGCTCACACATTTCTATAAGATATATCAGAACCACCCATTGTATATGATATATCAAGATCACACTTCATAAAATGTAATCATCAAGTAATATATCATTAATAAATCATTTTATTCTTTCACATTTTCATTATAAAACCTTTAAAAATTCTTTTAAATCCATATGCAAAATACTTTCGGATATAGAAATACCTTTACCTTTGGAAAACCCATTTTGAAAGCTAAAATACCCATAACAAAGGGAAACAGGTTTTTTTTAAGAAAACATGAAATATTATAAAGGAATACAAACATAAAATAATATTTATGGTAGCTGTAAAAAAACATTGACACTGTATATGTTAAAATAGAACATTCCATTTATCTTTTGTAAAGAAATGAAAAATGTTACATAAAAAGAGTCATTTGGAAAAAAATTCTAATTAAGTAAAAAGATATATAAAATTTCCTTTATTATTCATTTTTATATATAAATACATAAATAAAATAATTTTTAGAATATAGGCCTGGAACAAAAATATTTAAAAAATAAATCTTTAAAACATTTAAAATGATTTTTTTAAGTTAAAGTGTATCTTACCTCAAGTTTGACTCATCACATACATTATTTATTTTTATAAATAATAAAATTATTTGATTTATTTGATTTAATAATAAAAAAATTCAATTTTATTATTTCTTTTATTATTTATTACCATTTTATAGACAATTACTTAATTAATTAAGTTCACAGTTGATGTTTTGATGATATTTAGCCTATATGTCCGAAATTAATTTGGAAAGTTGACTATAGTCAAAGAGTTCATTATTAAATAATCTATAAAATAATAATAATGTCATAATTTTAATTTGTATACATCAATTATACTTTTAATACCAACCATGAAATATGGTTGTGAAAAATCTACTATGCTAAAATCATGGAGACGGTAGGTCATACATACCAGGGAGTAATGGTCCCATTTTTCAACGATCATGATGGAAAGAAGGAAAGTATTATTTTATATTTAAATAATTATGATTATATCTTAAATATAATATTATTTATTTTAATAGACATATATATAACATCCATTTCATGTGGTTATGAAAAATGAACCACATCGCTTCATGGAGGGGGTAATCGACATGTATGCACGAATGACATTATCATTTTTCAATGAATGGAAAGGTAATAAAATAGATGATATAATATATTTCATAAATGACAATTATGTCATTAATATAATATATGTACAATAAATCTATAATTATAACCATCTTTGATAGTTGGTGATAGAGAATGAATTATATTAGTTCATCAGGCGGTAGTTTGTTGTTCACACGAATGACAATTTCATTTACCATTTGATTAAAGAGGAGATAGGTATAGATTATACGATTAGTATAATAAATATTATATATATATATATATATATTTAATATACTTATGTAATTATTTAATCATGGTTGAGTAATATTTTAAGGAGGTAAAATAATGAAAAAATCAAAAATTATTGGTTAAGAATTATATCTCTTGTTTGGAAAACCTCTTTAGGTTTACACAAAAAGCTTTTATAGGATGGTTTTATAATCAAATAAAATCCTATAGGATGTGGAGAGTGAATTTTTTAATATACTTGGTTTGGGAGTTCCAAAACTATAATTCTAAAATTGTGTAAGGAATATAAGAGAGGAGGTTCCCATTTATAAGTGAGGGGAGGGACACTCTAATAATTACTTAAAGTATTTAATTAATATAAATTAATTTTCATGGAAAATGGAACAAAAATGATATATTTAGAATATCGTATTAGGATGTGTATAAATACTCTCATAAAATAAAAATTTTACAAGTATTCGTCATTTTTTCACTCTTATCCCTTTGTGTTAACCCTCATTTACCCATTTGAAAATTTCATCTTTATCAATGTTTTTTACACTAAAAGGGTAAATAAAGTTACTATAAATGTAAAATTGTTATATAAATTGACCATGGTTGACATTTTAAACCATATAATATTCACTTAGATAAATATAGGATTTTATTAATTTTAAATATTTTGACAAAATATTTTTTATTATTAAACACCATTAATTTCATTTTTAGAACTATTCAATTAATTTGACTTCGAAAACAACATGACAATAAAGGAATTATAACAGGATGCATAAAAACATCCCTAATATCTTAGTTTTATCTATAAAATTCTTCGGACACTAACTCTCCCAAAAAAATTACTTTTAGTGTTTTTTAAAGAAATTTACTTGATTTTTCTACTACTTGTAGAAGTATTGTGTCAGTGTTGCGTAATAATTTCATTTAATTATTTCATCGCTATGAATTATAAATAAATTAAAATTATAAAAAAATAAATTTATATTTCAAATAAAAGTTTATAACTGAACAAAAATTTTTGTTATCACTATCAAAAAAAATTAGATATTAAAAGTAAGAGTGTGACATTTTTTACTTTATATTTTCTTAAAATAATATAAGTGTTATAATCAGAGAAATTTCACAAGAAATTTTCACATTTTTTTAATATTGGATATTCGAGGATATAACATGCTTATCAAATAAAATAAATAAATAAATAGGGGTGTGGGACTTATCACATTTTTTTTAACCATAATTAATTTACTTTCCCTTAGTGAGGTCACAAATATTTAATATGGTTACTATTCATAATGAACAAAAATAGAAGGGTCTTATTTACCAAATTTGGATATCCAAATTTGAAATATGGAATCCATTTTTTAATAATCAATTTCTATTGGTGGTATATATTAATTTTATAATTAAAGTGCAAAACCAAACCAAAAACTTGTTTTTTTAAATGTGTTTTTAAGCCCAAAAATGTACTCATACCAAAATTAGGTATAAATATAATAAAAATGTAATTAATTATATTATATATTACTAAATTATAATTATTTTAATACGATGTCAAATTAAAATCACAATTTTACTTTTAAATTACTTTATTTAATGAAAATAAATGATAGTTTTACAAAATAGGTATTTTCACTATTCAATTAAAAATCAATTTTTTTAGAAAAATTTCAAAATTTCACACTAAGATAATTTTTATATGATGATTTAAAAAATTAATTTTATTTTTTAAAATTAAAATTCTAAAATTTATAAATTTACCTTTTAAATGAAACCTTATAAGAAAAGGATTTTAATAAGAATAAAATTATTCCGTTTTTATTTAAAAATTGCCTGATATTATTATAATGAATATAACTATATAATTCATGATAACTAATAGGGTATAAAAATCATCATTATATTTAACTAGTTTGTTACATTCTTCCACCCTTTTGGAAATTGAATCCCTATAAATATCTTAAACAAGTAGGGTTATCTTTCCTTTATAGAATTTTCATATTTCAATGTTTCTTCTTTAACAATGTGGATGTTCCAAAAAAACATTAAATTGATAAATTATTTTATCTTGTAACACTTTCTCTATGAATTCATGAATCATTATTTTTTTCCCTCATAAGAAATATTGTTTTCCAAAATATCTAATTCAGGTCTCAAACATGAGATGCATCGACCATATATTTTCTTAATTGCAAAACAAAAAATACATTACAGGCCTGAGATAAACTCAAAGGAAAGACCACTAAGTAATAAACTAATCCAACTATCTCTAGGATTTCATGTACTCTAATTAACCACAGACTTAACACCCCTTTCTTACCAAAATTCATATCACTTTTCCATGGATATACTTTAATAAAAACATGATCACCTAAATCAAAAGAAATATTTTTCTTTCAGTTATCTACATAACTTTTGTGACTTCTATGATACATACTTATATATTGTTGAATAATATTCACCTTTTTAAATATTTCTTCTTCCAAATCGAGTCCCAATAATTTTCTATTTCCAACTTCAATAAAAAAAATAGATAGTGACACCATTTTCCATATAATTCCTCAAAAGGTGTCATTGATATAATGGACTAGAAAGTATTTTGGTAATTAAACTAGACTAATGAAAGATATTGATCCTAAATTATCAATTAATACATCGAATATTATTGAATCATGTCTTCCAAGGACTAGATCATTTTCTTGTATTTTACATCAGATTAAGGATGAAAAGTTAAACTAAAATTTTATTCACTACACAAGGACTTATGAATTCCTTTTCAAAAAAATAGAAGTAAACCTAGGATCAAGTTAGATATAATAAAGAGAAGAACTGTATGTAACATGATTTTCTCCTTGAGGTACATTTGAGAAAGATGATCTAAAAATACAGTATCTTGAACGGGAAAGAAATGTGTATATTTAGTTATTTGATCAATAATAACCCAAATTGTATTATTACCTTGGGATGTATTTGGTAATCCCAATATGAAATCCATAGATATATTTTCACATTTCCACTATGGCACTATAAAAGGATGAAGAATCCTCTTTAGTAATTTTCATTCTACTTTAAACTATTGATAAGTTAAATATTTCATGTTAAATTCAACAATATATCTTTTCATTCCATCCCACCAGTAATAATCAAGAATTTATATGTACCTCTTAGTGATTCTCGGATAAATAAAAAACAAGGAACTATGATATTCACTCAATGATTATCTCTTCAATGGAGAATCACAAGGCACGTATAATATCTTTAAAAATATTATAACACCTTATTCATCAACATTAAATTTTGGAAATATACCATTCATAATATATTCTACATTTTCTTGTAAAACATGGTCCTCATTATGAAATTTCTTAATTATTTCTGATAGATATGATTATATTGATACCTAAAAAATAAATGAAGTTCCTAAATAAAACATTTATAAGAAAAACGTTATTAAATCATTAAAAAAAGGTTTTGTTCCAAATATAACATGGTTAATTTAGCATTATCTTTCTAAATAAAATTATAAACTACATTATTTTCTATTCTAGTATAGTAATGAATCATGCAGTAATAATCTTTAATAAGTTATATCAATCTTCTCTGCCTCAAGTTCAACTCTTTCTAAGTGAATGTATACTTTAACATTTTATGATCAGTGTATATTTCATTCTTTACTCAATATAAATAATTCCTCTATGTTTTTAAATCAATAACCCCCAAAGATAATTACAAATCATGTGTGGGTTAATTTTACTCATGAGGTCTTAGTTGACATGAAGCATAAGAAATTACCTTATCATTATTCTTTATAACACAACCAAGTCCCTTAAATGAAGCATTAATATAGGTGAAAATTCACAATTTCTAGAGGGAATGGCCAAAACTGAAGCATTCATCAATATTATTTTTAGTTCTTGCAAATAATCATCACACTCTTTCATCCATACAAATTTAACTCTTTTTCAAGTTAACTTAGTCAGTAGGAAAGATAACAAAGCAATGTTTAAAAAAATGACCATAGTAACCTAATAATCCAAGAAAACTATAAATATCTATGACTTTTTTCAATCTTTTCCATTATTTGAAAATTTTAGTTTTAATAGGTTCAATAGTTATACCATCTTTAGAAACAATATTTCTCATGGAAAAAAAATTTTGTGGCTAAAATTATCACTTACTAAATTTTCTTTAAAGCTTCTTTTATTTTCTGTTTTGAAAAAAAATCCTTAGGTTTTTTCCATGATCCTCATGAAATTTAGAATATACCAATATATCATCAAGAAAAACCAAAAACATATCTAAATAGTCATGGAAAAATCTATTCATAAGACCATCAATACAGTTGGAGGTTTATACAACCCAAAGGGCATAACTAAAAACTCCTAGTGACCACATATAGTCCAAAAATGTCATCTTTGAAATATATTCTTCTTTCACCTTCAATTTATGATACCCTAACATGATATAAATCATTGAAAAATATTGTGCTTCACGGAGCTGATCAAACAAATCATTTATATGAGGGAAATGATAATTATTCTAAAAAGTGATGTTATTTTGGGAACTATAATGAATTCAAAGTATCATTGCACCATCTTTATTTTCAATAAATAAAATAGTATCACCCCATGGAAAAGTACTGGGATAAATTAAACCTTTATCTTGAAACCCCTAAAACTGATTTTTCAATTCCAAAAGTTCTACTTGATCCATTCAATAAGGGGGTTTCAAAATTGTCTCAACATCAGGCACTTAGTCAATATCAAACACAACCTCATGATCATGGATAACACCAAGAAAATCATCAAGAAAATCACTCATGTATGTATTCACTAATATAAAATCACTAATTATAAAATTTTCCTTCTTTTCAAAACCCTGAGAAATAAAATTTCAATTTTCTCCTCTAATCACTTTTTTAACTTCTTAATGTGTTATTGAATATATGAAATCATTGAATTTAACTTTATTAGCTCTGTAATCTATCTTTTCATGAAAAAATAAAATCTAATCCAAACCAAGAAGCATAAAACTCCACTATGGGTAGTTCAATAAGATTTTTAGGAAATACTATAGAGACCCAATCCTTTTACACATAATATTAAATGATTATTAAACATAAATATTCAATAATTATAATAAAGTGATTGTAAAGTCCTAGTGTATTTGGAATACTAGGTTCTTAATACATAAAACATAGAATATTTATTTTATTTTCCATAGTGAGCTCCTAATTGTACATGGGATAACCTGAGGAATACATAAAGAAAGGGGTGTGCTAAAAAACTCAGTAAGGGAATAAACATGAAAAGGAAGCATGAAAAGTGAATCAAATGTATAAAATGATATCATAAAAGAGAAGCATCATGAGTAATTACATGAAATTATATAAATAACATAGTATCATAATATCATGGTAGTATAAGAAATGTGTTAGAAATATATAACATGACATAAACATGAGTCAAGGATAATTACCTAGACAATATCACATGGTGTCAAAGTCTCATAAAGGATTTGGTATACTCTATAATCTTGTATATGATGTCGCATGAGAAAATAACATTAAAATGCATTGGAATGCTATAGAGGTGCACCCATTATAACATGTTCTTGATCTATGTTTTCAACATAAAATAATTCAATCATAAGTAAAAACATAATAATTATGAATAGAAAGAAAATAAGTTCATAATTTTTCTTCTTATCATAATCAAAGGAAATTTCATAATGAAGGCATTTAAGAAATTATCAAAATTCATGTATTACCCCAATAATGAAAGGGATAATGAGGTAGGTATATATGTGAGAGACATATATACATAATTTATAATCATTCCATAATATTAAAAGAATTTTTTTTATGGAATTGACATTACTTAAAAAATATTAAAACCATTCTTAAGGAAAATAACCTTTTTACTTTGACAATAAATTTTGAAAAACTAAAATTAAAAAAAATATTATGTAAATCATTATCTTTGATAATATCCTTGATAAAATATAAAGTAATCTTCATGGAGAATAATTTTCATAGTAGAAAAAAATATAGTTCATGTCATACAAGTTAAAACAAATATTCCTTTCACATTTTTAGTAAGAGTAATAAAAGTAAATTATTTATAAAATGATGAGAATATTACTTTTAAAATATTTTGTAAAAATAAAATTATGGGAAAATGTTATTAAACAATCATAGTAAAATATTTTTGAAAATATTTTTAGAAAACATGGATTTAGAAGAAAAATTATTTTTGACCGAAGAGAGAAATGAAGTAAATTATCTTAAAAAACATCCTAAATATTTTTAAGTACCAAAGGGAGGGAAATGGTAAAACAACTTTAAAATTTCATGAATAACCATAAGATAATAAAATGGATGGGTTTCATTAGTAAATTATTGAAACATAAACCCTTACCACTTTAGTAACTTTTGAATCATAACTTATCATGAATAACATAGATTAATTTTAACTTAAAATGTAATAAAGTAGGAATTATTCATTCTATATTATGTAAATGGGTAGTATATAATCCAATTAAAATAGATCTGGTGAGTAAAATCCAAAAAATCTAGATCTCAAACATAAGATATAGTTATATCATATATGATATTAAAAATATCATTTTTTCATTAAATACATTTTTTATAATAATTATTTAATTTTGAACATGGAGTATGAATCAAATCTCTTCGTGGAGATCGTAATTCATACATATACATGAGCGAAATTATCATTTCATTAATAGGTGAAAGGGTAGGTAAGTGTATTTTATATGAATTTTCTATAATAAATATAACTTTATATATATCACATATTGTAATTTCTCAATTAGTGTGATTGTATCACTGAGAGGGGGAGGGTTGAATTAGTGATACTCTTTATTTTATGTTTCTTTCCAATTGAAATAACCTTCACCTCCTAATAAGGATTTCAATTCCCTAATAAAACAAATCCAACCAATATCCATAGGAACAAAAATATTTACAAGGTTCACTATTGAATTATAATAGCTACATCCTTGGTATGGTTTGGAAATGATCCAATACCATACAATCCACTAGAAAACAATCCTTGTATTACAATGAGTAGGATATACGCTTAAACTCATGTAGCACTATGTAAAAAATTTCAATAGTGTGTGTGCATCCTCGTAGCACAAATAGGGTAATACAATGACGATGTAACAACTTATATTACCTATGATTCTTTTCAATTTCACAAATGTATTCAGTTGAAATAAAATTCTTCACTTTATTACCAAAAAGATAGTAAGAACTTCCTGGACTTTGTTATGAGAAACTCAGTCAGATTTTTCTGGGTATGATTTACCCAGTCCAATTCCTCCAAGTATATTTCACTCTAATATGATTCTTCGAGTCCAATTTTCTTTCAAAATACAATAGAAATGAATCAACCCCACTTTAATTCCTGAGCCCGATAAAATTAGTATGATTCTTCCTCAGTCCGAGAACCTGAATACAAAAATCCCAAAACCGATTAATCCAATCCGATATGATGATCAGACGAATACGATTGAAAATATTAATACGGTAATCAACTAAATATGATACACACTAAGAACTATTATCAGCTGAAAAATACATTGGGATATTGTCTCTTCTCCTATATCTTCTTCCAATCAGAACATATTCAATAAAGATCAATACAACATCTTCTTTCTCTCACTAAAAACTTAGTTCTTCTCTATCAAGTGTAGTGAATAGTACCAACAGTCAAAAATAACAAATTACTTATCTTTTTATAGGTGACCCATGAAAGGTTTGGGTAGTAATACCAAAATGTTTCCCGCTCACACAAATTCACCAAAATATCATGTTTCCTAGAATATCATGTGAATTTGAACTTTGTTAACTCTTCACAAAGATTCTCAATTCTTATTTGAACATCACTTTCTCTTTATAATTTAATTTAAAATGATTATTTGATTTCAATAGATTATTATAATCTTATGAATTTGATTATCTCAATATGATTTCTGAATATGATTCTCAGAACTAATTGGAATCAAAATCTTTCATTTGAATGTACAACTCCCCTATGACAATACATCCAGAAAACTCATATTTTTCTCTTAACCTACTTGAGATATGAAACATTATTTTATCCTATTCTCTTGACCGACATGAAAACCTAAAACATGATTTAAATCTTTTGAAATTGTTTATTGCACTGTTGATCTCATTTTCTCCTTCTTTCTTTTCTTCTCATCCTGAGTGTGATCTTTCCTGAATACTATCAGCCTAGATATGATCATTGTGAATACGATCATACTGGGTATGACCTTTTCCTTCATGGTCCAAAGTAAAATCATCCTGGGTATAAAAAGTTTTTCATGCTTTAGATGGACGATCAGATGCTACAGTGAATCAGTAGCTTCTTTTCCTTCTACTCCACAAGAATAAAATTAATCTAGGTATAATTTCTTATTAATGGATATCATATCTTTCTTCTCTTCCACCTAGGTATGATTAACCTGGGCATGATTATTCTGGATATGATCTTTTTCTTTCTGAGTATAAGTACCTGAAAATCATTTTTTTCAATTTTCAAAAGTCGGTTTAAGGGTATCGGTAACCCGGAACCGGTTTAAGGAAAACTGGAAACCTCACAACACTTCCCAAGATTACATCACCATTCAAAATTCAAAATTCAAACTAAACAAATTTAGCACACACCACGTGTCCATCATCACGCGGGCCCATCATCACACGTACCGGAAATCCATGTGCTCCACCTCGAGCCGCGAACCCGTAAGCGCGTCACACTCCTCGAGCCGCGCGACCACCTCGAAACGCAAAAACTTCCTCGCCGCCAAACAACCCACCGGTGAGGTTCACCGGACCGGCCAAGTACCCAGCGCATCATCCATATCCACATCACCGAATCTCCGGTGAGCGTCGCCGGCGTCCGTCATCACATCATCACCCCATAACACCGCTGAGGAATCAACAAACCATCATTCATGGAGATGCCTATGTGTTCCCTCCATTCATTCCCATCACTGGATCGCTGGTGATCTTCACCAACATCCTCTATCCTCATCATCTCCACAGAGGATTCAAAACAACATAGAATGAAAAACTCAAAACAAAAAAAGAATAAACCAAGGAGATGCGTCCAGAGTCGACGCTCTATATCAACATCACGTTCACCGAAAGGTTCACCACGACACAGCGGAAGAAAAACCAAACTAAAAACCAGAAAATCATGCCACCACCAGACAGAACAACCGCATCAGACCCACCGAAACCCTAACATGCTCACCTAAGAATATGTAGAACCCCACAACCTCCAGCTCATTATCGCATCCCCTAACCGCGAAGAAACTCACCACAGGACAAAAACGAGCTGCAAGATCAAAACTGCGAGCGCTCCGAAGAGTGTGCCATCAACAACCGGTCTTACACCCACGGATCTGAGCCCACAATCGCCGAAGCCTGGAGAGTGTCTCCCCATCCTGAGAGAAGACCACGAAGCCCTGCAGTAGAGAACCACCACCAACCCACCGAGCACAAGAAGGAGTCATCGCACCATCCGCAGCGCCGGAGCTAGCGGCGGCGAGAGGAAACCCTAGGATAGGAGAAGCCCTTTACGGGCTCATTCCTTCTGAGTATAAGTACGATTTCCTAGAATTCATTTGGCCTGAATACAATTTTCATGAATCGGATTCACTTAAATGCAATCAGGATAAATAGGATCACCAACACCCTTTTCTCTTTCCAGATCTGATAAATCTGAATGCAATTTCCAGTATTTCCTTCACTCCCCATTTCATTAAAAAATATTTCATAATAAGTTCTAAAAATAACATAGGATTTGTATGAAATAAAAATCATCAAATCATCATCTCACTTATTTTATCGTAGTCATAAATACAAAGATTCTATTTCAAAATAGTCATTTCTTTCTCATTGAATTCATAGTAAATCCAATGACCATTTAATTACAACAAGTTACATTCTCCAAGTGACGAATTCTGTCATTCTAGATAAATATCAACTCCTCATTAATATCTTTTCCCATCTCATTGCAATATTTTTCAATACTGATCCCAAGGTGAGTCTGATTAGAACCATTTCTTTTCAACATCTTCTCCTCATAATAATAGACAAAGTGAATCCAATTTTTTAGAAAACATGATTTTGATTCTGTTGAAAACATGGATAGATCTAATTCTCACCAAATAAAAATTGAGGTGATTTTTCTGTTGAAATTAAACTTCCATAACAAATAAATCCTTTTTGAAAAAAAACCACTTTTGAAAAAAAACCACTTTCATCTACAGCTTGGTCCTAAAAATCTCCCCCTTTGTATTTTGTTGTCAACCAATTTTCATAAATCACGAAACGTTTTATCCTAAATTAAAGGATTACTTATCAACAATTCTAATCCTATATGAGCTAAATCATTATACAAAATGAGAATCATTGATAAAAACCATGTTGTCTAAAAGTAGTGAATATGACAACCTCTTTCTTTTATAATCTTCAGATCTTCTTCATACTCATCTTTTCTGAATCCATCCTATAATACAAAACAATTTATTTTCCTATAACGACTCTAACAAACAGTTTGATTTATTCACTCAGAAAACAATTTTGATTTCACATATTACTCACAACTCCATATTTTAACATTAAAAATAATTGATTTATGAAATCAATTTTCCCCCTTGACAATAAAATCCAAAGGTAAGATGGGATAGGGGATAGAAACACATACCTAAACCTTGATTAGAATGTGGTTAGATTAGCATGTTTAACCTTAATCTAGAAAATGATTCATTTGGTAAAGGTTTTGTAAAAATGTCTTCTAATTATTCTATTGTTGAAGCATATTATAGCTTTAATTCATTCTTCTCCACATTCTCTTTGATGGAATGATATTTAATATCAATAAGTTTTGGATGATAATGTCAAACTGTATTCCTGGTGAGATTTATTGTGCTTTGATTATCATAACCCAAGAGTTAGGCTAACTTTACTTCAACAAGAAAATCTTCTAATTGAGTTTTCATCCACACAAGTTTAGTATTATCTTGAGTGGAAGAAACATACTCAGCTTCATCCTTACTGAGAGTTAATGAATTTTGTTTCATTGAATGCCAACTATCACAATTCTTTCCCAGAAATAATACTCTAGTAGATGTGGATATTCTATCATCAACATTTATTAACCAATCATCATCAAAAAACCCAAAAAAATCTATACTTTATGAGCTGTAATACCTAATTCTGAATTCTATTATTCCTCTAAATTATATGAGAATTATTTTTCCAGCAAGTAACTATGATTATTTTGGAGCACTATGAAATATGGCACATATAGTAACATCATAAACAATGTTGTGTCTTAAGTCATTCAAATACAATAGGCTTCCAATCAGATTATGATACTTTTTCTACTCAACTTGTTTTCCTTCTCTATTTTTACCCAACATGGTTCCCACTAAAATAGGTGTAGAAATAGGTTTTGATTATTCCATGTCGGACCTATTTAGAATTTACTTATCATTCTTTTCTTGAGAAAGAAAGATGTATTTTTCATTTTTTTAAAATTTTTAACCCAATTAATTATTTCATTTCCCCCAGTATGGAAATTTCAAATACCTACTTCATTTCTTCATCACGTCTTTCACAAGACCATTCATCATTCCCAACAAAGATAATATCATCAACATAAACAATTACAATGGGGGAATTCTCTTAACTTTATGTGATATAAATATTGCAATCTATACTTCCTTTCTTAAAACACATCTTCCTTAAGCATGTATCCAATTTTGAATACCATTCCCTCATAGCTTGTTTTAGGCCATAAAAATTCCTTCTTACTCTGCACACCTAAATTTCATCGTCCCAAAAATAAATCCAAAAGGTTTATCAACATAAACATGCTCTTTCATATTACTATTCATAAATGTAGATTTAATATCCATTTGAAATATCTTGTATCCTTATTGTGTGAAAATAGAAAGAAAGATTTTTATTTTTTCAAGTATTTCCACTGGAGAAAAGGTTTCATCGAAATCAATGCCTTTATTTTGTTAATACACTTTTTACACCAATCTTTCTGTTTTTGTTATCACTTCACCTTCTTCATTCATCTTGTTCAAAAAAACCCATTTTGTGCCAATAATGTTTTTGTTTTCAGGCATGGGCACAAGCTCTCATGTATCATTATCTTCAATTTGATAAAACTCTTCATTCATGTCATAAACCCATTATAGAGGCTCAAAATATTTTTTCATATAATGTACTTCTACTTTTGAATACAAAGAGGTATGGGTAATTGAATTGGTTGTTCTTCTTGGTTTGTCCTTCTGTTGTTGATCCCCAATAATGATTTAAGCCTCCACTTTCTTCTTCATCCTATGATGAGATTTTTTATTATCTTATTCATAACTTGAAATATATGGGTCTAATTCTGCTTCTTGAGAAGGATTACAATTGTTTGTATCCATATCAAAATTGTTTTCTTCAACTTTCTCAACTTTTTTGTCTTCCTGATCATGTTTCTCTTTCTCAGTTCCTTCAATCACTTTCACATCAACTAAATAAATAAATATTACTATTTCATTTTGAAGCATCTATATCCTCTTTCTTTCAGAGCATAGCCACGAAAGATTCCATCTTTAAATTTTTTCTCAAACTAACAACAGTTTCCTCCATTCGTTTTTATAACACATGGAATCCCAAAAACTCTAAATTGATTCAAAAATGTATTTTTTTCATTAAACAATCCATATAGATTCATACCTGATTAAGGCCTGTTGAAACAATGGTTATAAATATAAATAGTATTACTCATGTCTTTCCTCCAAAATTAATTATAAATACCACGTTCAAGTAGCATGGTTCTTCCCATTTCTACCAAGATTATGTTTTTTATTTCAGAAACCCCATTTTATGGGGAGTGTATGGATAACTATAGTCATGATTAATTACATGATTATCAAGATAGTATTCAAAATATTCACTTATATATTCACCATCATTATCTGTTCAAAACATCTTCACTAAATACTCACATTCTTTCTCTACTTTCCTTATGAAACTTTTAAACATTTTCAAAACTTCTGATCTTTGTTTCATATGCATAACATAATTAATGCAAGTAAAATCATCAATAAAAGTAATAAATTACTAATTTCCATTTTTTTATTGTTTTATCATAAACCCAAAAATATTGGAATGAATTAGATCCATGGGTTTTCTTAAACAAATCTCAACTTTCTTATGCACAATATTTGTAATATTTTCTTTTTTGGAAGATAGTTCAACAACAATATCTTCTTCTTGGAAAGTTAGGAATGTATCAGACACTATCTATTTTAGATAATTTTCTCATGATTCTCTGAATCATATATCCAAGACTTTTATGCCACAACTGATTATCTTCAATCAAGCTCATGTAATAAGAGTTTTGTTTTTCACCAACCTGAAACAAATTCTCTTTTGTATGTTAGACTCATGTAACAATTTTACCATATTCTTCACTCTTTATAAAAAAACCCATCTTTCCTAAATATAACATTTTTATCCTCATAACACATTTGTGAAATGCTTAGAAAATTGTGTTTCAACCCATCAACATATAGTGTTTTATGGGATTTTATCTTTTCTTTTCCAATAATGACTAACCCAACACCTTTGATTTTCAATTATTCATCATTTCCAAATATCACAATTACTTCTTTAAATTGATTCAAATTCTTTAGTAGTATCAAGTATATTATCATTTGTGAATAAAATCCACTATTGATTATCTAAGGTCGTTCTCCTTTTGTGGCTTTCAATGTAGTTTCTACAATAAAATATTTTTCTCCTTTATTTTCATTCTTCACTTCTAGATTTTTAGTATTTCGAAGAGTCTTTTGTTGTGATATTAACAAAATAATAAATCATTTTTCAAGGTTCCTAGGTTGTTCACATATTTAACAAATAGTTTCCAATAGTTATAACCTATATTCAATCCTCATTTCACTCTTTTCAGACTTCTTCACAATAAATTTTTCAGTCTTCTTCTTTTAAGGGGATTGAATCCCCCTCAACCTTTTCCTTTCATAAACTATGGGATAATAATAATGTTGTTTGTTGAACTAAAACATTATTTCTATGTGCTATAATCTCCCTCAATACCAGAAATATCCATAAAACAATATTTCCCTCGGAATATTCCATATTGATTTGTATTGTGAATTCATTTCTCAGCCAAATTCTTATCTTTCTTTTCATCCTTAATGGAATCAGAAGTATTTGAAAATTTTCTAAATTCAGGATTATTTAAGACTTTTGAATTCCCAACATTTTTTGTTCTTGGAGATATTAATGACTTTTCTAGATTTCTTATCACCCTTTTAAGGTAACTTTTGTTGAACCTTCTCAGGTTTTTTATTATGATAACATTCACCAACTTCAATAGTAGAGCTTTGGAAAATTTTATTTATCAATTTAGTTTTAGATACCTTTTGTTTTAAAACATTAAACTCTTCTTATATTGCTTTCAACAACACTTTTAGATTCTTATTATGATTATTTTCTTCATTAAGAGATTTCTTCAAGTCATCAATTTGTTTCTCTAGCTTCACTTTCTCATCTGAAAAACATTTTTCATTTCTTGTTGAGGAACATTAATCTTCTAAAAATTTTTTTATTTTCAAGCATTCTAATCTTCCTTAGGAATTATTTTAATTATTATTTCAAATAGAATTCACGTTGATTTTCTTCTACTTATTCGGAACTACTTCCTCCCAATTCTTCTTCATTAACTATTGCAATAAAATTATTTTCAATACCATACTCAACTAATTTTTCAAATTCACCATCACTGCCTTCTTCTTCATTATATTTAGATAAGAAGATTCTTATTTTGGAGTTGAATAATTTCTTATATTTCCATATGGAATAAAATTTTCCTTTATCACTATATTTCTTCCATGGTATTCATGGATTTCTTTCTTCTTCTTCACTATCCTCTTCTTTCTTTCTTCGAGGAAAATTAGAGGAAAAGTTCCCAATAGCTCCACATTCAAAACATTTCAAGGGGAAGTTTCCATTTATTTTTCCCTATACCTCTTTTCACATTTTTAGAAAAAAGGATAAAATATTGTCAAGTTTTTCAAATACCTCATTTTCAAAATTAGATTCTCTAGATTCATCTACAATAATAATCTTTTCTGACTTTTCATTATTTGCAACTTTTAAATACATTTCTCTGTTAATATTTTTTTTTCTTTTCATATATTTCTCCATTATCATTTCATAAGTAATGTGGGTGCTATAAAAATCATCAAGAGATAATATTTCAGGATCTTTGTTTACTAACAAAGAAACTTTTTTATCGAATTTTTTAGGTAGAATTCTTAAGATATTTTCCACAACTATAGATTCATATATCATTTCACTAATACATATGATAGTACTCATTATTTCATTCACCCTAGTAAATAATTCCCCAATAAATTCATGCTCACCCATCTTCAAATCTTTATGTTTCAATCTCCAGATCTGTAGCTTTTCTTATTTAGTTTTGTATTCCCCTCCTATATGCTTTTCAATTTATGCCATATACCTTTGGTTATAGAAACTCCTTTCACTCTCAAGAAGTCACTTTCAAAAAGTTTTGACAATATAGAATTTTTATCCCTTCCATCATTCTCCAAATTATTCTTATCAAAATATATAAGAGAAGATTTATCATAAATGGGATGAAACCCAACTGTTTCAGCTTCAAGAAATACATGAATGATATACATGAGATAATGTAACATTATCTCTTTCCAGATATGATAATTCCTTCCATATAATATTTGAATAGATTTATTGTTCACACAATTCAAATTATCCATCAGTAAGGAATAAGCGAAGGGAACCTACACTCTGAAACCACTTGTAATTGCTTGTTCAATGAGATTATATCACTGAGAGGGAGAGGGGTTGAATCATTTATACTCTTTTTCTTTTATATTTCTTTCTAATTGAAATAACCTTCACCTCTTGTTAAATATTTCAATTCCCTACAAAAAAATCTAAAAAACATCCACATAAACGCAAATATTTACAAGGTTTACTATTCTATAAGAATACCTATGTCCTTGGTATGGTTTGGAAATGATCCAATACCATACAATCAACTATAAATAAATCCTTTGATTACAACAAGTATGATATACCCTTACACTCATGTTTCACTATGTAAACAATTCCAATAGTGTGTGTGCACTCTATTAGCACAAATAGGGTAATAAAATTATTATGTAACAACTCATGTACCTATGTTTTTTTAATTTCCCTAATGTATTCAATTTAATTACAATTCTTCACTTTCTTACCTAGAAGATGGTAAGAACTTCCTAACTTTATTATGATAAACTCAGTCCGATTTTCCTAGGTGAGATTTTCCTAGTCCAATTCCTCTAAGTACGATTCTCCCTGATATAATTCTTCTAGTCTAATTTTATTTCAGAATATAATAGAAATTAATCAAAACGACTTCAATTCCTGAGCCCAATAAAGTCATTACAATTCTTCCTCAGTCTGAGAACCCGAATATGGAAATCCTGAAACTGATTAATCCATCCAGATATCATGATCATCGAAATATGATTAACAATATGAATACAGTACTCAACTGAATACGATAAACACTGAGTATGGTTATCAACTAAAAACAATGTTTTGTTCTTGTCTCTTCTCCTATGACTTATTTTTATTGAAACATCTTTAATAAAGATCAATACGGTATCTTCTATCTCTTACTAAAAACTAATATCTTCTCTCTCTACTGTAGTGAATAGTACCAATGGTCATAAAGTACATAGTACTTATCCTTTTATAGGTGACCCATGTGAGTTTTGTGGGGAGATCCCAAAATCATTCCCACACACACAAATTCTCCCAAATTTCAATTTCCCCTAGAATCTTGGGTGAATTTTTACTTAGTCAACTCTTCTCAAAGATTCTCAGTTGTTATTAAAACATCTCTTTCTCTTAAAACATTTATTTAATACACCAATTTAATTTCAATACATGATTCAAATCTTTTAAATCTTATTATCTCAATCTAATTGCTGAATACAATTCTCAGAACTGATTTGAATCAAAATCTTTCATTTAAATGTATATCTCCCCTTGACAATACATCCAAAAAACTCCTCTTTTTTGACTTACTTAATATAAAAAGATTCATTTTCTTCTCTTATCTAGACTCAAATGAAAACCTACAACATGGTTCAACCCTTTTGAAATGTTTGAATATGTTATTGATCTCATTTTATCCTTCTTTCTTTTTTTCTCATTTCGAGCATGATCTTTCCTAAATACTCTTAGCCTGGATATAATAACTGTGAATATGATCATATTGGGTATGAATATATTCCTTCCTTAGCCTGAGTATGATCATCCTGGGAATGAAAATTTTTGTACAGTTCAAATGGATGATTTGATTCTATAGTTAATCATCACCTTCTTTTCCTTCTCTTCCACCCGGATACAATTAATCTGGGTATGATTTCTTTTCAATCAATATCTTCACTTTCTTCTCTTCCACCCAGGTAAAATTAACCTAGGTATGATTATTTTGTATAAAATATTTTTATTTCTAAGCTTGAGTATAATTTTTCAGAAATAATTTTTCCTGAATACAATTGTCAAGAATCAGATTTCGTTAAATAAAATCAGGCTAAATACGATCACCAACACCCTTTTCTCTTTCCATATCTGTTTAATCTGAAAATGATTTATATTATTTCCTTCACTCACCCTTTATTTTATCAATATTGAATTACAATTTTTCTAAATTACTCTTGATTTATATGAAATAAAAATCATAAAATCATCATGACGCTAATTTTACCGTACCGATAAAGACTCTAATTCTCCATAAAAACTTCCACTTATTTCACATCGAATTCATTATGAATATGACAACTATTTACTTTCAAAAGGATACATTATCTATGAGACTGATTCATTTATTCCATATAATAATCAATTCTTCATTAATATCTTTTCCCATCCTCAGTACAAACTTTTCCTATACATAACCTAAGGTTAGCCCGATCAGATTCTTTTCTTTTAATCAAATTATCCTCATTATGATGGAAAAAAGTGAAACTGGTTTTTCAGAAAACACGAGTCTAATTATTTTGAAAAAATTGATCAATTTGATTGTCACCAAATAAAATTTTTGGTGATTTTCCTATTGAACTTATACTTCCTTGTTAGACAAAGCCTTATTTGACAACAAAAAACAACATTTGAAAACAACCACCTTCATCTACAGCTTGGTCCTAACAATCTCCTATGGATTTTATTTTTAACCAACTTTCATAAATAAATAAACTTTGTATTCTAAAGAAATGGGTTAATTGTCAACAATTCACAGCCTATATGAGCTAAATCATTATAGGAAATAAGAATCATTGATAGAAAAACCAAGTTGTCCAAAATTAGTGATTATGAAATCCTATTTATTTTTCCTTCTTCATATATACTTCAAACTCATCTTTTCTTAATCTATATGGGAATAAAACAAAAATTACTTTCCTACAACCACTCTGACAAATAGTTAGAATAGTTCACTTCCAAAATAATTCTAAGTTCACAGGTTACCCACAACTCCCTATTTTTATATTCAAAATAATTGATTTATGAAATCAATTTTTCCCCTTGACACTACAATCCAAGGTAAGATAAGATAGGAGATATAAACACATACCTAAACGTTGATGAGAAATAGGTTATATGCCCATGTTCAACCTCAATTTGGAAAATGATTCATTAGTTAAAGGTTTTGTGAAAATTCCAGCCACTTGTTCTAATGTTGGAACATATTTCAGGTTCAATTCATTTTTCTCCACATGCTCTTTGATGAAATGATAATTGATATCAATATGTTTTTAGGGAGAATGTTGAATTGGATTCCTAGTGAGATTGATTGTTCTTTGATTGTCACAACCCAATAGAAAGGATAACTTCAATTCAATATGTAAATATTCTAATTGAGTTTTCATCCACATAAGTTGAGTACAAACTTTAGTGGCAGTAGCATATTGTTCTTCAAACATACTAAGAGTTACTGAATTCTATTTATTCGAATTCCAGCTAACACAATTATTTCATAGAAATAATACTCCACCAGATGTGGATATTCTATTGTCAAAATTTCCTACCCAATCAGAATATGAATACCCAAACAAAACAATTTTATCTGAGCTGCAATACCTAATTTGGTTTTTTATTATTCCTCTGATTATCTAAGAATTATTTTTCTAGAAAGTAAATGTGATTATTTTGGAGCACTCTGAAATCTTTCACATATGGTATCATCATAAAAATCACCGGTTCTTGAGGTAGTCAAATACAATAGACTTCTAATCATCTTTTGATACTTTTTCTAATCAACTTGTTTTCCTTCTTCATATTAACCAAACCTGGTTCCCACTAAAATAGGTGTGGAAATAGGTTTCTAGTTTTCCATGATGAACCTCTTGAGAAGTTCTTTATCATACTTTTACTATGAAATAAATATGTATTACTAATTTTTCAAGATTTTTAACCCAAGAAAGTATTTCATTTACACCAACATGAAAATTTCAAATGCATTCTTCATTTCTTCATCAAATATTTCACAAGATCTCTCTTTATTCCTATCAAAGATAATATCATCAACATAAACTATAAAAATTAGGGAATACTCTTGAATTTCTCAGATATAAAGATTTTTATCAACTCTTCCTTTCTTAAAACTCATCTTCCTTAAGCATGTATCCAATTTGGAATACCATTACCTCAGAGCTTGTTTTAGGCCATACAAATTCTTTTTCAATTTGTACATGTAAAATTCATCATTACCAAGAACAAATCCACAAGTTGTTTCAATATAAACTTCCTATTAAAGATCACCATTTAGGGATACATATTTTACATCCATTAGAATGATCTTGTATCCT
Source organism: Viscum album (assembly GCA_963277665.1). Classification (NCBI taxonomy): domain Eukaryota; kingdom Viridiplantae; phylum Streptophyta; class Magnoliopsida; order Santalales; family Viscaceae; genus Viscum; species Viscum album. The sequence goes on along the minus strand of OY728163.1, from coordinate 255,421,536 downwards.
CGTTGTGCAGCAATATCAAGAGAGATTCTGATTATTTTATTCCTTTCCACTAGAGAAAATTTTTCATCGAAATCAATGCCTTTAATTTTTTAATACCCTTTGCACACTAATCTTTCTTTTTTTCTTATCACTTCACCTTATATATTCATCTTGTTCCAAAAAACCCATTTTGTGTCAATAATGTTTCAGTTTTTTGGCTTGGGTATGAGTTCCCATGTATCATTATTTTCAATTTTATCCAACTCTTCATTCATGTCCTGAACCCATTCTGGATGCTCAAAATCTTCTTTCACATCATTTGGTTCCACTTTTGAATATAGAGAGGTTTGTGTAATTGAATTAATTATACTTCTTATTTGAACCTTATGATTTTGATCACCTGTAATGTTTTGAGCCTCCAATTGCTTTATCAACCTCGTATGAGATTTTATATTATCTTATTCATGACATGAAATGGAAATTCTTATTCTTATTCTTGAGAATAATTGAAAATGTTTATATACATATCAAAATTGTTTTCTTCAACTTGCTCAACTTCCTTCTCTTCCTACAAATGTTTATCTTTCTCAAATCCTTTAATCACTTTCACATCTACTGAATTAGAAAATATTTCTATTTCTTTGTTGAAGCATATATATCCTCTTCCTTCCAGAGCATAGCCAATAGAGATTCCATATTCACATTTTTTATTAAACATACCAAAGTTTCCACAATTCATTTTTATAACACATGCACTCCCTAAAACACTAATGTGCTTAAAACATGGAGTTTTTTTATAAAACAATTCATATGGAATCATACCTCATTGAGGCCTATAAAAACAATGGATCTGAATATAAATAATAGTACTCATTTCTTTCTTCCAAAAGTAATTATAAAAACCATTTTCAGGTAGCATGGTTCTTCCCTTTTCCACCAAGATGTTACTCTTTCTTTGAGAAACCCCATTATGTTGGGGTGTGTATATAGAACTATACTCTTACCAAATTGCATGCTTCTAAAGATAGTCTTAAAACTCTTCACTTCTATATTCACCACCATTATCTATTCGGAAATTCTTCACTAAATACTCACATTCTTTCTCACCTTTCCTTTAGAAAATTCAAAACATTTTCAAAACTTATGATTTGTGTTTCATATATATAAAACAAGTAATAAAAGTAAATCCATCAATGAAAATAATGAAGTACTTATCTCTATCTAATGATTTTTTTCTCATCAGCCTCCAAATATCAGAATGAATTGGCTCCAGGGGTTGTCTTGAACAAATCTCAACTTTCTCATGCATATCATTTGAAATATTTCCTTTATATAAGATAGAGAAAAATCAAACTCTACTTCTTGTAAAGTTAAAATGACTAGGAAATTGTATCTTTTAGAAAACATTCTCATGTATCTATAACACATATGTCCAATCCTTTTATTTCACAACTAATTCTCTTCAACCAAACTCATGTAACAAGAGTTTTGTATTCCACCAACCTTAACCAAATTCTCTTTTGTGTGTTGGCCTCTTGTAACAATTTTCCTATCTTCTTAAATCTTTAAAACAAACATATATTTCCTAATGATAAATTTGATACCCTCATCAAATAATTTTGAAATTCTTAGAAAATTGTGTCTCATCCTATCAACATTAGATTTCATCTTTACTTTTCCAATGATTTCCAACCCAACACCTTTTATTTTCAATGATTCATCATTTACAAATGTCACAGTGCCTTATTTGAAATATTTCACATTCATCAATAGCTTCAAGTATTCTTTCATATGCAAAGAACATACAATAATTAGTATCTAAGGTCTCTCTCCTTTTGTGGATTTAAATTTAGTTTCAATAACGAGAGATGGTTTACCTTTCTTTTATTTATTCACTTACATCTTCTGAGTATTTTTAAGCATCTTTTGTTGTGCCATTAACAAAATAATACATCCTTTTTCAAGGTTCCCATGTTTTTCACGTCTTTCACAAATATTTTCCAAGATATGTAACCTATTTTTAATCATTATTCAACTCTTTTCACACTTATTCACAATAACTTTTTCAATCTTATTCTTTTGATGTAATTGACTCCCCATAAATAGTTTTCATTCATAACTTATGGGATAATAATAATGTTATTTTTTTAAAAAACTCATACTTTTCGTGTGCCCAAATCCATCACAATACTAACAATAGGCATTAAAATAATATTTTCCTCTCAAGATTTCATATTGATTTGAATTGTGAATACATTTTTCATCCACCTTCTTCTCTTTCTTTTCAGCCTTAATGGGATTACAAGTACTTAAAACATTTCCATATTTAGGTTACATTGAGACTTTTGAAATCCCTATATTATTGTTATTAACGATATAAATGACTTTTCCATATTTCTTATCACCCTTTTAAGTTAAATTTTGTTGAACCTTCTCATGTTTCTTATTACAATAACATTCACCAACTCCATTCGTAGAGTTTTGGAAACTTGTATTTCTCAATTCATCTTTAGATAACTTATGTTAGACAATTTCCAACTCTTATTTTTTTTCAACTTCACTTCTAGATTCTCATTATGATTCATTTCTTCTTCTAGGGATTTCTTCAAATCATCAAACTCTTTCTCTATATTTACTTTCTCATCAGAAAAATATTCTTGATTTCTTATTGAGGAATATTCATCTTCCAACATTTTATTGATTTTCAATCCCTCTAATATTCTTTGAGCATTCCTTCAATTCTTCTTTAAAATGAAATTCAAGTTCACTTTCTTATTCTTCTTAAATACTACTACTAATAAATTCTTCATCATTCAATTCTGTAATAAATGTATTTTCAATACCATACTCAACTGATTTTTCATGTTCATCATCACTGCCTTCTTCTTCTACATCTTTAGAGAAGAATCTTCTTATTTTGGAGTTGAATAATTTCCTATCTTTCCCTATATAATACAATTTTCCTTTTTCACCCCATTTCGTCATGGTATTCTTGGATTTTTTTTATTCTTCTTCAATATCCTTTTCTTTCCTTCTTCGAGGAAAATTGGAAGGAAAGTTCCCAACAGCTCCACATTTAAAATATTTCATGGGAAGTTTCCCATTGTATTTCCTTATAATTAATTTCAAATTTTTAGAAAACAAGGATAAAATATTGTCAAGATTTTTACATACCTCGTTTCCAGAATCAGATTCACCAGCTTTATCTTTAAAAAGAATCTTTTTTAACCTTTATTTATTTTCATCCTTGGAATACATTTCTCTATCAATCATTTTTTTTCTTTTCATATCTTTCTCCCTTATCATTTCATAAGTAATGATAGTGTTATGCAAATCATCAATAGATAATATTTCAGGATCTTTATCTTCTAATGAAGAAACTTTTCCATTGAATTTGTCAGGTGGGATTGTCAAGATCTTTTCAACAATAATAGAGTCATCTAGATTTTCACCAACACATATGATAGTAATCATTATTTTATTCTCCCTAGTAAAGAAGTACCCAATAGATTCATGCTCACCCATCTTCAAATCTTTATATTTCAATCTCCAGATTTTTAAATTTTCCTTCTTCTCTTTTGTATTTCCCCCATATATGTTTTTCAATTTATCCCATATACCTTTGGTTCTAGAAACTCATTTCACTCTTATTATTTCACTTTAATAAAGTGAGGAAATTATTTTATTCTTCACCCTTCCATCATTCTCTATATTTTTCTTATCAACAGATGTAAGAGGAGATTTATCATCAAGGGGATGAAAACCAACTGTTTCAGCTTTAAAAAATTCATAACTCATAGACATGAGATAAGGAAAAACTCTATCTTTATATATATGATAATTTTTTCCCTCAAAGACCGGAATACATTTACCATTCAAAAAATTCAAATTATCCATTGGAAATGAATAAGTTAAGGGAACCTACACTCTGATATCACTTTTAATTTCTTGGTCAGTGTGATTGTATCACTGAGAGAGGGAGGTGTTGAATCAGTTATAATATTTTTATTTTATGTTTCTTTCCAATTGAAACAACCTTAGCTTCCTATAAAATATTTCAATTCCTTGCTAAAAAAATCTGACACACATCCATATGAACAAAAATATTTACAAGGATAAAAATTCAATAAGAATAGCTACATCCTTGGTATGGTTTGGAAATGATCTAAAACCATACAATCCACTAGAAAACAATCATGGGATTATAACGAGTAAGATGTACCCTTACTCTCATGTAGCACTATCTAAACAATTCTAACAGTGTGTGTGAACCCTCTTTGCAAAAATAATGTAATACAATGATTATGTAACAACTCATGTTAGCTGTACTTATTTTCAATTTCATAAATGCATTCAATTGAAATACAATTCTTCACTTTCCTACCCAGAATATGGTATGAACTTCGTGGACATTGTTATAAGAAACTTAGTTCAATATTCTTGGGTATGGTTTTCCCAGTTTGATTCCTCCACATATGATTCTCTCTAATACAATTATTTTATTCTGATTTTATTTCAGAATTCAATAGAAATGGATAAGATCCACTTCAATTCCAAAGCTTGATAAACTCAGTATGATTATTCCTCGGTTCAAGAACTAGAATATGGAAATCTTGAAACTGATTAATCCATCCCGATATTATTATTAGCAAAATAATATTGACAAGATAAATACATTAATCAACTGAATATGATAAACACTGAGTATGATTACCATCTAAGAAAATGTTTTCATCTTGTCTCTTCTATTATGTATTATTCCCGTTGAAACGTATTCAATAAATATCAATATAGTATCTTCTTTCTCTCAATAAAAACCCAAAGCATCTCTCTCTACTATAGTGAACAATACCAATAGTAAGAAAGTTCAAAGTATTTATCCTTTTGTAGGTGACCCATGAGAGGTTTCACTAGGAATCCCAAAATCTTTCTTGCTCACAAAAATTCACCAAAATTTCAATTTCCCCTAGAATATCGGGTAAATTTTGACTTCGTCAACTCTACTCAAAGCTTCTCGATTATTATTCAAACTTTACTTTATCTTCAAACATTAATTTCAAAAAAAATTGATTTCAATACATGATTCTAATATTCTGAATTTGATTATCTCAATCTGATTTCAAAATATGATTCTCATATTCGATTTGAATAAAAATATTTCATTTCAATGCATAGTTACCCATGACAATACATCTTGAAAAATCCTTCTGTTTTTCTCTTGACCTACTTGATATAAAAACTTCATTTTTTCCTCTTCTCTTGACCCACTTGAAAACATATAACATGATTCAAACTTTTTGAAATGGTTGACTACATTTTTGGTCTCATTTTATCTTTCTTTCTTTTCTTCTTAGTCTAAGTATGATCTTTCCCGAATATTGTCAGCCTGGATATGATCATTTTGAATACGATCATAATGGGTATAATCTTTTCCATCCTGATCCTGAGTACGATCATCCTTGGTGTGAAAATTTTTTCGTGCTTTAAATGGATGATTAGATTCTACAGTGAATCAGTATAATATTTTCCTTCTCTTCCACCCAGATACGATTAATCAAGGAATGATCTATTTTCAATCAACATTGTCACTTTCTTACCTTTCACCCAAATACAATTAAACTGGGTATGATTATTCTAGATACAATGTTTTTCTTTCTGATCCTGGGTAAGTTTTTCCAGAATTCATTTATCCTAAATATGATTTTCAACAATCTAATTCACTTAAATACAATCAAGCTGAATACAATCACCAATACCCTTTTCCCTTTCCAGATCCATTCAATATAAATATGATTTTCATTATTTCCTTCACTTCCCCTTTCTTTCATTAATCTTGCATCACAATTTCTCCAAATATCTCATGATTTATATCCAATAAAAATCATAAAATCATCATGACACTTATTTTATCATACCTATAAAGACTCTGATTCTCCATCAAAACAGCCACTACTTTCACACCAAATTAAAAGTGAATATGATAACCATTTACTTATAGGAAGATAAGTTCTCCATGTGAATGATTATATAATTATATATAATGATAAATTACTCATTAAGATCTTTTCACATCCATATTATGATCATTTCCCATACTAAATATGAGGTGAGTCTGATCAGATCCTTTTCTTTTAAACAGCTTCTCCTCATTATGATGGACAAACTGAAACTAATTTTTTAGAAAACATGAGTTTGATTCTTTTGAAAACATGGATCAATAATATTATCACCAAATAAAAAGTGATTTTATTTTCCTGTTGAACTTAAACTTCCTTGATAGACAAATCCTTCTTTGATAACAAAAAACAACATTTCAGAACAACCACCGTCATATGTAGCTTGGTCCTAAAAATCTTCCACTTTGGATTTTGTTTTCAACCAAAATTCGTAATTCACTGAACTTTGTATCCTAAAAAAATGAATTAATTATCAACAATTATAATCCTATGCGAGATAACTCAATGTAGAAAAAAATAATCATTCACTGAAAAACCATATTGTCTAAAAGTAGTGATTTTGAAAACCTATTTCTTTTTCCTTCTTTAGATCTTCTTCAACCTCATCTTTTCTTCATCCATCTTGGAATAAAAAACAATTTATTTTCCTACAAAAAATCCAACAAGTAGTTAAAATAGTTCACTCCCAAAATAATGTTGCATTCACAGATTACCCACAACTCCCTCGTTTTGCATTTAAAATAATTGATTTATGAAATCAATTATACCCCTTAAAAATACAATCAAAAGGTAAGATGTTGGAGGGGATAGAAACACATACCTCAACCTTGATGAGAAATAGGTTAGATGCTCATTTTCAACCTCAATATTGGAAATAATTCATTCAGTAATGGTCTTGTGAAAATTCCAGCCACTTGTTCCGATGTTGGAACTGATTCTAGCTTCAATTCATTTATCTCTTCATGATATTTAATGAAATGATATTTGATGAAATGATATTTCATATATATATTTTTTGAAAGATAATGTAGAAATAGATTCCTTGTGATATTGATTATATTTTTATTTTCACAACCAAAGAGAAAGGATAACTTACCTTCAATATGTAAATCGTCTAATTTATTTTTCATCAACATAAGTTGAGAAGTGGATTTAGTGGAAGAAACATATTAAGCTTCATACATACTAAGAGTTACTGAATTATGTTTCTTTTAATTCCATATAACATAATTATTTCCTAGAAATAAAACTCCACCATAGGTGGAGATTCTGTCGTCAACATTTCATACCCAATCAGCATCTGAATACCGATACAAATCAAAACTATCTGAGCTGCAATACCTAATTATTAATTCTATTGTGCCTCTGATGTATCTGAGAATTATTTTTCTAGCATGTAAGTGTGATTATTTTGGATCAATCTGAAGTCTTTTAGGTATGGTAACAACATAAAAATTTCCAGGTCTTGAAGTAGTCAAATACAATAGGCTTCTAATAAGATTTCGATACTTTTTCTAATAAACTTATTTTCCTTCTCCATCTTTAACAAACCTGGTTTACACTAAAATAGGTGTGAAAATAGGTTTTTATTTTTCCATACTAAACATCTTGAGAAGTTCTTTATCATACTTTACCTAAGAAAAAAATATGTATTTAAAATTTTTTAAGATTTTTAACCTCTGAAAGTATTTCATTTCCCCCAGCATGGACATTTCAAATACCTTCTTCATTTCTTCATCAAATCTTTCACAAGATCTTCCTTCATTCCCAAAAAATATAATATCATCAACATAAACAATTTCAATGAGGTAATCCTCTTCACTTTCTATGATATAAATATTTTTATCCACTCTTCCTTTCTTAAAATTCATATTCCTTAAGAATGTATCCAATTTGGAATATCATGTTCTGAGAATGTGTTTTAGGCCATACAAATCCTTTTTCAATCTGTACACATGACTTTCATATTTCACAAAAAAACATCCATATGGTTGTTCAATATAAACTACCTATTCAAAATCACCATTCAAAAATATGGATTTAACATCCATTTGAAAGATCTTTTAGCCTCATTGTGCAGTAATAGAAAGAAAGATTTTTATTTTTTCAAGTCTTGCCACCAGAATAATGGTTTCATCAAAATAAATGCCTTCAATTTTTAAAACCATTTTCACACTAATATTGCTTTGTTTCTTATCACTTCCCCTTATTCAACCATATTGTTCCGGAAAACCCATTTTGTGCCAATAATGCTTTTGTTTTCATGCTTGGGTATGATTTCCCATGTATCATTCTTTTCAATTTGATCCAACTCCAGGGACTGAACCCATTTTGGATGCTCAAAATCTTCTTTCAAATCATTTGGTTCCACTTTAGAATACAGAGAGGTATGTGTAATTGAATTAATTTTTCTTCTTGTTTGAATATTCTGATGTTGATCACCAATAATTTTCTAAGCCTCCACTTGCTTCCTAAACTTAGGATGAGATTTTATATTATCTTATTCATCACTTCAAATAGCTAAGTCTGATTCTTCTTGATGACAAGGGCTTAAAATTCTGTATCCTTATTAGAATTTTTTTCTTCAACTTGCTCAACATACTTGTCTTCCTGTGCATGTTTCTCTTTATCATATCCTTCAATCACTTTCACATCAACTAAATCAAAAATTCTTCCAATTTATTTCTTGAAGAATCTATATCCTCTTCTTTCCAGATCATATCCAAAAATGATTCCATCTTCACCTTTTTGCTCAAACTTTTCATAGTTTTCACTTTTCCTTTTTATGACACATGCACTCCCAAAAACTATAAAGTCCATCAAACTTGAAGTTTTTCCGTAAAATAATTCATATGAAGTCAAAACTTATTGAGGAATATATAAAAAATGGTTCTGAATATAAATAGAAGTACTCATGGTTTCCTCTAAAAGTAATGAGAAAGTCCATGTTCAAGTAGTATGGTTCCTACCAAGTCCACCAAGCTTCTATTATTTATTTTAGAAACCCCATTTTGTTGGGCAGTGTATGGAGAACTATACTCATGCCAAATTCCATTCTTCTTAAGATAGTCTTAAAACTCTTCACTTATATATTCACCACCATTATCTATTTGCAACTTCTACATTTAATACTCACATTCTTTCTCAGATTTCCTTATAAAACTTATAAACATTTTCAAAACTTTTGATTTTTGTCTCATGTACATAAAATAATTAATGTGATTAAAATCATCAATGGAAGTAATGAAGTACTTATCTTCATTTGTTTATTGTTTTCTCATCATACCCAAAACATAAGAATGACTCTGCTCTAGGGGTTGTCTTGAAAAAATCTCAACTTTCTTATGCATAGCATTTGTAATCTTTCCATTTTGGTAGATAGTGCAACTCCAATATCTTCTTCTTGGAAAGTCAAGGATGTATCAGACACTATCACTTTCATATAACATTATCATGTTAATCTAACACATATGTCCAATCCTTTTATGACACAACTAATTCTCTTAAACCAAGTTCATGTAACAAGAGTTTTGTATTCCACCAACCTGAAACAGATTCCCTTTTGTGTGTGGGCCTCTTGTAAAATGTTTCCCATATTCTTCAATATTTACAACAAACTCATCCTTCCAAAAGTTAATTTTGTTACCCTAATAAAAAAATGAAATGCTTAGAAAATTGGGTTTTAGCCCATCAACAAAGGATTTCATCTTTTCTTCTCTAATGATGGCTGACCCAACACCTTTGATTTTAAATGATTCATCATTACCTAATTTCATAGTGACTTCTTTAAAATATTTCACATTCTTCAATAGTTTCATGTTTCCTATCATGTGTGAAGAATATCCACTATTGAGTATCCAAGATCATTCCCTTTTTGTGGTTTTCAATGAAGCTTCAACAAAAAGATATTTTTCTCCATTATTTTCTTTATTCACTTCCATATTGTGAGTATTTTTATGAGTCTTTTGATATACTAGTAACAAAATAATACATCCCTTTTCAAGGTTCCTAGTTTGTTCACATATTTCACAAATAATTTCTAGAAGTTGTAACATATTCTCAATCCTCATTCCACTCTTTTCAAATTTCTTCACAACAACTTTTTTATTCTTCTTATTTTAAGGGAATTTACTCCCCCTCAACCTTTTCCTTTAATAACATGTGGGATAATAAAAATGTTGTTGGTTGAACCAACACATACTTTTTCTGTGCCTGAATCCCCCATGATACAAATAAAAGACATAAAAAGAATATTTTCCTCTAAAGATTCCATATTTATTTGAATTATGAATACATTTCTTAGCCACATTCTTCTATTTCTATTCAGCCTTAATGGAATCATAAGTATTTGAAACTTTTCTAGATTCTGGTTTCTTTGAGACTTTTGAATTCCCAACATTGTGGTTCTTGGTGAAATACATTACTTTTCCATCTTTCTTCTCACCCTTTAATGGTAACTCTTGTTGAACCTTATGAGGTTTCTTATTATGTGAAAATTCTCTAACTTCATTAGTAATGTTTTGGAAACTTATATTTATTAATTTATATTTAGATAACGTTTATTGGAAATTTTCCAAATCTTTCACTTCTCGATTCTCATTGCATTTCTTTTCTACTTTAATAGATTTCTTCAAATCATCAATCTCTTTCTTTAGATTCAATTTCTCATTAGAAAAAACATTCTTTATTTCTAATTAAGGAACATTAATCTTTTAACTTTTGTTTTTATTTTCAATCCTTATAATATTCATCAAGAATTGATTCAATTCTCCTTTCAAATGGAATTCAAGTTGAGTTTCTTCTTATTCTTCAGAACTACTACTTTTTAATTCTAGATCATTATCTTTTGTATTAAAATTATTTTCAATACCATAATCAAATGATTTTTTATATTCATCATCATCGCCTTCCTCTTGTTCATATTTACATATAAATATTCTTCTTTTAGAATTGAAGAATTTTCTATCTTTCCCTGTGGAATAAAATTTTCCTTTTCTACCCCGTTTCTTCCACGGTCTTCTTGGATTTATTTATTTTACTTCACTAACCTATTATTTCATTCTTTGAGGAAAATAGGAAGCAAGGTTCCCATAATCTCCACATTCAAAACATTTCAAGGGAAGTTTCCATTTGTATTTACCTATACCTATTTTCATATTTTTAAAATACAAGGATAAAATATTGTCAATATTTTTACATACCTCATTTTCAGGATCATATTTTCCAGCTTCATCTTCAATAATAATCTTCTTTGACATTTCTTTATTCGTATCCTTTAAATAAATTTCTCTATCAATATTTTTTTAATAGATTTCTCCCTTATCATTTCATAAGTAATGAGAGTGCTGTTAAAATCATCAAGAGATAATGTTTCAGGATATCAATATTCTAATGAAGATACTTTTTCATCAATTTTTTTATGTGGTATTATCAAGATATTTTCAACAATTATAGAGTCATTCAGCTTTTCACCAAGACATTTGATAGAACACACAATATAATTCACCCTGGTAAAGAAGTCCCCAACTGATTAATGCTCATCCATCATCAAATCTTTATATTTCAATCTCCAGATTTGTAGCTTTGCCTTCATCACATTTTTATTTCCCTCATATATGTTTTTTAATTTATCACATATACCTTTGGCTATAGGAACTCCTTTCTCTCTCAAGAATTCACTTTCAAAAAGTGATTACAATAGAGCATTCTTCTCCCTTCCATCATTATCCATATTCTTCTTATCAATACATGTAATATGATCTTTATAATGAATGGGATGAAACCCAACTGTTGTAGCCACAAAAACATCATAACTAATAGACATAAGATAATGAAACATTCTATCTTTCCATATATGATAATTATATCCATAGAAGATTGTAATACCTTTATTGTTCATACAATTCAAATTCTCTAATTGTAACGAATAAACGAAGGGAACCTACCCTCTGATACCACTTGTAATTTCTCAGTTACTGTGATTTTATCAATGAGAGGGGGAGGGGTGAATAAGTGATACACTTTTTCTTTTATGTTTAATTCCAATTGAAATAACCATAGCCTCTAATTAAATATTTCAATTCCCAACTAAAACAAATCCAACACACATCCATTAGAACACAACGATTTACAAGGTTCACTATTAAATAAGAATAGCTACATCCTTGGTATGGTTTAGAAATGATGCAATACCATAAAATCCACTAGAAAACAATTCTTGGATTACAATGAGTAGGATATACCCTTACAATCATGTATCACTATGTAAACAATTCCAATAGTGTGTGTGCACCCTCTTTGCAAAAAATGGGTAATACAATGATTATGTAACAACTCATGTTACATATTATTCTTTTCAATTTCACAAATGTATTCAATTGAAATATAATTATTTACTTTCTTAGCCATTAGATGGTAAGAACTTCTTGGAATTTGTTATAAGAAATGGAGTTTGATTTTCCTGGGTATGATTTTTCCAGTCTGATTCCTCTGATAATGATTCTCCCTATTATGATTATTCTAATACAATTTTTTTCAAAATACCATAGAAATGTATTGACACAACTTCAATTCCCAATCCTGATAAACTTAGTATGATTCTTCCTCAGTCTGAGAACCCGAATAAAGAAATCAAAAAAACTGATTAATCCATCTCGATACGATGATCATCTAAATACAGTAATAAAATGAATATGAAAAATACTAAGTACAATTATCATTTGAAAACAATGTTGATATCTTGTCTCTTCTCCTAGTTATTCTTCCTTTCAGAAGGTATTCATCAAAGATCAATAAAGTATGTTCTTTATCTCACTAAAAACTTGAAGATTCTCTCTATACTACAATGAATAGTACCAATAGACAAAAAGTAAAAAGTACTTCTCCTTTTATAGCAAACTCATGAGAGGTTGGGGTAGGAATCCCAAAATGTTTCCTACTCACACAAATTCACCCAAATTTCAACTTCCCTAATAATCTCGAGTGAATTTTAACTTCATCAATACTTCTCGAAGCTTCTCAATACTTCTTCAAACTTCACTTTCTCTTTAAAATTTCATTTCAAACACCAATTTGATTTCAATATATGAGTCTGATCTTCGGAAGCTTATTATCTTAATTCGATTACTGAATATGATTCTCAAAAACAATTTGAATCAAAATATTTCATTTGAATGTATATCCCCCCTTGAAAATACATCCCAAAAACTCCTTATCTTTTTCTCTTAACCTAAATGAGATACAAAATTTCATTTTATCCTCTTCCCTTTACCCACTTAAAAACCTACAATGTGATTAAACCCTTTTGAAATGGTTTACTTTATTTTTTATCTCATTTTCTCTTTCTTTCTTTTCTTCTCAACCTGAGTATGATTTTTCCTGAATATTTCCATCCTAGATATGATCATTGTGAATAAAATCATAATGGGTATGATATTTTCCTTCCAAATATTGATTATGATCATCTTGGGTATGAAATTGTTTTCACACTTCAGATGGATGATCTGATGCTACAATAAATCAGCAACTTTTTTCCTTCTCTTCCACCCGGATACGATTAATCTGGGTATAATTTCTTTTCAATCGACATCATCTCTTTCTTCTCTTCCACCCAGGTATGAATAAAAATTATTTTGAATAATAAATATATAATTGAACTAATTTTAGTATAAAACTAATTTAAAATATAATTTAAATTTGTAATTAGTTTAAATTAAAATTCATTTTTCAAAAAAAATTGTTTTTACTATTCATCAAAAAAATATTTTTAGAAAATTATAAAAAATCAACCAAATATAATTTTGAAATGTATATTTAAAAAATTAATTTTATTTTTCCAAATAAGTTTTATAAAATTTCCATAATTGGATTTTAAATTAAGTGTGCAAAGCGCGATAAAACCACCTTTTTATAAAAATACAGTTTTTTAAAAAACATTTCTATTTCATAAAAATAGTACTTATTTTATTTATAATAAGTAGATAACCATTGAATTTATTTTATACATGTTTAAACCATATAATTTTCTATAGTTTATTTATTCCAATTCATACTCACCAACTTAACAACTATGTTATAATGGTCATTTTTTAATAATATTTTAATAGAGCATTGTGTTTCGTTTAAACCTAATATTGCATGAATCGAAAGATATCTAAGAGATTGAATTTATTTAAAAAGAATATATATATATATATATATATCATAAAGTATCAGGGTTTTACATTCCCTTTTAAGTTTTTTTTCATTTCATATATTCTATTTAACATGATGTTTCTCTTTTAAAATATTCCGGTGTTACATTATACACCCTTAAATAAATTGTTCCCTCACAATTTGTTATTGATCTTAGTAATCGTGGATTTAAAATGTGAAAATAACTTTTTTAGAAACGCACATCATAAAAAGGTTTAATAAAAATCGTATTAAAAATAGGTAAAGGAACATATGAATTTCATCTATAATAACACCTAAATAGGATTTCAAGTTGGAGAACATTGGTGGGAATTGAAAATATAAACATGGGATAAAAGCATAAATAATTATTGAGAGTGATAGATATCGTTGATCAAAATAAATTGAATTATCAATAGAAATATAATAATCACAATTTGATAAATCTATAATTAATTAAAATACCATTGATTCATCATATATGAAGGTAATAAGATAACATTTTTGTCTCAATATCTTTTCACTAGAGTTGTGGGATTCTAGAGAAAAACAATAATATACATGATATCTTTTTATTTCACAAAAAAAATCTCATCCTTTGATTATGCTTCTATCGATTTCCACTTCACCTATTACTCTAAGGAATGAATATTCCATATAAATTTTTCTTATTCCCAGATAAATAAAATAAACTTCAAACAAATCACACAATCTCCAAAAGAATAATAAGTTATTCCTATTTTATTTAATAAAACCAAAATGGTAAGAAAAAGTTCTCACATATAATAAATTAATCTCTAATACCACAATAGTAGCTCCCAAATTTCAATATAATTCATCACATAAGTGTCTATCCTTAAAATCCTTCAGATTACATCCCAAAAAACATAATATCATTGTTTTTTATGATTTTCATGGGGCGTGTGAATCTGTCGGTTTGAGGATGTATTGCTTGTTGCCCCACATTCCTACTTTCTAAAGGCAGGCGTCATCCATCACTTATTCAGGGACATTTTCTCCTTGATCGAAATGGGATGATGGGATGTCGGTTCCTCCTTTTGTGGATTCCTCCTTGGAACTCATCACCTAGTCTGGGTCTACCTCATATATTAAGACATTGTTTGTGAAACTCTTACTAGTGCCATATATTCAGGGGCACCGATTAATTACACTGCTTCTGTTAGGACATTCCAAGGGTTCTGTCCAGGACAGTAACCTTCGGTCGGGGGAGTAGTCTCGTTGGACATCACTGGGGTGTCTAGATATTGGAACACTAGCACGTCTGGGTTTCTTTCCATTATCATAGAGACTCTCAGGGGCGCATAATCCCAAGGAATACCATGTCAAATGTGGGAATTATATTCCATATTCATGTCTCTGAGGTTTTCCTCAGCTTCCAATGTTCAACACAGGTTATGCCATAGTTTTAATGTCTATTGGAGACAGATCAGACTTATCAGAACACTGACGGGAGTGGATGAGATGGGTGCAACCCCTGGAGGGAACACTGAAGTTCGGGCTAACGCATGGTTAGTTACCTGATTGCTATTAGAAGCAGTGAGAGGGTGGGTGACATGATCTCACTGGGATGTGGCGGCCCATGAATGAATCGGGATAGATGATGAAGGTTTGAATGAATAGGTGGGGAAATGAGACAGAACCATCATGAAGGTGATGGTAGTATTGGGCTTCTGCCTCGAAGAGACTTCTTATGTATCCCCTTGGTATGGAATCGAAGTCCATGTAGTTTAGGAGGTGATGGGATACTTAAGGAGGCAACCCGTATGGATGGGACCCAGAGGAAGTGGAACCTCTAGGTTGGGGCATGACCTTCCTAAAACACATAGGCTCGATGGAAGGACTAGGGCGAGACATGGTTGATGGGATTGAACCTTAGGGAGGTGTCCTACGTACCTTTTCATGGCAAGGATCAAATTCCATGTAGTTGAAAAGGGGTGTGGTGAACCGACATGAAGGGAGTCAAGACCAATGGGTGTTGGGCTTGAACCCCCGGGAGGCTTCCTACGTATCTTGCCTTGGCATGGATCAAAGTTCACATAGTTCTAGAGTGGTGTTGTTGAACTGACATGAAGGGGATCGGGACCAATGGTTGTTGGGCTTGAACCTCTAGGAGGCTTCCTACATACCTTGCCTTGGAAAAGATCAAATTCCACTTAGTTCAGAATGGTGTTTGGGGCTTACACTCTAGGCTTCTCAAAGAGGATCTCATTGTCAATGATTACTCTAAGCCCACGTGAGTCATGCTTGGTGTGAGAAACAAGAGGAAATAAAGACTTGGTGATCACGTCATAGAAGATGTGTCTGTGGGAAGTGGAGTGGGGATTACATGTGGTTAGAAGCCCAAAAGGGAAAAAGGGTCTTATACGTGGTTCACAGCCTAAAGAGGAAATAGGGGATTACGCATGGTTCGCAGACTAGAAAAATGGGGATTGGGACTTACTCCAGGATGGAGGCCCAGGTGGAAACAAAGCCCAAAGGGAGAGGGATTTGAAATAGAAGAGAGGATGGCTCTGGTTCCCATCCCCCCTCTCTGGTCTTTGGCCAGGAAGAAGATAGGAGGAGCAAGGTGTAGAGACCCGAAGCCTGACGTACATGGACATTACATTACATTTGCGGAATACTTAGTACATAACAAAAACACACACACAAGGATCGTAATAGTTTAGTGTCTTTGGAAACTCGGAATATAATCTTCTAATCCTGGTGAAAGATCTTCAACATCTCCCATAAAGATCTTCTTTTTTTTATACCTAAAACCTTTCTTTATATCCTGGGGAAAAGAAAACATAAAAGGGTGAGCTCAAATGCTCAGTAAGGGTAAACAAAAGAAATATCAATCACATAATTTTCATAAGAACATAACATTTTTTTTTTTGGAAATCTTAACCTGCAAAAGAGAGCATAATTTCATAACATGGGATAAATCATAGTAGTGAAATGAAATCATAACTTAAAACATTACTCATTGTGGCATACACACATAATCATAGAGAATCATTTCTTGTTAGTCAAGACTCATTGCCAAGACTATCTTAGTGGACAAAGTCCCTTTCTGAATCGAGTAATCCTCGTTTCAGTCCTGTTTCACTGAACCGGTATAACCTACCATTCCAGCCATGTCTATCTCATGAGATATGAAATCTTTACCCAATGCATTGGAGGGAGATATAGGTCCCACCCATCTCTTAATGAATCCTTTCTTATGTGTGCCACAAAATCATAAATCATACATCATTGCATAACCCATGTAATAAAAATGGGATTCTTAAACAACATGACATCATAAAACCATTCATATAAGATAAAGGAATTCATAAACATAATTCCATCACAACATAGTCAAATCAATGTAAAAATATGGATAGAAACAGAACCCTTTATTATCTTATATGGAAAATAAATTTGATAAAACACTTGAATTGAATTCTTGAGGAAAATATCCTTTCTTCTTCAAAATCAATTTCTTTTCACAAAACAACATGCAATTTTAAAAGAAAGAGATTTTATTGAAAATAGTCATGAAATCTTTTAGAGGAAGCTTCATGAAGATAAGGCTTTATAAAATAGTATAAATCCGTTCGTGCCGTATAAGTTAAAAAAACATTCTTCTCGTACTTTTGTCGGAAAAGTCAAAAAGTACCTCGTATGAAAAAAAGCGACAAAAGATTCCTTTCATATTCTTTACTAAAAACTCACTGAAGAGTAAAATTGGATTTAAACTATTGTAAGTGGATGGAAACAATATTATATATTTAAGGAACATGGACGTGGATGATAAAATACACCCCAATAAATACTTACGAATAAACAATCTCGGATAAAAATGAGATTGTGATATTTCCCTTACCTTATGTCCGACTTGCTTTGTAAGTGTCCAAACCTCCTGTATAATGATTTAAATCATGTTATTGACTTATTACAGAATCATATTAATTGTTATGATATCATATATGGTTCACTTATGACATTATATTACCCGTTCTTTTGTAAATTCCATGTTAAAGAAGCGTTTTGGGTAAAATCGTTTCATTTATCGTAGGTGTTTTGACTTGTTGTTATTGACATCATTATTACTTATATCATGATTTACTTACTTCCAAAATATAAAATATGATTTATATATCATATATATTCAGTATATATATATATATATAATAGATAGATAAATAAAATGAAAAACACCGTTCATGGAGACGGTAGTCCGTACGTACGCATGAACGCTGTTTTACTTTCCTTATTGTCTTGAAATGGAAGTAAGTAGATGGCATACATATATATTTATACATAAATCCAGTAGCTTTAAAATGTCATATATTTCATTATTATTTCTTATATATACTTTATAATCATTCTTAAATGGTTAACATGGAGAATGAATCTCATCGCGTCGTGGAGACGGTAGTCCGTACGTACGCACGAGCGATGATATCATTTCCATAAATATTGAACTGAATTGGAGTGGATTATACAATATATCAGAATCAATATGATTTTGTAATAACTATGTATAGTTATTCTTTACACCATTATACCCATCCATGTAAGGTGGTGGTGGAAAATAGATTACACCACGGCGTGGAGACGGTATTCCGTACGTACGCACGCGCGGTGATTTCTTTTTCCGTAGGATGGATAGATGGTGAAATAGGGTTGTTTCATACTTATAATAACATATCAGTATATTAGTGATACTGATGTTGTTACTTCATAATGAAACAACCTAAGAAGAAGAAGTGGAAGAAGAAATAAAGATGAAAGAATTGGTAACGGTAATTACCTCTTCTTTGAAGTGCCTCTTTGAGACCTATTCTTAGGGCACTAGAATTGGTCTTTGAGGAAGACCAGAACCTCTAGGATGTTGCTAGGGAAGTGGAGAAGGGATTTTGGCAGGGGTTGGCCGAGCTTGAGTGCTCAAATTGGTGTGAGGAGGAGGGGGATGAGGTGTCCTTTTATAGGGGAGGAGAGGGGCACCTTAGGGATTCTTAAAAATATTAATTTATAATAAATCTAACCCCACTTAAAAACCTCCAAAAATGACTCATATTCGAAGCTTAGATGAGATAGGGTTGTAATCTCATCAACCAATCAAATTTAGACATGTTTGGATCTTATTTTAAACCTTATCAATTAGATTTAACTCTAAGTTAAATAATTTAACTTTTACCGTGTCTTTTTGTTTTCTTTCACTATATGGTTAATACACTTACTATAACATGTCAAACGAACCCCAAATTGTTTATTATTAATATATATATCCTTATATAAGTCATTTGGCCGAACCTTAGATTTTTAGGAATAAAATAACAATTAATAATATAATATTTGATTTAAAAACTATTTTGTGTCAATTTTGACACTATTTGATATATGATTTTTGTGAAAGTCATAACAGAATTAAATGTTCGAACCAAGTTGATTAAATCAACATTAATATATCATAGTAACCTAGAAAATTAGTGGAATTCATAAAAATTCTCAAATTACATTTATTTTGGTGTTTATAACATCAATTATGTCAATATTTCATAAATAAGATAATTACTGCATCATCTTTGTGTCATAAATTAATTAAATTATTTGACGTCTAAAAATTACAAATAAAATACCATTATGTAGGAAATCTTTTTATATTTCTAATGAATATTTATAGTCGAATTTATCTTATGTATAACCCCATATTAAAAATGATTTACTTATTAAACTTTGATTTTAACTATTTTAACCCTTCTTTAAATAAATTAATAATAAATGTCCTAATCTAATCCAAGTGGGCCTAAATGGTCATATTTTATTCCTAAGTTTGTTTTTGGTCGAATTTCACTTGTCCAATAGAATTAGGACATGTGTTAGGGTAATATTGATATCATATTTACCCTTAGTTACCCTATTTACTATTAACCGTGGTAAAAAAAGTAAAAAGTTACTATTCACCAAAAAAATTATTTTCATCTCATTGAACCACATTTTAGTCCTTGATATTAACCGTGTCTCTCGGATTTTCAAAATTCCATTCACAGAAGCGGTAAAATTAAGTTTTATGCAAAAATTCAGTTTTTAACCTACCACTTAGTAGTTTCACTATTCATCAAAAATTGATGTTTTTCAGAACAATGCCAAAATTTCATCCCAAGCTATATTTCATATTCCGAATTCAAAAATGAAGTCTATTTTACCAAATTCATAACATAAAAGTTGCATTAATTAATTTTATAATTAAATCCCGCTGTTAAAACAAATAGCGTGTTTTTTTTTAAGAAACAATATCTATCAAAAGATTGACACTTGTTTATATCTAGTTTAAATGTGAAATTACATCCAATGACCAACATTGTATTAAATTGTAAAAATATATTCTAAATATACTTTAAAACCACTCAAATTAATAATTTATCACTATTAATTATTTCGATTAAAAAAGTTGTTTTTTAATTATAATTAATAATTTTCACTATTCATCAGAA
Organism: Viscum album; assembly: GCA_963277665.1. Taxonomy (NCBI): domain Eukaryota; kingdom Viridiplantae; phylum Streptophyta; class Magnoliopsida; order Santalales; family Viscaceae; genus Viscum; species Viscum album. Next base: position 255,400,946 of record OY728163.1, on the reverse strand, counting down.
TATGAAAGTTATCCGAAAAGTACCAAAATTTCACCTTAGGCTAAATTCGATACTCCGAATCCAAGAATGAAGTTCATTTTGAAAAATATGATTTACAGAATTTTAAAAAGTGGTTATTACTATTCATAACGGCTAGTTTTAATAATATTTTAATAGCATATCGTTGTTTAGCGAAACTTGGTGTTGCGTACAACACACGCTATCGAGGAAGGTCGCGATTGCGTGTAATGCAAGGAAAGTCAAGGATGTGTGTTGTGCAAGCTCCTTGTGGTGTAGCGTACAACACAAGACATTAGTGAAATAAAAAAGAATATTTTTCATAAAATCTCGGGCTGTTACATTCTACCCCCCTTAAAATGAATTTCGCCCTCGAAATTCGTCGGGGTTATAAATGGTTTACTATTAGAAAGTTTCTTTAATAGAAACCCACATCGTAAAAGGGAATACCAAAACTTGGCTTTAAAAACTAAAGTATGAAATGTAACGATTACCCAAATAAACTAATCACTGGGTTTCCACATAGGTGAAAATATGGATATGGAAGAGAAATCTAACCATCATGTTCTGATGGAGAGTGGTAGAGAACATGGCTATGGAAAATCCAGTAATCACAAATCCATAAATTTGTGACGATCTAAGGTACCATCTGATTCATCAGGTATAAGATCACTAGGACAACATTTTTGGTTTTCAAGATCATTTCCCTAAAGTTGAAAATTTGAATTAGAATAAATACTTACTTTATTTTGATACAATATCACTGTTGTTCGTGCCTTGAACAATTTCCACTTCATCTCTTAAATAAATGAAGTTGAATTTGTTATTCGTGAAGTGTTAGCAGATCATGTGATAGAATGACGGGTCATTCCATCTGTCTCAAACAAAAGGTAGGCAAAAGTTATTAAATATACATAAGTCATTCTATAGTGAGATTAATCATATATAGTTCCTAAAATGGACTTATACTTCATATATCATACTTCTTAATATAATAAAACTAGTTTCTACTAAACAGGGACTTCCTGTAGGTCAGTGGTAGGCGATAAAGGCCAGTCGCACTTCGGTTGTGGGTTCGATTCCTACAGCCTTGTCCGAAGCGATGGGCTGTCGCCCGTCCTGCAGGTTGTCCCTTTTTCTAAAACTATGTTACTATAACATCCCATCAATAATATCGAAAATCTTCTATCCTTAAACAATACTAACTTATGTCCAACATAATCCAGTCTAATCATTAGGCTTATACATAATACTGCAGTCCACTCTCATAATATAGTGACAACGATCACCAGAGATTTAATACTATCGTTGATCCCCACATATCATAAGATATGTCTTGTTGGTCACATTCCAAACATTCAAAGTCCTTAATCGTGTATTCTCTTGAATACCTTAGTGAAAACATGAGTGTAGTTAAAAGTTAACACTTTCCACATACCAAAATCCTCAAAATTCTATATACTCAAACCATGATATCACTTAGTCCTTATATCAATCATGAGCTCATGAATACTATCAAACATTTAATTTTCTCCTTATCCCTTCATTATGCGCATATCATCTACATTCCAAAAAAATCTAAATAACCTTTCATGGATACTGGTAACATTAATCATATACTTTCAAAACACAAGGAAAGACAACAGTGTAACAATCCATAGATGTCTCTTTATTCCAAAATTACACATGATAAACATGTAATCATGCCACTACATTCTCAAACCATTGACGGAGCTTCAAAAATTCTTTCATCTCACATATCATTTGTAGTCTCTTCATCATCATCCACATAAATACTACCCATATGACCATACTGATTCTCTTCATGAGTCTTTCCCTTAGGGCATTTGTTTGCATAATGCCCATACATTCCACATTTAAAACACTTAACCATTTTTGATGTCGTAGCAATACCATTATCCTCATCCATGGTGTTAACCGACCCTTTTCCTTTGCACTTACTTGCTTTGTGTCCTTCTTTTCCACACCCAAAGCATCTTCCAGTTCCCTTGAAACATTCTCCTTGATGCCTCTTCCCACATGATTTACATAGGGGAAATTGAACTTTCTTTCCTCTATGATCATCATGGAACTCCATCTTTCTCTTATTAGTCGAGTCAGGAAACTTACCAAATTTTACTTTATTGATCATGTTGTGAGATTGCTGATTCGGCATAATAATGATGTTTGGACATCCAAATCCCATTTCATTTTGTTGCTCATGAAGAATATCATTCCATTGTCCATCATATCCTCCATTATTGTGAATCATCTTGTTTCCAGCCATTTTCTAAAACCCAAACAGAATAGTGTTAGATGCAAAAATCATAATAAAGGGGGAGTAACTTAAATATCTATCATCTTTGGTTTAATCTAATATCGTTACCATAGTTCTAGAACTATATCCTATACGTATACTTATCCTTAGGGGCATCCCTAGACATACCTTAGAAATATCTCTAGGGATCTTACTAACGTTTTCGCGTCCTAGTTTCCAAAGGTTGACTAAACCTTTCCTCTGATACCAACTGTAGAGACCCGAAGCCTGACGTACATGGACATTACATTACATTTGCGGAATACTTAGTACATAACAAAAACACACACACAAGGATCGTAATAGTTTAGTGTCTTTGGAAACTCGGAATATAATCTTCTAATCCTGGTGAAAGATCTTCAACATCTCCCATAAAGATCTTCTTTTTTTTATACCTAAAACCTTTCTTTATATCCTGGGGAAAAGAAAACATAAAAGGGTGAGCTCAAATGCTCAGTAAGGGTAAACAAAAGAAATATCAATCACATAATTTTCATAAGAACATAACATTTTTTTTTGGAAATCTTAACCTGCAAAAGAGAGCATAATTTCATAACATGGGATAAATCATAGTAGTGAAATGAAATCATAACTTAAAACATTACTCATTGTGGCATACACACATAATCATAGAGAATCATTTCTTGTTAGTCAAGACTCATTGCCAAGACTATCTTAGTGGACAAAGTCCCTTTCTGAATCGAGTAATCCTCGTTTCAGTCCTGTTTCACTGAACCGGTATAACCTACCATTCCAGCCATGTCTATCTCATGAGATATGAAATCTTTACCCAATGCATTGGAGGGAGATATAGGTCCCACCCATCTCTTAATGAATCCTTTCTTATGTGTGCCACAAAATCATAAATCATACATCATTGCATAACCCATGTAATAAAAATGGGATTCTTAAACAACATGACATCATAAAACCATTCATATAAGATAAAGGAATTCATAAACATAATTCCATCACAACATAGTCAAATCAATGTAAAAATATGGATAGAAACAGAACCCTTTATTATCTTATATGGAAAATAAATTTGATAAAACACTTGAATTGAATTCTTGAGGAAAATATCCTTTCTTCTTCAAAATCAATTTCTTTTCACAAAACAACATGCAATTTTAAAAGAAAGAGATTTTATTGAAAATAGTCATGAAATCTTTTAGAGGAAGCTTCATGAAGATAAGGCTTTATAAAACAGTATAAATCCGTTCGTGCCGTATAAGTTAAAAAAACATTCTTCTCGTACTTTTGTCGGAAAAGTCAAAAAGTACCTCGTATGAAAAAAAGCGACAAAAGATTCCTTTCATATTCTTTACTAAAAACTCACCGAAGAGTAAAATTGGATTTAAACTATTGTAAGTGGATGGAAACAATATTATATATTTAAGGAACATGGACGTGGATGATAAAATACACCCCAATAAATACTTACGAATAAACAATCTCGGATAAAAATGAGATTGTGATATTTCCCTTACCTTATGTCCGACTTGCTTTGTAAGTGTCCAAACCTCCTGTATAATGATTTAAATCATGTTATTGACTTATTACAGAATCATATTCATTGTTATGATATCATATATGGTTCACTTATGACATTATATTACCCGTTCTTTTGTAAATTCCATGTTAAAGAAGCGTTTTGGGTAAAATCGTTTCATTTATCGTAGGTGTTTTGACTTGTTGTTCTTGACATCATTATTACTTATATCATGATTTACTTACTTCCAAAATATAAAATATGATTTATATATCATATATATTCAGTATATATATATATATAATAGATAGATAAATAAAATGAAAAACACTGTTCATGGAGACGGTAGTCCGTACGTACGCATGAACGCTGTTTTACTTTCCTTATTGTCTTGAAATGGAAGTAAGTAGATGGCATACATATATATTTATACATAAATCCAGTAGCTTTAAAATGTCATATATTTCATTATTATTTCTTATATATACTTTATAATCTTTCTTAAATGGTTAACATGGAGAATGAATCTCATCGCGTCGTGGAGACGGTAGTCCGTACGTACGCACGAGCGATGATATCATTTCCATAAATATTGAACTGAATTGGAGTGGATTATACAATATATCAGAATCAATATGATTTTGTAATAACTATGTATAGTTATTCTTTACACCATTATACCCATCCATGTAAGGTGGTGGTGGAAAATAGATTACACCACGGCGTGGAGACGGTATTCCGTACGTACGCACGCGCGATGATTTCTTTTTCCGTAGGATGGATAGATGGTGAAATAGGGTTGTTTCATACTTATAATAACATATCAGTATATTAGTGATACTGATGTTGTTACTTCATAATGAAACAACCTAAGAAGAAGAAGTGGAAGAAGAAATAAAGATGAAAGAATTGGTAACGGTAATTACCTCTTCTTTGAAGTGCCTCTTTGAGACCTATTCTTAGGGCACTAGAATTGGTCTTTGAGGAAGACCAGAACCTCTAGGATGTTGCTAGGGAAGTGGAGAAGGGATTTTGGCAGGGGTTGGCCGAGCTTGAGTGCTCAAATTGGTGTGAGGAGGAGGGGGAGGAGGTGTCCTTTTATAGGGGAGGAGAGGGGCACCTTAGGGATTCTTAAAAATATTAATTTATAATAAATCTAACCCCACTTAAAAACCTCCAAAAATGACTCATATTCGAAGCTTAGATGAGATAGGGTTGTAATCTCATCAACCAATCAAATTTAGACATGTTTGGATCTTATTTTAAACCTTATCAATTAGATTTAACTCTAAGTTAAATAATTTAACTTTTACCGTGTCTTTTTGTTTTCTTTCACTATATGGTTAATACACTTACTATAACATGCCAAACGAACCCCAAATTGTTTATTATTAATATATATATCCTTATCTAAGTCATTTGGCCGAACCTTAGATTTTTAGGAATAAAATAACAATTAATAATATAATATTTGATTTAAAAACTATTTTGTGTCAATTTTGACACTATTTGATATATGATTTTTGTGAAAGTCATAACAGAATTAAATGTTCGAACCAAGTTGATTAAATCAACATTAATATATCATAGTAACCTAGAAAATTAGTGGAATTAATAAAAATTCTCAAATTACATTTATTTTGGTGTTTATAACATCAATTATGTCAATATTTCATAAATAAGATAATTACTGCATCATCTTTGTGTCATAAATTAATTAAATTATTTGACGTCTAAAAATTACAAATAAAATACCATTATGTAGGAAATCTTTTTATATTTCTAATGAATATTTATAGTCGAATTTATCTTATGTATAACCCCATATTAAAAATGATTTACTTATTAAACTTTGATTTTAACTATTTTAACCCTTCTTTAAATAAATTAATAATAAATGTCCTAATCTAATCCAAGTGGGCCTAAATGGTCATATTTTATTCCTAAGTTTGTTTTTGGTCGAATTTCACTTGTCCAATAGAATTAGGACATGTGTTAGGGTAATATTGATATCATATTTACCCTTAGTTACCCTATTTACTATTAACCGTGGTAAAAAAAGTAAAAAGTTACTATTCACCAAAAAAATTATTTTCATCTCATTGAACCACATTTTAGTCCTTGATATTAACCGTGTCTCTCGGATTTTCAAAATTCCATTCACAGAAGCGGTAAAATTAAGTTTTATGCAAAAATTCAGTTTTTAACCTACCACTTAGTAGTTTCACTATTCATCAAAAATTGATGTTTTTCAGAACAATGCCAAAATTTCATCCCAAGCTATATTTCATATTCCGAATTCAAAAATGAAGTCTATTTTACCAAATTCATAACATAAAAGTTGCATTAATTAATTTTATAATTAAATCCCGCTGTTAAAACAAATAGCGTGTTTTTTTTTTTAAGAAACAATATCTATCAAAAGATTGACACTTGTTTATATCTAGTTTAAATGTGAAATTACATCCAATGACCAACATTGTATTAAATTGTAAAAATATATTCTAAATATACTTTAAAACCACTCAAATTAATAATTTATCACTATTAATTATTTCGATTAAAAAAGTTGTTTTTTAATTATAATTAATAATTTTCACTATTCATCAGAATATGAAAGTTATCCGAAAAGTACCAAAATTTCACCTTAGGCTAAATTCGATACTCCGAATCCAAGAATGAAGTTCATTTTGAAAAATATGATTTACAGAATTTTAAAAAGTGGTTATTACTATTCATAACGGCTAGTTTTAATAATATTTTAATAGCATATCGTTGTTTAGCGAAACTTGGTGTTGCGTACAACACACGCTATCGAGGAAGGTCGCGATTGCGTGTAATGCAAGGAAAGTCAAGGATGTGTGTTGTGCAAGCTCCTTGTGGTGTAGAGTACAACACAAGACATTAGTGAAATAAAAAAAGAATATTTTTCATAAAATCTCGGGCTGTTACACAAGGATTCTTCCTACCACAAGAAAGGCTAGGGGCTTACACCAAGGTGGTTTCCCTTACCCCACAGACAGATTTCTCTCTAGTAAGGATGATATCATTCCGCATGGTGAATATCACACTCATGTGGAGACGAGCAGGCATAGAGAATGTCTAAGATGGGGAACCCCACATGTGATGCACAGGGTTGGGTCATAGTTTAACATCATGTACTGAGGATGATGGGGCTTTGAATTTTAACATCCTCCATCTCGGATGAGGTGGGTTCACTCTGCACCCCTAGGACTTACATAACTGATACCTAGTCGCACTTGGGGAAGGGAAGGCATCAAAAACGCAATGGTGAGGGTGTGTCGTGGAGTGATACATTTAGGGGACCATGTTAGCATGGCTATGCGAAGAAGCAATAGTCGTTAGCATGCATATGCAAAGAAGCATGAGGCGAAGCAATGCAACGGGGAGAACCACCCAATGGACCATGAAATTAATTCATGCAAAACTGGAGGGTCTCATGGGAGAAAGACGTGTGAAACCTATGTATTTCGCATAAGATGGGATATAACATGGATCCTTAAGTTTAGGATGGAACATGGAGTGCACAAAGAGGGTGGAGTTCAAGATAGAATGTTTTCACACAAGCCGGAAGGATGAGTGAAAAATGAGAGGATGCACGCAGTATGGAACGGTTGTTCATAAAAGTGGTCTAATGCAGGGGGAAACTTGCACACAAGAAGGATATTTTGCATGAAAATGACTTGTGGAAAAGGTAAATAGACGAGGATCACACCCAATAGGTCCCACTCAAAGGAGGACCCTTGGGGGACCTATTGCGCAAGATCCAATACCTTGAGGCCATATTGTTTTGCACGTGGTCGCAGAAGAGGTTTCTTTCACACAGCAGATCATCACTTAGTATTCTATCACCATCCCCAAACATAGGGGGTTATTCTTAGTTTTATAGATTATTTCCTTGGAGGCTATGCAAAGGGGATCTGCGTGCAAACACTCGCTTGATGTCGCATTGGGAGCGCAAGTGTTTGTGCACCGGAGGAAAGTCAGCGCACCTTCTGGGCTTCTGCGTGCTATAACTTTTGGAAATTTCTAGGGGGTGGCCATGAAATCCTTCCTTTGACATCTCATTGGGGCATTACAGGTCCCATTTGACGTCACATTTGGTGTGTGAGATTTTGTGCGTCGTCGGGTGCCTTTGTGCTCGAGCCTTAATCGATTCTTGAGTGTGCTGGCGCGCAAGGGCCCCTTTGACATCGCATTGGGCGCACAAGCTTTTTCACACTGGGAGGAGTGTTTCACACAACCCTACGTCCTTGCACACCATTTCATTTGGCGGTTTTGGAGGGGTTTTCATGGAATCCTTCCCATGACATCGCATTGGTCGTGCAAGTTTTTGTGCAACAGATGGCATTTTGCACGCATCCCTTGAATCTTGCATGCACCTGCCTCCAGGGTCACGAAATCTTCTTTTTCTCTTCCAAATAGATTTTTTTCTCTTTATTATTCCACTTCTGTTCATATATGATATTTGGAATCAACAAATTCCCCCCCCTCCCTTGGAATCGAAGTTGAAGGGGGGCCCGAAGGTCGGATTCTGAGGGTCTCCCTGAAAAGCGGGGAAGTGCCCGTTCGGTGCATGCAAGAACGCAATTTGGGCATGAAAACCTATTTTTCATGAATAGAAGATGTGTTAACACCTATTAATAGGTTGAGGGAACCAACATAGGCCCCTACTTTGAATTTTTCCGCACGACAGGCGCTTTTCTCTCATGCACAAAAACAGTCCCAATTCGTGTGTAAGTTTCTGCGGCCGACTCCGTGTTTTTCATGCTATCAGATATTTTTTGCATAGATAAACACTTTCTTATTGTCATATATTTTGTGCACTAAATCTTCATTCTTTCATATCAACCCCTTATGATTTCTAAAATGGCTACCCAATAGACTGATGTCGAGAGGGAGGCCACTACAGCCACAAGGAGGACTGAGATGATCACGAACCCTCAAATTCTTCATGTGAGGAGGGTTGTGTCTAATAAACAGATGCTTTTTTGGATTCTTAAACAAGCTCTAAAATATTATGTCCTGAGCGATATCCTACCGTTATGGAACTTCGGCCTTCTGGAGGAGTTGTTGATGCCTGGTTTCGAGACGGAGACCCTGCGGTCATGGGTGACATGCGAGGATAGTCTTCCACAATTCCATATTACAAACAAAAACTACCCTGGTAGGGAAACATAGAATACATCCATCTGTTTCTTAAATATAAAGACTTGGATGGTTGTGGGAAGTGATCTGGTTCCCAAGGAATCTCCCTCTCTTTATGAAAGTACTTTTAGAAGTAGTATTACTGACGAGACGAAGGGTTGGAAGGAATAGGATTTCAGATCCGAGGGCAACTTCACCAATGAATGGGAATGGGCTCATTGGGTATTCCATACATGAAATGAATTTGGGCTAGATCTGCAGTCTATCAGGCTTTTTGAAGCCGTTTGGATGTCCCAATTCCACTTCTACAGACAGTAGGATCTGGTAGCAGAGTTATTCACTCATTGGTCCCCAGATACCAACACCTTCCACCTCCACCATGGGGAGGTGGTACTCACTCTGTGGAATTTCCACAATATTGGGGTAATCCCCATGTAGGGGTACCAGTACGATGAGTTCCTCCCGGCGGGGAATGTCTGGGGGATAGGACACAAACCCCAATCCTATCATGGCACCTGCTGGAGCTGGCTAAAGAGGAGCTGAAAATAAAATACATCCTAAATTACATATCCTATTCAAGGTGGTTTAGTATTTTCCTAACATAGTACATGGCTATAAAAATTCTAGTAAAAGGGATGAAATGCCCGAACACATTTCAGAGGGGAAAGTTAGGATCATATTGGAGGGTTCTGGAATCAGGAGAGTACCGATCATGGGGCTTTGGAAAAAATGAAATTTGGGACCCAAATGTATGATATGCCGGGTTTCTTGCTACATTTTTGAGTGGATGGTTGTTTCCATTAGGGGACACAATGATGGGGGTCTACCCAAGGAAGCTAGTGATGGATAGAATTATAGCGGTGAAGAACAAAGTTAACCTGGGGGTGCCAGTGTTGGACTGGATGTACAGCATTCTGTGGCGTATCTCGAGGGGAAGTATGCCTAAGAAGATATGTGGACCATTCTAGATTATTCATGGATGGGTCGTATGCCACTGTGGTGGGTATGACTGATCTAATTCCATTCACCCCTGGTAATGGTATGCATCCATCCCTCTTGACATTGATAGAATCTTCCCACTAATGATCTGAGAAGAGGGGATCAAGCTCAAGATCGAAAGCCACACCCACTTCGACTTCCACCCATTCTGAACCCCAGTCAGTCAGATGATAGATGATGGGTAGGGTCTATTAGATTAGGGGGAGTACCTTCAAGGCATCTGGTGTAGTGTACTAGAATCCCGGATTGACGGTAAAATCTTTTGTGAACCATACATGCCGACCAGGTTCTCCAGACAGTTTGGGTGCATGCAACGGATGCCGAAGAAAGTATATACAGATGTTCGCAAAGAACGAAATCCTTGTATTCTCCACCAACTGTGGCTTATGTTCATGACAGAAGGCTTGGGAAAAATCATCACTCCCCCCCCATTGATGTCAGTGCAGGCCTCTCAATAGATTATGTCTAACACTGGACAAAAAAATATCCTAAAGTGATTCTTTGGAAATACATCCAGCAAATCAAGGTGGCTAGTGTGTACCCCAAAGAACAAGGAGGTAGATGATGTGCCATGGGAGAGGTGAGGTAGAGAATGGTTCGGGTGGCTAGCATGGAACAGGTTGGTACTTCATCGGTAGAAACATCACGAACCAAGAATGTGCATCCACCTTCCGAGGAAGGGTGGTCTCACGTTCAACCATGTGGGACAACTAGGGAACTTCCGGGAAAGCAACTCAGGTATCTCTTAAATCTGACCACCGATGCTATCTTTCCCTCTCTATGGTTTTCCTGGAGGACACTACATCAGTCTATGACCACTAATGAATTTTTACAGAGGTTGGTAGGCACCAGACTTGATTTTCCAGACATAGAGCACATCTAGATGATGGATATGGTAAGCTTTCCACATCGTCACACATACCTGATAGTTATGGATATGTACGCATGCTAGTGGGGGTGATATGAAGAACTGCATCTCCTGGTGAAAGTGATGCTTGGCCAGAAACATGACCCAAAAAAGCTACCATCTGAGGATGAAGGTATAGAAGAAGAAGAAGTGTAATAGGAATGACAGGAAGAATAGGAGTAAGGGGAAGAATATGGAGATGAAAAAGTAGTGGAGGAAGATCAAGTTAATGTTATTGGTGGTGAGGGACCCTCAAAATCTCCTGCACACCAATGAATCTCTCGAGAGAGTAGAAAAATTGTAGGATCTGACACAGCACTGGCTGAGAAGCTTGAGGTGAGTCTTACTCTTATCTCCATTAGCTTTTATCTCCCCACAATACCCAATTTTTTAACCAAAATCTGTCCCTTTTAGGAAAAAATGGGCAAGGATTCCCAAGAATCCTTCCCCACATGGGATGAAGATGCACCTACAGATGTAAGGGAACATTCTCAGGAACCTGTCCTCAGAATTGAACTTAGTGGGGAACCGGTTATGGTTGGGACAGGTAGCAACGAGCCAGAAGGAAGAGATGAAATGTTAGCCTCTAAGCTTCCCACTATCCCCACAGTCCGAGAGGAGATGGTACTGTTGATTGAGTTAACAAGTGTCGAAGGATCCCTAGTGGTGGCAGTTCTTGCTATGACATAGGAACTGGACCTTGCTATACTTGGTTCCCATAAGCCTTTATATTTACTGGCTCTATTCATTTTTAGGAAATTCGGTTACCCAAGACACTAATCCCCAATGCAGTGATCACAATGTTAGAGGCTTGACAGAACATTGGGTCTGGAATATCTGCAGGAGCCCAGCTGATGACCGTATCAACTCTTACAGAAGCAACTATTCAAGGATGCCATGCCCTGGTACTTGATGAACCAGAGGTTTCCATAATGGGTGGTAATACTGATGGGGTGGAGTTCCATCATGACAAGGGTGAAGTCACTGATGAAGAAGGGGATCCTGAAGAAGACCATGCCGCTGAAATCCTCACTGATTTCCCCAAATATAGGCCTGCGGACCCTGATAAAATAGACGATTCCAACTCAGATGCTAATGAGGATATCCATATAACATGGAACAATGTGTTTCAGTGCATCAAATGATTTCTCATCCATCCATAGGTAGAATGGATAAAAATAATGGGATCGCTCTGCACCTGGTTGTGCTTTCTCTACGTTGGAGGGGTTGATGTTCACCATCTTCATCTAATAGTTCATGACTACATGGCTAAGAAGATACAGGAGAACAACCAATGCTCTGACATTTCCCGGTTCTAGAAAGAGAGAGAGAAGACCCATGAATTCCTGAGGTGGAGTAGGAGGTCCGACGTCTTGAGGAGAAAATAAACGAAAGGGTGGTATTCATCGCAAACTACTCCAAGATCGTTGAGAAACTAAGCGCCCAGCTGGCAGACACCCAGGAGCAGATAGTGGAGGCGAGTCACCAAATGAATGATCTTCAAACCAAATAGGCGTGAGTATAGGCTAGGGCCAATGATCTATACTCGGTGGACATTGATGAAGAGAAGGATCATAGGGGGGCGGGAAGCAATATCGGAGGCCACAAACCAAATGGTGGAAACACTCTGGAAATCCATCTAAAACATTGATCCTTAAGGGCCTTGTTTTTTGTCGAACTCATAAAATTACCCTCTATCATGGATTATTACTCTAAACTGCGTACATGAATGGATTATTCGCTTGATTTTTCAGTTTAATACATTCCAAACGTAATCGTGAAATAATTAGTGATCCATCCCTAAGATCTCATGGGCCATTACAGGTGTGAGAAACAAGGGACGGTCATGTCATCATTTCTTATGGGAGTGCTATCCAATTTTTGAGCATCCGAGGTATAAATGACCCATATGGGATTCTGAGAAGAAAGGGGAGGCCTGAACGGAGAATGAAGCTCTCACAATAGTCGAATTATTACCTTCCCAATGTACTCTACTATATGAGCAGGGTAACACTAGGTAAATTGGGATTGATCCGAACATACGTGATTGGAATGTGTAAATCATGATACCCAAGATTCATAACATTTTAGGGGTGGCATGACAATAGAGGATAACTATTGACCATGCTTGAAACACAGAATCCTTATTGCATTAGCATGATATGGGGATAACAAATGAGGTTCGACTGCTGACCATGTTCGAAACCTGGGGCCTAAATCGAAATGTCAGCCATTAGTCTTCCAGAACGTTGGCCCAGGATAGTAGGTGAGTCATAGGATGAGTATCCATACTGTTAGGGGGTTATTTTAGAAATGAAAGAGGATGAGGTTCCAATTAGAGGGAATAAAAATTGGGGAGTGTGGAGTGATGGGTTGTTTGAATGGAGTCCAACACTCTTGAAATCACACCACTGTGGTGGAAACACATTAGGTGGGTGTATCTATCTGATCGGGGATCAAACATACTTTCAAGCACGAACTCTCTGGAAAGGACCTGGAATTCTCTATAGTTTTACGTCATACCAATACGGACAATAGACGCATATTTAAAACATCGTACGGTGAGGACGCTGCACATATTTTAAAGGTCATACTGCCTGGACCAAGATCAGGCCCGATGGGCCAGAGGGGTCAATGAGCCTGGGGCTGGGCCCAAGGAAAAATCCCCGGGTGTCTCTATGTATCCTATAAGGATGAGAACCAAGCCAAATGTAGTTCTTAAGAACGATGTGGATGGAGGCCAACACTGATAGGGGAAATCCTCTCTGGCAAGGGATCTAGTGTATCCCAAAACTAACATGAGGCATCCTGAACGTGTTCAGGATAGAACCACAATTTAGTGTCAAGCATTGAGGACATATGGACTCATGTAGTTTAACATCATACGATTGGACATGGAGGGAAAGGGAAGAGCCCAGGAAGGGAGCAGTGATGTGTTATCTATAAACCCAATGTGAATGAGGACATATGAAGTTCACAATACACCACGTATCCCTGGAGGAAATTTTTTTCCAGGTTGAGGGACCAAAAGTGATAGTTAGGCTGGGCTTGAGGCAAGCTGCCTGGACATTCCTACGTACCCCATTAAGATGGGAATCAAGTTGTACGTAATTCTGATAGCGCAGTTTAACAACATGCGGGACGGTGAAAGGCATATGTGTCATGGTTGCACCAGTACACGTCCTACCAAAACTAATAAGCCCATGTGAGTTGTGCTCAATGCAGGAAAAAAGGATTAGTGACGGTACTTTTCTAGCACAAGAAGGAACATGTTAGGGGAGATGGTATTCTAGGTGAATGACGTCCCAATTCTGTTGACCCGCCTACCTAATGCACCTAGATGTGTGAAGGAGTAAAGCCGAGTATGTTGGAATTCCACTTAAACCTAAGCCAGTGAAAAATGTTAATCATGATGCTTGAGATATGGACCATAATGATGGTGGAGTGATGATAGGGGATAACTTTTGACTATTTTTGAAACACAATATCCATATCGTGTTATCCTAGAATGGGGATAGACAAATGAGGGTCAACCACTAACCATGTTCGAAACATGGGACCTGTCGCAAACGTCGTTTGATGTCCTTAGGGATGTTGGCCCAAGATGGTAGGTAAGACAATGTGGCATGAGACTAGGTTGTAAAGGGGGTCCCTTCAGACATGGAAGAGGATAAGGATCCAAATAACGAGCTCTCTAAGCTTGGACATGGAATGAGGGAATGTCCTTGTGAAAATTTCATACTTTGGGCTATTTGTCATAATGCATCTGAGTATGAGAATAAGAGATATCATATTTAGGGAGTTGAGTTCCTTTCTAATGACAAGGGTCATGGGGTCTCACGCTCCATGGTTAAGGTCATAGAGTGGACCATTAAGGGGGGACTTGGGTTGATGGATTGTGTGTAGGGCGGAGGAATAGCCAAACCTGATATGTAGTTCCCATAGGGAGATCTTAGTTTAGGGTCATAGAACCCAAACCAGGTTTGGAAAAGACAATGTAGTCACATGGTACAACTGTTGAAAAACCCAAAGTGAATGAGAACCGAAGAGGTACTCACCACACCACATGTTACCAAAAGAGTTTGGGCCAAGGGGATAAATAGAGGGGGAAGGATTTTAGATTCCTGGGGTTGGACCTGCAGATGTAATGTATGGGCATTTCTATGTATCCTATGAGGATGGGAGTCAATCCATACGTAGTTATAGAAGATGTCATGCAGTTTAACGTCTTGCAGCAAGTACACGGAGTGGTCTTAGTTTATGTTCATAGAGATCAGACAGAAATCGAAACTAATTGAGGAAGACACATGGTGGAGTAATTACTAAAATGCGACATGAATGAGGATAGTAGGGGTCCATATCACCGCAATGTGCTCCCCTAGAAACATCTAAGTCGGGGGAAAAAAGTTAAAGTAAGGATGGACTTGAGGAAAAGTGCTCAGGTGTTCCTACGTACCCCATGAGGATGGTAATCAATCCATATGTAGTTCTAAAAATGGCATGGTAAGATACTAGTGTCGGGGATAATAAGGTCATACGGGTATGGCCCTCGCACTAAGAGAAGGGAAGTTTGATAGATATTGTTTGTACTTTAGGATGAATGTGTGATTTTTTGTGAAGTGATAGGCCTAGGATGGAAAGTCTAGGCGTTTCCAAAAGAATCAAGCTATATGTGGGCATTTAAAAATGGTATGTTGAGTGATTGATACCAAACATGATGTCCTCTTGAATGAGGACACCACGATGCAATGTCATTTTTTCATCTTGTGTCCAGGATGATATGGTCACAGTTTAGGGACATGTGATGGGGCTAACCATGAATTTTAACTTCGTTCAGTATAGATGCAACAATTTAAAGTCATGTGGGATTATGAAGCATAGTTTAAAGTCATATGGCTTAGACATATACCAGAGATATGAGGTTCAAGAGGTAATGTGCACAGAATGATAAAGCATACCCAATGTGAATGAGGATGAGGTCCACATCACACCGTTCACGATTCCAATAAAGAAACCTTGGGTCGAGGGGCCAAAAAGGTTAGAGAATATGGGGTAGGAGAGACTATCTCTCAGATGGGAAGTACGTGGTGCAGCTTTTGAAAACCTGGTGTGAATGAAGACATTATTCCACACATTCCACACCATGAAATTCTATATGGGTCAGGGCCTAAAAGGTTGAATAGAAATGATAATTAGTGAAAATTGAGTTGAAACCAAAGAAGAGATGTCTGGGCATTCCTACATAACCCATGAGCACCGAAATCAAGCTAGATGTAGTTCTAGAAGATGGCGTGTAAGGAGATCTTAGTTTTAGGTCTTATAGCTTGGACCATGAAGAAGATACACTCTTCCAAGTGAACACGGACCTTGATCTGTTCTCTAATCCCACATGAGTCAAACTCAGTGTGGGAAACAAGGGTATAAGAGGACTTTTCAACACATGGAATGCATGTAAAGGGGAATTCGATGCGGAGCCTCGAATGACGTCTTACCATGGATTTGTTCTCATAATGTACAAAGGAGCACTGAGGGATAGTACCAAGAGTGTAAAAATTCCACTTGCACATGATGGGGTGGAAAATGATGTGAATCATGTAACCGACATTTAAGTCTTGATGGGTTTGACCTGACAATTGAGGATAACTGTTGAATGTGTTAAAAAAACAGAATCCATATCATGTGATGTAAAATGGGAAAAAATGAGTATCAACTGCTGACCATATTTGCAATGCAGGACTTGTATCAATATTGTTTTCAAAACCCTCAAGGTTGTTGGCCCGTAATGGTAGGAGGGCCCTTGGGCTGAGCATCCATTCCATTTGGGGGTCCCTTCAAATGTGAAAGATAATCAAAGCCCAAATGAAGGGGAACACAAATCTTGAAAAAATGGTTAAAGCATGTCCAGGTAGAATCCGATACTCTAGGATCTGAACCAGAGTACAACTGGGCACATTGGTGAATCACTAAAGAGGGTTGAGGTACCCGAATTAAGAGTAGCTGACTCGAAAAGATGAGTGTAGGGAAAAGGAGCGAAGGGTTATTAGGAGACAGAGTTACGTGGCGTGGTTGTTACAAACCCGATGTGAATGGGTACCCAAGACCATACCACAGCATGTACCCCTCCCCTGGAAGGACTCAGGCTAGGTGTCCAAAATGATAAGGAGGTTTCTAAGAGATGGGGCTAGACTTGAAGATTTAAATGTTCGGGAGGTCCTACGTATCCCATAAGGATGGGAATCAAGCCACGCGTAGATCTAGAGAAGGATGGTGTGCATATTATCGTCATGCATCAAGGATTATGGTGCTCTTAGTTTAAGGCCGTAGGGATCGGACCGTAGATGACTAGCTTAATGTCATATGCATGGGAAAGTTGAGTGGAGGGAGAAAATCATCATGCCTGTGGAAAACCATGAAACAACAACAATGATATAGGATAACTATTGACCACATTCATAACATAGTATCCATATTTATGTGACTAGAGGTAGGGGATAACAATTGATCATCAACCATTGATCGTGTTCGCAACACAATAATTGTATCAATTTTTCACTCGCAATCATCGAGGATGTTGGCCCATAACGGTAAGAGGGCCCTTAGGCCAAGTATCCATGCCATTTGGGGGTCCTTTTGAATATAGAAGATGATGGAAACCCAAATTATGGGGCTCACGAAGTATGGTGGGGCATGTTCTTGTGAAAATAATGATAAATGAAGGAGTTATGCCCCTATGGGGTTATGTGTGGTGTGGAAAAATATCCTGATGTGAATGAAGACGCGAGTCCATACCACACCACACAATACTAAATGAGAACATGGACCAAGGGGTGGAAATGGTCGAGGGACCTGAGGCTGGTCATCCCAGCCAACTGTATCCATATGACCTCTCATGTGAGAATTTCCTTATCATAGATACTAATCCCACATGACCAATTCTCAGTGTGGTAAACAAGTAGTTGGACTAGGCTCTCTTCATCATATAAGGGTTCAGAAGTTGGAATCACACTCTTGCCTGAGGCAGACTGAATCTTGAAGAGACAGTGGGGAAGAATGAACCACTACACTCCTTTTTTGGGATATATGGGGGTGGTGACAATGAAAAAGGATAGTTTTTGACTAGATTCGAAACATAGAATCCATATCGTGTGACCTGAAATGGGAACAACAAATATGTGTCAACTGCTGACCAAATTTTCAACATGGGACTTGTATCAATTTTTTGTTCAAAACCCTTGAGGATGTTGGCACATAATTGTAGGAGAGCCCTTGGGTGGAGCATCCATGCCATTTGGGGCTCCCTTCGGATGGGAAGGATAATGGAGTCCCAGGTATAGGGAGTGTGTGAAGCGTAAATGTGCCCGTGCAATTCAAAGTCAAGCTAGATAGTAGAAGAGGTGGAGATCTTTAGGGGGAGGGATACATGTTACGACCATGATGAAATTGATGTAAATGAGGGAAAAATTACACACCACAACATGTGTTTCGACCCAATGGGAGGACCCAATGTTTGGGATTTGGCCTACGTATGAAATTTTCAGGCCTTCCTATGTATCCCATAAGGATGGGAATCAAGCCATATGTAGTTTTGAAGTCCATGTGGTTTAGCATCATGCGGTGAGGACGTGGGAGGATAGAATAACGAGGGAGGAAACATGGTGCAATCGTCAGAATCCTGACATGAGTGGGGCCAAAGAATCTTACATGACACCATGTGGGATCCTCTAAACAAACTATACCCAGGGGATAGTCAAAAAGGAAACTGGGGTTGGACTCAAGACGAAGCGTTCGAGCATTCCGGCATATCCCATGAAGATTGAAATCAAGTCATTTGTAGTTCTTTTTGTTTAACATCTTTCAGGATGACACATAGTTTAATGTCTCGTAGGATAACATACAGTTTAACATCATGTGGGACGACATATAGTTTAACATCTTGTTGGACGACATACTATTCAATGTCTTGCAGGACGACATATAGTTTAACATCATGAGGGACATTATACAATTTAATTTCATGTAGGACCGAACAGTTTAAGGTCATGTAAGACCCTTCTTACTTTGGAAAATTATTTCTTGAGGAACTTTTCATTGGTGGGAGGGGTTATACGCTCACCATCCATGGTAACTAAAGAGTATGCACCATTAGAGTACACCTTGTGAATGATGTATAGTCCTTTATATTTGGGCTCCAACTTGGGTGGTTTCCTACTAGGTGTCATCGGTTTCCTCAGGGCCAACACCAAGTTTCCTTGCAATAAGGAGAGGAGTTGAACATTATTGTTAAAAGCTCTAGATATCTTGTTATGATGCATTTCCAGATTGTGCAGGGCACGAAGCTTGTTCTCATCGAGCACTTCAAACTCAGCCAGACGGATTTTAGCTACTTTATCTGGTCCTTTCTGATCATAGAAAATTGTGCGCAATGAGGGAAATTGAATTTCGATGGACAGGATGGCCTCTGTTCTGTACATCGGGGAATATAGGGTCACTTGGGTGGAATTATGAGTTGTCATCCGATATGCCAAGATGGCATTGGGGTGCTTGTCCAACCAACTCTTCTTGTTCTGACCAACCATTTTCTGCAAAATTTTAGAGAGGGTTTTGTTGAACACCTCAATCTATCCATTTGCATGTGCGTGATAATGGGAGGTATGGTTAGAATGGATGTTTTACTTAGCGTACAGTTTCTTCAACTCAGCTACCCGGATGTTCGTGCCGTTATCGATGAGGAAAGCGTGAGGGACTCAAAATAGGTAGATGGTATTGGAGATCACAAATTCAACAATAGAATAGGCTTTGACCTCCTTGAGAGAAATTCCCATTGCCCACTTGGAAAATAAGTTTGTAGTGGTCAGGATGAACTGGCACTAGAGAGCCATTTTCGGTGGATATAGTCCCACAACATCGAGTCCCCATACCGCAAATGGACAAGAGTATTTGGTAGTGTGGAGAGTCTCGGGCAGCCGATACATAAAGTTGGAATGAATTTGGCATGCATGGCACCTGTTGGCGCCAAAAATATAGCACGAAAGAAAGGAACGAAAAAGACAGATGGCGCGCTGCCTCGCAAAGCACAGCCGCGAAGCCCCGCCGCGAAGCACCCATGCAAAGCGTCCCGACCATCGCGGCCTCGCGAAGCTCCGGAGGCGGTAATGCTCCGCGAACGCATTTGACGTTCGCGGGCCGCCGCAAAACTCCGGAGGTGGTAATGCTCCGCGAACGCCTTTGACGTTCGCGAGCCGCCGCGAAGCTCCTGAGGCGGTAATCCTCCGCGAACGCATTTGACATTCGCGAGACCCCGCGAAGCTCCGGAGGCGGTCCCCTCTGCGGCTGGCGTTGACGTTCGTAGGCGCGCCGCGAAGCACCGGAGGCGGCGCGCGAGCCCAGCTTTGCGGCGCCCCTTCCCTATAAATACTGGACTTCCCCTAAGTCCCGAAGACGGACAATCCGACCTTTGGGCTTCTCCTATCCCGAATCGCGAAGCACGCTTTGCCTCGGGAATCATGAGCTCCGCGAGGTACTTCTCCTTCGCGAGACTCCTCCGCATTGTCTCGTTTTGACCCCCTATTCTGAGAGGGATGCCCTTCGCGAAGCTCAAGGGCATTCGCGAAGGAAGGGGATTCCCAAGGGAACCCGGGAAGCCGCGGAGAGTTTATGCTTCGCGAAACACCCAACCCATGCTAGTGATCCCTATGCCAAGGCAGGATCACTATACATCGCGAAGCACACTGCTTCGCAGGACCCTACTTCACGAGGCACCCCTTCCTCGCGAGGCAGTGCTCCGCGAACACTGTTCCACTTCGCGAAGCACCTCCCACTCACACCTATGCCCCATGCTAAGGCCAAGGAACTCCACTTCGCGAAGCGCACTCCTTTGCTTAGCAATTCCTCTTCCCGTGCGACCCTCCCGGTTTGCACGATGTGATTTCAAAGTCCCATGGACAATACCACCCGTAGCGTTGCTTCGCCTAATGCTTCTTCGCATAGGCACGCTAACGGCTATTTCTTCTTCGCATAGCCATGCTAACGTGGACCCCTCGATGGTTCGTTCCACGACCCCCTTAACCATGGCCTTACCGGTACCTTCCCTTCCCCAAGGACCAGAGGGTACCGGTTATGTAAGTCCTAGGGGTGTGGAGTGAACCCACCTCGTCTGAGCTGTAGGACGTTAAACTGTCAAGCACCACGTCCTCAACACATGACGTTAAACTATGATCCGACCTCGTGCCCCTCGCGAAGGGTCCCCCCAGCTCGAACATTTTTTACACCACTCATCTCCACGGGAATGGAACTCTTCCTCACATGGAATGAGATCCTCCTTGTCAGAGTGGCGTATGTTCGTAAGAGAAGGGAGACCCTAGCCCCCCCCCCCCAACGGATGGCTGCACCTCTGCATCTCCGTACTTCCCCACTACCAAGGTCAGTGGAGGGCGTGATACGGAACGAGGCACCTCCCATCGTCGGACCAAGGTCCATCTTTCCTGCGCTTGTCGCACCATGGGCCTCCATCCTGTAGTAAGTCCCAGCATCGTGGGCCGCCTAACGCGTAAGCCCCTCTTCGCTTCTCACAGACGCTTCCTTCGCGATGTGATCATCAGGTCCTTGCAACCTCTTGTTTCTCACACCGAGCATGACTCACGTGGGATTAGAGTGAGCACTGACCCTGACCCCCACTCCTAGCAAACTACGAGGACTTTGATCCATGTCAAGGCATGGTACGTAGGAAGCCTCTATGAGGTTCAAGCCCACCCGTCATTTCACATCGGGTCTCACTCTCGTCCAGCACGACGTTAAACTGCATTCTGGTCCAGTGGTAAGCCGTTGCGACCCATCCTAGCGAACTACGAGGACTTTGATCCATGTCAAGGCATGGTACGTAGGAAGCCTCTATGAGGTTCAAGCCCACCCGTCATTTTACGTCGGGTCTCACCCTCGTCCAGCACGACGTTAAACTGCATTCTGGTCCAGTGGTAAGCCGTTGCGACCCATCATAGTGAACTACGAGGACTTTGATCCATGTCAAGGCATGGTACGTAGGAAGCCTCTATGAGGTTCAAGCCCACCCGTCATTTCACATCGGGTCTCACCCTCGTCCAGCACGACATTAAACTGCATTCTGGTCCAGTGGTAAGCCGTTGCGACCCATCCTAGCGAACTACTAGGACTTTGATCCATGTCAATGCATGGTACGTAGGAAGCCTCTATGAGGTTCAAGCCCACCCGTCATTTCACGTCGGGTCTCACCCTTGTCCAGCACGACGTTAAACTACATTCTGGTCCAGTGGTAAGCCGTTGCGACCCATCCTAGCGAACTACGAGGACTTTGATCCATGTCAAGGCATGGTACGTAGGAAGCCTCTATGAGGTTCAAGCCCACCCGTCATTTCACGTCGGGTCCCATTCCAGTCCAGTGGCAAGCCGCTGTGACTCATCCCACTTGAACTATGAGGACTTTGATCCATGTCAAGGCATGGTATGTAGGAAGCCTCTATGAGGTTCAAGCCACATTGCTCGGTCGTTCATTCACGTTGAGTTTCTCCCTCGTCCATGATGACGTTAAACTGAATGCCTCCTTTTTTCCCGCATGACATTAAACTGTACACCCAATTCTAGTCCGACGGCAAGCCGTTGTGACTAACCCAAACTACGAGGTCTTTGATCCATGTCAAGGCATGGTACGTAGAAAGCCTTCCCAAGGTTCAAGCCCACCACCCATCGGACCAAGGTCCACTTTCACGTCGGTTCACAGACAAAGCCCCATCTGAACTACGAGGACTTTGATCCATGTCAAGGAATGGTACGTAGGAAACCCTCCCAAGGTTCAAGCCCATCACTAGTGGACCCACGGTTCTACTTTCACGTCGGTACTCTGACGATGCTCATCGGGGAAAGGTCCACCTTCACGTCAGTTTATCAACGTCATCCCGAACTACGCAGACTTTGATTCCCTGCCACGGAGATACGTAGGAAGCCTCGTCAAGGCTCAACCCCAACTTCACTGTCGCCCCTGCGATGGTCCCATTTCACTCTCCTTCCACTCCATTCATCAACCTACCACATGTTTTGATTCTCGCCTGGACCATCTTATCCTGGTGAGACCATGTCGGTACGCTCTTCTTCATAGTCTCCCATGGGCTGGCCCCGGTATCGATATCCCTTCAAGGAGGATCCCTCAATCCGATCTATCCTAGATAATTCTCTAGTTGGGTTGATCTGTCTCCGCTGAACGTTAAACTTGCGGCATACCCTATGTTGGGCACGGGAAGCTGAGGAAAACATCAGATATGTGTCTATGACATATAATTTCCCACGCTCGATGTGGGATGCCTCGGGCTTCCACGCCCTCGAGAAGCCTTGTGGTCAAGGATAACAGACAGACATGCCAGGTACCCCAGCATCCAGACATGCTACTGATGCCTCAACGTGACTACTCCCCTGACTGAAGGTTGCTGCCCTGACTGAACCCTTTGGAATGTCCCGAAAGAAGCAGTGTAATTAACCGGCGCCCATGGATACACGGCACTGGGAAGAGTTTCACGAACTACGTATTAAATCTATGAGGGAGACCCGGACTAGGTGACGAGTTCTGAGGAGGAATCCACAAGAGGAAGAACCGACATCCCATCATCCCGTTTCGATCAAGGAGTAGACGTCCCTGGATAAGGAGCGAATGCCACCTGCCTTTGGAAAGCGGGAATGCGGGGCAACAGAAGCGTCGCGCGTCCTCCCCCACGGACGGACGGGCGCGCGCCTTGGCGAAAGCGTCGAAAACAGAAATGGTGAACCCGACGTGAAATTATTCTCCTCAATATGGGGATTAGTAGCGTTCGAGACACCAGTAGATTGACGTGTCACCGGATCCGGATATCTGGTGCCTGGTCCCTCCAAGCAAATAGCGGGCCTGTCGTGAAACTCACCGGAAGTCGGGGCAGTAGAACTTGTGGCACTCCGTTCTGCAGCGTATTGGCGTGGATCCTTCTCACAGACATGGAGAATGGAAGAACGCTGGGGCACCGGCTGTCAATCCTTTTCCTCTCAGTACTGATGAGTTGATCCCTTCATTTCTCAGGAACCAGGTTGCTGTTACAGAGACGCGATCACCGTCCGCTCCTCGCCCATGCAGAGGCAGGGGCAACACTGCCACGACCATCCCACGTAACACCGCTACCGCCACGATGGCCGCCGCATTGCGGAATACGAGGCGCCCACGTCCCCTTTCCCCATCAGAGGTCATCCAGTGAAGGGTGATCAACAACCTCGTGCGCAGGTACAAGGAAGAAGGGGTCATCCCGACCCGGGATATGGCCCGCTTGGACCTGGAGGCCTCCAGGCCCCGCCGTCAACGCCGCCCTAACAGGCCGCGCAGGGAGCCCCTGCTCCCCACCCCAACATTCAACCGTTTCGGGAGCTTGTCTCCAGAACGCCTTGACGACTCCTCGCCTTACATTGAAGAGGCAGGCGCCGTCCGGCTCAGCCCACCCAGGGTCCCGACCCGAGGGCTCCAGGGGAGAGGTCCTGCCCGGCCGTGTCAGCGCCGTCGTCCGGCCCCGCAGGAAGAGCAGGCAGACTACGTCCCTGCACCACCTACGCCAGCCCGCCTGACCTGACGTCAGCGCCGGGCCCGGGATGAGGACGCTCACCCGGGCGTGTCGACGTCGACAGCTATAGTGGCCCGAGCCATCGCCGACGTGCATCGTGAAGCCCCTGCATATACTGAGCAGGGGAACTCCTTCACCCAACCATGATCGAGACCCCAACCACCCCACGGGCAGGCTGGGTTGACTCTCCGGGTTGCAGGCCCAAGTGGTGATCGCCGCGAGCTAACCCGCAGTAATGTCACCCCGTACGGAGGTCCTCCCCGTACTACTACTCCACAGAGCGTGGGCCTTCCCCGCTCTGAGGTTCGTCATGGAGGCATGCCTCGTGCTACCCCCATACCGCAGGAAGACCTGCCACGCGGCAGTGACGCCCAGCGCAGAAACATTTCCTGCGCCCGCTGTACAGGGTATGGAGTCCATCCTCCTAAAGGCACCATCCATCTGGTCCTTCTCCAGCATGGGGGCCCTCCCTACGTCCTCTCTGCAACCGGAAAAGGTCCTCCTCGCCCCAGTAACTCGAGGAGTGACGGTCGGCCTCGCTCCACTCGCATCGACCATGGAGGTCCTCCCCATGCTCCTGCCAGTTCCAACAGAGGCCCCACCCACATGGGTACTGTTCATGGAGGTCCTCCCCATGTACCCTTCGACATTTGCCCCGGTGCCCCTCGCACCCTGGCTATCTTGAGTGGCGGCCCTCTCCGCCACGGCACCAGCGCCGCCCCGAGGCTGCCTGATAGGGGTCAACCCTATCCTGAAGAGCCACCCCGGGGCTGGAGAGTGGGTCGTCGCCGCAACAAGAAGAACCCTGGGAAGGCCCAGGTGGAGATCAAACCTGCCCGCTTCTCCGACTCGGAAGCGGAATGCGATTTAGCGATGGAACCTTCTCCTCGCTCCTCCGTATCAAGGACTGGGGCAGGAACCAGACGCGTTAGCCTCATTCTCCCCGAATTTGAGGTCCTCCAGATTCCCATATCCCTCCGCAGGTACATCCAAGAGGAAGAAATCCTGGGAATTCAGCAGGTCTCAACCGTGCAATCACCGCCTCTGTCACCAGAAGAGCCCTCTACCTCTACCAGAGATCACGGAGAGTTATTTTGGGGGCCAACGACGGTAGAGCGATGACACGACCTGTTGCCGGTAGTCGCGGCTCCTGTTCCAGAAGCTGCGATTATCAGCCCGTCGTATCGTGACATCGTGGCCAGGTCACCTCACTCTTCGGAGGATGGCCCGGAATTCGGCGGCCAGTCAGCTCGTTTGCCGTATTCTCCACCGCCGAGCTTACTATCCCAAAGGTCCGCCTCGGTACCGCTACCGGTCCCTCAACCGCCCCCGGTTGACGAGTGGGGCAACACAGGGCCAGACCCTGAGTCCGAGCCTAGGAGCTTCTGGAGTATCCTTGCAGCGGATTACTTCCCGGAGAAGTTCTGGCCGACGGCGGCACTGAATTTCCGCATACCAGAG
This sequence comes from Viscum album, assembly GCA_963277665.1. Lineage (NCBI taxonomy): Eukaryota > Viridiplantae > Streptophyta > Magnoliopsida > Santalales > Viscaceae > Viscum > Viscum album. Next base: position 255,375,006 of record OY728163.1, on the reverse strand, counting down.
TCTCTTACCCCTGAAGAAGTGGGGTGCTTTTGTCAAACCCTGTGGGTGACACACTTCGGCCTCCATTATGAACGGGCAGCACCCTGAGTCGCCAGGCCACCAGAGCATCCTTCAACGAAAATGAGTTCAGAGTCTTAAATCACTCCGCAGAGTCGTCAGGGAAGCCACCCCCCATGTGCAAGTCCATGGTTGGGGACACTATGCCGCTCTCCTCTTCGACCCTATCCGACGGCAGCCCGATTCTCTATGCGACATCGAGGATATGCCCTCAAGAGGGGTCGCAGTCCACATGGCCAACATTGTGGATAAGGAAGATGAGCTTGAGTTCCTTGATGGAGACTTACCACCCGAGGTCGTACCGCTGATGCTCGACCCGTCAGGGAGAGTTACCCGTCAGCAGAGGAACCTGCTAGGTCTCCCCGTACCCACCGAGTCACTGGTACTCGGTCGAAACACTGGCTAGGGTAAGAAGCACGTCGGAACAGTCAAGAACTCCGACCCGTCCGCCTCTGTGCAGAAAATGGACGAAGATCCCGAGAAGGCCACGTTACGCCAGCTGCTTGCTGAGCAGAAAAAGCTGGTTGACGAACTCTTGGCTGAGCGCGCCGCAGAGCAGCGACCCGACTATGGTAATCCCAGGCCGGGGCAGTAGGGGCAGGAACAATTTCCCCCGGTGAGATGCCTCCAAGCCACACTGATCATGCTACTGCCGCAGACAGGGCGGAAGCCGGAACGTACGGCAAGAGGGCGCAATACGTCTCACCAAATCCCCCCGAGTGACGAGGCAATCTGAAGAATCCAATTCGGGTTCCCCCAGTGGCCCCGCAGGTCGTCCATCCAGTTGACCCACGAGCGGCCGAAGCCGTCTACCGTGTTGAAGAACCTGGAAATGCACTTGTGGTTAGGGATCCCCGTCAAGACAGGGACCCCCACCCGGAGGATCTTATTGTGGCGCTCACAGCTCGCCTCGAAGCGTTGGAAACGCGGCAGGTGGCGGTCCCACCGGATGGAAAGCCTTATCCCGCGTGGGTGGATGATATGCCCACACCTCCGGGTTTTGGGAACCCCACTTTCTCGCCTTTTAACGGGATAGGGGACCCGCCGCAGCACTTGGCTCATTTTTCTTTCAGGTGTGGCCCCATGCTGGGGACCCCGGCTCAGCAAGAAGCCGCTAAGCTCCGATGTTTCGTACAGACATTGGAAGGTCCGGCATTCGTCTGGTACAGCCAGCTCCCTATCGGATCAGTGACCGGTTGGGAGGATCTTCGCTGGAGGTTCTTATACCAGTTCAGCTCCACCACGCGAAATACCAGCATTGCAGACCTCTTCAAGTGCAAGCAAAGGCCTGATGAGCGAGTCGCAGACTTCATCGCCCGGTGGAAGGGACATAGGTATTCCCTCGATATGCCACTGACTCAGGAGAAATTACTGACGATGTGTGTGGGGAACGTCAAGACAGAGTTGGTACCCTCCTTGATTACCCAGAACTACCCTAGAGGGTTCAGAGATTTCTCGGATAAGGCTCAACGCCTCGAGGAAGCCCTGCAACAGGCCAGTCAGGCACGTTTGCTGCCCCCTATGATCCCAGCCAGGAGGACCGCCAGGGCTGAACCCGCCGCGGTGGCTCAAATAGAAGCCCCGAGGCAGCTGGAATTGCTGCCGGTGGCACCACCCCCGCAACCCCGCAGAGGTCCTCCACCTCAAGCACAGGCTCCTGCCCAGCAGCGACCGCCTCAGAACCGATAGGTTCCCCCGCGCAACGCGCCACCGCCACCTAGGTGAGACAATCAGGCGCCACCTCCTCGGCAGGCCCCTCCGGCCCCTCGTCAGGACCAGGCCCCCAGGGCCCCCTATCCGGAAAGAAGGTACCAGACCTATTCGTTCAACGAAAATCAGGTCCCTGGATACTTCCGAAGTGCTCTAGAGCAAGGGATTGTGTGTCTGCCTGAGTGCAGAAGGCCGGCAGAGGCGCATCTCACCAATCACCCCAACTACTGCCCTTATCATCGGATCCTGGGGCACACCCTCAAGTGATGCTATGTGTTTAAAGACTGGCTTCAGGACCAGGTCAACAACAACATAGTCAAGTTGGGCCCAGCACCAGCGCAAGTGGCAGGTGTCTTTGCAGGATCAGAGATCGGCAGCGACAGTGAAGTTGAGTGGCCACAGGTCCCTAGCCGCGGGTCCCGGAAATACGATGACTGGATGGCTCAAAAAACCATCGTCCGTGCCTAGGGTGTCATCCGGGCATGCCTAAAGCAGTCGGAACCTTCAGAAGAAGTAGCTGGTACCTCTGCATCGTCTTCACAGTCGACCTCTGCCCAAAAGGGCAAGCAGCGGCGACGCAAGAAGAAGCAACGTGCACCGCCAGTGCCGTCGTCATCCCGCACTCTCGGCGACTTTATGCCCCCCGAAATGGGGATCCCTCCCAGAATTCGCCCAGCGGTGGATGACTCCTCGAGCGACAGCCAGGGGTACGCTTCGGTTAACACCGTGGAGCTGGTAAAGCCCTATATGACCCCCGACGAGGGGGAACGCCAGGCAGACCTCCCCAACATTTCCAGCCGACGTCAACGTCAGCGGAATCGCAATCGTGCCGGTCATCGAGGTATGTCAGCAGGCACTCCTGGCCAAGCCGTGCACGCTACCGAGACCAGGCAGCAGGCTCAGCACAGATCTCAGCACGCGCAAACCCATCTAACACCCTCGGCTCTACCTCCACCGTTGTTCGTGCTATTGGATCGGGGGGAGCCGCCTTGTTCGTATCATAGTCAGTCTTGCCCAGCTACAGGCCAGACTCCGTTATCCGATCCCAGTCTGGCGACTGCCCTTCAGACTTCTACTAGTAGGCAGCGAGATGTACCCAGTACTAGTCAATCGCCGGTTCAGCCGGCCGGACCCGCTGTGCCTCCAAATGCCGAACGACCTCCTGTAAGCATAGGCTCGCGTTTGGAACGAAAGTACGATGTTCTGAAGCACCTGGCCGGCATTCCGGTGAGGCTCTCCATCCTTGAGGCCCTTCGCCTGTCATCTGAAATGTGTGAGCCACTTGCCGAGGCCCTAAGGAGCCCCCTCCAGTTCGAGACGGAAGTAGCAGCTGTGGAAGCCTTCCATACCGAGACGATCGAAAACGCCGAATGTCAGGTGGTTATCTCATTCTCCGGTGAAGATGAGGACCCTCCTATACAGGGGCACATTCGCCCGCTATACATCACTGGCCACTTCAATGGTGTGGAAGTCCGTCGTTGCCTCATTGACACAGGTTCCGGAATCAATCTAATTCCGACCCATACGCTGCGAAAGCTGGGTCTGTCCGAAGGTGATTTAACTCCCTCTGACCTCAGGATCCAGGGGTATGACAGGACAGAGAAAACCCCAGTCGGCAAGATCCTCCTGAAGACTCAGTTCGGTGGCTTAATTTCCAGCACCGAGTTCATGGTTGTCTCTCAGGACACCGCCTACAACGCATTGATGGGTAGGCCATGGCTCCATCTGCATGCAGCGGTCCCTTCGTCATATCACCAGTGCCTTAAGTACTCGCTCAACGGTCGAGTAGGCGTGCTCCAAGGAGACGTGTCCCCTTTCGCTTCTTGTGAGGCCCGCTATCTGTATGCGTTTTATTACAAAAGTAAGGACAAGAAAATCCTGGTAAGCGAGGATGAACCCGCCCCGATCACAAGTGATCCCTAGGCAAGCATGGATGACGCCTACATCCTCCCGATCCACCGGTTGGAGGCCACGACCCCCGACATGGGACAATGTTTCGTTGTTTCGAGTACGCAAGGAAGGCATGTTCCCGTGTCCAAGCGACAACGGAAAATCACCTCGTACTCCTACATCAACCAGGATCAAGTCATCCCGGAACCCCCTACCCCTGTACGGTACCGGGACGTCAAGCTCATGACAACGGCGGTGCGCCATACGTGTCTCTTCCACCGGGCTGGAATTAACCGACTCAGGCCAACACGTCACCACTGCTTTGATATCATCAAACGTGGCCCTTTAGGCCGAAGGCCAGATGGGATAGGGTCGACTGCCTTCATTGCTATGGTCTCAATGGAAAGCGAGTCTCCCGATGTGATGACCGCTGCTGCCCAAGCTGGCACCAGCTGCCCCTCGGATTTTGATAGCCCATAATCCCCCCCCCATCGCGGGAATTCCCCCCACGGGTGGGGAGGAAGACTTGGAGGATGCTCCCCCAGCCTTTGAAGAAGGCGTCTCTACCACGGTTGATGAACTGGTACAGGTGAACCTTGGTAGCGAGGCAGATCCGAAACCCACATTGATCAGCGCAGCCATGTCCCTCGAGGAGCGGCAGCAATACGTAGACTTCCTCAAATAGCACTGTGATGTGTTTGCTTGGAGTTACAATGAGATGCCAGGGCTAGATCCCCAAGTAGTCGTTCATCGTCTGGGCCTCCCGGAAAAACATCGTGGGTTTAAGCAGCCTCCTAGGAAGATGCACCCTTCCCATGGTGATATGGTTGAGGCCGAAGTTGATAAGCTAATCAAACCCAACTTCATCAAGGAGGTCCAGTACCCCAAGTGGCTTGCCAACATTGTGCCAGTCAGGAAGAAGAATGGTCATATCAGAGTCTGTATCGACTTCCGCGATCTTAATCGCCACTGCCCAAAGGATGACTTCCCACTCCCGGTGACGAAGCTGTTGATTGACGCCACGGCCGGGTTCCAAGCCCTCTCTTTCATGGATTGGTATTCCGGGTATAACTAGATCTGGATGGCCCCTGAAGACAAGGAGTCCACTGCCTTCAGGGCTCCCCAGGGTACCTTTTGCTACCAGGTCATGCCATTCGGTTTGAAAAATGCAGGTGCCACTTATCCGAGGGACATGCATCGCATATTCAAACCGATCCTCGGGACATTGGTGGAATTCTACGTGGATGACCTTGTAGTCAAATCATGCCAATGCCAGGACCATCTCAGAGACCTTGAGAAAGTGTTCGACTTCTTCCGTTCCCGTCACTTGAAGATGAACCCGCTGAAGTGTGCTTTTGGGGTCACCTCCGAGAAGTTTCTGGGCTTTGTTGTCAGATACCGAGGTATCGAGATCGACCCGGAGAAGATCAAGGCCATCAGCCAAATGCCTCCCCCGAGCAACATTCGGGAGCTTCGAGGCCTTCAAGTCCACTTAGCCTATATACGCCGATTCATCGCGAATCTAGCCGACAAGTGTAAGCCATTTTCCCGGCTCATGAAGAAGGGCGCCACCTATGAATGGGATGAGGAGTGTCGGACTGCCTTCGAGGAAATCAAGCAGTATCTGCTCCAACCTCCGGTCTTGATGCCACCCGTCTCCGGAAATCCGCTGGTCCTTTACGTGACCGCCCTGGAGAGGTCCCTCGGTGCGCTACTTTCCCAGAAGAATAATGAGGGTACTGAGAATAGTCTCTACTATCTCAGCCACATGCTTCTCGATACGGAGGTCAGATACTCCCCTATCGAAAAGAGCTTCCTTGCGCTCTTCTTCATCGTGCAGAAGTTACGACATTACCTGCAGCGCCAAGAGGTGAAATTGGTCACCCGGGTAGACCCACTGAAGTACATCATTAGTCGTCCCATGCTGACTGGCCAACTAGCACGGTGGGCGGTGATTCTCCAGCAGTTTGATATCATGTTTGTACCTCAAAAGTCCATTAAGGGACTGGCATTGGAAGACTTTTTAGTTGCCCATCCAACCTCCGTGGATCAATCCCTGGACCTGGATTTCCCTGATGAGACGATCCTATAAGTCGATCATGCTGCCCCGTGTTGGCAAATGCATTTCGACGGCGCCTCCCGGAGCCCCATCGGTAGGAGGCTCAACGATCCCAAGCTCAATAGAGTGGGCCTGGGTATTGTCTTCATTACCCCAGCGCAAGCCGTCCTGCCATACCCGTTCCTGTTATCAGAAGGCTGTACGAACAATGAGGCAGAGTACCAAGCTCTCATCACCGGCCTCGAGCTGGCCCTTGAGATCCATGTGCCCCATTTACATGTGAAGGGAGATTCCGAGCTGGTAATCAAACAGGTTAATGGTGACTACGTCGTCAGGAAGCCGGAGCTCGCACCGTTGCTGGAGTACACCCTCCGCCTAATGGCCCAGTTCTCCCCTCGACCAGAGGTTACCCATGTCCCACGATCACAGAATGGCCAAGCAGACGCCTTGGCTGGTTTAGCCGCGTCGCTCGCAGAACCCGAGCAAGATGATTTGGTCATACATGTGGAACACCGGAGAGTCATTTCCCCTATCACCCAAGAGGACCATGATGGCCTGTGGGTAAGCCATCTCACCGCCGGACCCTCCATATCGGGAGTCCCGGGTTCGTCAGACGCAGTGGTTGAAACCACCCCCGACTGGAGAGCACCTTTTGTCGAGTATCTCCAAAATGGTCAGCTCCCGGATGATCGGGCCGAGCGCGAGCGAATTCGACGCTGTGCGCTACAATTTACCCTCCAGAGCGGCCCCAGTCTGGAACAGATCCTTTATAAGCGGAGTTTCGATGGTGTACTTCTCCATTTCCTCCAAGGAGGGGAGATACCTCAAGTTATGCAAGAGGTTCACGCCGGTTCCTGTGGCGCCCATCAAGATGGGCCGAAACTGTCCCATCAAATCTGGAGGTTGGGGTACTTTTGGCCCTCTATGATCCACGATTGTATTGGATATGCCAAGAGATGCCACGCGTGCCAAGTACACGCCAACTTCTTGCATCGGCCGCCGGAGCCCCTCCACCCCACCAAGTACTCTTGGCCATTTGCGGTATGGGGGATTGATGTAGTGGGACCGTATCCACTGGCAACAGCCCGCCAGTGTAGGTTCATCCTGACTGCTACAGATTTATTCTCCAAGTGGGAAGAGGCAGTTCCGCTCAAAGAGGTCAAGGCCTGTTCCATCGTTGACTTTGTGAGCTCCAACATAATCTACCGGTTTGGAGTCCCTCACGCCATCCTCACCGATAACAGAACCAACTTCCGAGCAGCTGAATTGAAGAAATTGTACGCTAAGTATGACATCCGGTCAAACCATACCTCCCGCTACCACGTGCAGGCGAATGGACAGATCGAGGCGTTCAACAAGACCCTCTCTAACATTCTGCAGAAGATGGTTGGTCAGAACAAGAAAAGTTGGCCGGACAAGCTCCCCAACGCCCTCTGGGCTTACCGGACGACGACTCGCAACTCTACCCAGGTGACCCCATATTCCCTGGTGTATGGAGCTGAAGCCGTCCTACCCATTGAGATCCAGCTATCGTCGTTACGCACTGCAGTTTACGACCACCAGACATCAGATGAGGTAGTCGAGATCCGTCTGGCTGAATTAGAGGCACTGGACAAGAACCGGCTTCGTGCCCTGCACAATCTGGAAAGGCATCAGGACAAGATAGCGAGAGCCTTTGACAAGAAGGTTCGTCTTCGCTCTTTTCTACAGGGCGACCTGGTACTGGCCCTTCGAGCGCCAATGATTCCCGGTAGGAAACCGCCCAAGATAGAACCCAAATGGGAAGGGCCTTATATCATCCATAAGGTTTACCCCAATGGAGCATACTCCTTGGTGACCACGGATGGAGAGCGTATAACCCCTCCCACCACTGCCAAATTCCTCAAACGATACTTTGCCTAGGGAAAAAAGGTCCAGCACGACCCTAAACTGCGAGAAGGTCCAGCACGACCCTAAACTGCGAGAAGGTCCAGCACGACCCTAAACTGCGAGAAGGTCCAGCACGACCCTAAACTGCGAGAAGGTCCAGCACGAACCTAAACTGCGAGAAGGTCTAGCACGACCCTAAACTGCGAGAAGGTCCAGCACGACCCTAAACTACGAGAAGGTCCAGCACAACCCTAAACTGCGAGATGGTCCCGCACGACCCTAAACTGCATCCCCGTCCTTATTACAAGACGTTAAACTGCAAGCCAGTCATGCCTTCCTGACCGAGGATCGGCCTCAGGCCCCTTGGCCTCCTCGGGCCCCCGGCCCCGTCTTCACTGCGAGACGTTAAACAGCAAGCTGGTCAGGTCTCCTTGACCGTGGCTCGGCCTCAGCCCCCTGGTTTTCCCTGATCTATTCTCTTGTGGGATTGTACGGTATGGTGTAGGACTATGTCCTCATTCATGTCAGATTACTCGTCGTATCGTACATATCCCCAAATGAGATGCTTCTTATCGTCCCGCATGACGTTAAACTGCATCTCTAGAACTACGTGCGGCTTGATTCTCATCCTTATGAGATACGTAGGAACGCTCGGACGCCTCGTCTTGAGCCCAGCCCCAAGCTTTTCCCTTCCACTATCCCCCCTAGGAATAGTTTTCTTGGAGGATCTTTGTGTAGAAGGGAGTAGGGTTTCTTGGCCCCGCTTATTCAACCCCGCTCGCACAAAGATTGTAAGGGTCGCACCATGTGCCCACTCCCGTTCTTCTATCCTCCCATGTTCTCACCGCATGACGCTAAACTGCATGGCCTTCAAGAACTACGTATTGCTTGATTCTCATCCTTATGAGATATGTAGGAACGCCCGGACATTTCATCTGTTGGCCCAGCCCAAAAGCCAAAATCATCCCCTCAGGTCAAGACATGGCAGGGTGCACACTTTTTCCCCGACCCACATCGAGCAAGCCTCGACCCGGCTGCAAATTCCCCCCTGGAGGTGTTTTCCCCTTTCGTGGATGGATACAACTATGCTTCACCCACTCCTTGACTGGGATTCCGTCATTTTTCACACCCAGAGGGACCCCCAAGAACGGCCTGGATACAATGCCCAAGGGCTCTCCTACCGATACGGGCCAACGCCCCTGAGGGTTTTCAAGCAACAAGCCGATACAAGTCCCGCGTTGCGAATTTGGTCAGCGGTCGACGCTCATTTGTTGCCCCCATACGGGTCACCATAGGAACACTGTGTTTCGAACATGGTCAACAGTGTCCTGGATTTTCGGGTCCACCCCGAGATGTCCCGGGCATCAAGAACAGTGATTCATTCTGCCCCATCCCGAGGTGACAAACTTCCCCCAGGTGGTGCTAGCGATCAGGCCCACGGTCCCGATTCCTCCTAAGGGTGTACGGTGTGATGTGGGACTATGTCCTCATTCGCGTCGGGATCATGTACCATGCCGTACGCCCTCCCTTTACGAGGCCCAGCCTCAGGCCCCTTGGCCTTCTCGGGTCCCCGACCCTCGTCCTTATGTAAGACGTTAAACTGCAAACCAGTCAGGCCTTTCTGACTGATAACTTTCCCTTTTCTCCGGGCCACGGCCCACGATTCCTCATAAGGGTGTACGGTGTGATGTGGGACTATGTCCTCATTCATGTCAGGATCATGTTCCATGCCATACTCCCTCCCTTTACGAGGCCCAGCCTCAGGCCCCTTGGCCTTCTCGGGTCCCCGACCCTCATCCTCATGTAAGACGTTAAACTGCAAACCAGTCAGGCCTTCCTGACTGGTGCCTGACCTTAGGCCCCTTGGCCTTTCCGGGCCACGTCCCAGGTCCCCTCTTACCCAGGGTGTACGGTGTGGTGTGGGACTATGTCCTCATTCACGTCGGCTTCTTCTCCATACCGCACACCTCCCTTGTTTCAGGGTATATTTCTCCCCTTCTCGTCCAGTAATGACGTTAAACTACCTATAGAGAACTACATGTGGCTTGATTCCCATCCTCATGGGATACGTAGGACCACCTGAATGTCCAAAATTCAGGTCCAGCCCCATCTCTCGGGAATCCTCATCTCATCCCGGCCCCTTGGCCTATCCTTCATCCATGAGAGGATTATATGGTGTGGTGTGGGATTATGTCCTCATTCACGATGATCTCGTAATGACCACGCCATGCTCCCCCCCCCCCTAATGAGCTGTTTCGTCGATCCCTTTTTTGGCGGTTCACCAATGTGCTTAAGAGTACTCTGGTTTATTACCTGGAATGCCAAGATTTACTCGGACACGTCCGCACCCGCTTTCCAGGCTTTGCGTATCCCCGAATCAGGGATTTCATCATCTTTCACACCCGGAGGGACCCCCAAGAACGGCATGGATACTACGCCCAAGGGCTCCCCTACCGATACGGGCCAACGCCCCCGAGGGTTTCGTACAACAAATCGATAAAATCCTGCGTTGCAAATATGGTCAGCGGTCGATGCTCGTTTGTTGTTCCCACCTCAGGCTAACGCGATACGGACGCTGTGTTTCCATCATGGTTAACAGTTTTCCTCTATCGCCATGCCAACCCATTAAGCCCTAATGTCGGGTACACGATTCACACCCTTCATCACTTCATCATGTCCAAGTAGAATCTCAGAACTATTGGTACTTTTCCTCCGTGCACGTCTGTGCGTTGGGAGAACAAGCTGTATCAAAGGTGTCCTTCGAAACTCTCCGCCGACTCCCCTTTGATGGACGCCCCAAGTATTGCGATAAGGATCTTCCCCCTTGTTTCCCACACCGAGTTTATCTCACGCGGGCTTAGGGATTGTGTTGACATCTGTGCTTGCTCGGGAGTTGTCACCCTCCACTGTCCGAGCTCTAAGACCATAAACTAAGATTCTCATCTGGAACTACGTTCGAGACCCCTTGTCTTTGGGTCCAGCTTGAGTTCAGCAAGTTCACCTCTCCGGTCCTGCCTTTAGGACCCTGACCACGGGACTGTGTGGCGTAGTGTAGGATCATGTCCTCATTCACGGTAGGTTTGCAATAGCTGCACCACGCATACCCCGTTCTGAGAGTTAGCCCTCCTATTCCTTGTCCTGCATGACATTAAAAGGCATCCTTCAGAACTACGTGTGTCTTGATTCCCATATTTATGGGATACGTAGGACCACCTGAATGTTTAAGATTAGGGTCCATCCCCACCTCCTAGTGATCTCCTGATCTCCCGGTCACCTAGGCCACTTGGCCTATCCCTCTCCAGGAGGGGGATGTGTAGGTATGATACAAGGTTTTGGGCACCGTGCCCCCCTTCCCCTGAGAATCTTCCATCTCTTGATCACCCTCAAGGTTGAGTCCCTTGACTCCTTGCAGTGGTTCACCCATGTATTAAGAGTGCTCTGGTCTAGGACCAAGAGTGTCAGATTCAACTTGGTCAAGTTCCTTCCACTTGTCAAGTTTCGTGTTCCCCTCCATTCAGGCTTCCATCACCTTTCGCACCCAGAGGGACCCCCAAGAACGGCCTGGATACTACGCCCAAGGGCTCTCCTACCGATACCGGCCAACGCCCCCGAGGGTTTTGGACAACAAATCGATAAAATCCCGCATTGCGAATATGGTCAGCGGTCGATGCTCATTTATTTCTCCTCATCTCAGGCTAACGCGACAGGATGCTGTGTTGCGAACATGGTCAGCAGTAATCCTTTGTCGTCACGCCAGCCCCTTCAGTCCTTGAATGTTGGTTGCGTAATTCACATCATTTTCCACCCCATCATGTCCAGGTGGAATCTCGATACTTTTGGCATTATCCCTCAGTGCATTTTTTCATGTCAGGGGGGACAAAGCTGCAATCTGGCGTCCTTCGGGGCTCCTATGGTCTGAGCTCTAAGACCATAAACTAAGATCCATTTGGGACTACGTTCAACTTGATTCCCATCCTCATGGGATACGTAGGACCACCGAGACGCCCTATCTCCGGGTACAACCCATTCATGAAACTAGTCTCTCCCCCTGTTTCCCCTCTATATAGGCCCCTCGGCCTAAGGTTTCCCTCTCCGAATGGCGTACAATCTGATGTGGGATCATGTCTCCGTCAATTGTGTTTTACAACACTGCGCACATTTCCCGCCTAGCATCGTCTCTGCTACGTTTGCACTGCATGACGATAAAATGCATGCTTGGTCCTATCATACGACCTTAAACTGTGACATTATCGTCCTGGCTGCACGACGAAAAACGGCACTGCATTGTGGTAACCTCATTGTAGAGGAAATCACGTTGGGTACTGGCCACGTGCCATGCCATTTGTCAACGCCCATCGCGGCTTGATCCTTGTAACGACATCACGGCCTACTATTCTAGGCCTGTCGCTTCACAAAAAAAAACCATTCACCCTAAAGAACAAACAAGATACATCAAATTACGCTTCTTTTAGTGCAAGGGCCAGGCCCACACTTCTCTTTTCCCCTGACACTGGTATCCTACCGTGTCACCATCCAGAAATACGTATGGCTTGATTCTCATCCTTATGAGATACGTAGGAGCGCCCGGGCACCTTCCTGCGGGCCCAGCCTAACCTTTGTGTTCGGTCCCTCGACTTGAGCATTTCCCCAGAGAATGCATGGTAAGTAGGGCTTAGGTCCTCCTTCACGTCGAGATTTGATGCCATGCGTCCCCTGCTCCCTTTACCCATTTATGGTCTAAGGTCCATCAAGAACTACGTAAGGCTTGATTCTCATCCCAATGAGATACGTAGGAGCGCCCGGGCACTTCCCCGCGGGCCCAGTCTAACTTTTTGTGGTCTGAATTCTACGACCCTAAACTAAGATCTCCCCAAGGGGAAGAAATATGCTCCCTCTCTCTAATACGTTTCGTTGTCGTATTCAGATGTGTTTCGACAAAGAACCCGAAGTGTGGGACTTTCATGCGGACATTCCCTTAGTCCCACGACCAAGATTCGTGAACTCGCTATTTGGATCCTCATCCTCTTCCACGTCCAGAAGGACCCACGGACGACATGGATACTTGGCTTAAGGTCTCTCCATGAATGCTGGACCTAAGGGCCCTTCAATCGTTTCGGGCCAACATCCCTATGGATATTTGACAACATCTGTGACACGGTCCCATGTTTCAAACAAGGTCAACAGTCGACCCTCATTTGTTGTCCCCATTACAGGCTAACGCAATAAGGGTACCGCTTCTCCTCCAAGGTTAACAGTTGTCCCTTATTGTCACGCCATCCCCACAGTGTTCCGAATCTTGGGTATCGTGATTCACGCTTCCCATTTTCATCTATCTGTACTGATTTCAGCGCCCCTAGCGTTGCCCTGTTCGTGCATAAGAGCACGCTGAGGGAACGATAATTCGGTCATCCTGAAAGTTCGTTCTCCAATCAAGCCTTTCCCATCTCTCAGGAATCCTGACTGGTAATCCGAATCCTAGACATTGGACTCGACCCATGTGGGCTTGGGGAATTGTCGTCGAACGTCCCGCAAACATTGTAGGGATGTAACAAGGCAATTCAACAGTGGAAATCGTGCGCGCTATGACATTCGAAACAAAGAAAACATTTTTGAAGCACGAAAGTACCAATGAAAGGTTTATGGGTTTGTTACAATACTATGGGGTTAAATTCCTCCATGGATGGGTTGACCCCATCAAAAGATCATTGCAGCTCCACCACCCGTTGACTTGCGGCATCCAAGGCTTGCTACCGCTAGACTAGCTCCCGCTCCTCCTCCACAGCGGCGGGGCGCAGTTCGTCAGTCCTGGCTTTGGCCCTCTCCACGCTAGCTTGAATGACAACTATCTCTCCAGAGGTCTGCCTCATATGCTCTTCTGCCTCCGCCAGCTGGGACTTCAACCGTGAGACCAGCTCAGTGTGTGCATCAAGAGAGGCTGAAAGCTCATCTGCTCGGGTCTACATCTGTTGAACCTCGCCTTCAGCCTCCTAGATCTTCTTGATTCTGGTCGCTTTCCTCCGCTGCCAGCCCACGCTGAGCCCGCGATCATGCTCCCGGATCTTCTCAGCCATAAGATCTCGGATGAGTGCGTAAGGACGTCAGGCATCCACTCCCCCAGCGCACAGTTCGCGCAACCGCGAGCGAAGCCTATCCATTTCGGCTAGCCATTGTGCTTGGGGGTGTCCTTGATAAAGCGCGCGATCAGCATCCACGACCGGTGGCGAACTATGCTGTTGTCTTCCTCGTCGGAGGCTGTTTCGTCCCAGTCTGCATGATTGGCAGGCTCGTACGTGGGATAAGCCCGCAGGAAATCCTCGGTAGGATCAACATCCGGTATTGAATCCAGTTCGACACCTGGCGCCGAAGCGGGCGCGACAGAACTGGGACCGACCGGTTTATCCTCTTCCTCGGAGTCCACCTCGATGACTTCGGGTACGGCCCTAGTGGCGGACCCGCCAGTGATGATGTGCGTCGCAACTTGAGGAGATGGAGGGACTATTGCCACCATCACCGGCATGCCCCAAGGAGGGACGCCACCAGACATCCCGACCAGCCTTGCCGCAGCGGCCCACACCAGTCGAAGAACTGTACAACAGAGAGACATAAACGTTAGTTGGAATGGCCTACATGTGACAACGAGGAGACCGGTGGAGGAGACTTAAAAAGATCGACCTCCGAGCGCTGCTCTTGAGCCGGTACTGACGGGACCCCGAGACGAGGCCCCCCGTATACTGTTGGAAGGTATGGGGATTCCAGAGGAGCCACCTCGGGCCCCCTGGTCCCACCAGATGCAGAACTGGACGCAGCCATAGGCGCGGGTTCTAAAGGTCTCACATCATCACCCGCCAAGGAGCGAGAACGAGGCCTGCGAACAAGTTCCTCCTGTATGGCTCAAACATTGGTGAGAAGTCCATAGGAATCCAAGAACAGATCGTAAGGAGAGAAGTTCGGAATGCTACCTTGAGAGCCTCCGTGAAATCGTCGGATTCTGAACCTCGGTCTCCGACCTCGCCCTCCTCCAACGGGCTCCCTCCTCCAGCCTCATCCTCCTGAGAGGAGTCCTCTGATTCCTCCGCAAAGGGGAAGCGCTCCCTCAGATCGGCAGCCGATAACTATGGGGGGACCGTCTGATTCAACAGTACCCTCACCCAGTCCGTCATTGGGCGAGGGACGCCACTGGAGGGGATGTAATCCTCCATCTCTTCCAGGTACTATTCTGCCTCCGCCTGAGACACCATGAATCCAGCCCGAACTGGGCCTATGCCCGACAATTCCATCCCGAGGCGATTCAGGTGGGCCCATATCTCGGATGGGATGAGGAATTGCCGGTTGACATCCCAAATGTCCCAAGATTCCGGGAAGACGGCATCCTCTGCCATATCAATGTGACGAACGAGCTTCCCCGGAGCCTGGGTGGATATCCTACGAAATCCCCTCGGTGGCCGCCCCTCCGGATGACCCTGCTCTTCCGGAATCACTAGATCTACCACTGCAGCCATACCCTCGGCCGGTGCGGGTCTCTCCGCCATAGAAGCCCCACTACCGCGAGCGTCCCTAGCTACCCTCCGACCCCGACCTCGAGATAGAGGAGGCCCACCGTCACCAACCCAGATCGTTGGCTGCTTCAACATCTCCCCTGGGTAAGCAGCCTCCCAACTGATTGCGTACTCCTTCACTAATCTGAAGGCGACGGTGGATGGAGGCAATGCAATCCGCATCTTTCCATCTTCCCGTGTGAACATGAGCCACAACTGCCTCATCACACACGGGTGCTCCTCGTGACGCACCTCCCAGTAGACCTGCGGTGTCATCCGCTAGAGGCACCGGAACTGCCTCGCAAACCGATGCGAAGTGTACGGTTCACAGAGCGGCTCACGATCTATTTGTGCCACCAAAACTCCACCTCGAAAGGCCAGTAGGTAAGCCCGATGCTCTTCTGTTCCCCGTCCGTCATCAGTAAGCATCCCCGTCGGCAACGGGAAGGGATGGAAATTGAACTCATCCACCCTCCACACCCGATTCAGCACCATTGGAATGACCAGTTTGAATGGGAAGCTCCCGACCGCGTTCAGGATGGAGGGGCGAAAGTTTGATCTCGGCGGCGAAATGGGGTTTGGATATTCGTAAATCCCCCTGATATGCGCTGTGATCCACCCGTACAGGAGGTGGAAGGGCCCGCATATCCTTGGCGGCTTCTTTCCCTCACTAATATGCCGCAGCATTCTGTACAGTTTGGTGAGCATCGGGATCCCCAGGTTGATCCGCTGCCCCATGGCCAACATCGACGCCATGATAAACGAGTTGGGCCATACCCCCATGCTTGTATCTCTCACTGGTAGGATCCAACCACAGATGAGAGCCGCGATGAACGCCACCAGCCTGACTATCGGCTGTTGTTCAGTGCTGACACTGAAACCCCAAGTTTTCCATTGGCTGTCCTCCAAGACCCGCCAATACGAGTGCCCCTTGCCTCGTTGGGCCGCCCTTGGACAAGTTCGAGGCCTCGGAGGGAACTCTCGATTCTCTGGGAAATTCAGGAAGCATTTGAACCATCTCCTAAAATGGACATCCCTCACTACCTCTTTGTCCTCTCCGGGGACAAGTGCCATCAGCACCGATGCCAATCGCGGAATTTGCTCCGCATCCCCCCACGCGCTGGCAACGGGGAGGAATTCGTCATACATGGCCCCCAAGATTGGGACCCCAGAAATCTGGTGGACATCCCACAGGATGATGCCCACCTCCCTGTGATACAGGTGAAAAGTGTTGGTCCTAGATGACCACCTGCTCAGCAACTCCGGGATTAGCTGCTTCGGTTGGTAAATGTGGAATTGGGAGGCCCATTCCGCTTCATACAACCCCACTCTCCTCAGCTCGGCCCCAAACTCCTCGCATGAGGCGCCTACCCAGTAGGCCCAGGCCCAGTCATCAGTAAAGTTGCCGCCCTGGCGAAGGTCCCACTCATCGGACCATCCCTTCTTCGAATCCTGCAAGGCCGCCTTCAGCATGGTACGGTAGAGAGGAGGGGACGTCTACGGTTGTAATGGACTCCCATCAATATCGTTCACATGGTTTTAGAGACAATCAGCGGTGACGGGTGTGAAGTCCTCCCGCGTGTGACCATCGGCCGCCCTGAACCATTGGTGCTGGCACGGTGTTCTCCTGAACCAGCAAGCTGGTTCATCCCTACTCACCTCAGGGATAAAGACGTCATCCCTCAGCCCAAAGCCGTACAAAGACAGTTTCTTGTACTGCGGATAATCTTTCTGGCCCTCCGAGAGCAGATATGTTAAAGAATTGTGGTCCGAGTGGCTTTGAATCATCTCCCCCAAGCCTGGAAGGTTGGCCATCTCTTCTCGACGAGCAGCATCTGCAAGGACCACCAATACAGCCTCTTGATGGGCAATTTTAACTCTGACACTCAGAAAAGAGTTCTCTCGGCTGGATCATGAAGCTCGACCGCAAAGCTGAATCGCGAAGCCGGATCGCGAAGATCGGTCGCGAGACCAAGCCGCGAAGTCTGGCCAAGGCCGACAAACAGAGGTTCGCTTGGCGCGGACGCGGAGTCGGAGACCCGCGGTTCACCGCGAAGCTCGATTCACGGAGGGCTGTCGAGGAGTACGCGGAGCTTCGCGAAGTTGAGAGCACAAAAAGACAAGGAATTCATGTGAAGACAAAAGAGGTCTGACCCCTTATTTATAGGCGGCGACCCCGGAGCATCGCGGCGCGCCTCACCCGCGCGAAGCATCGCGGCGCGTCCGGATCCGCGGCCCCGGGTATCATCGTGGGGCCCCATCGCGATGCTGCATCGCGAACCACCGATAATTTTGGCGATTTTCCCTCAGACTTCGACCCTTCGCCCTCCGCGGCTCCAAGTCTGAGGGGGGGCATTTGTTGGCACCAAAAATATGGCCCGAAAGAAAGGAACGAAAAGGAAAGCTGGCGCGCTGCCTCGCGAAGCACAACCGCGAAGCCCCGCCGCGAAGCACCCACACGAAGCATCCCGACCATCGCGGCCTCGCGAAGTTCCGGAGGCAGTAATGCTCCGCGAACGCATTTGACGTTCGCGGGCCACCGCGAAACTCCGGAGGCGGTAATGCTCCGCGAACGCCTTTGACGTTCGCGAGCCGCCGCGAAGCTCCTGAGGCGGTAATCCTCTGCGAACGCATTTGAAGTTCGCAAGCCGCCGTGAAGCTCTGGAGGCGGTCCCCTCTGTGGCTGGCGTTGACGTTCGCGGGCGCGCCGCGAAGCACCGGAGGCGGCGCGCGAGCCTAGCTTCGCGGCGCCTCTTCCCTATAAATACTGGACTTCCCCTGAGTCCCGAAGACGGACAATCCGACATTTGGTCTTCTCCTCTCCCGAATCACGAAGCACGCTTTTCCCCGGGAATCATGAGCTCCGCGAGGTACTTCTCCTTCGCGAGACTCCTCTACATTGTCTCGTTTTGACCCCCTCTTCTGAGAGGGATGCCCTTCGCGAAGCTCAAGGGCGTTCGTGAAGGAAGGGGATTCCCAAGGGAACCCGGGCAGCCACAGAGCTTTTATGCTTTGCGAAACACCCAACCCATGCTAGTGATCCCTATGCCAAGGCAGGATCACTATACATCGTGAAGCACACTGCTTCGCAGGACCCTGCTTCGCGAGGCACCCCTTCCTCGTGAGGCAGTGCTCCGCGAACACTGTTCCACTTCGCGAAGCACCTCCCACTCACACCTATTCCCCATGCTAAGACCAAGGCACTCCACTTCGCGAAGTGCACTCCTTTGCTTAGCAATTCCTCTTCCCGTGCGACCCTCCCGGTTTGAACGATGTGATTTCAAAGTCCCATGGACAATACCACCCGTAGCGTTGCTTCGCCTAATGCTTCTTCGCATAGGCACGCTAACGGCTATTGCTTCTTCGCATAGCCACGCTAACGTGAACCCCTCGATGGTTCGTTCCACGACCCTCCTTAACCATGGACTTACCGGTACCTTCCCTTCCCCAAGGACCAGAGGGTACCGGTTATGTAAGTCCTAGGGGTGTGGAGTGAACCCACCTCGTCCGATCTGCAGGACGTTAAACTGCCAAGCACCACATCCTCAACACATGACGTTAAACTGTGATCCAACCTCGTGCCCCTCGCGAAGGGTCCCCCCAGCTCGAACATGTTTTACACCACTCGTCTCCACGGGAATGGAACACTTCCTCACATGGAATGAGATCCTCCTTGTAGGAGTGGCGTATATTCGTAAGAGAAGGGCGACCCTAGCCCCCCCCCCCAACGGATGGCTGCACCTCTGCATCTCCGTACTTCCCCACTACCAAGGTCAGTGGAGGGCGTGATAGGGAACGAGGCACCTCCCATCGTCGGACCAATGTCCATCTTTCCCGCACTTGTCGCACCATGGGCCTCCATCCTGGAGTAAGTCCCAGCACCGTGGGCCGCCTAACGCGTAAGCCCCTCTTCGCTTCTCATGGACGCTTCCTTCGCGACGTGATCGTCAGGTCCTTGCAACCTCTTGTTTCTCACACCGAGCATGACTCACGTGGTCTTAGAGTGAGCACCGAACCTGACCCCCACTCCTATAGAACTACGAGGACTTTGATCCATGTCAAGGCATGGTACGTAGGAAGCCTCTATGAGGTTCAAGCCCACCCGTCATTTCACGTCGGGTCTCACTCTCGTCCAGCACGACGTTAAACTGCATTCTGCTCCAGTGGTAAGCCGTTGCGACCCATCCTAGCGAACTACAAGGACTTTGATCCATGTCAAGGCATGGTACGTAGGAAGCCTCTATGAGGTTCAAGCCCACCCGTCATTTCACGTCGGGTCTCACCCTCGTCCAGCACGATGTTAAACTGCATTCTGGTCCAGTGGTAAGCCGTTGCGACCCATCCTAGCGAACTACGAGGACTTTGATCCATGTCAAGGCATGGTACGTAGGAAGCCTCTATGAGGTTCAAGCCCACCCGTCATTTCACGTCGGGTCTCACCCTCGTCCAGCACGATGTTAAACTGCATTCTGGTCCAGTGGTAAGACGTTGTGACCCATCCTAGCGAACTACGAGGACTTTGATCCATGTCAAGGCATAGTACGTAGGAAGCCTCTATGAGGTTCAAGCCCACCCGTCATTTCACGTCGGGTCTCACCCTCGTCCAGCACGACGTTAAACTGCATTCTGGTCCAGTGGTAAGCCGTTGCGACCCATCCTAGCGAACTACGAGGACTTTGATCCATGTCAAGGCGTGGTACGTAGGAATCCTCTATGAGGTTCAAGCCCACCCGTCATTTCACGTCGGGTCCCATTCCAGTCCAGTGGCAAGCCGCTGTGACTCATCCCACTTGAACTACGAGGACTTTGATCCATGTCAAGGCATGGTACGTAGGAAGCCTCCATGAGGTTCAAGCCACATTGCTCGGTCGTTCATTCACGTTGAGTTTCGCCCTCGTCCAGCATGACGTTAAACTGCATGCCTCCTTTTGTCCCACATGACATTAAACTGTACACCCAATTCTAGTCCGACGGCAAGCCGTTGTGACTAACCCGAACTACGAGGTCTTTGATCCATGTCAAGGCATGGTACATAGGAAGCCTTCCCAAGGTTCAAGCCCACCACCCATCGGACCAAGGTCCACTTTCACGTCGGTTCACCGACAAAGCCCTATCTGAACTACGAGGACTTTGATCCATGTCAAGGCATGGAACGTAGGAAACCTTCCCAAGGTTCAAGCCCACCACTAGTAGACCCACGGGTCTACTTTCACGTCGGTACTCTGACGATGCTCATCGGTCCAAGGTCCACCTTCACGTCAGTTTATCGACGTCATCCCGAACTACGCGGACTTTGATTCCCTACCACGGGGATACGTAGGAAACCTCGTCAAGGCTCAAGCCCAACTTCAGTGTCGCCCCTGCGATGGTCCCATTTCACTCTCCTTCCACTCCATTCATCAACCTACCACCCATTCCGATTCTCGCCCGGACCGTCTTATCCTGGTGAGACCATGTCGGTACGCTCTTCTTCACAGTCGCCCATGGGCTGGCCCCGGTATCGATATCCCTTCAAGGAGTATCCCTCAATCTGATCTATCCTAGCTAATGCTCTAGTTGGGTTGATCCATCTCCGCTGGACGTTAAACTTGCGGCATAACCTGTGTTGAGCACGAGAAGCTGAGGAAAACCTCAGATATGTGTCTATGACATATAATTCCTCATGCTCGATGTGGGATGCCTCGGGCTTCCACGCCCTCGAGAAGCCTTGTGGTCAAGGATAACAGACAGACATGCCAGGTACCCCAGCATCCAGACACGCTACTGATGCCTCAACGTGACTACTCCCCTGACTGAAGGTTGCTGCCCTGACTGGACCGTTTGGAATGTCCCGACAGAAGCAGTGTAATTAACCAGCACCCATGGAAACACGACACTGGGAAGAGTTTCACGAACTACGTATTAAATCTATGAGGGAGACCCGGACTAGGTGACGAGTTCTGAGGAGGAATCCAGAGGAGGAAGAACTGACATCCCATCATCCCGTTTCGATCAAGGAGCAGACGTCCCTGGATAAGGAGCGAATGCCGCCTGCCTTTGGAAAGCGGGAATGCGGGGAAACAGAAGCGTCGCGTGTCCTCCCCCACGGACGGACGGGCGCGCGCCCCGGCGAAAGCGTCGGAAACAACACCTTTTGGAAAACTTGATGCAGTCATGGATCTTGGAGGGCCAAAAATATACTAGTCACCAGATCTAGTGAGATAGTTTCGGCCCGATCTGATGAAAACTGAGAAAACCGGCATGATTCTGCAGCATGACTATGGAAATCTCAACTCCTTGAATACAATGAAGGAGAACCCCATTAAACCTGTGATTGTAGAGGATTTTCTCATGACCAGGATCATCCTGGAGGGTAAACTGTAATGCATGGTGTCGGATTCGCTCGCGCTCGGCCCGATCTGCCGGGAGACTACCATTTTGGGGATACATGAAAAAGGAGGTTCTCTAATCAGGAATCACTTCAATCACTGCATCTGGGGGACCTGGTGGTCCTGACATGGATGCAACGAGGGTAATATGGATTACCTGTGGGCTATCATCATCATCTGGAGTGACTAGAGCAATGACACTCTAGTGTGCCACATAAATAATCAGGTCATCCTATTTGGGCTCTGCAAGTGATGCAGCTAGGCTCACCAGGGTGTCAGCTTGAACGTTTTGAGATCAAGGTACATGAGTAACTTCTAGATGAGATGAGAACCAGGAAATTAGCTGGAGAGTGAGTTCCAACAATGGTATGAGCTCTAGATTTGTGACGACATAGTCATCGTTGATCTGCTTGATAACTAGTTCGGATTCCCCTTTCACATGAAAATGGGGAACGTCAATCTCGAGGGCCAGCTCGAGGCCAGTAATAAGAGCCTAATACTCTGCCTCATTGTTGGTGCAGACTTCCGACAATAAGAATGAATATGGTAAAATGTCTTGTGTTGGGGTAATGAATAAAATACACAGACCTACTGTGTTGACCCTGGGGTCATTAAGCCTTCTACCAGTGGGGCTCCGGAAAGCACCATCGAAGTGCATTTTCCATCACGACATGGATTGTTCTACCGAGAGAATCACTTCATCAGGTAAATCAAGATCCAAGGACTGGTCCTCATGAGCTGGATGGGCATAATGGAATTCTACCAATGATTTCTCTTTAATATCCATATGAGGGAAAACCTGATGTTGAACTGCTGGAGGATTACTTCCCACCAAGCTAGACATCCTGTTAACATTGGGCGGTTTAGGATGTACTTCAACAGATCCACTTAAGAAGCTAGTTTTACCTCATGTTTCTACAAGTAATGTTGCAATTTCTATACTTAAAATACCAATGTTTGGTATCTCTTCTCGATAGGGGAGTATTTGGTATCTGTATCGAGGAGCATGCAGCTGAGATAGTAGAGACTGTTCTCCATCCCCTCATTGTTCTTCTAGGAAAGAAGGGTGTTGAGAGACCATTCTAGGGCGGTCACGTAAAGGACCAACAACTTTCCATAGACGGGTGGAATTAATACTGGTTCCTGGAGCATGTACTACTTGATTTCCTCGAAATTAGTCTGACATTCTTTGTCCCAATCATAAATAGTGCCTTTATTCAGAAGCCGGGAAAAGGGATTACACTTGTCGGCCAGATTCGTGATGAATCGGTGTATGTAGGACAAGTTTCCTTGGAAACCTTGAAGCTCTTGAAGATTGCTCAGAGGAGAAATCTGAATAATTTCCTTCATCTTCTCTAGGTCGATCTTGATTCCCTTGTATCTAAAAATGAAGCTAAGAAGCTTTCTAGAGGTGACCCCAAAGGCGCACTTTAATGGATTCATCTTCAGGTGGCAGGAACGGAGGAAGCCGAACAATTTCTCAAGGTCTTTGAGATGGTCCTAATGCCGGTGATATTTGACCATCATATCATCCACATAACATTCCACCAACATTCTGAGGATTGTATTAAATATGTGATGCATATCCCACTAATAGGTGACACCTACATTCTTTAAACAGAAGGGCATGACTTGGTAATAGAAATTACCTTATGGGGCCCTGAAAGCTATAAAATCATCATCCTCAGTGGAAATTCATATCTAGTTATACCCAAATTACCCATCCATGAATGAGAGGACTTAGAACCTAGTTATAGCATCGATCAACAATTCTGTCAAATGAAGGGGAAAATAATCCTTCGAACACTGATGGTTGAGATCTCGGAAGTCGATGAAGACTCTGATCTATCCATTATTCTTCACAATTTTGGCTAGACGTTTGGGGTACTAGAACTTCTTAACGAAATTGGCTCTGATGAGCTTATCAAATTCTGCCTCAACCATGGTACCGTGAGAAGGGTGCATCTTTCTGGGAGGCTTCTTGAACCCATGATGATTTTTTGGGAGACCAAGGTGGTGGATCGGTATCTGAGGATCTAGTCCTAGAATCTCTTCATAACTCCAGGTGAATACATCACAATGTTGTTTAAGGAAGTCTCTATACTATTTTTTCTCCTCTAGGGGCATGGCAGCACTGATCAATGTGGGTTTCGGGTCAGCCTCGCTACCAAGGTTCACCTGCACCAATTCGTCGATCGTGGCGGAGACTCCCTCTTCAATGGCGGGGGAGCATCCTATAAATCATATTCTTCACTTATAGAGGAGGGATCCTTAGTGTGAGGAGTTTACTTTGAGTCGAAAAATCCTGATGGGAGGTCGGTACCATCCTAAGAGGCAGTGGACACTGCATTGGGGAACTTCTGTACTGCCGAAACTATAATGATGAAGGTTGTTGATCTGATCCCATCTGGTATTCGACCCAAGGGGCCATGCTTGATGATATAGAATCAATATTTTTGCATCATATTGAGTAGGTTAATTCCATCCTGGTGAAACAAGAATGTATGACATGTTATTGTTACCATGGGGCAGACATCCTGATACCTTATGGGAGTATGAGGCTCTGGGATCACCTGAGCCTGATTTGTGTAGGAGTATGAGGTGATCTTCTAGCATCGCGTAGACTTGGGAATGTATTCCTACCTTGTTTCAGAAACAATTAATCATTGTCCCAAGTTCAGGGTTTTGGCCTCCAATTGGTGTATTGGAAAGATGTAAGCATCATCTAGATCTATCCATGGGTCAGTCACAGCTGTGGCATGCTCAACCTTGTTAGCATGAATCTTCTTGTCTTTTCTCTTGTAATAGTATGCATCCAGATAGTAGGAATAATAATAGTCAAATAGATATGCTTCACCCTGAAGCACACCCACTCGACCATTAAGGGAGTACTTGAGGCACTGGTGATACAATGAAGGAACTACCACATGCAAGTAGAGCCATGGATTGCCCATCAACGCATTATAGGCGGTGTCCTCGGAGACAACCATAAAATTGGTGATGGAAATTTTCCTACTGAACTGGGACTTCAAACAGATATTTCAAACCATTGTATGTTCCATCATGTCATAACCTTGGATTCTTAGGTCATAGGGACTCAGATAATCTTCAAAAAACCCCAGTTTTTTCAGTGTCCGAGTCAGGATTAGGTTGATCCCAGAGCATGTGTTGACAAGACAGCGACAAACCTCCATGCCATTGAACTGGTCGGTGATGTATAGTGGGAAAATGTGCCCCTGTATGAGAGAGCCTTCATCTTCTCTAGAGAACAAGATGATGGCCTGGCATTCAGCATGCTCGACAGCCTTAGCATGAAAGACTTTTGTGGCTACCACCTCTGTCTCAAACTAGAGGGGTATTCTTAAAGCCTCGGTGAGGGCCTCATGCATATCTGATGACAAGAGAAGGTCCTAAAGGATGGAGATATTTGCTGAAATGATGGAAAGATGTTTGAGTACATTATACTTCTGTTCTAGGTGTGAACTTCTATTTATAGGAGGTCACTCTATGATAAGAGGTATGGTGGGCCATTTCGGCTGGACCAGTAGCTGACCGGTGCTGGGAATATCCCGCTGATCACTAGTCAAATCCTATAGAGTGACCACCAGATTAGGGCCTGATGAATGAGACTTGTTCTTAGTAGATCATGGTTGGTCACGGTGTGGTCGAGGTGGCTCTTCCTGGTCCAACAACACGAACAGTGGCGAAGGTGGACCTGATGACACCAAATGAGAAGGTTGTGTGTGCTGAGCTCTCTACTGGGCCTACTGTATGGTTTTGGTAGCATGCACAGCCTGGCTGGGAGTACTGACTGAGACACTCTGACGGCCCATATAGCCACGGCCCCGCTGACGCTGGTGATGACTGGGGACATTGGTAAGATCTTCCTGGTGCTCTTCTTTTTCCAAAATCATGTAGGGGTTTACCAGCTCTACGATATTAACCAAGGCGTACCCTTAATCATCACTCGAGGATTCATCCACTACTGGATGGATTCTAGGAGTAATCACCATCTCTGGGGGAATGAAGTCGCTGAGGGTACATGATGATGATGGCATCGGTAGGGGACTTTGTTTTCCCTTAAGTCGTCGATGCTTTCTCTTATGGGAAGAGGATGAATGAGACGACAATGCAGAAGTAGTAGCTATAAATTCTAAAGGATCTAATAGATTTATGAGTGCACATATAACACTATGGGAATGGGTGACTGTTTTATGATCCATCCAGTCATCATACTTCTGGGAACCATATTTAGAAACCCGATGCCAATCGCCTTCGCTGTCGCCACTACAGTTTGGCCTCATGAAGACACATGCCACCTATGTCGGGGCTGGGTCGAGCTGGACTATGTTGTTATTCACCTAGTCTTGAAGCCATTACTTAAACACATATCATTGTTTGAGGGTGTTCCCTAGAATCTGGGGATAGGGGTAGTAATTAGTGAGATTAGTGAGGTTCGCCTCTTCCGGCCTCCTGTATTCAGGAAAAAATACAATCCCCTACTCCAAGGCAATGTAGAAGTAACTAGGGACCTAAGCCTCATTGAATGAGTAGGTCAGGTTCCTCCTGTCTAGGAAGGGGGTACTGGGAGTTTAACCCTAATGAGGGGATGGAGGGGCCTGTCGAGGAGGTGGATCCTGGTTATCTCACATAGGCGATGGTGGTGCATTGCGCGGGGGCACCTGTTGATTATGAGGTGGGCGTTGCTGGGTTGAAGGATGCACATGTGGTGGAGGGCCTCTACAAGGCTATGGAGGCAGCTCCACTGGTAACAACTCTAGTTTTCTAGGGGCCTCTATCTGAGCCACTATGGTGGGCTCAGACCTAGAGACCCTTCTCATGGGGATTGCAGGAGGCAATGGACGTTCCTGTCTGGCCTATTGCAAGGATTATTCAAGGTGTTGGGCCTTATTAGAGAAGTCTGGGAATCCCCCGGGGTAGTTCTGGGTGATCAAAGAGGGGACTAGTTCTATCTTGACATTCCCTATGCACATCATCCGCAGTTTCTCCTGAGTCAGTTGCATGTCAAGAGAGTATGTGAGCCCTTTCCATCGAGCGACAAAGTATGCAACGTGATCATCAGGCCTCTACATGCACTTGAAGAGGTCTGCAATACTCGTCTTCTAAGTGGTGCAACTGAACTAGTAGATAAATTGCCTATAGAGGTCTTTCTATCTGGCTACAGATCCGATGGGGAGCTGGTTGTACCAGACGAACGTCGGAACCTCCAATTTTTGTACAAATCATCATTGTTTGGTGGCCTCCTGCTGCACTGGAGTTCCAAATATGGGCCCACACCTTGAGATAAAGTGGTACAGGTGTTGTGGTGGGTCCTCTGTCCTATTTAACGGGGAAAAGGTGGGATTTTCGAAACTTGGGAGTGCTGGCATATCCTCAACCCATGTCGGATAAGGCTTACCATCATGAGGTATTTCCACATGTTGCATCTTCAGCGCCTCGAGATGGGAAATGAGTGTTGTCATTGGATCATTCAGGTGGGGGTCCCTATCTTGACGGGGATATCTAACCACTAGCATGTTGGTAGGTTCTTCAACATGATAAGTAGGCCCAATGACTCATGGAGCGGTTAAAGGAATGACATGCGGAGTCATTGGGAGAACTTAAGATGGGTCCTAGAGATTCTCCACTGCTCAGGTGGATTTGGAAACTCATACCGCGCCCTCTTGCCGTAAGTTCCAGCCTCAACCCTTCCTGCATGGGCAGGATGATCAGGTTCACCTGGAAAAAATTTGTTGAGGGGAATTTGTGTCTGCCCTTGCTGCCCTAGATGAGGATCACCATAGTCTGGCCATCGCTCCACAGTACATTCAAAAAGGAGTTCATCGACTATCTTCTTGTGTTCGATGAGTTGCTGATGCAACGCGGACTTTTTAGGATTGTCTTCTGCCTTTTGCACTGAGTCAGATAGGTCAGAGGGTTTGATGGCTCTGAGGTGTTTCTTACCCTTGTTGATATTTCGGCTAAGGACCAAATCCTCCGTGGGCACAGGAAGACCCAGTATATTCCTATGTTGATAAGTAATCCTTCCAAAAGGATTCAAGAGGTGTGAAACTCCCTCAGGGGGGAGGTCCTCTCCAAGAATCTCTAGCTCGTTCTCACCCCCTAGTAAGTCTTCCATGTTAACTGTGACCCTGCCTAAAGGTATGTCCTCTATATTTCCTTACAAATCGGGCTGTCCCTAGATGGAAATGAAATAGAGGGTCATGTAAGGCACCCAACCACATATTTTCATGTGGGTAGAATCCTCCTTGGTTATCCTATGGATCACTTTAAATCTCTGGATGCACCGTTATTGGGGATTCCTATAGATACTTGGTGACTCAGGGCACTGGGCCACGGGGTTTGCGGCCAAATCAACCAAACAGAATTGTTTTCTAATGTCTTTGAAGTGCACTTGACTCCTTGGGTTAGGCCACTTGCCGATGAAAAAGATGGAAATGAGTTGCTGAGAGGGTCTGGTGAAAGCAGCCAACCTTCTCTTGTGTGAGTTCTTCTGGTGCCCTGAAATTTTGCGATACAACTAGCCAAAATATCTCTGGGAAATGGACCACTCAGAGAATATCCCACAAGATTCTTGGTCCAGATTCTGGGTATGGCACTTCATTTCCCCACTCGTCAACCAGAGGCAGCTGAGGAACCAGTAGCATTATTGAGGTTGACTGCTGGGATGGTGGGATGGCCGACGGAAAATATGGTGAGAGAGCTGAAAAACTTCCACATCTCGGGCTGTCCTCTGAAGAGTGTAGTGACTTAGCCACCACATATTGGTAAGATGGGCTGGAAAATGTAGTTTCTAGCATAGGAAATATAGTTTTTGGTGATGGGATATGCTGATGCTCATCCTCCATTTGTCCCTAGAATAGATCTTCTTGATCTTTAGTCAAGGTAGATATTGATTTTGGAAATGATGGTGGCGATTGCGTAGCCTGAAATTTTGGAAACACCATATTTTCTTCCTCCTGGATATACCTGTAGAGGGAGAAGAGAATCTGATGGACCTCAAATTTAAGACGTATGGGTCTGATGTTCCTTGTTCCTTTTACATCCCTTGACACAGAGAATCTAAATGAGGGTTCCATCGTTGAGTTGTATTCTTCCTCAGAATATGAGAAGCAAACTGGTTTAATCTCAGTCGAAATCTTCTCGGTATTCTTTTTATGGAGGCAACTACTTGCCCCCCTTCCTCCGGATGGTTCTTTGGGACAGGTTAGATTTCTGGCATGAGGAGGACCTTTAGCCATACTAGTGTTCGGGCAAGGAGGATTTCTGCCTGAGTAAGCTGGGGTGTGATGAGCACCTAGAAAGATATCAAAGGGAACACGGGGAGGACCTATATTCCCACTGACTGATGTGTGGAGGGAATCTTTTTGGAAGGTTCTAGAGTGGGTAGGTCTTCTAATGGTGCTGATAGGAGCATGGGTAGGACCTTCATGCTTGTTTCTTCTAAAAGTGGCAGTGTGAGGAGGGTCCTCGTACTGGTCAAGCTGAACATGGGTAGGACCTCCGTGCTGGGTGCTGGTGAAGTGAAGATGACCTTCACTCCTATAATTTCCGAGGTGAGGAGGACCATCTCTAGCTACTGTAAGGACATGGTGAGGGACCCCACGCTAGATATTGACTGTATGTGCAACATCCCCACACTGGCGGCCTGTGGTAGGAGGAACAACTGCATACCTGATGTAATGAGTTCATGAGAGGCTTTCGTACTAAGTTTCATTGTCATAGGGAGGACCCTCATTCGAATTAAATGTGGCTTAGGGAAGACCTCCTTGTCAATATTATAATTGGGGAGGACCCATGTTCTCAATGGTGGCATTATAGGGATGACCTCTGTATTGGGTTTCGTTACTGCGGGTCGGTTCGCGGTGGCCACTACCTGCATCAGCGACCAAGAGAGTCGACCCAGCCTGCCCGTGGGGTGGTTGGGGCCTCGATATGGGCTGGGTATATAAGTTTCCCTACTCATAATTCACAGCGGGATGATGATATACATCGGTGGTGGCACAATCCAAAGTAGTTTTTGACATTGACACCCCTTGGTGGGCGTCCTCCTCATCCTGTGCTCGACACTAGTGTCGGGTCAGACAAACTAGGGCCAGAAGTGCAAGTGCATAGCTTAACATCTCCTCAACCAGTGGGGCTGGGAGGCGGTGATGGCGCGGCTTGGTGGGGGCCCTCTTCAGTAACTCATAAAACGGGATCCAGTCTGGGTTGGCTCAAACAT
Source organism: Viscum album (assembly GCA_963277665.1). NCBI lineage: Eukaryota > Viridiplantae > Streptophyta > Magnoliopsida > Santalales > Viscaceae > Viscum > Viscum album. The sequence goes on along the minus strand of OY728163.1, from coordinate 255,345,273 downwards.
CCCCAACCTCATCGGCGTAGGGGAGGGAATCATAGAAAGTTCCAATGAGAGGCTCCCGAAATGGTTGTACATTGGAGTTGGGAGTAGTGGCTCCCTGTCTATCACCTAGGGGCGGTGGTGATGAGGCATTGATGCCTCTAAATTCTGATAGGCCATATCCCCCATTGGGATAATCCCATCTTCCTTGTATCGGTGGACGAGGTCGTTTATCACCCTTCGTTGAACGAATTCCGACAGGGAGATGGGTTGTGGGAACCGAGAAGCTTTGGGTGTGGAAGTTGTTGCAGAAGTGGTGGAGCCATGTAGGATTGTCTCATTGGCACTACCCCTGTCCCTGTGTTAATGGAAGGGCGGTGATCGGTTTCCTGTTGTGACAGCTTGGGTCCTGGATGGTAGGGGGATTAAACCATCAGTGCTGCAAAAATGAAATCGACATCCAGTTCCCCAACATCATTCCTTCCTCCTTGGTTGGTAAAAAGGATCCACACTAACAATTTCTCAGATCGAGATGTTCAATGTTTTAACTACTCTGACTTCATGTGAGTTTCCGGCCAGTCCCGCTATTTTCTTGGAGGGACCTGACATCAGATAATTAAATCCAGTGACATGCTAATCCATTGATGTCTCAAACACTACTAATCTATACATTGAGAAGAATAAATTCATGTTAGGTTCACCATTTCTATTTCTAACGCTTTCCTCAGGGCATGAGCATCCATCTGTTTGAGGATGCGCTACTTATTACTCTACATTACAGCTTTCCAAAGGCAGGCGGCATACGTCGCTTATTTAGGGATGTTTTACCCTTGATCAAAATGGGATGATGGAATGTCAGTTTCTCCTTTCGTGGATTCCTCCTTAGAACTCGTCACCTAGTCTGGGTCTCCCTTATATATTAATAAATTGTTCATGAATCTCTTCTAGGTTCCATATCTTCATTGACTCCGGTTAATTACACTGCTTATTTTAGGAAATTCCAAGGGGTTCGGCCAGGGTATCAACCTTCGTTAGGGGGAGTAGTCACGTTGGACATCACTGGAAAGTCTGGATGTTGGAACACTAGCGTGTCTAGGTTTCTACCCCTTATTATAAGGATTATCAAGGGTGAAGAAGCCCGAGGCATCCCACGTCGAATGCGGGGAATTATATTCCATTGGCATGTCTATAAGGTTTTCCTCATCTTACCATGTTTAACAAAGAGTTTTCCGTAGGTTTAATGTCTATCAGAGATAGATTGGACTGATTAGAACAATGACAAGAGTGGATCAGATGGGTGAAACCCCTGGAGGGAACACTGATGTTGGGTCTAACATGTATTTAGTTACCCAATTACTGCTAGAAGTTGTGAGATGATGGGTGACATGATCTCACTGAGATGTGGCGGCCCAGGTAAGAATCGGGATGGATTATGGAGGGTTAAATGAAGTGGTGGTGAAATGAGACAGAAACATCACAAAGGTGATAGTAGTATTGGGCTTGTTCCTCGAAGATACTTCCTACGTATCCCCTTGGTAGGGAATCAAAGTCCATGTATTTCGGGAGGCGACAGGACACCTAAGGGGGAGACTTATATGGATTGGACATGGAGGAAGTGGAACCTCCAGGTTGGGGAATAACCTTCATAAAACACATAGGCTGGAGGGAAAGAACATAAAGAGACATGGGTTATGGGATTTAACCTCAGGAAGGTGTCCTACATACCTTTACTTGGCAAGGATCAAAGTCCACATAGTTCAAAACGGGTGTGGTGAACTGACGTGAAGGGAGTCAGGACCAATAGGTGTTGGGCTTGAACCTTAGGGAGGCTTCTTATGTACCTTTCATTAGTAAGGATCAATGTTCACGTAGTTTGTAATAGTTCTTGGTGAACCGGCGTGAAGGGGGTCGGGACCAATGGTTTTTGGGATTGAGACTATGGGGGGATTCCTATGTACAATGCCTTGGCAAGGATAAAATTCCACGTAATTCAGAATGGTGTTTGGGGCTTACACTCTAGGCTTCCCAAAGAGGATTCCATGGTCAATGCTTACTCTAAGCCCATATGATTCATGCTTAGTGTGAGAAACAATAGGCAATAAAGACTTGATTATCGCATCACGGACGGTGTGTCTATGAGAATTGGAGTGGGGCTAACACTTGGTTAGTTTCCCAAAAGGGAAATGGGGGCTTATGCATGGTTCATAGCTCAAAGATTAAGCAGGGGCTTACACTTGCTTCGCAACCCAAAAATGGGGATTGGGACTTACTCCAGGATGGAGGCTCAGGTGGTGAAAAGGCCCAAAGGGAGAGGTATTTGGCATGGAAGAGGGGAGGGACCTGGTTCCCATAGCCCCCTCTATAGTATTTGTCTAGGAAGAAGATAAAAGGAGTAAGGATGTTTCCTACCATAAGAAGGATAGGGGATTACACCAAGGTGGTTGTCCTTACCCCAAAGACAGATGTCTCTCCAACAAAAAGGATCTCATTCCATGTGGGGAAGATCACACTCCCGTGGAGACAAGTAGGCATAGAGAATGTTCAAGATGGGGCACCCCACAAGTGATGCATGGGGCATGGTCATAGTTTAACATCATGTGCTGAGGAAGATGGTGCTTGGTAGTTTAACTTCTTGTAGCTCAGATGAGGAGAGTTCACTCCGCACCCCAAGGACTTACATAACTGATACCCACCCGCCCTTGGGGAAGGGAATGCATCAGCAACGCCATGGTGAGGTGTTTTCATGGAGTGATCCAATGAGGGGGCCATGTTAGTGTGGCAATGCAAAGAATCAATAGATGATAGCATGCCTATATGAAGAAGCATGAGGTGAAGAAATGCAACGGGGAGCACCATCCAAGGGACCTTAAAATTACTTCATGCAAACCTGGAGGGTCACACGGGAAAAGGACGCGCAACATCGGTGTATTGCGCATAAGAGGGGATCATCCATGGTAACTTAAGGTAAGGATGGAACATGGAGCATGCAAGGAGGGTGGTTTTCAATATGGAAGGTGTGTGCTCAAGTTGGAAGGGTGCTCACAAAATGAGAGGTTTCATACAGGATGGAACGGCTGCCTGAAAAAGCGGTCCAATGCAGGGGGAAACTTTCAAGAAAGAAGAATCTTTTTCGTGAAAATGACTTGGGGAAAAAGTAAAAGGACGAGGATCATGACCAATAGGGACCACATGAAGGAGGACCTTTGTGGGACCTGTTGCGCAAGATCCAATACCTTGAGGCCATAGTGTTTTGGGCATGGTTGCAGAAGAGGTGTCTTTCGTGCAGCAGAGCATCGCTTCATCTTCTCTCACCATCCTAGAAGGTCGGGGGGTATGCTTTGTTTTATAGTTGAAGTCCTCAGAGGATGTGTGCAAGGGGCACTATGCGCAAATGCTCGATTGACATCGCATTAGGCACACAAGCGTTTGCACATCGGAGGAAAGTTGACACGCCTTCTAGGCTTTTGCATGCTAGTCCCTTTGGTGGCTTCTAGGGGTTCATCATGGAAGCCTTCCTTTGATGTCGCATTGGGGCACAAAAGGGATCATTTAACGTCACATTGGGTGCGTGATGTTTTCTTCTCTGTCGGGTGCCTTCACGCTCAAGCCTTAAATGATTCTTGAGTGCGTCAGCACGCAAGGGCCCCTTTGACGTCACATTGGTCATGCAAGATTTTGCGCGCTGGGAGGAGTGTTGTGAGAAAACCCATGTCCTTGCGTGCCATTACCTTTGTCGGTTTCGGAGGGGTCATCACGAAATCCTACCTGTGACGTCGCATTGGGCGTGCAAGGTTTTTAGTGCCAGAAGGCCTTTTGCGTGCATCCCTTGAATCTTGCACACACCTGCCTACAAGGTCGCATAATCTTCTTCTTCTCTTAAAAATACATTTGTTTCTCTTTATCATCCATTCCACTACTTTCCATATCCGAAATTTGGCTTTAACAATCATTCTTTCCAAATAATCTTTTACAATAAACCTAAAGGTTATATATACTTAAACCTAATAAAACATCTCTAAAAACATCATAAATTACCTCAAAAATGTTTAATCAGCATAATATTTATTCTTCAAATTTTTTAATTAAAAAATCATACTAACCATTAAATTATGTAGGACAATGGTAGGTGTTACATCCTTATCACCCTTCGGTTATGGGTTCATTCCCCATAAACTTACGAAATATAATGATTTTTCACCCTGTTTATGGGTTATCCTTTTTATAAAACTACGGAAAAACTTACGTGATAGCCATATTCATAATTCTCCATGGTCTTATAACATTTACAAGATTATTATGAATATATTCAAAAATACATTAGTCGTAAAATCACCTCTTTTGTAACCACTAAGTTTTTCTACAAAGATCATTGTTTTCCAAAAAATAAAATGATTGCCACAACATAAAGCACATATCCAAGATTATATTTTATTAAATTATGTGTTTTTTTATATATTATCACCTTACCATTAAATTACCTTTCTAGTTCATTAGTAAAATTCAATATATTCTAGTAAATCCAACTAAAAACATCTACAGAACAATACACACACACACATATATATATATTTCATGATTTATATAATTCTTGAATTATAATTCATAAACATTTCAATCATTCCACTTAATTCTTAAACCATTAACTAGGCATATTAATCTTATTATTTAATACCTTCTTACTATCATATATAATTCATTATTTCTTTATCATCAATAGAAAACCCATTACTCATACATTATTATTGATCTTCTTCTTGAAAATTCCCCCTAGAACATAAATTTTCATAATGTACATACTCTCCACAATTAAAACATTAAATTTTTAATGATTCCTTTGGGAAAAAATTATTCTCATTCATTGCATTAATAGATATTTTCATTTTCCCTCAAAAATTACTTACTCAGTTCCCTTCTTCTCCACACATAAAACATCTTCTCAGTTTATTGAGACATTCCCTTAAGTGATTATTCCCACATTATTGGTATATATGAAACTGAATATTCCTTCCTCCATAGTATCCAACACCTGAACTCTCAATGAAATATATCCTTCTCTTATTTGGTGAGTTTTATAGTTGGTTAAGGTGAATGTTTATAATCATATATTGTGATAACTGGTTAGGTATAATCATAATATCCTTTACTCTAGTCATCATATCCTTTGGTTTCTTATCAACACATTGTTTATCGTGTTAAACATTAACCCAATTCTTTTTGTTTCATACCAATGACTAAAATCAGAAATTGTAGTCAGAGTAAAAATATTAATAGTGGGAAGAAACATAATCATGAAAAATTATTTATAAGATGTCTAAATAATTATACCTTCATTTAAATCTAAGATACCTTAGGTTTAATCTAGTTCATTCATGATCATTATCTTTTTCAATATTTCCTGATGGTTCATAATGATTTTTTGAATTTATAAAGCATATGCCATGGGAGTGTCAAACCAGGAGTGTAGTAAGGCCCATTTTTGTGTACCAGGTAATGCTTGAATCAAGCCCAACATGCCTTTTCGGATTTATTACCCTTAGGTACATCTGTTCTAGAATTAAATCCACTTTTAGTATCCAGATTGGGATGTAATTTCTTAGAAACCACTCTCTCTATATTTCAATAAATTACATGATATTTTTCTATACATAGACTTATCCTTAGACTTATCCCTAGGGTTATCAATTAATTTTCTCATCCTTGTTCCAATTATTAACTAAATATTTCCTCTGATACCAAATATAGAAACCCAATCCTTTTAACACATAATATTACTTTATTATTAAACATAAATATCTAATAATTACAACATAATGATTGTAAATGCCTAGTGTCTTTAGAAGACTGGGTTCTTGATACATAAAACATGGAATTGTTATTTTATTTTCCATAGTGAGATCCTAAAATTTATTCGAGATCCTAAATATATATGGAATAATTAGGGAATACATAAATAAATGGGTGGTCTAAAAATACCAGTAAGGGATTAAACATGATAAGGAAACATAACATGTGATTGAAAGGTATAACATGATATCATAAAAGATAAGGCTCATGAGTAATTTCATAGAATCATATAAATAACATGGTATCATAAGATCATGGTAGTATAGAAAATGTGTTACCAACACATAACACGACATAAACATGATTCAAGGAAAAATTCTTAAACAATATCACATGGAGTAAAAAGTCTTATAATGGATTAGGTTTACTCCCTAATCCCTTAAATAATGTCTCATGAGACTATACACTTGAGCCTTATCCCGGTTGGTGAGGACTCAGTAGGTGTATCCAAGAGACCCGAGATCAAATACGGGTGGAGGCATATTTCTCGGTACTGTAGTAGGACTATAGTAGGTACTGTAGTAGGTACTGTTCGGTACTATAGTAGACGGAACTATTCATCCATTTGGGACTTTGGGCCACCAGTTTTTGCCTCAGGCCCTGCAAGGCTTTTGGGCCACCCAAGGCCTTTGGACCAGTTGATTATCAAGGCCTTCAGGCCACCTGAAGGCCTTAGCGCCACCCCCAAGGCCTTTGTGCCACTTGATTTCAGATGTACCAGTTTGAATACAAGGAACAAGACTTAATATGAGGATTCAGGGCAGGCGCATCCACTAGAGAATAGCTAACTGGATTTGGAATAATGAGAGGGTGTGGCTTTGTCATCGGTACCAAGCCTGTGAAGCTTTGCATAGGACAACTAGCCAACTAGCCCTGCGAAGGTGTAGTACTGATATCATGACATATGTTGGGGAGGAGAAGTTGCAATTTGTCTTGTCTAGGTGATTCCCTCTAATACCTAAGGGTCATGTTATTGTCTCTATGGCTTCGGGCCTTATAAGGGTTCCACCTCACCCCTTGAAAGGTGGATTATCAAAATGATAAAAAAATGAAGGCCTTCGGGACATTCCATCATGTCTCATGAGACTATAACATTAACTGATTCATTGGACCACTATATGAGTATGCCCATCATAACATGCTCATGATCTATGTGTGCCACATAAATTAAATCAATCATAAGGCATAACATAATAATTAACAATAGAGAGAAAATTGGTTCCATAATCTTACTTCATATCATAATAAAAAATCATAATGAAGGAATTTTAGAAATGATCATAAGGAATGAATCACCCCATAAAATAAAGAGAGAATAAGTTAGGAATATATGTGAGAAACATGTATACATAATTTAGAATCATTAGATAACAATTAAAGGTTATTTTTGTTGCTGATGAATATAAATTCCTTTTAAAATATTAAAAATGTTTCTGAGGAAAATAACATTTCTACTTCAAAAACAAATTTTAAAAAACTGAAATTCCAAAAAACCAAATCATGAAAGTAATTTTATTTTAAAATATCCTTGGAAATTTATAAATTAATATTTAAGTCAAATAATGGTCATGATGGTGGAAAAATACAATTCATGTCATACAGGTTAAAAAAATATTCCCTCCACATTTTTGGTAAAAGTTAAAAAACAACATTTTTCATAAAATGATAGGAATATACCTTTTAAAAAAATTAAAATAAAATTATGGGTAAACATTAATCTAAAAAATAATACTTAACCTTTTTGGAAAACTTTTTTAGAAAATATGTATTTAGAAGAAAATTTATTTTTAGCTGAAGGGAGAAATGAAGTCAATTTTCTTAAAACAATCTTGTTCATTTTAAGTAAAAAATAAAGTGAAATGGTGCTACTACCTGAGCATTTCATGAATTACCAAAGGATAATAACATTTAAGGGTTTCATTAGTCCATGATCAAATAATTTCAAGTAATGGAAATTCGATCATAAATAATCCTAATTAAAATGAGATAAAAATATAAACCCTTACTACTTCGGTAACTTTTGAATCATAAATTCTCAAAAATTAAGTAGATAAATTACAAATTAAAATATAATTAAGTTGTAAGGATTCATCATATATTATTTAATGGTCTAATATATACACCATTTAAAAGATATTAAGTGCGTAAAAGAACATGTGTCTCAAAGAAGGAAGTTTTGAGATGAAACATTTAGAAAGTTCATATCATTGAAGTAAAAGTTAATCAATGAAGTGATTATGTGTAAAAAATGTAAATACATTCATAAATCCATAAAATTTCATTTCAAAAATTATCTTGGAATAATATAATCAATGAACGAGACATATAACCCAATGAATGGAAATTGAGCCAAGAAACCCCTTACCTCGTGATTCCTTTTAGTTGAGAACTATTTAACCTCCAATATTGTGATTCTAAAAATTTTATTAACTTTTACAAGAATAATATTATTATTTATAATATAATATATGATCTATTTTATAACATCTTATCACCTATTCATTAACAATATTTCACTACCACTATTGTTCTAGGTGTTAATTTCATTATTTTCTCATGCATGTTCTAACATAAAAGTTCTGAATCTAGAACATAGGATACAATTATATCATATACATAATCATATTAATTTTAGAAATATAATTCATTTCAGTAGATATATCATTATAATAATTTTTTAATTTTGAACATGGAGAATGAATCACATCGCTTCGTGGAGACGGTAGGTCGTACGTACGCATGAGCAATGTTATCATTTCCTTAACGGGTGAAAGGGTAGGGAAGTGAATTTTATATTAAGTTTCAAGAATAAATATAATGTCATATATATCACATATATTCATTAAATTTCCTTTATTACCTTCCATGTAAAGTGTTAGTAAAAAATGAATCACATCGCCTCATGAGGCGGTAGTCTGTCATACACTTGAGCGATGTTATCGTATTTTATAAAGAATGGAAAGTAAAAAACTGTATTTGATATTATAATTAAAAAATTATAATTATATCATAATTATAATATATAAACTTTATATTCATAATTATATCCAACCATGAGAAGCGGTCATTGAAAATTAATTATGTTGGTTCATGAGGCAATAGTTCGTCGTACACACGATCAACGGTTTCATTTCCAATTTGAGAGAGGAGAAGATGGTTGTATTTTATTCAATTAAAATAAAAACATATAAATATATTTAATATATTGATTTTATTATATCATAATGGTTTAATATTATTTTAATATGTTGGAACAATAAATAAAATAAAATTCTGAGTTAAGGATGATACCTCTTCTTCGGACAACACCTTTAGGTTTGAACAAAACGTATTCCTAGGTTAGCTTTATAACCAAAAAAAGGATTTTAGGATGATGGTATGGGAGTATGTATTAATTGTGGTATTTATTGTCCAAACCAATTGGTTTTTAAAGTTTTTTAAGGAGAGTAAAGTGGTTGGCCTTTTATAAGTGGGGGAGATGACACATTGGAAATGTTTTAAAATAAAGAATTCCACCCATATTATTTCCATTCAAAAATGATCCAAAATGGACCCTTTTATAGACTTATAATGTATTAGGTCTAAATATGACTATAAAATACTAATTATACATGTTTGGGATCATTTTTAACACTAATATTTTTAGTTTAATCCCTGATAAATCCATTTTTACCTTAACCGCAGTAAATACTTTTTATTATTTATACTAGTCATTCTGGTAAAAAAATAAGTTTACCATATTAGAAAATATAAATTATTATAACTAAAATATGGAATCGATTTTTTTAAATTCAACTCATAGAAGTGGTATAATTTTATTTAAAATTAAACCTGCAGATATGTTGAAAAAACAGTTCTCTAAAAGAAAAAATTTTAAATTTTTAAAAAGTTTTTATATCAAAATTCAACATTAAATTAATTCCAATGACCTAATTTGGATTAAAAAATAAATAATTTATCTAATTTTTTTAAAACCAATTTATAAAATAATTTAACTTTGTAATTAATTTAAATAAAAATTCAGTTTTTAATAAAAATAAATGTTTTTCACTATTCATCGAAAAAATATATATATTTTTAGAAATTTATAAACAATTTACCCAAAGATAATGTTAACATGTAGATTAAAAAATGAATATTATTTTTTCAAATAAATTTTATTAAATTGGTAAAAAATAATTTTAAATTATGTGCTCAAAGTGCAAGTAAACCTCCTTTTTTGAAAAATACATTTTTTTGAGAAAATATTTCTTTTTCTTTCAAATAGTTCATATTTTATTTATAATTATTATATAAACATTGAATTTATTTTATAAATTTGTAAACCATATAATTTCAATAATTTAGTTAGTCCTATTCATACTCACCAACTTAAAATCTAGGTTATAATGGTCGTGTTTAATTATTATTTTAATAGAGTATCATGTTTCATTTAAACCTGATGTTGCATTCATCACAATCTATAAAAAAGGTTAAATTTAATTAAAAATAATATATATCATAAATTCTAAGGGATTTATATTACCTTATAAGATTAGTGTTTCACATAATATATTCTAGTAAACATGATTTTCCTCTTTTAAAATATAAGAATATTCCTATAAATATTGGTAACTTTAATATTTATACCTAGAGATTTCACTAAAAAATTTAACTTCTTTTCATGAGGTTATATTATCATTTAACATGAAAATTTATCAAAAATTAAATATTGAAAAGAATTAGAGTCAAATGAGGAAATGGTAGAATTTTAATAGACATGTAACATACTTGTACCACTCCATTAAATAGCCCAACATCAAATGTAGTAATAGAAAATGATTTTGACACACCTTTTTTCTTCTATTCATGATGAAATCTACCCTAAGTAACTAAATCTTTACACATATTAGCATAATGACACAACTCATTACAATTAAATCATTCCATTATTGGATAGCTATATATTACCACGTTCTTGGGTTGTTTGGGATTATTTTATTTGTAGTCACAATACATATAACCAAATTTAAACATCGGTAACAATTTATAGATCATGTCAAACATTACTTGAAATTTTTCCCCATACTTAGAACATGTCAGCTTTTTACCCCCAGATTTCTTAGTCAAATATTTCTCCATTTCATACCACATTAAAAATTTCTTACTCTTGTCATATTGAGTAACCTAAGTGTCAAAAAACTGCATCTCAAATTTATCAACACAATAAAAAAATATATATCATAAATTTTAAATTATTAGAAATTCAAAGATCTTTGTAAACTTGGATTTAATCCTAAGTAAAATATAATAATTTTACTGTAAAGGTCTCAAATATAATTCAGTATTTACCTTGCCAATAATTTAAAATTTTCTCCATACATAGCTATAGAATATTTGTCTTTTTTCCTCAATTGCAAGATTTTTTTATCCATTCTGAGTCAAACAAAATTATAGAAATATTTAACCATAAAAATATTCTTAAATGTATCTCATTATATGTTATCAATATTATCTATCTATAGTATTCTTAAAACAATTCCACCATCTATCATATTGAACTTCAAAATGAAAAATGGAAAGTGTTTCCTTTTTACATTCTGAACATCACATAACTTGAAATATATTTTCTAGCACATATATCCATCCATCATGTACCACTAGATATAAGGTTCCAAAACAATTCATAGGGTTATATTTCATGAAATTATCAACTTCAACATATTCCTCTATGAAAAATATGATTTCTCTCTAACATAGATTCCAAAACCATTTATAAAATGCATTAACTAACCCATAACTAAAATAAAATGCTTAGTTCCAATTCCAAACATTACAAGATATTTATTTGGAATGATATTTTCATATTGACACCTTACTACCACAAATTTCTGATTTTTTCAATGTAAAACCATTCTGAACAAACATATATTAGATGAAGAAACAAGGTAATCTTCAAATTTTATGTCATTTTAATGTAACCATAAAGTATAATCTTGAAAGGGTATTCTATTAACATTATCTTAAACTCTAAAGTTATATAATACTTTTCTCTAATACCAATTATAAGGAACAAACCTTAAACATTACATAATATAGTTTATCTATATTAGAATTTACTTTCTTAAATTTCAAGTATATTTAAAGTTTATATATTTAGATAATAAGCCCAAAACTCCTATATAACAAACCCATTTATTAAAAAGTGTGAAATTATAAATAGCAACCATTTTTATACAATATAAAATTTTAGAATGAAACATTTTTTCTTTTCATGACTAATCTTTTTGACTTTCAACTTTACTTTTTTTTGTTATTACTCATCCTTAAGTCCTGAAAAAAAATAAAAACATAGGATGAGTAAAAAACTCAATAAGATACATGAAAGAAAGAAATCCTTTAATAAAGTAAAAAACATAAAAACCCCTAAAAAATATTCCTTCATAACAATATTTAATGACCATATTAAATAAATCATATCCACATGAAAAAAAAATTTCAAAAATAAAACCTTTAAACCCCTTATAAAGAAAATAGAAATCATTTTAGGTGACTTATAGAATCATATTCATAAATCTTGTTCGATAATGTCAGAAATAACTTATTCCTAATAAAATATATAGGTGAAAACTCCCCAGTTAACTCCCTCATTTCCATTGAATATAAGTAACATTGCCAAATGCATTAGTATGCTATATCGGGCTCACCCATCGTATAAGTTGTATCGGGCTCACCCATTTATACAAGTTGTCTCAGGATCAACTAATGTATAAACTACATCAGGCATACCCATCATCATATATAATTCTCATGTACCATATCATGAATAAAACTTTTTATGCTTTCACCTTTTTATCATAAAACCCTTTAAAACTCTTTTTAACCCATATATAAAATACTTTCAAATATCGAAAAAACTTTTCCTTTTGAAAAACAAATTAAAGATAAAATAACCATAATAAAGAGAAATAAAGTTTTTATTTGTATAAAAAATAAAATATTGTAAAGAAATATCTACATAAAATAATAGTTATGGTGGTGGGAAAAACTGTTGACACCATATACAATAAAATAGAATATTCATTTTATCTTTTGTAATGAAAGTCAAAACATTTTTTAAAATGATTTCTTCTAAAAAAATTATAAGAGAATAAAAAGAGACATAAAATTTACTTTATAATTCATTTCTATTAAAATACTTCAATAAATTATTTTTAAGAATATGTACATAAAATAAAAATATTTAGAAAATAAATCTTTAAAACATTTAAAATGAGGTTTTAAGTTAAAGTGTCCCTTACCTTGAGTCTGACTCATCAAGTGAGTTATTTATCTTCCTGAATAATAAAATTAGGTTAACTATTTACTTTATTAAGAAAAAAATTCAATATTAGTATTCCTTTTATTTTATTTATTACCATGTTCTATACAATTACTTATTCTATTAAGTTCATATCGGATGTTTTAATGATATTCGGCCCATATGTCCAAAATGACTTTGGAAAGTTAACTATGGTCAAATATTTCATTATTCCATTATATCCACAATAATAATCATGAAATAATTATAATTTTTATATATAAATTATACCTCAAAAACCAACCCTGAAAGATATTTATGAAAAATGAACTACGTCACAATCATAGAGATGGAAGGTCATATGTGCACATGGGTAAAGTTCCCATTTTTCAACGATCATGATTGAAAGAAGTGAAGTGCTATTTTATCTTTATAGAATAATTATTATATAATAAATATCATGTTATTTCTTTAAATATACTTATATATAATATCCATGTTATGTGGTTAAGAAAATTGATATCACATCACTTTGTGGAGGGGGCAATCCACATGTATGCACGAACAACGTTATCATTTTTCAAATTAATGGATAGTTAAGAAAATAAATGATATATTATATTTCTATAATGATAATTATATCATGAATGGAATATATATATATATATATATATTAAATAAATCATTATAACTTTTCTAGATAAGAGGTGATTGAAAATGAATTACATCGATTTGCAACACGGTAGTCTTTTATACACACGAATGACGTTTTTATATCTCATTTGATGGAAAAGGATATAGATATCGATTAAAAATACAAATAATAATAACATATATGTATATTTAATATTTGTTTTATTATTTAATAATATTTTAATAATATTTTTTGGAGGTAAAAGGACAAATAAATAAAAAACACTTGGTTAAGGATTATACCTCTCCATCGGAAAACCAATTTAGGTTTACACTGAAGGTCTTCGCATAATAAATTTAAAATCAAACCAAGGCCTCTAGGATATAGGGATTAAATTTTTGTAGATACTTGGGTAGTGATTGGGTTATATATAATTCTCAAAAGGTTTGAGGAAGAGAGGATATGAGGTTCCCTTCTATAAGTGAGGGGATGTGCACTATTGGAATTACTTAAAGTATTAAATTAATATAAATTACTTATCATAAAAAAATACATCCAAACTTATAAATTTCAAGTTAAGTATGATTATGGGTCTAACTAATCTCATAAAATAAAATTTGGAGAAGTTTAGGTGATTTTTTCATCCTAATCTCTTTGTTTTAACCAATGTTAACCCTTTGGTCAATTATTACGGTATCAAGGTCTTTTGTACTAATGGGGTTAATAAAGTTTCTATAAATGGAAAAGTGGCCCATAAATGAAACATGGTTAATATTTTCAACCATATAAAATTAAATTTTATGAATATATGATTTTTAGGAATTTTAAATCATTTAATAAAATATTTTTTATTATAATATATCATTAATGTCATGTTTGTAACTATTCAAAATTTGTTTAAAAAACAATTTAATTAAAATATAATTAATTAAAACATTCATAATATGTTATTTTTATCAATAAAATTATTGGGGCACTATAACTCACCAATAAAATATTACTTTTAGAGTTTTTAAAATTATTGACATAATTTTTCTACTGCTTAAACAAGCACTGCATTAGTGTTTCAAAAACATTTAAATTAATTATTTCATCACTAAAAATTTGAAATAAATTAACTTGAAAAAAACAATTCAATTATATTATAAATAACCATTTATAACTGAACTCCTATTATTTTTATCCTTTTCACATAATTTTATAATTATTAAAAGCTATAGTGACATTTTTAACTTTATATTTTCATAAAATAATATAAGTGTTATAAATAAAAGATAGTAGAAAAAATTACCACATTTTTAATCATGAATACTCACGGTTGAAACACACTTATCAAAAAAAAATACAAATTTTATGTGTATTTTTAGGCCTTATCACATTATTTTTAACCTTAATTACCTGATTTACCCTTAACGAAGTGACACATATTTACTATGATTACTATTCATAGTGAAAAAAAATAAAGGGAAATATTTACCAAATTTTAAACAATTGATTCCAAATATGGAATCCATTTTCAAGAATCAATTTATATAGGTGGTATAAATTAATTTTAAAATTAATATGCAAAACACAATGAGAACAGTTTTTTTAATGTGTTATTAAGACCAAAAGTGTACTTATACCAAAATCAAGTATAAAGATGATTCAAATATAATTAATTAGATTATATATAAACAAATAATTATTATGTTTCTTTTATGTCAAATTCAAATCGTAATGGTACTTTTAAATTACTTTATTTATTGAAAATAAATGACAATTTTACAAAAAATGGTATTTGTTCATTTTCACTGAAAAATAAATATTTTTAGAAAAATTAAAAAATCACACACTAAGATAATTTTGATATTGTGAATTAAAATGTAAATTTTATTTTTATTTAAATTTAAAATATAAAATTTACAAATTTAACTTTTAAATAAAACCTTTTATGAAAATGAGTTGAATAAAATTAAAACTATTTCCTTTTTGATTTAAAAATTAAATAATATTACTTAACTAATATAAATATCTAATTCATGAATACTAATAATGTATGAAATTTATTATTAACATTACCTATGTTGTTTCTTGGGAGATTCACTATAATGATAGCAAAATTCTTCAAAATAGCATATTTTGTTGCTCGAAATCTATATTTCCCACTATGAGGTAGTTCCCTAGTCTGAAGCTTGGAGGTCAAGGCTTCTTATACTAGTGGTTTCTTCCCTTGAATAGAATTTCGATTTTTTTCTTGTATATGGATTGGGATGAGTTATCCTTTATGTATTCTTGTTTTCAGTAGATAGGTGGACATTTTCTAGTCGATCCTCTAATATAATTGGATTGGAATGAACCAAATATGATTTAAGAGTATACTAGTGCTGTTTTTTAGACCATTAAAGTGTCACTATATGAGTTCTTTCAACATATATGGATTTAGAATATACATTTCTAAAACACCATAGTACATGTCTACCCTATCTTTCATGACCTAATCAGACTTTGTGGCCACTTTCTTGACTATGGGTTGGGAAATTGGGTTTATAAATACCTTTTTCATTAGAGAATAGATCTGTCAAGTTGATAACATTAGAAAAATGGTATTAGGATTATTTATCTGAGAGGGTCCCATTTTTTGGGGTGGTTCCCATTAAATATTTTGGTGGGATGGTGTCTACCCTCCTAATAATAGAGGTGGGAAGACTTGAAGAATATTGATCATCATGTGTTCCAATATAGGTTCTTTATCTTGTGCCTTATTCTTGTTTTTATGGATGAAATGGCTCTTAGAATATCAAATTTTAAGATATTATGATACTAATGTAGATAGATCAATTTTTACAAAGGTTTTTGGATTTGAAACTTGTTGATTTAGTCATTCCCTAATGATATCATGTTCACATTTGTTGGTTTTTTAGTCATCTAGTCAAAAAAAATTTGTTCCCTTTCTCGAGGATTCCTTCCATTCTCTTTGCTCCTTTGGTAGAATGGTGGAAATACAAGTCACCTATTTAGGTGGTTTTCCCAACATGACTTTTCTATAGTCAATGATATTTTTGAATAAATTATTGGAGAAAATTAAATTTTGAATATTTTTTCCCAACATCAAATAGTTTTTAAAATAGTTGGGGAAATAATTTAGACTAGCTTTATTGGGTTTCTTGTAATATAGTAACATCAATTGGTTATTTTTTATAGAAGAGATACATATCCTTGGGAGTTTCTCATTCTAGAAGAAATGAGGATTATTCTATTAATCTTAAAACATTAGTTATCATGACTCTTTCCTTTCATCTTAATGGGGATATTGTTATTTTTTCATTCAGGGGGAGGCACTATAAGATATTTCATGAACTTAGATGTTAGGGCTGGTGTCAAAGCTTCCTTAAGAATAACATTTATTTATTATTATTTTCCAACACAATTTCATTGATTTTTTAGTCTTTGATGAGATTTGTCCATCAATAATTTGATGTAATCATCTAAAATTTGTTCAAATAACATAAACTCCCAAAATCCATCAGGGTATTTTAATGGGATCAACCACATATACAACATGAAAATCAAATTTTTCCCTATCATAACAAAAATCTTGTTCCTTCTTTGAGATGATTTAATATGATCTGGAATATTATTTACCTTTATTTTTTTCTCCTCAAAAAATTTCAGGTCTATAATCTTCTTTTTACCAACTTCTTCCCAAAAAGATAGAGTAAAAAATATTTTTCCATATAATGATTCATATGGTGCTATTTGAATACTTGAATATAAGATATTATTATAGGAAAATTATATAAAAGTACTTATTAATCCCACATACCATGAAAATCTAGTGAACATGACCTCAACATGTCTTCTTATGTTTTAATAGTCCATTTGGACTTTCTATTGGTTTGAGTGTGATAAGAGATGCACAAATGAAGCTTAGTATCCATAGACGTCTAAATAATTTTCCAAAATTTCAATATAAATCTGGGATCATGATCAGAAAAAATTGAAAGATATGTTCCATTATGTCTTATAACTTATTTAATATAAATACATGCAATGTACTCAAGATGAAAATATTATCTTATATAAATGAATGGTGAATATTTGGTAAGGTGATCAACAATAACCCATATTTCATTATTCTTTCTATGATTATTTGGTAATCCAATGAAAACTTCCATAGTAATGTAATCCCACTTTCAAATAGGAATAAGAATAAGTTTTATGAATCCTCTAGGATGTTATCTCTCAACCTTCACCTACTTACAATATAATAATCTTGATACATAGTCCACAATTCCCCACTATAGATTATCTCACCAAAAATGTTCCTTAAAATCCTTATACATCTTGGTTCTACCAGGGTGTATTGAAAAAATTTAGCTATGAGAATCATCCAATAAATCCTTTTTCATATTATTTATATATGTAAGACATATCCTCTTTCCAAATTTCATAACATCATCTTCATATATGAAGTATTCTGATTACCCATCGTTCATAGCATAAATTTTATTTTGAAAAATAGATTCATCGATTGGAAAACCTTTTATCTTTTCTAATAAATATTTTTTAGATATCATTTGAAAAATGAATAATGTATCCCCTTCCCTAATAATTCTCATGTCCTTATTTACTAGATCCATGAACACTATATCCCTATCAATCCTCATTTTATCTAAAACTCAATTATATTTCCTATTAAATGTATCCCCTTCCTTGATTTCCTTCCATGTGCGGTAGTGTATTGAGAAATCATAATTGTTGAGTAGATCAATAAATCATCTTTACATCATTTTGATCTATTTTTTTGAAAATATTTATTTCATAATTTTATGGTATGTGTATATCACACATCTTTTTTCATAGATATAATGTATCCATATATTCAAATAAAATATTACAACTACTAATGCAAGATCATGAGTTGGATAGTTTTTTAAGATTATTTAACTATATAGATTCATATGAAATAACATTATCATTCTGCCTAAGGACAAAATAATTCCACTCTTCAATGTATCACTATATATCAAAAATCCATTATTTCCTGGTATTTGAGTCAAAATCAAAGCATTGACCAATATCCTATTCAATTCTTTAAAAAATTTGTCTCATTACTTTTTCTATATGAACTTAACCCCTTTACATGTAGTCTTGGTTAACAGGTTCTCCCATCAGGAAATATTTTGAACAAATCATTGATAATAACCCTCCAAACCAATGAAAATATGTACCTTGATTATATTTGTTGGTGTAATAAATTATTTGACCGAATTTGTCTTTTTAAGATCAACTAAGATTCCATTCTTGGACAAAAAATGGCCAAGAAAAGAATATTTCTAAATCTAGAACTCAAACTTGCTAAATTTCTTAAAAAACTTTTTTCTTCTAAGAGTCTTAAGAATAGCCTACAATTGATTCTCATAGTTCCCATAGCTTTTATAATACACCAAGATATCATAAATAAATTCCACAAAAAAATTATCATTATATTCCTTGAATATTATGTTCATTATATCCATGTAAATAAAGGGTGTAATAGTCAATCCAAATGAAATTATTGTAAATTCATAATGTCCATAACTCATTTGATCTATTATCTTCGGAATATGTTCATTATTTTCTCACAATTTATGATACTCATAATGAATTTCAATCTTTGAAAAATATTTATCACCATGAAGTTGTACAAATAAATCATCAATGTGAGGAATAAGATACTTTTTATTTATCGTAATAGCATTGATTTCCCAATAATCAATGCACAGCCTTATAGATCCATCTTTCTTATTACCAAAAAGAACAAGGTCTCCTCTAGGTGAAACCCTAGGGCATATAAATCCATTATTACTCAAATCCTCTATTTTTTTATTCAAATCCACTAATTCCACAATGATTATTTTATAGGGTTTATTTTATATAGGTCTAACATCAAGGATTAAATAAATGGAAAACTCAACTTTCCACTATAGAAAACATCTAGGTAATTCCTCAATAAATATATATCAATGTATTCGTGTATAATAGGTACATACATAATTTTAATATTACCTTTTTAATTTATATATTGTTTCTTATATTATTTTCTAAGAATCTCATTTAGAATAGCTACTAAATTTGGATCTAGATATGGATCATATGATAAATTTTCCCCTCTAAAGATAAGAAATTCTACATCTTCATCACGGATTGTAATCTCCTTCTCTTTACAATAATTTTTTGCATCATGTTTTGAAATTCATTCCATACCAAGAATTATATCAAATTTAACCATATGTATGATAATAAAGTCAGAAAATATATGAAATTTATGTTTCATTATGGTAATTTCCTAACACATCCTTGTTGTAGTGGGGTATCCACTAGGAATTTTGACTGAAAATTCCCTTCTTAAGGTGTTAAGAAGATGTCTAATTTTCTAGGAAAATATGTAAGATATAAAAGAGTGGTAAGATCAAGAATCAAATAAATAATTATCTAAATTTGAATATATGATTAAATTACCTTACATCATATCTTTGGGAACTTCCACCTCATCTTTAGTGATCGCATAAGATTGGACTTCTCCCTTGGCCACTTTTTTAGTAAGTTCCCTTGACACTTGGGCATTTTTTTGAAGAATTACCCATTTATTTATAGTTGAAACACTGTATATCAGTGTTACATTTCTTTACCTTACATGTATAGTCCATATAACCTCAATCTCTATACTGTTAAACTACCATTCCCTTCAAGAATTTTCCAAGATATTTCTTTCTACAATTTTCTTATGATGGAAATTTCTTTTTCTTATTCTTTTTATTCAGTGAAGCATTCTATTTTTCTTAGTGTTTGAAAGACCTATTATTTTCTGAATTTTTATTGAATATGTAGGATCAAGATAATTCCTTCTATGTTTTTATGGAATATATTACTATTTCATTATATGATGAAAAAAATTATAAAATAATTCCCTTTCAGAGACTTCGTTTAATCCCTTAAAATTAATGGTCAATCGTACTTTTTGTATTTCATATATAATTCATAGCATACCTGAATAGAATTTTAAAGGTAGAATCATACTCTATAACAATTTATTCTTCCTTTTTCTTTAATCTGAGGTAATTTCTCTTCATTTTAACTCTTTGATAATGAGGAAATTATTTTTCAAAGAATATTACTTTAAAATATCTCTATTACATATATTCAATTTCTTCTTCCCCCTATTAGTCTGAATCAGTGAACACTATTGATTAGCATCATGTTTATGGAAATATGACTCCATTATAACATTTTCTCTTTTATTGTATCCCATGGACAAAAATATCTTTTTAATAGAGTTAATCTATTACTCCTCCACCACTAGATTAGTTGTTCCACTAAAATATGGGGTTTATATCACATGAAATGATCCAACATATGTGAATCACATTATGAGATAATCAGTTTTTCCATTCGACCAAGGTTATTTATTATAACTTGAGTAAACTACCCTAATATGGCCATGGTCTTCTCAACTCCAACACCAATTGTATTAGATTATTCAATAAGAAAATTTCTACATTGGCCATGAGTATTGATACCATTATTTCTACAAGGTTCCATTTCTAAACAATTTAAAACACCATATTATCTAATAAAATTATGAATTTTAAATCATAATACATAATTCTAAATTTGGGGTAACGATTAATATAAATTGAAAATTTATGCATTGTTAATCTCAAAATCATAAACTTTGTTTCTTTGGGAATATCTTTAAATAATAAGAATATTTTCAAATCCTTCATAATTGTTTTTAAATAAAATTTAAATTAACCAAATCATATCCCTTGGGAGTGTCAAACTAAGTGTGCGGCAAGGTTCGTTTTACTACACCAGGTGACAATTGATTTAAAGCCCAATATAGCCTTTTCATATTTATTACCCCTAGCTACAACTATTCTAGAGCCATATCTAGTTATAGTATCCATACAAGGATATAATTTCTTGGAAAAACCCATATAATATCTTCCTCACCTAAAAATTAGGATATTAATCCACAATTTAAAATTTCCTCAAAGTCTTCCATAGGGTTACGTTCCCTAATCAATGATTTACTAAATCTAGTTCCCATGGTTTCTACTTAACTTGCATGGATACAAACTGTAACAACTCCAACTATAGTAACATAGAGTTAGTGCATGTTTTATTCCATTGTATTGGGTATAGGTGATATAATCATGAATTACAAAAATCAGTTCATTAATATTGAAGAACTAGATAAATATATGATACACATTTTACATTATGAATTAAAAATATAACATGAAAAAAGAAAATGTCCAGCTTCTTGGTAATCATTTAAATAATTCATCTTCATAACCTAGGGAAAGGGAAAAATAATTATGATCTCAAATTCTTAATAAGGGTTATGTACACTATCATGAGTAAATAGCCATATTAAATATGGAAAGTAAAGTAACTTAAATTACATTTCATTTAATCAAAAACTTTAGCACTAATTGCATCTTGGGATAATATCATTACATTGATCTCATGGGTAATAATAGTTGAATTCTCAATGAAGTAAATTAATAATAATGGATGTCATGAACTCATAAATCATGATATCTATACCATCATGACCATGTGCTAGGATAGTTTAATTAATGGGTAGGTATACACCAAAATACATTAAATTTGGATATTTTATTCATCTTATGAGACTATTTATACATTAAGGGGACATGTATTATCATACCCCACCCTTCAATACATTTATAATGCATCTATTTGGTATTTAATGATCAATTTAATTCATAAACAATATTCCTTATCAATAGATATCTGTATCGAGTAAATAATACAGATTTATCAATATTTTCCATAGTCAATCAAATAAATTTTATGGTAAAACACCGTATGTAAAAGTGGTATACAGTTAAGGAAATATTTATATAAATGATACAAAAAATATGTATATTTAAAATAAGCTTAATTTTTAATGATCTCAAGAAATATAATGTTTTACTATAATTTTAACAACCACAAAATTAGTGAGACATACTATAGATTTTTTGATAAATTCACATCTTCTACAGAATAAAATAAAATAAAAGTAAAACATTAAAATAAGATTTATTAAAATAGTTTTCTATGTAAAATCATTGAAAACTTCTAGAATAATATAAATATCGTAAAACATTTTGGACAGTGGGAATGTCTGTTAACATTGTATACGTTAAAATAAAACATTCCTTTTGACTTTTAATAAAAATGATAAAAATGAACCTTTTGGGGGGAAATTATAAATATTTATTTAAAACCATGTAAAAATCCAAATATTACTTAAAATTTTCATAATAAACCATTTCATTAATAAATTTACTTTTGTAAAATAATTTTTCAAAATGTGGACTTAGAAGAAAAATATACTCGATCAAAAAGATAAATAATATTGGATTTTCTTTTAAATATTTATCTTGAAAGAGTAACTTGAATTGATTAATTAATTATTATGAATAAATATATACTCATTTTAAATACCCCAAAGGTAATTATATATACCACAAAAATTGAAAAGGTGCATAATACTAAATATGTCTCAATGAATTGGAAATTGACAAACAAATCCCTAACTAGATGCTTCCACAAAGTTGAACATTATATATCCTCATGTATAATAGTTTTAAACAAGTTTTTAATTTATAACCTAACCATATCCATTTTTATTATACCGTATATAGTCCCCTCATTACATTTTATTACCCATTTATTAACAATATTTTATTATTACTATTGTTTCAGATGTTAAATACTTAATTTTGTTATGCATTTTTTATCATAGAGGTTTTAGTTATTTTGAATAGGTTATAGTTAAATCATATAAAGAATGTAACATCCCAAAATTTTTGTGTATTATTTTTATAAATTACGTGGGTTAATTTTTATAATAGGCACAGAGACGACATACTATTCTGAGGCCCAATGTGCCTGGAACAATTGTTTAAAAAATATTAAATTTTTTAATAGAAAATGTGCATTTTTTTCCTAAAAAAGTAAAATAAATCTTAAAAAAGTGCTTGGATAAGAAATCTAAGGTCAGCATTGAGATCAGAATGGCAGCTTTACCCTAGGCATGACCTAACATTTTTCAGCATGGGTCATTTGTAGAAAAAGTCACCAAGGTCATAAAAGTAAATAAAATTATTTATTAAAATTATTTTATTTTTTAAATCCCAATAACTCATGAATGGTGACTTGGATTGTAATTTTTATACCACTATTGAGTTCATAATGTGGTGTTTTCTTTAGGTGTGACTTAACCTTAGTCGGCGCGGGTCGTCTGGGGAAAAACTCGAAAATGACATAATTGTTATTAAATAATTTAAATAAAAATTACTTTTGTAGACACATCGACTTACACTTAAATTTATCCTTATGAAGAAATCCATGGGTTATACAAATAAACCTAGGAATTTTGGATAATAGTAAGGGAGATATTTTAAATAACTCTCTCCAATAAATATAAATGGGTTGTGGATCGATGATCAACATGCAGCCGATTCGAAGGAACCTCACCAATGACCACAACACAATGATTGTCCATTATCAGTGACTAATCTGAATTGAGGTAGGGTGTTTGTTTTATGACATTCCATCCTATTCTTAATTTAGGAAGAACTCGGATCAATTCAATGAATAAAAATGGATTTGCACATCGTTGGTAGAATAAAATTCATGGAATTGATTTCATTCTTCATTCTTTTTTCTAACTAGAACGGATTTAGGATGACATGAAAAAAAAATTGAGTTTCATTTCTCGTGTTTTTCTTCATGATTTCCTCTCCCATGTTCTTCTTTTTATTCATTGTTGTACCCCTATGTCCACGGTTCGACTTTTCGGGTGCCTATGAATGTGATCGGACCCCTAGATTGGAGGAAAACTGACAACGGAGGTTAGTTCTATGTAGATCAAGACTTGAGGAGTGCAGATATATGACTGTTTTGAAATCTAGGCATTGGAGATGGCTCATTGGTCCACTAAAGGGACCACCGAAGCGGGTCTAGAATGATGTTCTAATGATTGGAGGCGGCGGTATTGGAAACTCTGGGTGAAAGAAATCGGAGTCTATGGTGACCAGAGGTGGTGGTGCCCGAGGCTGTGGTGACGGCCACGTGAAATGATTCTGATGGATGCATGGTTCAATGTGGTGGATGTAGAGGAATAATGGGATGAGAAGAGTGGGCCAAGTGAAGTAGACTAGGCTGGCTAGGTAGCATGGGCCAAGTGGAGCGAGCCAGGTGGGCCGAGCATGAGTGGGTCGGGCCAGGGAAGATGGTCCAGGCCAGGTGGGCCGGTTCAGGATGAGTGGGCTGGGCCGAATGGATCATACTTGGGTCGGACCTGGGGAAATCGAGCCAGAGGTGGGCCACATCAGTAGGGTATGTGGTATCCTCCAAAGTGTCTAGGCACAATTCATGGTATCCCCCAGGGTGTCCAGGCATGATCCCCAATTTTACGAATGGATATACATTGGGTATGTGGTATCCCCCAGTGTATCTGGCACGATCTATGGTATCCCCCAGGGTATTTGGGTGTGATCCCCTCTCTATGTATCATAATCTTCCCTAACCAATATGTTCTCATTTGGATGGTGCCCAAATGAGATATACTTCTTAGTGAGTGTCTTTTATTATATCATGGCTTGAGGAGTGAGTTCTCCTTGAATGAGTATGCTTCGAGTAGAATCCTATGGATGGTAATTGGTTGTGACTTACCTTTATATTGTGTGTCTTAGAAATAGTATATCTGGTTATTATTATTATTATAGGTATTGTAGGCATATACCTATGTAGAGATGACTATTTAGAATTCTTATGTGGTATTCTAGTGTGGTACTCCTATTTGGTATTCATGTATGGTATTCATGTGTGGTACACCTGTGTGGTATTCCTGTGTGGTATTCCTGTGCGGTATTCCTGTGGGGTATTCCCATGTGGTATTTATTTGTGGAATTCCTTTGTGGAATTTCTCTATGGTATTCTAGTGTGTTATTCCTGTGTGGCATTATTTTGGGGAATTTTTATGTGGAATTCCTATGTGGTATTCCTATGTGGCTTGATATATAGTATTCCTCTATGGTACGCACCTGTGTTATTCCTGTGTGGTATTCCTATGTGGTACACTTGTGTGGTATTCCTGTGTAGTATTCTTATGTGGTATTTCTATATAGAATTTATATGTGGCATTCATGTGTGGTACTCTTGTGTTGTATTCCGATGTGCTTTTTCAGTGTGTTACTCCTATTTAGTATTCATTTGTAGTAATCTTGCATGGTATTCCTTTGAGGTATTCTTGTGTGGTAATCCTGTGTGGTATTCCTGTGTGTCATTACTCTGTGTAATTCTTGTGTGGTACTCATGTGTGGTATTCCTGTGTGGTACTCCTATGTGGTATTCCTTTGTGGTATTCCTTTTTGGTTTTAGGGTGTCCTACTGACTATTGTTTTACATACCCCCACTCGGGCTTTTCCTGCACATGTCGTGTCTTATGTAGATGATCGACCTTTTGACATAGTTATAGGCAGACTAGAACCAGGCGGTGCTTTGTGAGACCAGACAGAACAAGGTGTGTTCCTACGACTTTCATATGGTAGCCCCAATACCACTTTTCTTATATCTTGGACTTGTGGTTATTGAGTTCTTTTAGTGGGATTTTATTTTTATCCTATTTACATTCCAATACATCCATGGTTATACTCTATTTATGGTATATAGTGGTTTTCATTCATGTTTTACTTAGTGTTTTGTTTACATTTCAGTATTTGTGGCTTGGAGATGTGTGTGTGTGTGTACAGGTACTTTAGGTTAATGCCTCCCATTTGTGGTATATGCCTACTCGATTCTAGTCACCAGCCCTAGGCCTATTGGAGGCAATATTGGGGTAGTCATGGTATGGGCCCCTCTGGGATAGTTCATGATAGAGTGGTACTAAAGGAGGTAGGTTCTACTTTAGGAATGTGAGTTTGTGATTTTTGTTTGCGGAAACAATTTTAAGTATTTTGAGTTCATCTTTCAGGCTAGGGACTCCATTTTTTGTGTGAGCAGCCGATGTATCCCTACATCAGGACTCTGATAACCTTCTTTTTGAGTCGGTACATGAGAACACTTTTTTTGGGAAAATTATGGCACATGCATCATATAAGAATGGGTTATGGTTTCTATGTCCATGAATCAGCTCTCCAGGTTTACTCATTGATTGTGGTACATCTTGTTTTATTATAGGATGCCTCCATATAGATATCCATTTAGGATTCCACCACGTGATCATTAGAATGATATTCCAAGTGAGGAGACATTAGTAAAAGTATTTTTATCAGTGATAGCACCACTTGTTGGTGCACCAGCCATACCACCACTTGTAGAGAATCACACGATACTTACAGTACTATCAGATGAGATGTGCGGGCTGAGTGTGATTCACGAGTTTTAGTGATAGTGACCCCTCAAGTTCTGAGGTGAGCCTGACACACAAGTAGCTGAGAACTGGATTGAGAAGGTGACCCAAGTTTTTTGTCTAGTTAAAACACCAGCAGATCAGATGGTGGTCCTCGAGGTGAGCCTTCTACACGACTTAGCAAGGTGATGGGGTTGTTTGGTTACCCAATCTTGAGATGAGGTGACTCTTTCATGGAAAGAGTTTTAGATCCTTTTCAGAGATGATTTCTCACCTTATACGTTAAGTTTTATGCTTGTCCAGGAGCTTCTATAGCTTTGACAAGATGACATATCGGTAGCTGAGTATTCATCGAGGCATACCAACCGTTACAGGTAGTCGATGGTTATGATACACGACCAGTGATTCAGGGATCAAACCTTTAAGTGAGGTCTGTGTAGGGAAATCTAAACTAGAGTTATCCCTTTGTTAATTCCTAATTATGATGGAGTGCTAGATCAAACCTTTTTGGTTGAGATTCCCTTAGCTGGGAAGATACAATATGTGGTAGTCATCATTGGGAAAGCAGGCGTAGAGACCTCAGCAGTAAGAATATGGAATCAATCTCAGATACATGGGCATGCGAGATATTTCAAGAGGATGTCCCAGGATAGTGGATCTGCCACTCAGGTCTCATAGGGTGTGTCTAGTCATCCTAGATAGAGGCAATTCTTTTCATGTGATGGTAGGGGACATATCATACAATATTTTTCATCCTCTCATACTACTAATAGAGATATAATTTATGCACTACCGAGGAACAGATAGCAATAGGATCAGGTGGGTCTACAAGGTAACAGACATGATAGAGGATCTAGGAGAGTAGGAGGAGGTGTTCTATGTTTCAACAAGTTACCACCACCTCCCCTAGGTGGTCCACACTAGGACCAGGGATCTAGAGGATAGCATAGGGAACAGCTGCATGCAGTCAAGGCTTATAACACATTGTCTCCCTGAATAATTCGATGTATTACCTATTTCTATTATAATTTTACTTCCATATTGATAGAAATAGGTTCTAATCATTCTTTTCGTGCCATGAATATTGTTAGAGACTCCGAGATTCTGGTTTAACAATTGACTCGACCCTCATGCTTAGAGAATCTTATTGGAGGAGACCCAATGATCATGCACCAGTGACGACAATGTGGCCCAACTCTTAGAGGTGAGAGTTTCAGTTGTGATATCATGGTAGCGATGTCGAGGTCTTATAATGTCCTTCTTAGTATGGAATGGTTATCCATAGTTCATACTTAGATTGACTATTTTAGGTGAAGATTGTGGTGTGTCTGGAGTGATTGAACCAAGTTTTCCCTTGTTGGTGAAAAGGGAACACAAATAGTGCAAGATGGACTCAATAATATGAGTATGCAGCCGATTACTTATCAATTGTCCAGTCTAACCCTTGTTGTAGTGTATGTTATGATTCCTTAGTTTCGTGTAGTGGTGACAATTTTTAATGGATTCAGTGAAGGTTTAGATAGAGGAGTTGGCAAGAGTTTCTCCAGGACTATGACTTCAAGATTTTCTATACTCCAATAAAGGAGAACGTGGTGGAATATGATCTTAGTAAGATATATAGTTCAAAGATTTTGAATGATGTGTGAGAGTAGTTAGCCTCGTTACAGTTATTCTTTGTGGATGGAGATAGATAATAATACCTCCAGTCGATGGTTTTCACCCCACCACTCTTACTATGATTCAGGGAGGCACAAACAGACTATGAGATGCTATGTGCTCAAATGTCTACAGAGCAAGCCCTTGATGGATATTCGAAATTTGGGGATAATATCATTCTTTTTAGATTGCACGTAGTTATACCAATGGTGTTGTGGTAGGAGGTTTTGAGTGTGTTATATATGCACCCTTTGGTGATACATCCAGGTGTGTTGAAGATATACCAAGACCTTCAATGTTATTTTTGGTGGCCAGGGATGAAGAAGGGAGTTTTAGAGTTCATTTCTCGATGCCTTACATGTCATAAAGTGAAGCCTGAGAACCAGGTTCTAGTTGGTCTGGATCAACCCCACGAGGTGCCGGGATAGAAGTGAGATGGGATATTGATGGACTTCATGAGGGGTTTACCACATATGTCCAGAGGAAACGAAACCATCTGGGTGATCATTGACCGACTCACAGTGTATGTCCACTTCCAAGCTATTTGAGAGTAGATTTCAATAGAGATATTGAGACGCCTCTACGTTTAATAGATTATTCAACTCATTTGAGTTTAATTGATGATAGTTTCATATCATTATGCTTACTTTACATCCTAGTTGTGAAGATCATAGATTTATAGGAGAGTATCATTTGTGGGAGGTTTATTCCTTTTGTGTGTGTTTGGTGCTAGAACATGAATCTCCAAGATAGTACATGGGAGAGGGAGGCTCAGATTCATGCTCAGTACACTCACCTATTTGAGAAGCCCTTGTTTTTTCTTTTTGAGGATGTAAATCCCCAAGGTTGGGAGAATTTAAAATCTTTTAATTTTTATGTATTATTTTTATAAATTACATGTTTTAATTTTTAGAATAAGCATTGATATAGTGTGTGATTTCGAACCCGGTGTTCCAAGAATAATTGTTTCAAAAATATTAAATTCTTTAATTTCATACGTGTGAGGTTTTCCTAAAAAAGTGGAATAAATATTAAATGGGTGTTAATATAAGAAATTTAAGCTCACCTTTGAGCTTAGAATGGTGGCTTTCCCTAGGATCAACCTAACATTGGTCGGTGTGTGTCATCTATAAAAAAGGTCACCAAGGACGTAACCGTAAATAAAATAATTAAATAAATTTTTTATTTTTAAAATATTAATAACTCATAAATGGTAACTTGGATTGGAAATTGAGACCATTGTTGAGTTCCTAATGTGGTGTTTTCTATAGGCACAACTTAACCTTATTCGGCATGGGTCTTCTGTGGAAAAACTCAAAAAGGACGTAATCATCATTAAATAATTTAAATAAAAATTATTCCTGTTGATGCATCGAATATCACCATAAATGTATCCTTATTCAGAAATATTAGGTTTATCTATATAACCTTAGATACTCTATATAATATCTTGGGAGATCTTTGGAACAACTCTCTCCAATAAACAGCAATGGGTCATGGATCAACGATCAACGCGCAACTGATTTGAAGGAACCTTGCCAATGATGATGACACAATGTTCATCCTTCAACAGTGAATGATTTGAATCGAGTTAGGATGGTTTTTTTATGATTTCCCATCCGATCATTAATCTAGGAATAATTTGGATCAATTAAACAAATAATAATTAATACGCTCATCATTGGTATAATTAAATTTAGGGAATTGTTTTCATTATTCATTCTTAATTATAATGAGAACAGGTTGAGGTCAGTACTAACAAAAGGTAGTGGTTCATTCTTCATGTTGTTAATCATGATTTACTCTACCCCATTCTTCATGTGCTTTACCATTGGATCCCCATTTCCACAATTCGACTTGATGGGTGGCTCTGAACTTGATCAAACTCCCGGATTGGTGGAAAACCAACAACGAAGAATGGGTCTGTATAGATCGAGACATGTGGAGAATGGATATGTGACCATTTTTAAATATGAGAATCATAGGTGCCTCAGTGGTCCATGGAGGCAACCATTGGCATGGAATTCTAGAAAGTTGAGGAGGAATCGTTGGCATCCCGGGGCGGTAGTGATAAATGGTGGTGGCGATTGGAGGTGGTGGCAGCGACTGTGTGGAATGTGACGGGCAACTATGTGGGAGTCGATGGGGCCGATTGAAGTGGATAGTGTTGGTGGTTTCATGGTAGAGAGGCCATGGGAAAAAATAGTCTATGGTATGCAATAGTTCTATAGGACGCGGAAGGTCCATGGGATGTGGTGGACGCAGAGGGCCAGTGGGCTGAGTAGAGTATGTCAAGCAGAGCAGGCCAGGAAAGATGAGCAGAGAAGTCCGAGTAGAGTAAGACAAATGAGATAGGTGGTGCAGGACAAGTGAATCAAGCCAGGTGGTCTGAGCATGAGTGGTTTAGTCTAGGGAAGACGGACCGGTCTAGTTGGGTTGGTCTGGTCTGGGTGGACCAGGACAAACGGGTCGGACCCGGGGAAACCGGGTCAGAGCCATGCCATGGTTGATCCTGTTATCATGTGGCCATGGTAGTTAGGGGGAATGATTGACCATAATGGTTGACCATGGTAGTAATGGGGTAGTAGTTCTAGTAAGGTGACTATGGCGGTTGACCTCCACAGTCGGTGGACCGACTATGAGTGGATCCACAATCCCAATGACCCCCTTCTAAAACATCAAAACATCATAACTTTCAAATGGTACGTCCATTTTATGAGCCTTTTGTGCCTTTGGTACCCTGAATATGAGATAGTACTTTTGAGATGATGTGGTGATTTTTTATATTAGACCAATATAGGTTGATAGTGATCCATTTGGTCCTTTCCTCAAGGGTTAAATATAGTACTGCGTCTACATCACTGGAATCTAATCCCCTTCTAAGGCCAAATCCTAGATAGAGTCAGGCATCCCTCCCTGGGACTAGAGTGCACTCCTCTATCACCCTTAGTGGAGTCTGTGGAATCATGTAACCTCTATGAGTAGGTCACTGATCCTCCACCTAATGGGACACATAGGTAGGGTACGTGGTTTCCCCTAGAGTGTCTAGGTGCGATATTTTGTATCCCCCAAAGTGTTTGACTGTGATCCCCTATACTGTAAATGGATCCAGATTGGGTGTGTTGTATCCCCCAGTGTATCTGGGTGTGATATGTGGTATCCCCCAGCATATCTAGGCATGATACCCTCTCTGTGTATTATAAACTTACCTTACAAAAATGTTCTCATTGGGTAGGGAACAAATAAGCTATACCACTTAGTGAGTGTCTCTGATTATATCATGGCTTGAGGACTGAGTGCTCCTAGAATGAGCGTACTTCGAGCAAAATCCTATGGCTGGTAATTGGTTTTGACTTACCTCTAGATTATATGTCTTGGAAAGAGTATATCTGAATATTCTTGTTATAGTTATTGTAGACATATATCTATGTGGATCTGATTTTGTGGAATTCCTATGTGGTATACCTATGTGGTACTCCTATGTGGTATTCCTTCATGTTATTCCTGTGTGGTACACCTATGTGGTATTCATGTGTGTTATTTCTATGTGGTATTCATGTGTGGTATTCCTATTTGGTATTTTTTGTATGTAATTATTATGTAGAATTTGTATACAGTATTCTTATGTGGTACTCTTGTGTAGTATTCCTAGGTGGAATTCCTTTGTGGAATTCTTATGTGGTATTCTTATGTGGAATTCTTATAAAGTATTCCTATGTGGTAATCTTGTGTGGTATTCATGCATGGTATTTCTATGTGGTACACCTATGTCATATTCCTGTGTGGTATTCCTTTGTAGATTTCCTATGTGGCATTCATATGTGGTACTCCTATGTGGTATTCCTATGTGGCATTCCTATGTCGCATTCATGTGTGGTACTCCTGTGTGGTATTCCCGTGTGGTACTCTTGTGTTGTATTCATGTGTGGTAATTCAGTGTGGTATTAATGTGTGGTATTACAATGTGTAATTCATCTATATCATTCCTCGGTGGCATTCATGTGTGGTTCTCTTATGTGGTATTCTTGTGTGGTACTCATGTGTGGTATTCCTTTGTGGTTTCAGGGTGTCCTGACGAGTATTGTTTTACTCACCCCTGCATGGTATTTTCTCACATGTTTCATGTATTATATAGATGATTGACCATTAGACAGATTTCTAGGTAAACCAGGACCAAATGGTGATTTTTGAGACTGGATAGACCATGGTTTGTTTCTCTGGCTTTCAGACAATAGTCCCGGTACCTATTTTCTTATAGGTTGGACTTCTGGTTATAGACTTGTTTTAGTGGGATTGTACTTAGCCCTATTTACGTTCTAGTAATTTCATTATTGTACTCTGGTTATGAGATATTGTGTTTTTCATGAATTTTTTACTTATTGTTATTTATTAAATTTCATCATTTTGTCTTGGATATGTATGTGTGCATACAGTTAGTTTAGGCTAATGGCTCCCATTTGTGGGATAATCTTACTCAGTGTTAGACACCAGCCTATAGCCTATTAGAGGTTGGCTTGGTGTAGTCACGGCATGGGCCCCTCTCTAACAGGTCATGATAAATAATTATATTAATGTTATAAATTTAATATTTATTTGTTAGATACATTTTTAAAATAATTCTTGAAATTTGTACATGGAAAATGAACTGCATCGATTTGCGGAGACAGTAGGTCATATATAAGAACAAGTGGCATTATCATTTAATTAATGGTGAAAGGGTAAGGAAGTAGATAATATATAAGTTTTAAATATTTCTAATTATTTCCTAAGTATAATATATATTCATTTTTTCCATAATTATGATTATACATGTGAGTCAATGATGGAATACAAATGACATAGGTTCGTGAGGTGGTAGTTCATCATACACAAGAGCGATAGATTTTTTTTCCATTTGATGGAGAAGGAGATGGATAATATTATTACATCAATTTAATAAACAATCATTATATTGGATATAATGTTGTAACTATATTTTATTTTTTAGTACATAAATAAAGGTTTTAAAAGAATAAGTAAAATGAAAGAGCTTCATTAATATGATTATCTTTACTAAGAGAAACCTCATTTTCACCAAATATTAAGGGATTTAGAGTTGGTATTTTGGGAGTAAAATAAAATATAGAATATGGATAAGGATTTTTTGGAGATATTTTTATAGTTCTTGTTCAATATATATTTCTCAAAGTGGTGTAAAGAAGATAGTGGAGATGTATCCTTTTATATGTGTGGGAGAGGACACACTTGGAATTTCCAAAAAGAATAAAATATAGTAATGTATTGCCCATAAAAATGGCTCCAAAATAGACCATCTATAAATCAGATAATATATAGGGTCTAAATATGTATAACTAATAGAAATTAACATTTAAAACCTTATCTATTTAGTTTAACACCTGATAAACCTGTTTTAATATTAACTATGGTGAACTTTTTGTACTGTTTTTACTATTCATTATAACCAAAATGAAAGGGGCCTCATTAAAAAATTTGTACATTATGGTTTAAAATATAGAAACCAATTTATCAAATTTAAACCACATGTTTTTTAGAATTTAATTTAAATTTAAACATGTAAAACACGATGAAAATTAGTTTTTTAGAAAAATGTCCTTTTAAGTATAAAAATATTTGAATACCAAATTATAGTATGATATTATTTAAAAATACCATAATTGGATTATTAATAATATATTTGAATAAATTTTTCTTTGAAACCATTTTAAAATAAAATGTAACCTTCTAAACTATTTAAATTAAATTACAATTTTTGCTAAAATTCTGTATTTTTCATTATTCATTGAAAAATCAAACTTTTTAGAAAAATATAAAAAAAATCACACTGGGAAAAATTTTATATGATGATTTTAAAAGTTAACTTCATTTTATCAGATACATTTTCTAAATGTTTCAAAAATTAGTTATATTAGTTTCTCACAAAAAGGAATAAAATTCATTTTTGAAGAAAGCATATTTTTATGAAGAATAAAATGAATTTAAAAATAATTTGAAGTTTTTTATATTGATAATTAATAAATAAATTTGTATTGAATATGATTTAAAAGACATTTAATAATTTTTTTATTCCTATTTATACCCTCTAATTTTATAAGTAGGTTATAATGGTCATATTTAAATAATAATATTTCATAGTTTGTTTAAATTTGTTCTTGCATGTTGTATACACTATTGAACATAATTTTTTAAAAAATATTAGGATATTAAATTGGTCTTGTGGAAGTTTCATTGGTGTCCTCATAATTATTACCCTCACTATCAAAGGGATACATGACTAAAAACCCAATGAGGGCCCTATTAGTTATGTTGTACAAGTGGGAACCTCTTTTTATCACTGGAATACATGATCCAAGGGGGTGAATATAAATGTTACTGGACTGATCATGTGTCTAGAGACTCCATATGGGAGGCCTAGATAATTACACCTAGTAATAAATTGATTTGGGATAATGGGTTTCTATAATGTCTTTTGGGAAACATTTTCATCCTGTTTAATAGGCCTAAGAGAACGAGGTGTCTAAGAAGGTATTACACAAGCTTGAAATAGAAATTCAGGAGAATAGAACTTGAGTAGGGGTACTTGGGTGAATTATAATCCTATTATGTTATTAGGGTGAATTGGTGTTCCTTATAATAAGTAAGGGTGAAATGTATCCCTACTAGGATTTCATGGTAAAATGGATCCCTAATGGTCAACTAGGTCAAATGGGATGCCCTTGAGGAAGACTAGGGTGAAGTATTTCTCTATTAGTTTGCTAGGAAAAATGGGAAACCCTAGTGTAAGACTAGGGTGAAGTGTCACCCTAGTACGAGATTAGCTTAAAAATTATCCCAAGGAAGGTATTAAGAAGAAGTGGTCACCCAAGTTGAAATTTTTTGCAAAGTGGTCTCTCTAGTATGGGTCTTAGGTGAAATGGTATCCCTAGTATGTAGATGAAGGATAAATTTCTCCCTAAAGGAAGGCTATGGTGATGTGTCACACTATTGTTGCACTCCCAAGGGAGTTGGTCGCATGTCGCATTAGTGTGAATAACTCAGTGGGGGGAATTTGTTTTAGTTTTGAAGTATAAAGGATGAAGTGGTATTTTGTGATGTTTATAGTGTGTAAATACTTCAGAAAAATAAATTACCCAAAAAATCATAATTATTATCTTTTATTTTAGGCTTAATAAGTTATCTAAAGAAGGGAGAGATGGCCTAGGAAAATAGATATTTAAGAATTTGTTCTTCCTCTACAGAAGGTTCCAAATGAGGACCCTTAGGAGTCTATTTGTAGGAAAAGAAAGTCATGGGTTCATGGCTCACTCAGAGGATACCAAAGTGCATGGTGCATGTGTGTAGGGGTGTATCACTCTAGTTAGTATATTTTATATCTTGTGTGATTCATCTAGGATCATTGGGCATGAACACAAGCAGTGTGAAGTCCACTAGGGCGAGATGAGTTGGGTTCTTCATAGGGAGGCAAGGGTGAAAAAGTTGTGTTCTTATACTTAGTAACCCTCACTTATCCACTTCAGAAAATTATTCTACTTGATTCTTATTTCAAAAATTAAGGTATCACTAACAATTCAACTTGGAAAATTTAGAATTGTTCTTATAAAATATTTCTAGTATTTTCCTATTATACCACGATTGTTATAGCAAAACTTTATTCATGAAATAGAATCAATAAAATATTTATTTAAATATAATCTTACATATTTCTTATGATAGAGATTCATGGAAACACTTTGATCATTTGCATCTATAGTTTACTTTAGAAACTTGTAGTGTATGGTAAGATCTTTCAACAAATATTTTTTTCTTTTAGAGCATATAAAAGTAGAAATTATTGTTGAATTATTTTCATAATGCTATAAAATTTAACTCCTTATATTTTTATGAAGAAACCATATATCTATTTTGGATTATTAATTCTTGAAAATCTGAATAATAATATCGATGTTTATTTTAAATTATTGATTAGTGAATTAAATTTATTATGGGGTGATGTTATTATTAAAGATGATGTAGTTTCACAAAAAAATTGTACTATCAGAGAATAATTAATGTAGACAGTAAATTAATTTCTTGAATTGGTATTTTATTTGTATAGAGTACACATGGTCCTCAATTATTTATAAATCTATTTATTATTTTTCAAAATTTATTTTTTGTATTATTATTATTTTTATTTAATATTAATTATAAATTTAAAGTTTCTCAAGTTTTATCTGATGATATGATATGTAGGATAACTGAGGATGAGATACTTAGTGATGTGACTCCTATTTCATTAGTCAAGGGTGTTGTTTCGTCATTGACTACTAATATGGGCTAAGGCCTTACATGATTGATGATTCAAGATCAAACTTTTTAGTGGTGTACATCTCTTTATTTCGATCCTCATTAGAGTAAGTACGTTAAAATATGAATTTTATTTAATTTTAAATTAATTCAATTTTTTTATAAATTGTGTTACTGATTATTCTTATTTTAATAGTTTCTTAAATCTATTAATTCACAAGTTTTTTTTCAATTATGATGAAATTTTTTTATGCACCTTGGGTTTCATGGGATTAGGTTCCTAACTTCATGCATCATCACATGTTGAAGAAATTATATAGTTTATAAATAAACAATGCATTTTATTTGATAATTATATAATTCATAATTTATTATATTATTAGATATTTTAATGTTTTTTGTAATCCTTTGGATGATAGCATGATACCCTCTATTTGGAAGGCAAGTGAGGCTTTCATGTATGATCATTTCTATCAGTTTTTATATAACATTCAAAAATTAGCTATGGAGAGAGAATATTTTATTGTATTTGAAAGATCTTGTGTGTTTCATCAATTATATTTCATTCCCACCCAGTATTGAAAAATAGTGAGGAGACCAGATGTTATACATGGACTTAGGAGTCATAATTTTAGTGTACATCGCTAAAATTTGGAAGGTAATATTATTTAGTCATATATATAATAAACAATTATATGATAAATTTATATAGTCTACTATTGATCCATATATAATGGAATTTTATTTATACTAGTGGATATACATTGATCATAGTACTGGGTATATTTTTGGTGAGAGAAAATGATTAATTGTAATTAATATTTATTTATTTTTTAAAATTAAATTAATATTTTATTTTTACTTTTATATTTTTATTTATATGTATATTGAAAACATGTTAGATAATTACTTCCTAGATATGGGTGATTTAGGATAAGATATAGGGTGGGGATTATGAGGCCTCATGTGGGTCAAGTTTTGACAAGAAAGCATAGATATGAGTGATGGTGAGTAGTATTGAGAAATATTGGGAGATTGATATTTGTTCATGATCGATGTTGGAAAATTATAATGGTACTAAAATGATATCACCATTTAGTTAGAAGGGATATCATACATGATCATTATTCTTTATTTTTATGGAGTGTGATGATAGGTAGATAGCAGAAGATGAGACTATAAAATGATTGACTAGAGAGGAGGAAGAGAAATAAAAACATTAAGACTATCATCATCCACAGTAGGAGTATCATTATAAGAATAGTGATGGAGTATATGTGGCCACATACATGTGGTTTAGCGATGGATTTCCCTTGACTTGATGGAGACGATCACCCACCCACTTAGTTACATTATTATTAAATTCATTTTTATAAAATTATTTTGCATGAATTATATTTTAATTTAATTATGAATGTTTGTTTATAGTCTTTCATTTTTAGTTCCTTTGATTTATTTTAGAGTTAATTGTTATGAATTTATAAATATATCATAATTAAGTTGGTAGGATATTATTTCTGATGGACTTCATAATATGTCATGAATATTATTTGTGAAGAATAAATATTTATATCATAAATAATATGACCCTAAGATTAATAGTGATTGTTTTTCACAAATAATAGTAACTACAACATGATTTTTAATGATAGACTCATTGTGATGGATTCCTATTACCAATGACATTTTATGATATAAATCAATTAAAAATAACTCACCACAAAAATTCATTAATTTCAAAGTGTTTTATATCTACCAGCTCGCCAATCTAGAAATCCTATTGGGGAACCAACAACTTACCAAATATTATTTTTCAATCAAAAAAAGTATATATTCATTTGGAGGAACTACACCTCTTATAAGGTAAGATTTGATTGAGGGACTATCAACTCTAATATTTTTTATAACCACGACATCTAAAATACACAATGCCCATGACTGCCAGGCCATATGAAACCCCATTTCACGTCCAAAATCTATAGTAGGGGATCCACACATCACTTAATTAAGTTTAACATTCAAGGGAGTACCCTTGAAGTAGGAAATGCGCCTAAACAAGAAATTCAAGTTGAATGAGGGATTACCTAAATCTATAGGTGGAACCTAACCATGTTAGTGGAGGAGTTCAAGACATCAAAGTTATATAAGGTATTTGTTCCTTATCAAGGACAAGGGAGTGTTAAACCCATTCCTGATCTAGGATGACTTGCACCTCAAGTGTATGGGGGAGTTCCAGACTTTGGGAACAATGTGGATGACTCACACCCAATCATCATGAAATCACCAGGGGGTAACAAAATAAAGTAAATCTATGGGGGGAACCACTCTTTATCCTATCCTTATATGATAATGTATGTATTGGTCCTTTTAATTTATATTATTATTAATTTTTATCTTAAGTCATGTACTTTTATGTGTGAATGAAAATCATGATGATATGTGCTCGCAGCGATATAGTATACATCAGGTGCATCATAAACAATTTGGAATTAATTCAATAATTCAATAAAGGATTTAACCCTTCCATACTAATAGAAGAATATATATATATATATATATATATATATATATCCCATGGATGGAAATGGAACTATTTGAAAAAAAATCCATGGTGAATGTAGTTTATATATAAATTAATTATGAAAAGTTAGTAAAGATAAATTGATCATATAGGGTGATGACACAAGTATGCATGAAACTTAATGAAATATCAGGAGACATAGTTATTATATTACACAATAGAATTCATAGAAAATGTTATTATAGTTTCTATATTAATTTATTTTACTATGGGTTCCATAAAATATTACCAGACATTAATCTTAAACTATAGGTGAGTTGAGAAAGAGTCCTAGAGGATCTCATAGTAAGTGTATATGTAATATCGTTAAATTATATTGAATTTAATATTATGAATAAATTTATTTCTACCTTGTGGAGTAATATTTATTCAAGTAAAGTTGATCATATAAATTCAATCACAAGATATTCAAGTTTAGAATATGTGAATTTAATTTTGTCGCTTGTTTATTTATTTATAATGTGATAAATAACTAAATTTCTATTCATAAGTTTAGTGAATAGATTCATAAAAATATCTATTTTGTTATATGAATATTAAAATAAATATTTATTTTCTAGTTTAGTGAATACTATATTTTATGGGAGGATATGGATCAGGCTTAATGACCCATTTTAAATGGTATTTTTTATTTAATATCATATAATAGATATAAAATTATATTTTAAATAAGTGATGTTAGATATTTTTCATGTCATGGAATATAATAATTTTTTTATTTTTTTTATTTAACTTGGGTAATAGCTTACAATAAATAATTAGATAATATCCATTATGAAATTATAAATATTTAACTCTAAATATATATTCTACATTATATAATATTTTAGGTTAAATGTGTTCTACATAATGGAGACACCTCTATAATTCTCTCAATATCTTGAGAGAAATTATCCCTTCATCCTCTCAATAACATAGAGAGATAGAAATAGATCATTATTTAAATTGATGAAAAATATTGTAAAGAACTAGTTTCTATTGTGCTAGAACCATGAGTTTCAATAACACCAACCATATATTTGTATAGTAAATATGGATATATCTATTGTAATCCTCATTTGGATTCTCTACCACAATGAACAACATGACAATAGTTGAAATGAAAATTGACTGGGAGGATTATCATATATAAGGAAACTATTATTTAAATTAATTATAAATTAAATGTGCGGCACTCTACTTAGAGATTCTAAAATCCATTTTTCATGTTTTTAGATATTATCTATTGATATCAATGATAAGCAGAAAGAAAGCCTCCACCTGGTGCTTCTTTTTCACCTAGGACCTATCGAGTGGTACTAGAGTTATTATATTTTAATTTATACTTATTTATAATCTATTTGATCAATTTGATGTTTTATTTATCTAGTTTTCATATATAAATTTTTTTTATAAATACAACTGTCAACACGATGCATTGATTTGAGTTTGTATATCCAAGAACCGGCCAGAGCGCTCAAAGATCTTATTTGGAGATGACAAGGTCACTAACTAAAAAACATAGTTACACAACAATTAATTATAAATTACATATCATGAAAGAGATTTTTCATCATAAAAGTAACACACCATGTAAATCAAATTGTATCATGTGGGTTAATTCACAACATCATTACACATCATGTATTGACTGCTAACACAACATGTGAGTTGAAAGGGACTAAACAACATGTAGCTAGCATATACATGTCATGTAACCCCACATGTATTACATGCTGTATAATTTGTGGTGAGTCATGTAGTTCACTACGTGGTTTGATTACATGACACGTATTGATTGTCAATCTATAAGAAAGAAAGACATGGATTACACTATGTATAGTTTTCATTTACATGTTGTATCACACATGTCACTCTATATTAGGTACACATTAATTTATTTTATATGTTTCATTTTTTTTCAATACATGACATCATTAAATGTAACATAATTAAAACCATTACAGGATATGTAACCATCAATTACATACCATGTATTGTACACACATTTCAACAATACCCACTGTGTACATTTATGGTTCATCATTTGTTCATACATACCATGACTATTACACAACATGACTATATATAACAACACACCATATATTTTTCAACGCGCATTATATTTTTATATGCAGTGTAGTATGTGGTAAATTTTCCCAAATTTCCATTATTAAATTATACTACAGTAAGTGATTTATTGTTATGTAGGCAGTACATGTCGTGAGGCCTTCAAGTAAACATAGTATACTTAATTATTTTAAAATTAAAATTACATATGTTTAATTTATTTAATAATAATTGATTGGATTCTTAAAACATCTCAAGGACCATTAATTCAATAGATTTTAATATATATAATTAATTTATTAATTTAACTATTAATTTATTAATTCAAGATAATTTATCTTAATTAGAATGTGTGGTTTCCCCAACCATGGTAGGTTCACTGAGAGGGGTGGGGGTGAATTATTGAAAAATTTGTGTTTTCTTTCATTTTATGATTTTTATGGAAAAAACCTTTTTATATTGTTATTATTATTGATATCACTACTTAACTCACACATAACAAGGAAAGAAACAAATAGGGACACTTGATGTACAAGTTTCACTACTCAGAATGAATAGATAATATTTGTCATGATCCAGACTCACCTAAGACTATACGATCCACTAGAATCGCCATGATGGATACAAATGAGTAAGGTATATCATTTACTCATGATATAAAAATATCAGCACCATTGTCTCCTAACATGTCTCTTTAATAATGTGCATTATTATCTTATACTATTGAGTAAGGAATTATCCTTATTACACTAATTATTGTCTCTAGATAATATTATAGTACTCCTATACTTTTTCTTAGTATTAAATATGTGTGGATATGTCTTTCTTCAACACCACTTATCATAGTTGTTATGATCACACACATAAGTAAATCATGTTCTCATATTCTTCTTCTACTTTCATTGCTACAAGTACTGGTCTACTTATTCTCTCATCTTACTTTTTGAATTTTATTTCACTTTACTTCTTCCATATTTCACACTCTCTCCTAAATAATCATTTTTATTATTCTTTCTATTCAATGCTAAATAGTATATCTACGTGCATGATCATTTTTTTGTTTTATCATACACAACATCAATGTTCTCATTTGAATTTGAATTTCAAATTCCTATTTAAACATCCAACTTCCTTAAAACACTCATAACTTATCCCACTTAATTTTGAGCTATTGGATCATCCATGATATCTTATCTACCATTGATATTATTTGAGACATTATATATTGAGTGAGAGAGTCACTTAAGTCATTAAATGATCCACATCATCAGATCCACTCAAATATGGGGCTCTTATCTAACTATGAATGGAACCGTGGCATGTTGTATACTATTTAAAACACTTTTAACTAGACAATACCTCTACTATGGTGCATTTTATATCATTTTTGTCTAATTTAACTGAACTAATG
Organism: Viscum album; assembly: GCA_963277665.1. Classification (NCBI taxonomy): domain Eukaryota; kingdom Viridiplantae; phylum Streptophyta; class Magnoliopsida; order Santalales; family Viscaceae; genus Viscum; species Viscum album. The sequence continues at coordinate 255,302,140 of OY728163.1, read as the reverse complement.
TGAAAACCACTATAAATACACCATATACCAAATCATATTATCTACCCATCATTTCTGACAAGGATATTTTACTCACACCATGAAATTTACCTTGGTGTAGAGCTCCTCATTTCAAACCTCCAACCAAATTTGAATCCATTTCCTCCTTCCTAGAAACAACCCTTGATATTTTTGGGACATTTCAAAATAGAGCCTCAAAATTCACCATGATGTGGTTTTCACCATCTAAATTCACAAACTTCAATTCACATGCATGAAACCATGATTGCCTCCGTGACATGTTCTAACTCATTGTTTTCCATGGTGAAATTTATCTATCATGACACATTTTAAAATACCATTGTGTAGGTGGTGTCACTATTTTTTAAAAACTACATGGTTCCATGACATGTTCTCCATTACACCATAACATGGTTGAATCACTTTGCTCATACCACATTATATCAAAATTCCCATGTTATGTCCAACAATATTATTTTTTCTTCCCATACCATCTCTATCATTTTTATATAAATATCCATGGTATTATGATGTCACTTCCACATAAAATATCTTCAACCACAATAGTTCAACCACAAATCATTCCAAAAAAAATCAAAATCAAATCAAAATAATCATAACCAAACTCTTGAGTTTGAACATGGTTTATGTGTTGAAAATAAAACACAAAAAAAATACACACTTAATCTGTTCGTAAATTATCACATTAATCTTCATGGGAACAAAAATCTCCCAACACAACTCTTAGGCTCAAAAATATATCTATTTGAATTTTTTTGGCAACCAAAGAAATTAAATCAATTTCAAACTCAACACACTTAGCAATGAATAATTATTCAATAATTCTAAGTCAAAATTAGTGAACTTGGTGTAGTAAAAAGAACACAAAATAATAATTTCATGTTTTCTAAAAATAGTGACTTATATCTACTACTTCACATTTCTTATTATACTTGATACCAATTGAAAAATTATTTTTCTTATCCCTTGGAAAAACTTTATTAAATAAACTAATAATTGATTAGATGATAATTTTATATTAACTAAAACTCACCTTTAATTTCTCAAAATTATCCCTTAACCATTTTTATAACATGTTCCTGCATGCATTCTTACAAAACATGTCAAAAAAGATCAAAACATGAATTCATAACATTTCCCTTTTAAAAAATATCCGTAAATACATTATCCTCCCTAAATAAGTTACTCATCCCCCATTAAATAAAATGAATATAAATGGATTATACTCTCCTATAGATTTCCTACCCATATATAAATACATTTAACATAAATACTTTAAGGATTAAAACATAAATAGATTTATATTTTCTTTCTCCCCCTTTGAGAAAAAAATATATAGAATAATTAATAGAGGGTATAGAACAATTTAACCTCAAATTTTGATGGATAAATGATGACATTTATACTTAAACCTCCATATATTGGTATTAAACTCCCTTTTTCATTTATAAACACCTTGATTAGTCAATCTCTTCTTCAACTCTCGGTTTATATTTGGAGTACACATCTATTTTTTATCTTTATAAAAAAAGACTATTAAGGTCTCTTTCTTCTTAATTATCTTGACTTCTTCATTTTCATAACATTTAAAATGTTTTTCTAAAATGTAACCACCTTAATCCTCCACATTTCTATCATATATTCTTATTTGGATCACTCTTCTAAACTTTTACTTAATTTGATCTATTTTCTACCCTTTTAGAGTAAACAATATCCAAATTCTTTACAAAACTCTCCTTGTTATTCTTATGACTCATATTCTTCTTAATTACTTTCTTCTCCTTATGTCAAATTTGATATCCTTTAGGATCTTGTTTTAGGAACCCTAGACTCTTAATCCCATGTCCAGTGCTAAAAACAATATCTTTAAGTATGGGATTTAATAAAAAGTGATATTTACCAAGTTAATATATATATATATATCAATAATATAAAAAACTAAATCTCATAATAACTACACAGTCCCAAGAATGGAAGGTTTAGTATTTTGAGAATCAAATACATAAGTGGGTTATTTTATGATACATGTAAACATTACTCTATAATCAAACCACACTGGACTCCCTTATGAAATCCTCATTGGTTATAATCATCTTCATAACCTACGGAATGAAAACATATGAAAGGAGTGATCTCAAACACTCAAAAAGGGAAAAACTTATCAACATTCCATCAATTCTTAAATCATAGGAATAGTAGAAAACATGAGTAGGGGAGAAATATATTATTAAAAAGAACATAGAACAACAGTTGTTGTTCATAAATCATGATAAAATGATATGTAATCCCAAATGAATAAACATGTACTGTGGAAAAATAATGTGAAATTATGTGATAATAAATATGATCCATAGAGAATAATCATAAGCATAAGGCATGTAAATGTAACATTCCATTAATAAATAGTATAACGAATTACTTTGGAAAAACATTATCATAGGGTATCATCATATTTTAAGAATATCCAAGAAGTAACATCCATTAAGTTTTTATAATATCTAATCGGGATCACCATTTATGTTGTGAGTGTAATCCAAGAAGGATTTCCTTTTATGTTGTTAGTATAATCAAATATGGCTCGCCCTTTTATATTATTTTTATAATCCAAGAATTATCACACTTTATTTTTGGAATTTAATCCAAGAAGTACTTCCATTAATGTTGTGATAATAATCCAAGAAGTATCATGTGTAATCTAAAAATTACCACCATTTATATTTTGTGTGTAATCTAAGAAGGCTTGGCCTTTATATTGTAAACAAAACAAAGTATGTCCAAACATCATTATATCATGATATATAAAACCATAACCAATAAATTTTCAAGAGATATTGTACCCCACCCATAAATCATCAATAGATATTTGTTTCACTTTAAAACAATCATTCACCTTATTATAAATAACCCATGGAAAAAATAATGGGTTTTGTAACATTTCCACATGCTATCACCAAAATTGACCTCAAGAATATAAATGGATGATACCCAAAATTCAATCACCCAAAAATATTATTTAATAAGATCATTTAGAGTTTAACTCATGAAAAATAATTTAAAATGAAATAACTACCTTAAATATAAATAGTAATATTAAATATAAACTATAAAAGAGTTTTTAGAAGAAAAAAATTATCATTGTCATAAAAGATGAAGTTATGGATCACATTAAAAATTAATTTTGAAAAGGTGAAGTGAAGACGTTTGAAATAATTTAATTTTAAAAATAATATTCAATAATAAATATTTGAAAATAAATAAATTTTCTCTAAATAGAATTTGAAGTAGAAGATAAAATGTTTGATTTTGAAAGGATGGAAATCACTTTTAATATTTTTAAATACCTTTGAAAACTCACATTGTAAAAAGAGGTAGTAAAACTTCCCTTTTAAATGTGGTAATGTAAAATAGTAAGTTCAAATGAGTAAATACATATTTTGAATTCAAAATAAGAAAGAAAAACATTTTTGGGAATGATGAGCATGGAAATTGAGGGAAATTGTCTTTAAAATATATGTGATATTTTTCTTAAAAATATTTCACTTTTATGAGAAATAAATTCATCAAGAAATTATCTTTAAGTTAAAAACATAATTTTCCCTAGATAGAAAAGAAAAATTATCTTATAAAATATTAAAATGAATAATTTATAAAACTGATAAGAATAATGCTCAAGAAATAATATTTTTACTCAAATAAAATAAATTTGAGTTAACTGAATCCCTTATGGATATTAAAATTCATAAAGAAAGAGTCATTTATAAAGGCAGTTTATGTGGTATAAATATAAATCCATATAAAAAAAGTGAAAATAACACATAATACAATAAAAAAGAATAATTTACCCAACTTATATTAAATAATTTCAATAAGAACAATTGTAACTCAATGGGTGATAATTGAGTTAACAAAAACCCTTACCTTTAATCAAACTTAGTTGAACTTGCTCTAACCTCCTGTATAAAAAAATAATTATCTTAATAAACTATTTCAGAACCTTATTCATACCTATAAACTTTTATAAAATTTATTTCAAATTATTTATTACACATATATAAGTTACCTATATTTTATGTTCATCGTCATATGTTATTAGCTTTGATTACTAGTTTTAAAGTGGAAATGTCAATTTTGTTTATAGATTCAAAGTTTATCATTATAATATCATCATAGGAACCAAAATAGATATTTTATATTGATTTATACTGTTCTAATTTTATTTCATATATAATTTGTTTATGATTTGTGATGGTGAAGTTAGTGATGATCTTGTTTTGTTAATTTTTAATGAATGGTAGGTGGTATATTAATAATAAGTTAAATATTTATATAAATTTTTTCGAAAAATAAACAATTTTTTTTTGACAATATGTGTATAATAATACCATTATTTAATCTTTCATAGTAATCCAAGATATAAATTTATAGTATTTTTTAATTAGGTGGTTAAATAGACCCAAACAAGAACAAGCTATAATTTAGGGGTAAATATGGTTAAGAAAGTGATTATTTTGGAAAAATATAATTATTAAATAATAATAATGATATTTATTGATATTTTTAAGCTGTTGAATAATATTTTAATATTTATTTATATATAAGAAAAATCCATAGTAAAAAATAAATAAGTTTCTTTGTGGAGGCAGTAGTTCGCACATACACACAGGTATCAATCTAATTTTCTATAAAACATAATGAAGTTAAAAATTGGTTTTATATTTTCATAATATTAATACTATTTTAAATATCATATTTATTAATTAAATAACCTTTTTTAACTATCCTTGTAATTTAATTATGAAAAATAGATCAAATCACATATAAAGGCAGCAATCTGCATGTAACACAAGCGACATTTTCATTTTTTAATGATTGGGAAGAGGGTAAAAAATGGATATCACATCATTATAATAAAATTTCATCATATTATTAATACTTTAATTTATTTAATAGGTTTTATTTATTAAAAGAATAAAAAATTTTAAGATATCTCAATTGAAAGCATCACCTCTCCCTTTGGATGTTCTCCCTTGGGTAACACCTTAAAGTTCCTTAGATTCATATTTTGGAAAGGAAAAATATTCTAGGATGTGGTGAGGGATATTTGGAAATACTAGGGTATATTTTTTATCTATATTAGTATTTTTAATGGGTGTAGAAATGTGGTTTAATTGATCTTCTTTTATAAGTGAATAAAATGGCATTTTTGTAAATACCCATTAGACTTTCAATTATGGCATGCCACTATTCAAGGGTCAATGAATCCAAAATTGGTAAATAATTAATTATTTGGTTAGATAGAGTCTAATAATATTCTAAAATTAATTTTCAAACGTTTTTTAAAACATTTCTCAAGTATTTTATCATTAGTTTTTTATATTTTACTATTTTGGTTCTTACCTTGCAAAATAGTTTTTACCCAAGAAATTTATATTTTACTAAAAATATAAGGTAACCCATCTTACCAAATTTTTATATTATGAACCCAAATTTAATATATATATATAATATAATTCAATTTATAAATAATATAAAATTAATTTTTAAATTAAGTTATTTAATATATAAACAACTATTTTTTGGAAAAAATTATTTCTTCAATTACGTGTTCTTGATCTTATATAACATTGATTACTAATTAAATGAGTGAAAATATATTTTTATATATGTTTAAAAATAATAAAAAAATTATTATATAAAATAGATAAATTTAATTTATTAGATAAAAAGTACCCAACATTGATAAATAATATATTCAAAATAACCCTGTCACCATTATCATGGTCATTGACATTAATATTAGTAATCATAATTGTATGAATAAAATGAAAATAACATTATTAAATAATATGAAAATTGTAATGAATCAGACCCTTAAGATCGTTAATTTATGGGAATTTTTTTGGTAGAGGTGTTCGGGGTAGTCCCATGGAGTTTGGAGGGGAAAAGGAGGAGTTGGATGGAAAATCTAGTTGAATAGAGTTTACATCATAGAGATTGGGGATGTTCTATAAGGTGGGAAATTATGATATGGAGAGGCCTTATGTAGCATAGTATTCTTATAGGTGTAGTTTTTGTTTAACTTTTATATTTATCATGGCTACATCATGGAGCAGGGTTGTGTCATAGAGCATGGAGTAGTTACAGCGTGGAGAAATATTTCAGCTGAAGATGGGTTACTTGCCTGTGTGGATATGGTGTAGGGGGTCAAGGTTCAATTTTAGTTTCATTTACATTTTTAGGGTAGATACGGTGTGGAGGTAGGTTTTGGTGTATCCCCTTTCTAGTTTATAGGGGATTTCGGTGTAGTGGACTTGGATACATTGTGGTCTTCTCTTGGTTTTATCAGATCTGTAGCGTAGATAAAGTCATAATTCTTATTGGGATATTTAACCAGCTAGGATGTAGAATGGTCCCTCATATTTTCATCATATTCTTCCTTCTTTAATAAATATTTCATTATAGTGTATTAGGTTGTGTTGTGGTCTTGTGTTTTGTAGACTGGGTATAAATTCTTAAATCCCCTCAAACCCTACATTTTGTATGATTTTTCTCTTGTTTCTTGGCCGAACCAAGGGAATCCCAAAGAGGTATTATGAAACCAGTTTTTTTTCATTTAACCCCAACCATGGGATATCAATCCATAGTGGTTTAGGTGAGTTTCCACCATGTATCCTCCCTATTTTTCTTTAAGTTCTTCAATTGGGAAGGATTTTTGTTAGTGAATCATTTTTTTTGATGATTTTTTGTCATAGAATGATGTTTTTGTTGTTTTCTCTGAAATTAAGGGTGTTATATATCATTTTTATGCCCAGTGGTGGCCTCCCCATTATCTTAATCTAGCATAACAGATTGGAAATCTTAGTTTAAGGTAGGGGATCCTTCATTTCTCATATATTTGTATCATGTGGGAAGGGTTACGATTTTATTTATCTTTGGGAAGATAATGTATATATCATAATAAAGATAATGAATTGGTTTAACTAAAATTTAAGGTGGGTGTTTGAAATTCATGTTTTTACTACTTTTTTTATTATGTGATATTAAAATTATACAGGCTTGATGCCTTTTTGGAGATTATGGTCATTAGGGGCTTTATTTTCACTTTGGTTGATGTGTTTGTGGAACCTTATTGTGTGATTGTTTGAAATCACTTTTAATAAATGTTAGGATACTTATATTCATCTAATAAATTGGTTTCACATGGAAGTTGTGTATTGTGTGAGAATTCCATTTAAATAAAGAAGTTAAAGTGATGAAAATCTCGTTGATAGATCTGAAAAATGATATTCCAATTATGTGAAAAGTTTTGTGATGTGTGGTTGTGTTATGGGGGAGGATGTGTTGTGATGTGGTTATGGTATGTGGAAGATGTGATGGTAAGTGAGTGTAATGTGTAATTGTAATGCGTGGTGGAGATGTGTTGTGATGTGGTTATGACATTTGGTTGTTGTGATGAGGACGTGTTTTTGGATATGAAATGTTGGAAATATAGAATTTTTTGGTATGGAAAGGGATGAGGATGTTGGGTTGTTTGTTTTGAGAGGTGTTTTTTTTAGTTTCCCTATAGTTATGGAATAAGTTTTTAATAATGAAATTGAAATTGAATGGGTTGAATGGTTAATGAATGAATTAATTAAACTGGGTTATGTGGTTTAAATGGTTAATACTTATATATGAATTAATGGGATGGTTAAACAGAATTGCTTAGTAATGGGAAATTCTGTAAAATAGATTAATTTGAAAAGGAATATGGAATGTGTCTTGTTGTTTTTGGTTGGATTGTATCGTTTTATACATTTAGAGGTGGTAGTGAGAGTAGCGGATTTTGTGAATTGGTAGGTGTTATATCAACTAGGTTAAATACCCTGAGAGTGGGTGAATTAGGGTATGATATATTAAAAATAATCTCCCTTCAGATATTATTTCTTCATTAACCAAGATACTCTTATATCCCTTTCATATAACAATGTATGTGCAGAAATTAAATCATACATGAGACACAATAATTTTACTTGGTTCTCCAACATTGGCTAAATCCAAGGATCATACAAAGGAAATGTGCTTATATACTAAATCTAATAAATCACAATGTTTTTTACAATGTTTGGACAAAACTTACATCCCCTCTTGTTTTACAACAGATCAAAATTTAAAATCTCACTACTCTCTCAACTGAAGTATTCTCATTAATATTTCTCAAGATTCTTCCATTGATAATTTGAATCAATATAGTTTAAACCTCGTTTGGTGCATCATTAAGTTCCACATTCATCCACTTTATTAATACCACTTTACCAAAAAAAAATTGGGCAACCCCTTTGGATTCTTGAAGTTCCAGAGGATTGAATAACAACTAAAAATGGGGGATGAGTCAATTGTTTTACTTTTTATAAGTTTCAATACATTTCAAAACATAACCACTAAAACATGTTAATATTTATTTCCTTATAATATTTTTTAAAAACCCTTGCATGAAAAATTATTAAATCAAGTAAAGAACACAATATTTATAAGGTTTGGCCTCGGTGTGAGAACCTACATCCTTTCCATAGCTACTTATGTGGGTCTATGGAAATTAACTATTATTAATAAGTGAATAAAACTTGTGACTACACATGTTAGACATCATATATCTCCTGATAGGAAATATTATAATGACTCCCATCAATTTACTATATTTCCTTATTAAATAATTGAGGAAAATAAAAAAATAAAGACTTTTTTGAAACTGTTCTATAATTTCTCAGTCTGAACCCTTAGTCCGATTTAGCTGGATCTGATTTTCTCAATATGATTCTCCCTTACTCAAACTTCACTTCTCAAACTATGATCAGAAACTCGATATGATATACTCAATATGATGAACTCAATCCCAATCTACAAAACCTCAAACTCTGCTCAAATACATAATATGATCTTCTTCAGTATGATTGACTCAATATGATATTCTCAATGAAATATTTCTCAATCTAGTAAACAAATATTAAACTATTTGATCTTCCTCATAAGATCTTCATCTGGAAATTAATTTCACATGATTTATTCAGTGCTCTACCTTTTCCACTTGCTTGAAAATTCACAAATGAATGAATGATCAGAGAAAGTATTTATTGGCAACTCAGAAAACAAAATTGGAAAACTTGAAAACATTCCCCACTTCCTTAAAATTTAAATACTCTAAAAATATATCATATTTAAACTTCAAATTTGACTTCTTCAATCCTCCTAGGATTTCTCAGATATTTAAACAAAATTGAATTTCAAGTTTTACCTCTTAAAATCTTCATAAAACTTCTAGAATCTTTTTTTGAGTCTTCTTTATAATCATATCACTAAGAATTGGTTTCCTTATCAGATCATTATGAATCAGTCTCCTTCTCATCTCATTAGAAATTGTATTTCCTTCTTATCTCATTACGAATTTTATTTCTTTCACATCTCATTATGAGTTCTGTTTCTTTCTCCACTCATTACAATTTTTGTTTCTTTCTCATCTAATTACAATTTCTATTTCTTTCATAGCTAATAAAAATTTCTATTTATTTCTCTGCTTGTTACGATTTTTATTTCTTTCTCATTTCATTCTGATGGAATCCTAGTAATGATGTAATTCTCATTACGATGGAACTCTCATTACGATGGAATTCCAATTATGAAGGAATTACCATTACCTTGGAATTACCATTACCATGAAATCTATATATGTAAACTCTAAAATTATTCAAACCACTCCACCATTTCTTCAAAATCTTTTATCATGAGAGTTTCGTGATTTTTTATAACTTTATGATTAGAAAAGAATCATTTGATTTAGTTTAGAAAGTATGAATACTTTCAAATTTCTAACTTCAAAATCTTATTTCAAAAAAACTCTTCAGTAACAATACGACTTCTTCACTCAGCAACGTATTTATTTCTCTGATTACAACAAAGGAAAACATCTAGAAAAAAAAAATTCTACCTTTGATTATTTTGGATCTAATGATCTGAATTCAATGTAGATGAATCAGAGTCTTTCAGCAACTTTTTACTTTCCTACAAAATCTCATTATGATGGATTGGTTCTTATTCCAGAATTATAAAAACAATCTTTTACAAAGAGTTTAATTGTTGAAAAATAAAAAAAAAATTGTTAAAACAATTAATCAAAAAGGTTCCTCAATCTCCCCATTTGGATTTTTTAGAAAACCATTGTTAACAAATTTTTCAACTCTCAGAATTTTTTTTATAACTCAACTTTTGTAAACAACTCCGATTTTGACTTTTATCAAAACATAGCCTTTCTCAAAAGAGAGTTCCCTGACACCACACTACAAGACAAATTAATATTTTAGAAGGAATTACATCCCTCAGTGGAAACAAAAATAATTGCATTCATGTAAAGATAAACTCCCCCTCACTTTTCTTTTTCTCAAACTTTTCCCTCACATTTATTTTTCTCTCACTTTTCTTTTTCCATCCCCCATTTTATGATAACCACATATTTAGATTCATAAAATAAAGATAAATAAAAAATTATTATAAACTATAAAGTTGTTACTTTATCTCCCCCCTTTTTCAAGATAAACTAAAGCATGGTGGGGGTTCATTCTTATGAGGTTTAAGAAGTCATGGGAGGAGGCTGAACATGAAGTTTAAGCCTCAATTCCACAAACCTTTTTTTCTGCATTTCTTTTGTAAAGATATCATCAATCTTATACCCTGTTGAAATGTATTCCAAAAAAAACATCTCTAGTTTCAACTTTCTCTTTTATAAATTGAAACTTTATATCAATGTGTTTTGATCTTGAATGTTGGGAAAGAGTTTTAGAAATATCAATTTCACTTTGATTTTCACAAAGTATATTCAATAGTTTAGATACGTTTTCTTTAAAAATATCCAGTTGAACTTTCATCCATAACATTTTAGTACAAGACTGAGTAGTTAAAACATATTCAGATTCAGTTGTGTGCAAAGATATTATGCTTTGTTTCTTACTATACCAACTTACACAACATTCACCTAAGAAAAATGTTCCTCCTATGGTTGATTTCCTATCATTACAATCTCAATCCCAATCAGCATAAGTATAACTATGAAACATCATCTCATAATTTATTTTATATAACAAACCATGTGAAGTTGTTCCTTTGACATATCTCATAATTCTTTTTTCTGCAAACATATGTGATTCTTTCAAATAACTTTTATACATGGCACACAAAGTTACAACATACACAATATAAATCCTTGAGGTTGTAAGGTAAAGAAGACTTCCTATTATATTTCAAACATCTTTCTGATTCAAACTTATTCTGAATTCATCTTTACTTAACTTTGTGATCTCTAAAATTAGAGTAGAAACTTCTTTATATTTTTTCATCCCAAACTTAATTAATAATCCCTGCAAACTTTTATTGAGATATGAAAATTTACTTTTATTTTTATTGAACTTGTAATCCAAGGAAGATAGTTAATTCTCCCAACATTGAAATTTCAAAATTCTTCTTTATTTCTTTATTAAACGCTTTACAAAACTATTCTTCATCCCCATAAAAAATTATGTCATCCAAATAAACAATTACTATTAGAGTTATAGAGTAAACATCATTCACATAAAAATTTCAATCAACTATTCCTTTATAAAATTTGAACGTTCTTAAAAAATCAATTTTAAAATACTATGCATGAGGACCCTGTTTCGTCTAATAAAATATTTATCCAATTTACAAACTTTTTTTATCCTCATCAAGTATAAACCCAAAAGGTTCTTTAATGTAAACTTATTCCTCCATATCATCATTTAATAAAGATGACTTTACATCCATCTGATATGCTTTGTAATTCTGATGAGCAGCCACTAGAAGAAACATTCAAATAGTTTCTAACCTTGTGATGGGGGGAAAATTTTCATCACAATCCACACGTTCCACCTGTTCATATACTTTAATAATAAGTCTTTATTTTTTTCTTAAAAGTTCTCCATGCTCATTAAATTTTTTTCTATAAAAACACTTTGTTCCAATAATATTTTTATTTGTTGTCCATGGAACAAGTTCCCATGTTTCATTCTTCTCGATATGATCCAACTCTTCATTTATAGCATCCACCCTTTATTTATGTTGAATATCTTATGAAATTGATTTTAGTTCAAATTTTGATATAAGTGAAGTCTTATTTTCTAATATCAACTTTCTTCTTGTCTTAACTGGATCCTTCTAATTTCCAATAATGTTTTCAGATTCAATATGTTTTTGTATGGTAGGAAATTTCCATGTTTCTTTTCCTGCTGAACATTCCTTATCACATGATCTCCTAAATCTTGGTAAGGATGTTTTGACTTGCTTCCATTATCATTAGAAATCTCCAGCTTATCCTCCTCATCATTCTCAACAACTTTTATTAAATAATTTTTATATTCAATTACTTTAACATCATATGAGTCCAAAAAAATTTGTAAACATTTGTTACAAAATTTTCAACTTCTTCCAATTAGTAAATAACCCATAAAAGTTCCTTCTTTATATATCTCAACAAAAGTTCCCAGATCCAGATTTTTGATTTTGAGAAAACAAGGAATTATAAAAACATTGAAGTATTTAAATGAAGGTTTTTTGTAATTCCACATTTCATAAGGAGTCGTGTTGGTTTCTGGTCTCAACAAACCATGTATTTTGAACATGTATAGTTGTACAAACAACTTCTCTCTAATATAATTTTGAAATTTTGTATTCTGCTAACATACTTATTTTCATTTTCACCAAACTTCTATTCTTTCTTTCTACTACTCTATTTTTTTCGGGAGTATTGGGAGCACTATATTGATGTTTGATACCATGATTTCTCAGATAAGTTTCAAATGTATTGATTGTAAATTATGTACCATTATCTATTATCAACCTTTTCACTGAAACCCCCATTTACTTCTCAACATATTTTCTAAAGAATTTGAACATTTCAATAGCCTATGACTTGTACTTCATAAACATTATGATTGTCATCCGATTGAAATCATTAATAAAAGTGATAAATTACAAATATTCTTTTTTTATTGATGTCTCATCAACCCACATAAATTGAAATGAATAATTTCGAGTGGTCTGGTAAACTGAATCTCAACTCTCATATGACTTTTATTAGTCATATTTCCTTCCTGAAAAGTAATACAATCATTTTATTCTCTTATTTTCAATTTTGTAAAGTTTTGAAAGGAATCAACTTTTGAAAAAAAATAATACTTTTCTATCCAAGGTTCCTAATTCTTTCATGCCACAATTTGATTTCATCTTCAACACTCATGTAACGGGTGTTGTTGAATTCTACAATTTGAAATAGATTCCAAATGGTTCTTTCTCCTTTTGTAATAACTTTTCCATCTTTCACCATTTTTATGATACAAAACTATTTTATAAAAAAACTTATTTTACATCATCACAAAGTTGACTTACACTAATTAAGCTATGTTTTAGCCCATCAAAAAATAAAACATTCTTAGATTTCAACTTTTCCACTTCAATCTCAGTCGTTCTGATTCTTCTAATTTTTAAGGAACTATCATTACCAAAAGTAACTAATATTACATCATAACTTTCAACATGTTTAAATATTTTTATATCGCCTATCACATGTAAAGAACTACCACTATCAAGTATCCTTGGTTTGGTCCTTTTACTTAATTTAAAATCTATATCAACAACAAAATCTTTGTCCTCAACTTTCTTATTTTTAGTTCTTTTTCCTTTATACAATAAGAAACTTGTTCCAGGAGGAGTTTCATACATATTTCGGTATGATGACCAGACTAATCACATCTTTCAAAAACTTTTTCAAAATATTCAAATTTATTTTTTTTGGAAAGTTTCTAACATCTTGAGAATTCACCTTTTCAACTTTCTGTAAGTTTGGAAAGTTTCACATTCCACTTTCACTATTTCTTCTAATTTTTTCAAACCTTCTTCCGAGTAAAGATAAATTATGCCAAAATTTATAATCTCTATCCTCATAGATTCCACAATACCAATAATAGAAATCAAATATTTATTTTTTATTCAAGAAAGATCTTTCTCTATAGAAACTTTGTTGAGGTTGATAACTTGTTTCAACTCTAACATACTCGGGACATGGACCATATTTTATTTTGTGTGAGTTCTAAAATTTTGTAGATTTGATAGGTTTCTCACATAATTTATCTTCCCAATATTTCCCAATACATTTTCCTAAACCTAATATGTTAAAATAATCAGATGAAACATTAATTTTGGTGAGTGAATATTTCACCCGATTATCATATTCAGTCTTCTCAGCAACTTTTAAAGTTTTTTATTTTAATTTAAAACCTTTGTTTAAATTTTCATTCATATTCCTCAACGTATTTTTTGACTTAATACGTTTTGATTAAAAAAAATTAACTTAATCTTACTTAGATTTCATCTTCTTACTAATATCTTCAACAATATTTCCATACTCAGTAATTCTGTGTTTTTAACTTAATATATCCTTGATGTATTCTTCCTCCTGCTTGATGACATCTTTTATTCCATGAGAAAAATCTTCAAAATATTTATTTATTACTTTAAATTATATATTGAGGGTTTTTTTTCAAGTCATGAAACAATTTTTGTTTTGAGATAATACTCTCTGTAAGATTCTTCACCACCTTCTTCACTATATGAGGAATATTTTGTTTTCTCAACATTTATAATAAAGGTTCTGAATTTTTCTGAACTTTCAACTTCATAAGAATTGTTGTCAGTTGATTCAAATTTAAATTTCTTACTCAACATACTTATTTTTTTAGTAAACGTATTCTTGTATTTGTTGGATGACTTTTATTCTTTATCATTTTTGTTCCACTTCTTCCATCAAGGTTTTTCATCTGAATCATCTCAATATTCGCTAAATTTCTTCTTGGGACAATTCATAGAAAAGTGTCTGATTCCAAAACACTCAAAACTTTTGAGAGTAAGTTTACCTCCATATTTTTCTATTCCACTCTGATATTTTTTAGAGATAAGATCCATAATCTTATCATTCAACTCATCATATTCCTTATCATCAGACTCAAAAGGATCAGCTTCTGTAACATCTTAGATTTTCATCCTTCACATAGCTTAAAAATCCATTTCATCTTTAATCATGTTTTTAAACAATAGTTCTTTAATCATTTCATAGGAAAAAATATAGTTATTAAAATTATTAAGATTTAAATCATCCTTATCTTCTAAAGAGGAAATTTTATAATCAAACATATTTGGGAAGTTTCTCATAAGTTTCTTCACAATTGTAGAATATTCTAGGACATCTCTAAATCTTTTAATGTTGAAAAAATATCATTTACTCTAGTGAAGTATTCATCAATAGTTTCTTCATCTCTCATTATGATGTATTTATACTTACTATGCTATATTTTTAGCTTTGCTTTCTTCACTTTAGTATTCACTTAAAAAATAATTTCCAGCTTATCCCACATAATTTCTAAAGTATTAAGACCCATAAGCTTCTGATAAACATTCTCTCATAAAGACATAAGGATTTAATTTTTAGCCTTTCCATCAACTTTTATATTTTTATTATCAGAAAACTTTATAAGAGAATATTTCTCAACAGATGGAATATTAATAGTAGTAGAACTAATAACTTTTAGGCCAAGAGATAGGATATAAGGAATCATCCTATTTTTTCATCTATAGTAATTTTTTTCATCAAATGTAGGAATCACGCTGCTATTGATAGAATTGATATTATCCATGATAAGTAATCAACAAGGGAACCAGGATATGATAGTAATTTATGTTCTAAAACATCAAATAAAAACTGAGAATGGGTGGTTGAATCAGTTGTTTTACTTTTTATAATTTTCAATACTTTTCAAAATGTAACCCCTCCGGCCTGTTAAGATTTATTTCCTTATCGTATTTCATAAGACATTATGCATGGAAAAATAGGAAATAAAGTAAAGAACGCAAGATTTATAAGTTTTTTCCTTAGTATGAGAACCTACATCCTTTTCATAGCCACTCCCATGGGTCTATTGAAATTCATTATTAAGAATAAGTGAATAAAACTTGTTCCAACTCTCATTAAACACCTTTTATCTCTCGATAAAATTACACTAAGTCCCTTAATTTTACAATGTTTTCTTATAAAAAATTGATATAAATAAAATAATAAATACTTTTTTGAAACTGATCCACAATTTCATAGTCTGAATCCTTGGTCTGATTTGGCTGGATCCAGTTTTTTCAATATAATGAAGTTAATACGATTCTCCCTTACTCAAACTCCACTTCTCAAACTCTACTCAGAAACTCAATATAATGGACTCAATATGATGAACCCATCCTCAATCTATAAAAAATAAAACTCTACTCAAATGATCAATATGATATTCTTCAATCTAATTGACTCAATATGATTGTCTCAATATGATCTTCAAAATAAGATATTTCTCAATATAGTAAACAAAAATTCATTTGTCTAATCCTCTTCATGAGATATTTGGCTGGAAATGAATTCCCTTGATTTCTTCAGTTCTCCACCTTTTCCTCTTGTAGGAAATTTACAAATGAATGAATAATCTGAGAAAGTATTTATAGGCGGGTCAGAAAAAAAAGTGAGAAACTTGAAAACTTTCCTCACTTCCTCAAATTTCAAAAACTCTAAAAATATCTCACTTTTAAACTTTAATGTTGACTTATTCAATCCTCCTTGGATTTCTTGAATATTTATGAAAATTTTAATTTCAATTTTGACCACTTCAACTCTTCATAAAACTTGTGGAATCTTATTTCCGAGTGTTCTTTGTAATTATATCATTAAGAATATATTTACTTCTCATCTCATTATTAATCGGTTTCCTTCTCAACTCATTGAAAATTATGTTTCCTTATCAAATCATTATTAATTTCATTTCTTTCTTACCTAATTATGATTTATTTTTCTTTATTATCTCTTTACGATTTCTATTTCTTTCTCTTCTCATTACGATTTATGTTTCTTTCTCAAATCAATTTGATTTAAATTTATTTCTCATCTCATTACAATTTCAGTTTCTTTCTCATATCATTCTAATGGAATCCTCATAACGATTGAATTCTCATTACGATGGAATTCCAATTATGATGGAATTCTCATTACCATGGAATTCTCATTATGATGGAATTCTTATCGCATTAGAATTCCCATTACAATGGAATCTCCATACTGAATGTAATAACCCAAAATTTTATTAATGAAAATTCCCCTTGATCAAATTAAATGTCTTATTATGTAGAATAGTTATATAAAATATATACACTTCCTTGGTTTTATGTTTTTGGATTTCAAAATACAGTTAAGAATTTTTACTTTTGTTAATATATTTATTGAATAGTGATCACATTATTTTTATAAAGATAGGTCTTTGACAAATCCAATTTACTCAGAAAAAGGAAGAGATGGCCTCATCTAGGAGAATTTCTCCACACGAAGCCCATTTTTCAGAGCTCGGAAAGAAGGTAGCATTGATGGGATTCACTCTAGACCAAGTCCAAGCCGATCTTCAACATGTTAAGCTTGAATGGAATCACATACAAGAGAAGTGGAAGTTAATAGAGATTACTACCCGAGAAATGTTATCTGAGCTGCCCTAATAGTTTGTCACCATCGCAAAACTTACCCTTAGGTCTTATGTGGGTGTTATAAAGGGGTATGTAACAAGACCCTATCACTATTATTATGTAAATTATTTTTTTATATAATAAATAATATACATTCATTTTATTATTATTACTTTGTAAATGGTTTTGAAATCACAAATAGTATTTTTAGTTAATATTCAATTAAGATATCTATTTTGATGAATTAATGGATTTTTGAATTAAATAATATTTTAATAAAATATTATTACTAAATTAAGTTTTATTAAATATAAATGATTGTATAATTTTTATGAATACAATTGTAATTTTTATTAAGGTTTGAAAGCTGTTTTTGTCAAAACCCATTAATTTTTTATAAATGTCAATTCTTATTTTAAAAGTAAAAATTCACATATTTATAAAATTATTTAGATAAAATGAATATTATTTTTTGATTTAAGACATCAAAATTATCTTATAGTGAATTTTTCATAATTTTCTGAGACAGTCAAAGTTTTGGGTAAAATATTAAATACCGTTTAAATATATAGTGTGTTTTATGACATCATAATGACCCAATAGTGATGTAATAAAATACTATAAAAAGGTTTTTCGGCCAATATATGTTTTAATATTAAAATAATGTGATTTTAGATTTTTTTTATTAATTTTATGGTCCCTTAGTGGACCCTCCAAGCCTTATAAAACACTTTAACTTTTTAAAATGATTTCCTTGAGAGTGTGACTAATCTCCACATAAGAAAGCCTAATATTTTAATAAGTTAGGCCATTTGAATTATAAAATAATGTTTTCCAATCTCTTTTGAAAAAAACCATGGGCAAAAACCATGGGTTGGTTTGTGGTTTTGATTAGTTTAATGTGTAGTGTCTAAAACCTAAATAATAAATAATTTCCTCTCATTTCCTATATAAACCCACCAAAGCTCCCACTTATCTTCACTCAAAACCCTTGGAGAACGTACCTAGATTTCCCTGATCTATCTCTAAAATCCTCCCAAGGTGGCCCAATCTCCCAAGAATCCTCTTTCAAGCCTCTCCCAAGCCTTTGGGATCACACTTCCAAGTAAGGTATTTCTTCCATTCTCATTTTTGTCCATATTTCATTATGTTGTTATACCCTTTTATTTTCAATTAAAAATGTTGGAGTATTATTTAAAACCTCCCCCATATTTCCCTCCTTATTTTTAAATGATTATATATCTCTTTATCTCTCATTAATTCCTCTCATGTACACTCATTACCATGCTAAAATTCTGTAAGGAATTTATCTCTTCTCATTTACATTCAAGAAATTATTTTATATTATGCATATAAATTCCATTACATGTGTTGGGATATTATTTTACTATAATCCCTTATTGTCAGTTTTATGTATAAATGATGAGAGAATCCTTTCTCTCTCGTCAACCCATTTTATGATTTCTATTTGACGTCGTTATGCTGTCGAAGTTACACCAAAATTTCCCTTTCTAAAATCATCGTGTAAGTGAATACCATACCCATTTCTCTATCAAGGGTATTCACCTTTATGCACATGTACATGTTGATTGTGGACTTACATTTATGTATTCCACATCTCTTTTTCATGGAATAAATTATGATTTTAAATGAATCCATGTTTTATGATTCATGTGGCACACTTATGCATGAAATGAAATGATTAAGAAGGGTGCACCTTGATAACGCACCAATACATTGGGTAAGGATTAGTATCATGATACGTCATGTGAAATGAGGGTCTTATCATGCTAATTCAAGTTCAATGAGGGTTAATTCATTCTAATTCAAGTAAAATAATGGTTTACTCATGCTCTATGTGCAATGATCCTTGGATCATGCTAATATCATGTTAAATATTATTTCCACATTTACATGTTATGATAAGCATGCTATATCATGCCTTTATGTTCATGTTTATCATGTTCTCCATTGATATTATTATCTCCTAACATGTAATATATTCTTCAATTCAGGATTTTTTTACTCTCTTACTGGAATTTATAGCATGCCCTTTTCTTATGCATGTCCACAGGTTATCCCATGAAATGCTAAGTACGAAGGAATGTGTGTGGTCATATAAAATAATTTTTCAATAAATATGTGTATTTCGTGTTTTAAGTTGTTATGTAATGTTCCTAATCCCCAAAGACACTAGACCACTAGATATTTTATGTTGTATCAAGTTAATATTTTATGTAATAAATTATGTTTATGTGTGAAATAAAGAGAAGAGTTGTTATACAGAAACTATGAAATTATTCAAACCTCTCAACCATTTATTCAATATCTTTTATCATGATAATTTTCATGATTTTTGAGAACTTTATGATTAGAAAATCATTTTCTAGTTTAGTTTTTAAAGTATGAAAACTTTCTAACTCCTGACTTCATAATATTCTTTTTAAAAAAACTCTTTAGAAACAATACGACTTCTTCACTCAGAAACTTATTTCTTTCTCTAATTATAAAAAAGGAAAAATTCTAGTAAAAAAATTTCTACCTACAATTATTTTGAATCTAATTATTTTAATTCAATGCATATGGATGTGATTCTTTTAGAAACGTTCAACTTTCTTAAAAAATCTCATTACGATGGACTCGTTCCAGTTCTTGAATAACAAAAACATTATTTTAAAAAGAGGTTAGTTGTCAAAAAATAAAAAACTTTGTTAAAAATTTTTATCACAAATTTTCTTCAATTCTCATAAGATTCATTTTTTGGAAACCCCTTTCTCAACATTCATGAAACTACCCAATCATTCATGAATCATTTCAAAACATCATGAGAATTTTCCTTTCATGAAACTCACAACCTTTCATGAACCTTTATAAGATTTCATGAAACTCATAATAATTTATAAAGAATTATCTTTCATTAAACTTCTATCCTTTATAAAACTGATATTCGTGTGAATCCTTCATGAAAGTAAATATTTCATGAAACTCATTTTCAAATTTAGAGCCTTTGTATTTTTGTTAATCCTTCCTTTCTTTATAGATATTACCTCCCCTTCACAAAAACTTTCAATCTCACCACCACCTTTTCACAAAAATATTTGTTCTTGTTCATGAAACACCCTTTCATTTTGAAACTTCATGGAATCTTTCATTCATGAAACTTCTCATAATCCTGTAATTTACCATCTTTCCTTTATACATCTTCCATCTTTCACAAAACACTCTTTCATGAATATCCAAACCTTCGCAACACAAAAATTTTGAGAAACATATATATTTCATGAATTCCTTTCCTTTTCTATATTTTTATGAGTTATCCCTAAAAATCCAACTTTCATGAAACTTTTCTCTTCCTCCAAATTTTGGACCCCAAAAAATTAGGAAAACTTTGGCTAATGATGCCACCTTGTCCATGAAATTTTTTATACCACTTCTGAAGCTTCCATATCTATGTATTGAATATTTCTACACATAAGTAGTAAAAAATAAGGTGGTAACTACAAAACCAACCTTGTCCTCCTTCTTTTTCAACAAACAAAAGTAACCAAAGAAATACTGCAAATTTAACTTGAGGGGTTTTTTCCAACAGTTAGTATACTTGTAGTGAACCCATAGGTTAGGATTATTTATGGATAGTATATGTATATTGTTTGTTTATTATGATTTCTATAAACATCCTACTCATGTTGAGAACTATAGAGACTCATTTTTTTTCATGTAAGACTTCGGAATATTATTAGGAACATTTCAGAACCAAGTACTGCGACGGCATGCGATTCTGAGGCACAATGAGTCCAAAATTAATTTTATAAAAATATTAAATATATTTTATATTATTTGTGTGTAGATTTCTAGAAAAATTGGAATATCTCTAAAATTTATTCTCTAATAAAAATATGAGGCCATGGTTGAATATGTAATATGGGATTTATCCTAGGTGCAGCCTAGGGTTGGTTAGTGCGGGACATTCATTAGCGGGTTCATTGGATAGATTAATTTATTTATTTAATTTATTTAATAACCCTAACCCAAATAACTCACAAATGGGTACTTTTATGTAAAATATAATACCACCATTGAGTTTGAAATGTGGAGTTTACCATAAGTGCGACCTAAAGTTGGTTCGTGTGGGACTACCAGTAAAGTTAGTTATTGGTGGGTTCATTTAATTAAAATAAATTATTTATTTATTTATTTTGTATTAAATGACCCAAACTATTTTCCTCTATAATTAAGCATCTATGGAAAATCTCCGAGGTTAGTTTAATAACCTTAGGATCATTGATAGGAGCTTTGACCCCTTCTTCTTTGGAGGATTAAGACCAGGCAACGACCTGTGATCGAATCGTAGTGAATCAATATGTAGTAGATGCATAGGATCACCTTCATAGCTAACATTTTCATTATTTACCAATGATTGATCCATACTCTAGATATAACTCATCAATTTTTTTTCCAAACCTTTTGATAAAAATATTTATTATGATCAAATTTGTTTCCAAGATCTTCATTTCAATGAACCTTATCCTAAAGCCATGTATCGAAATAAATTATTTTTTCAATATATTTAGTGCATATTCCATATTACTCACTCTAGTTTCCTTATTATGAAATCATTGTCCAATAAAATTGGGACAAAAAAATTTACCACCTTTTTTATTGGTGTTTTTCTCCACCATTCATTATGTTATTCATTATTGGATCATGGGGTCACGATTCAACAATTATGGGGTTGGTTTGAGTGTGATTGAACCCCCATATTTTTTTTTTGTAGCATGAACGACACATGGATAAATGTTTTGGGGATGGATTGATAAACGATTGGGATGGTGTTTTCTGAATGGGTCTTATCAGTACTATGGGTGCAGGTTTGTGATCAGAGGAAGTTCGGGATCAGATCGGTGATCCCTATTTTCTTGGATGACATGTGTCATTAATTTTTAGTGAAATTGGAATGGTTTTGAAATGAGTCTTTTCATAGAGTCTCATGATGGAGGCTTATCGTAAGAGGACGTGATAGTGACCTAACATAGATCTCTGATGAGGTTGTTGTATGTGGTCAACGCGATGGGTGTTAATAATAATAATAATAATAATAATAATAATAATAATAAGTGTATTGAATATTATTATTTAATAATATTTATTTTGGTGTGAGAAGTTGAATGTGTAAATTAAATTAATTTAATTTGGGTAATTAAATTAATAAAAGATAAGAGAGATAAATCTCATGGGTGTGAGTAGCATTGTACATGCACTAAGAAGGGGAGAATTAGTGTGGATTTCCTCCAATTTTTTTAATGTTTTACAATAATAATAATAAAGGTGGAATAAGGTAGGGGTGAAAGAGGAAGTGAGGTGTGTTGTATATTTAAGGGTGGGTAGTGTGTCGCCTTCTATTGTTATTTGGATAATAATAATGATATAAAATCTTATTTTTATTATTTTTTGTCATGGATTCTTGTTTTCGATATAAATCTTTCGTATGATAATGGATTGATGATCTTTATGCGGTAGCATAACCCCAAAATTGGGATGTTCATTTTAATATTGATGTTGGATACCACTTTTTGACTCTTTCCATGGGTCAACGAAATGCCCAATAATAATAAAATTATTATTGTTATTGAATATTTTATATGACGTATCATCTTTATATGGTGTCATAATGATGCCCCATCAGTGGAATCAAAACCTAGAAATTTAGGCAGATGATTAGATACCAATATCTGATATTTAATTTGGACTTGTGGCTTGGGCCCACAAAACATCATTGGAGCATAATTCGGTGAAATGTAACTTTTTAACTGGGTGTCTGATTTGGTAAAGTTAATATCCTATCATGAATTTTTTTTCATGAGGATCACAATGTTATGATCTATTTGTCCATCTGGGGACATTTGTAGAGGAATATTGGTTGAATTAATTTTTTTCCCTTCAGACTGATGATGAGCCACATGTGTTTGTCTGGATTTTGGCTAAGACATGTCGTATAGTACCCTTACACATAATATTGTATTACATGGTCAATAAGCCATGTGTTTTCAAGTACATGGAAAAGAAGAAGTGTAGGGCCATACATCGTGAGGACCCCTTACACTTTATATACTTATTGAGAATCTTCTACCTCTCGTATCTCTTTTGTTTGGACTTGGATTTTGGCCTGCAAGTAGCCTAACCTGAGTGTGTTTTCATGTAGAAAATGATGGTGTCCTCAGTTTTGGATTTTGTGATAGGATGTGGAATGTTCCAGAAACAACACTTGGTTAGGAAATGCTCGATGCTGCCAGTGATCACACAGGATCATCAGATGACTTTCAAGTGGTACCCTCCAGTAGAGTTGGGCAGTGGGTCCTTGACAACTTCTAAGTGGTACCATCCAATAGAGATGGTAAGTAGGCCCTCAAAGATTTTTAATTGGTACACTCTAGTAGATCTAGGCAGTGGGTCCTTGATGACTTTCAAGTGGTACCCTCAAGTAGAGTTTTTCAGTGGGTCCTCGACAATTTCTAGTGTGGAACCCTCCAATTGGGCTGGACATGGTTCCTTTACCTTTGGAATTGAATCCTCTTTTTAGGAATGGCATGGGTCTTTCATCGAACATTTAGAGTGTAACCCTCCTATTGTACCGGTTCACGGGTCCTCGATCTAGAGATCATGTCCCCTCGACTGTGTGGCATAATGATGAGGCATAGATCGACTTGGATAGTTACTTCTGGGTAGATGTGTGGGATGATGGGAATCATGTTGGAATTTTTGGCTAATCTTCTTCTTAGGATAAGATGTGGGATGGATATCCCCTTACTCTCTCATTTAGGCTTATTTTGACTGAGCATATATATATATATATATATACCTTTTTATCCATACATTTGGATTTGGTTACTCTCTTTCCATGAGATGTGAAGATACACATGGTATGTTGCATGCTTTCCATGTTTAGATTCTCATGGTTGGATGAGTGTAATATCATACTATGGGTAAAAAATACTCGATGTGTAGTTTATCTTCTCACCAGGTTGAGCCCCCTATGGTTGGATGTGGTTAATCTCTCTTGGTTTGGGGTGAGTTGTTCTCTTTCAATATATCTTTCATCCTGTATACTATTCTACTGTCTTTTTACTTCATGTTTTATCTTTTGCTGGTCCCCCTTCTCCTTTTGAGGCATCCTATTATGTATTTATATACTCACCTCTATATGGGATTTTCCCGCATTTATCATGTCTTATGTAGTCAACGGATAGGTCAGCGGTGACTTTAGATTAGCTTAGGGATACTGGGTGTTGCGGACCGTGTACGATGGTCGTAGCTTAGGATCAGAATTTGGGCTCTCTCAGTAGTTTTATTTTCTTGTTTTGTCAATTTGAGACATATTTTTGGGTGGGCATGTATTTTTTCCCTTTACTTTTCTATTTACACTATCGTACTCTTGTACACCCTAGACGTTTTGTATGTTTGGTTTACTTTATATCTATTACTTCTTTTTCTTTGAACTTGTGTATTAAGATGGTTGGTTATGTGCATATAGGTACTGACACAAAGGCCTCCCATTTAGGATATATCTTTTTTCACTTGTCACCACCCCTTGGCCTATGGAGTCAGGCTTGGGGTGGTTGCGGCTTGAGCCCTAGCTTGAGATGATATTTGGAGTAGTCCTCTTATGAGTATTTTGTTGAGATTAGGTAAATAGTTCTAGAGTGTCTCAAGTGTGACTCTTAGGCCAGAGAATCCAGTGATCGTATGGGTGGTCGACGTATCCATTCATCAAGACCTTGACTACTTGCTTGTTGACTCAACATATTGAGAAATTGGTTGTAGGGACCAGTGGTGCATTCATCATATAGGATTGATTCTTTGACTTTATTTATTAATTTAGCTCCTCGTTTATATATATATATATATATATATATTTGTGTGTGTGTGTGTGTGCTCATTTGACTATGGAACATCCTAATCACTTTGAGATGACTCTGTGAAGGTAGTTAGCCAAGTTATTGACTTTGGGATCATGGTGATGATATGATGAACAATAAGGCCTCAGTTTAGGTTCCATCTAGTGAGATCTTTACTCTATTAGAGTATGTATTAGCATCCCCACCTATCAAGTAGTAGTTGATACCCACATATTATGTTGAGGATGCGCACAAGCATAGCGCACCCCATGAGTTCCAACTTCAGAAGATATTGTGGTTCTGTGATGAACCATATCCTCATACATTGGAGGATTGGTTGGAGTTTATGATCTGAGTTTTCTAAATTTTATGAATCCTGACTGGTATAATGGTTTCACTCAAAGCCAGTTCTCTTTATAGAGAAGTAGTTGGTTCTAGGTGTACCAGCAGATGATTCACCCATGCTGAGTGTGTATTTTGGGTTCTATAAAAATAGATCACCCAGGTTTTGTGTTAATATTGACTCACATATCAAGTGATTGAGGTCAGGTATGATCATGTGGTTTGGATATCCCTCTTGGATGGGACCCCTTTCAATGTAAATCCTCATAATGAGATTTATCTAGGGTGATGTGGGGTGTCAGTAGATCCCTATATTGGTGATGTTTAAAGTGGATCCAAACATGAAAGAAAGAGGTACACTTCCCCCATTGAGACTCATTCTTGTGACATGATCTAAAACTATGTGGATGAGTCAGTGCCATACCAAATCAGATAGTATCAAGGTTTGGTTCATGAGTTCATTTTTCTTTTCTATTTGAGGTATTTCTAGTGTGATAAGGTGTCAGATCATGCCTTGATGAAAGTGAATAGGTGGTAAAGGGAATGGATAGATTCTAATGGTAGGTTCTTGTGGATCGATAGCTTTGAGTGTGGATAAGGGTATGAAATGTGTCTCCACTAATCCAACTGAAATTATAGCACAGAGTCATAAACCACATTTCCCGGGAATCAACCATTATTCGAGACATAACAATATTTGTGTAGGCCTTTTTTTCTCAACCCTTGTATTGGATACTCTTGCAGAGAGGATCGAGGATCACCTATTTCTTCTAACAGTGTGAATTGACTCTGTAAGGAGAGAGAGAGAACCTCACATGAAATCATTTCATAGTGGCAGTGATACCCTGTTATTTTTTTCTCAACATGGATTGGTTGTTTACTAGATAATATGATTTTTACCAGTGATTATGGTAGTAATTCCAGGTTGTGGCATGAATTTTTCCTCCTTTAGAATGGAGTGATCCCTAGAATGCACAGGATGAGCTCATTCACAGGAGGTTACAGACAACTTATCATTTGTATAGTATTACCCTTGGAGTAGCAAATACTATGAGCTTGTAATTTCCTAAAATGGTGGAGGTTCATGAGGGTGTCCACCTTGAGGACATGTTAGGCTTTCCTCACCATCAAGAGTTTGATTTCTATATGGACTTACACCATGGATGACATGATATATGTGTTATCATATCAGATTACCTAGTGTAGCTGAGAGATATGGAGGTGCAGTTAGAGAAGTCTGTAGAGTATGGGGTTCGTAAGACCTAGTGTGTTTTTCCTGGGCCTCCCTATGTTGTTAACCTAAGGGGTAAAGGATATATTGAGGTTATATGTGGTTTGGAATCACCTAATTTGGGTGAATATTTTGGAGGATTATCAACCCCAGATAATTTATGACCTCTTCACCTAGTGGGTTTAGGTGAAGTAGATCTCAAAGTACAACCTCAGGATGGGTTATCAGTAGCTCCAGGTTTGAGAGGAGAATTTACTGACCATGGATTCTGAGATACTCTACAGTTTATTGATCTATTAGTGATAACCTTTTTCATGTTTAATGCCCTAGAATATTTCATAAGGTTTATGATCTTGATCCTTAAAAATTCTTGGATATGTTTGTGGTAGTCTTTTGTGATGGTACCCTTGTGTCCTTGGCATTCGAGTTAGAGCACACGAGACAAATGAGGATGGTTACAGACATACTCTGGAGGTACTAGTCGTACAAAATCTCTCATGGAGTTATTTCTATATTTTGAGTTCCACTTCTTAGGAGATGTATTCTTGGACATGGGAGTAACAATAGTCCCTATAGAGGTTGAGATATCATGATCTTGAGGGACACCCAGGGTGTGGTTGTGGTAGTAGATTCTTACAGCAAGTTTTTTTTTACGCTATTTTCAATTGAGGTGACGGAGTAGCTGTTGGTGGTTTCATTGGATAAATTAATTAATTTTATTTATTTATTTAATAACCCTAACCCAAATAACTCAAAAATAGAGAATCATATAGTAAATATGAGACCATTGTTTAGTTTTGAATGTGAAGTTTACCCTAATCATGACCTAAAGTTGTTTGGCACGGGATGTCCGATAAAGGAAGCTATTGGTGGGTATGTTTAATTAAAATAAATAATTTGTTTATTTATTTTGAATTAAATGATCTAAAACATTCTTATCTATAAGTAAGATTCTATGGAAAACCACTAGGGTCAGCCCCATAACCCTTGGATCATTAAGAGGATCTTCCACCCCTTTCATTGGTAGATTGAGACTGAATGGTGATAAGTGGTCAGATTGAGGTGAATCGACAAGAAACAAACACATTAGATCACCTTCATTGCTAAAATATGTGTTCTTCACCAATGATCAATCCATGATCGAGGTAAGACTCGTCAATTTTGTTTTCTTCCCCTTTTCATTAAAATATTGAGCAAGATCAAATTTTTTTCCTTGTTCTTCATTTCAATGAACCTTTCCATGAACCCATGTATTTAAATAAAATATTCTTTCAATTTATTTCTTTTTTATTCCATATTATTCACCCTAGTTTCCCCAATATGAAATCTTTGTACAACAACGATGGGCCAATGATGTTTATCACCTTTCTTATTGGTGTTTTATCCCACTGTTCATCACGTTACTCATCGTTGGACCATGGGATCATGATTCAACATTGTTGAGGCGGGTTAGAGTGTGATCGAACCCCCAAATGAATTATGGTATCATGAATGAAATGTGAATCAATGGTTTGTGGATGTATTGATAAATGAGTGAGAAAGTGATTTGTGAATGGATCTGATCGGTACTACAGGTGCAAGTTTGTGATCAGAGGTGGTTCAGGATCAGACCATTGATACATGTTTTCCTGATTGACACACGATGATGATGTGTGGTGTGAAAATATTGGTTTCGAGTGGATTTCATGCATGAATTCTCTTGGAGTATGCTACTCATCATGGACATGACGGTGACCAGACCCAGATCTCCAATGAGGTTGTCAAACATGGTCAACATGGTGAGAATTATTAATATTTTTATAATTATTATTATTATTATTATTATTATTATTATTATTATTGGTAGTGAATATTATTATTTAATAATAATAATTTTGATGTGAGGAGTTGAATGTGTCAATTTAATTAATTTAATTTTTTAAATTACATTAATGAAAGATAAGAGTGAGAAATCCCATGGGTGTGAGTAGCATTATACACATGTTAAGGAGAAGAGAATGAGTTTCGCTTTCCTATAATTTTTTTATGGTTTTAAAATAATAATAATAATAAAGGTAAAATAGTGTGGGGTGTAATAGGAAGTGATTTTCATTGTAGTGCAAGGGTGGGGTGTGCGTAGCCTTCTTTTCTTAATTTGATAATAATAATGATATAAAATAATATTGTTATTATTTTTGGTCATGTATTCTTATTTATAACATAAATCCTTTAGATGACATTGGATTGATGATCCGCCTATAGTATCATAACCCTATAATTGAGACTTTAATTTTATGTCCGATGTTAGAGACCTTTTTCAGACTCGTCCCTTGGGTCAACAAAACACCCAATAATAATAAAATTATTATTATTATGGAATCTTGTATCAAACATATCTTATTAATACGGTGTCAAAATGATGAACCACCAGTATCATCATGACCTTGAAATTGGGTCGGATGATTTGATACCAATATTGGGTATATAATTCATACTTGTGACTCAGGCCCATGAAATTTCATTAGAGCATAATGTGGTGAAATGCGACTCTTTCATAGGGTGTCTGATTTGGGAGAGTGAATAGCCTATATCAAAAAAAATTCAATGGGTATCACAACTATGTGATCTATTTGGCCATATAGGGACATTTTCAAACGCATATTAGGGGAATTACTTTTTTAACCTTTGGACTAACGACAACCCTCATGCATTCTTTGGGATTTATTCTAAGACATGTCGTATAGTACCCATTCACATCGTATAGTACTACATAGTTAGAAATTCATGTGTTGGTGAGGAAATGGACAAGAACAGGTGTGGTTCCACATGTTGTGTGAACCCCTTACATGCCATGTACTTAATGAGAATCTTCTACCTCTCATATCTCCTTTGTTTAGACATGAATTTTGGCCCGTGAGTAGCCTATCCTGAGTGTTTTTTTGTGTAGAATGTGTAAGAACCCAGTTTTTCACTCAGTTATGGATCCTTTAATTTTTATTCAAAAACATTACTTTGGACCTAATATAGATTCCTAATGAGTTATAAAATGTTTTAAGGGTGTTCAGGGATTTTTTGGAGCTTATAACACCACTTTTTGGGAAATGAGGCCAAGTCGCATGGTTTACTCATGGTTTGCACACAGTTTTCATAACCATGTGGTTTTTTTATTTTGGACAGAGGTATCTCACATGGTTTATGCATGTCCATGTGGCCTAACCATGCGAACCCCCCTTTTTCCTAGGCCAAGTTGCATGGTTTACGCATGGTTTGCACATGGTTTGCCTGACCATGCAGTTTTGATTATTTTGGACAGTAGCATCTCACATGGTTTTCGCATGGTTTGTGCACTACCATGCATCCTAATGGTGTGAACCATCCTTTTTCCCATATTTGGGTAGAACCATCTTGCATGGTTTGTGCACGGTTTGAAAAATCGTGCGTACAAACCACGTACGAGTTAAAAACTTGTGTAAAATGTCAAAAATGACTTTAATGGCCTATTAATCCCCCCCCCCTCATCTATAATCTGAGTTTATGCAGGATTGACCTAGTTCTCTCTCATTTTGGGGGTTTTTAAGATCCTAGCTTGGAATAAAGAGATCTTATTCATCTGACTTCTGATCGAGCTTCTGTTCTTCACATTGGATGTGCAACGGTAAGTACTCAAGTCCTCTTTAGACAGACTTCTTCTCTTTCTCTATTGACCTAGTTATCGCCATCTAAGTTTTTTTTTCACCTTTTCTTAGATCTACTCCAATCTGAGAAAAATCAAGGAATGATACTGGAGGAGGAGGCACGTACAACCCTAAGGTGGGTGGTCTATAACTCATCCCTAAATTTCATCAATTTTGGGATATTCGTGTGGGTCCATCGGTTTCGTTGGAAACCATTTCTTGAATTAACATGTCATGATTATACTCATTATAATTCTATGGTTATGCTCTTTCAAAATATAAGATTAGTTGTTATAGGTTACACCCACAACTCAATCCACCTCATGTCGAAGGTTATTCCATAATTGGGTTTTTAGTGTTTTGACACATTTGAGCCATCGTTCCAGTGTTCCTTTTCTTGACCTTTCTAAAGGTGAGACTCTTTATAAAAAATGGATTTTTGTTAATGATAATTGCATAATGGAATGTACCATGTATGATCACCATTGACCCACCTAAGGTAAGTTCTTACAAATATTCATTAAATGTAAAATATGAAATGTGAAATGGAAAGCATAATAAGTATATAACTTGGCCTTATCAAAAGAGATTGAATAAAGGTTACATATTCATAGAACCCTTTACGTTTTGATGGAAGGTAGTGGAGTGAACCTCAATAATTGAATAATCCTTAATGATTAACTAAAACTTAATTAAACGGTTGCAATGCTACTTGGCCTATCCACACTAATGGAAGACAAGGCTTGGACCAATGGTTTAAGATCTACTTGACCTATCCACACTAATGGAAGGCAATACTTGAACCAAATGAATTATTACATGACTTATTTATCAAATAGGAATGGATTGACACATTCTTGCCTTGGATTATGAGAGGAGAATACCTTTGGTCTTGGGAACCCCATTCTGATTCAAGGATACGGTTTTCTTAGGTTGATACCCACCTAGATTACAGTTCTTGTCTATTCCTTGGATGCCCGGTATACTATTGGTGGGTCCCTTATAATTCCAGGATACCTCGGATACACTCCTTGGATTCAGTATTGAAAAGTAGGTGCCTTGGATACACTCCTTGGACCCAGTCCTTACTTAGCCTTATTTTACCTTGGATGCACTCCTTGGACTTAGTAGGCACCTTATTGTGGAATTCCTTGGATTAAACTCCTTGGATTACACTCTTACCCTTTATCTAGAATCAAATACTACTAAGTTGGCTTTCTGTGAGTCTACATTACCTTGGTTTTTACCCTGGAACACCCTCACTAGATATCATTAAATGGTTTCCTTATTATGTCTTGGGACCTTCACAACTTATACTATCACGAGATGATGTCTGTGTTGGATATTGCCTCACTTGACCTATTAACATTAGATAGTATTTGATTAATTGATTAATTGGTTACATGTTCAAACTCCAGCCGAGGGATGAAGCAAGTGCTTAGTTATTTAGTTATTTTGTACTGCTTACTTTACTTTATATATATATACATGCATTCACACTTTTATATTCCATTACACGGGCCGAATGTTATAGACATAATTGGTGGTGGCCCACTGAGATTTATCTCACACCCTCTCCGGGATTTGTTTGGTACCCAGAGTAGATTACTTGGTTGTAGGTATTGACAAAGGGAAGCATGCAGCTTTCAATACTTGATTTTGTGCTGATATAATGGAGCTTAATAGCAGATGACCGAGTAGGATCTCAAGATTCTTGTAGTAGTATTTGTTTTATTTTACCTTGGGGAACATGTTATGCCTATTGTCTTATATCCATGATTTCTATATTTCTAGTGACATTACATTACATTATCACTATTATAGTTGATATAGTTATTTTTATTTTTTCTTATCCATTGCATTAGTTTGCTTCCACTATTTATTCACATTACTTCCACTATTTACTGTTAATTTATATCTCTTATGTTGTGCTACACTCTACTAATGAGGTCATAGTCTTCCCACGGACACACCCTAGGCCCTCGCTGCTAGTCGGCAGCCTCTGGAATATTGGAAGATGTGCTTGAGGCCATGTGGCCCACTGGGTCAAGGCACTCGTTAAGTGGCATCCGGGTCCAGGTCGTCAAAAAGTGGTATCAAAGGTGGTTTTTTTTCTTTCTTGACTATTTGTGGACAATATAATGTGGAATAGTAATGCTTGGTACTTGGTCATAATATGTTCTTGGGCATCACGAACCCATGTTTGGGGTAAAATCCAAGTTACCCATAATGCAATTTTTGTTCTATTTTTTCTATTATAGTTGATATTATTTCACCATTGGGTGACTCACATATTGTGTGGTTTTATTGATTATTACTCTTTGGGAATTTATTCATCCTTGTCCCAATGATATGAGGGAAAGTATTATTTCTACATGCATCATCATAGGATCCTAGAATTCACATTTCATGCATATTTCCATGCCATATAGGTGCATTTCACTGCTTTGCATTGCTTGATATGCATGTGATTATTGAATGATGATGTGATAGTTTCATGTACTTATATTACTTTGGATTTGATCGAGTGATTTATTATCTCAATTCATGATATGTATGGTCCCCCATGGGTTGAAATGAGTAATTTACCGAGTCAAGCTATTATTCTATAAGTAAATGTGTGTCATTTTTGGTGATAGGTGTATGGGCAACGATTCATTGGAAATGACTATCCATTATAAGGTGAATCCTGAAATATAAAATGAATTTGTTACACATCCTTATCCTGCCTTTTCATATTTATAAAATCTAAAGAATTGAACCTAAGAATTAACTTCAAAATGACATAAAACTTATACTTGAGCACTTACCGATACCTGGTCGTCTAAGTATGTAGTTTGAGTAGTATGCCTTGGGTAGTGAGTTTTCTTATGAGAATCTTTCATTAGTGATGTTATCTCATTTCTTCTAGGATTGTTCTAAGGTGTGTGATTGGCATTTGTAGACCAATGCAACCATGATGTCCTCGTGTTGTTCTCTAGGAAGGTGGTGACGACCATGCTCCATACATGGTGGGCCCTGAGCCGCTAGTCTTACTTCTAGGAGTGCCACTTGAGGCACCGCCTGCTGTACCTAATCTAGGCACTGATGCCCTAGTCTGTGATATTTTATTAAATCTGATGTAGTCCATGCAAGGTTCTCCATGGGTTGCACCTACAATGGCGGATCTAACCCGTGAGTTCCAGTAGCAGCATCCTCCTACTTTTTTAGAGGATAGAGGATCTCAGGCTGTTGAGTATTGGCTAGAGGCCATGGTGTCTATCTTTGAGAATATGGAAGTTCCTCCAGAGCAGAGAGTTAAGCTTGCTATATACATGATTCGGGATTTGGCCAATTTTCTGTGGGATTTAATTACCTAGTCCAGACAGCATCAAGTCATGTTATGGGTTGACTTCCAGACTGTCACCTATGATCATTTATTTTCACAGTCACTAAGAGTTGACAGAGCCAGATAGTTCATGCATCTCAAGCAGGGTTCTATGTTAGATATGGAATATTTAGCATGTTTCACTGATTTACAGCACTTTTCACCACTTCTAGCCAGTGATGAGATTTTGTGTACTAGACATTTTGAGGATGGGCTTCAATATGCCATCCAAACTCAGGTGAATGTCTTTTTCCTTCCTACCTTCTCTATTATAGTTGATCAGTCCCTTATCACTAAGTGTAACCTAAGGGATGGAGCGAGTACTGGTTTTAAAGGATCAGTGTCACGCCAAGCCAGTAATTCTTCTGGTGGCAGGAAACGTTTCCTTGAGGTTTATCATCAGGGCAGTGGCAGCCAGAGTATCTAGTTTGATAGCTCTATAGTGTGTCATCGGTATGGAAAACCAGGGCATAAGAATCCCCAATGTGATAGAGACCCTATGGAGTGTCGGTCTTGTGGCTGTATGGGTCATCTTCAATGATTTTTTAGGACCTTTCCACCAGTTTCAAGTGAAAAAATATCAGCTTTAGCTCCACCTTCAGGAGCGAGTTCTTTTGTGCCGTGTCAGTCAAGAAGTTGGAGTAGCACTGGTATGTCTAGCTAAGGAGGAGGTCGTGTCTAGGGTAGTCTGATCCTTGATCACCAGCAGCGCCAGTAGAGCAGTCATGATCATGGTAGTACATCTATTACACAGGGTCGTGGGTCAGGTCAATTGTATCCCTTACAACTGATAACTGAGGATCAGGTTGTGGGACCATCTACATTACGAGGTACTATTCTAGTAGCCTCTACTATTGTCTCTTCTTGTTTTGATACAGGTGCTTCAAACTCTTTTATATCTGTATCTATCATGTAAATTCTTGGACTAAAGATATAGTATCACTATGGTGTAATGACCCTTGATACACAATTGGGAATATGGACAGAGGGCATACGCCATTGCAGGGACTATCCCCTTGAGGTTTGAAGTTACCCTTTCTTGTGGAATCTAATTGTTATCAAGATAATGATATTTGATGTCATTCTTGGGATGGACTAGTTGGTCCACTATCACACCTTTTTAGACTATTATCATCGAAGGGTTTCTTTTATACCATTAGAAGGTAGCAGTTATCTTTTCAAAGGTGATTGGGATGTCTAGGCTGGGAGGGAGGGACCAAAGCATTAAGGTCTAGATGGAGTGACTACCCAAATTTGAAATCTTTTCATAGAGTATCAGGGTTTGATTCAAAATAATTTCCCTCTAGTAGTTGATCATTTTAGGGAAGTCTTTCTGGATGACTTTTCTGGCTTACCTCTTAGGAGAGAGGTAGAGTTCACAATGGATCTTGTTCCAGGATCAGCTCCAGTGTCCATTCCTTTATACAGGATGGAACCTACTAAGCTTCAAGAGTTCAAGTGAAAGATATATGACTAAGAGGCCAAAGTATTTATACAGATCAGTACATCCTCTTGGGGTTCACTCTTTATTTTCTCTAAGAAGGTGGATGAAACTCTCCATTTATGTATGGATTACAGAAGGTTGAACCAACTTACGGTCAAGAACCGGTATCCACTTCCTCAAATAGATGATCCATTTGACCAACTCTAAGAAGAAAAGGTGTTCTTTAAGATCAACCTGAGATCGGGTTATCATCAGGTGTGAGTTAGACCATTATACATACCTCATATAGCTTTTCGTAGGAGGTATGGTCTATATGAGTATCTTTTTATGTCATTCGGTCTCACGAATGCGCCAGCTGTTTTCATGGTTTTGATGAATAGGTTTGTCCATCCCTATTTGAACTCTTTTGTCATGGTCTCCATGGATGAAATATTGATGTATTCTCACACTCATAATGACTATGACAAACATCTTTAGATCGTTATGAGTACACTGAGAGAGCATCATCTATATGCCACGCTTGCTAAATGTGACTTTTGGATCAACAAAGTACATTTATTGGGTCATATTATTTGAGAATCAGGAGTATCTGTTGGCCCTAAAAAGGTTAGTGTTGTAGTTTCTTGGGAGCATCCCAGGAACGTGTTTGATATCAAGTGTTTGTTGGGCCTGGCTGGATATTACAGGCATTTCATACAAGACTTTTCATGTCTTTCTTCACCTATTTCTGGACTTATAAATAAAGGTGTTAAGTTCTTGAGGTTAGATGAATGAGAGAAATCCTTTTAGGAGCTTAAAGGGAGGCTTGTATCAACACCTATTCTAATTATTCTAGAACCTATTAAAGGTTATACCATCTTCTGCGATGCATCAGGAATTGGACTTGGAGCAGTGTTGATGCAGGAAGACAAAGTAGTTGTGTACGGATCTCGGTATTTGAGGCCTCATGAGAGAAATTACCCGACACATGACCTTGATCTAGCAGCAGTTGTCCATGACTTACGTTTCTAGAGACATTATCTCTTGGGTGAGGGATTTATGGTCTATACAAATCACAAAAGCCTCATGTATATATTTTCTCAGTGTGACTTGAACCTTCGACAGTAAAGATGGGTCAAATATCTAAAATCCTTTGATTTTTGAGCTTGCCTATACACCTAAAAATGACAATGTGGTTGCAGATGCGCTGAGTTGAAAAACTCAAGTGCAGGTCGTATAGGAATCCGGTGACAAATGGAAGTTAGTGGCCCTCTTTTCTAAACTTCATCTAAACTTTCACAATAGTCCTGAGTAGTCTTACCTCTTAGCCTTAATAGTTACCTCTTCTCTCCTTGAGAAGGTGAAGAGTATGAATTTTTTAGATATTGATGGTTAGGTTCCCCATGAGAGTATATCAAGAGATAACCCAGCTCTGGATTGTTCTGTGGATGGAGATTACATCCTGCATCTATGTAGACGTATCTGGGTTCCTACAGATGTGAGAGAGGAGTTGATGAAAGAGTCTCACGCTTCGTAGTGGGTAGTTCATCCAGGCATCTCGAAGATGTATCAAGATATGTGACACCAGTATTGGTGGCCTAGAATGAAATGTCAAATTGCAGGCTACATCACTAGGTGTTCCACCTGTTAGCAAGTGAAGGTAGAGCACCAGAGACCTGCAGGCTTGTTACAGCCACTTCCAGTCCCAGAATGGAAATGGGAAGATGTTTCTATAGATTTCATAGTTGTCTTACCTTTTTCTCCAAGGCGTAGTGATGCTATATGGGTATTAATTGACCGACTAATGAAATTATCCAACTTCATTGCTATTCGAGAGACTTTGTCAGTTGATGAGTTGGGAATACTGTATTTCTGTGAGATCATAAGACTACACAGGGTTCCACGTACTATTGTTTCATATAGGGATGCTTGTTTCACTTCACAGTTCCGGAAGGGTTTGCAGAAAGATATGGGAACTTAGGTGCTTCTAATCACAACTTTTCACCCTCAGACCGATGGAAAATCGGAATGGACAATACATGTTTTAGAGTATATTCTCTGAGCAGACCTCCTTGATTTCAGCAGTTCCTGGGACAATTATATCCCTCTCATCGATTTCACCTATAATAACAGTTTCTAGGTGACGATTCAAATGGATCATTTTGAGGCCTTATATGGTAGCCCATGACATTCACCCTTATGTTGGCTAGAGGCAAGTGAGGCAGCCCTACTAGGTCCTCGTCTCGTTCAGGAGACTTTAGAATAGGTCTAGCTGGTCAGGAAGTGTATGACTACTAATCAGTCTAGACAGAAATATTTTTTCAATCATCGTTGATGACCTCTTGAGTTCGAGGTTGGGGATCATTTTTTTCTTCGGGTATCACCCAAGCTTGGGAATAGATGGTTACGGAATTAGGGTAAGTTGTCACCTCAATACGTCGGGTCGTTCGAGATTCTAGAGAGAGTGGGGGCAGCATCTTATCAGTTGCTGCTACCTTAGACGTACCGTGCCATGCACAACATCTTTCATGTCTCGTAGATTTTACAATATCATGTTGACCTGTCTCATACCTTTGATCCCAAGTAAGTTGAGTTAGATGTTGATGCTACCTTTGAGGAGTACATAGTATGCATCATTGACTGAATAATGAAGGCTCTCAAAGGCAAGTTTGTCCCTCTCGTATGGGTGCTTTAGCAGCACAGATGAGTACAAGATGAGACTTGGGAGAGGGAAGTCGATGTACATTATTAGTATCCATAGTTGTTCTCAAACAGTGTTTCCTTACCCTTGGAATGAGAACTCAGGGGGGAGTTCTTTTAAGGGGGTAGACTGTAAGAACCCGATTTTTCAATCAGGTATGGATCCTTTAATTTTCAGTATAAATCTTTACATTGGACCTAATATAGATGCCTAATTAGTTATAAAAGTTTCTAAGGCTGTTTAGGGCTTGTTTAGAGCTCGGAAAACTTCTTTTAGGAAATCAGGCCAGGTCGCATGGTTTGCGCATGGTTTGCACATGGTTTTCCTAACCATGTGGTTTGTGTTTTTTTAGACAGTGGAATCTCGCATGGTTTGTGCATGGCCATGAGGCCTAACCATGTGAACCGCCCTTTTTCCCTGATTCGGGCAGAACCATCTCTCATGTTTTGCACACGGTTTAACAAAATGTGCAGAAAAACCGTACATGGGTTAAAGCAATGTGTAAAATGTCTAAAATTCCCTTAATGACCTATTAATCCTCCCCTTTACACCCTAATCCAAGTTTATGTAGGATTGACCTAGTTCTCTCTCATTTTTGGGGTTTTTGAAGATCCAATATTGGAATAAAGAGATCTTCTTCGTCCGAATTCTGATCGAGCTTCTGTTCAATACGTTGGATGCGCAATAGTATGTACTCAACTCCTCTTTAGCCACACTTATTCTCCCTCTCTCGACCTAGTTATTTCCATGTGAGCATTTTTCACATTTTCTTAGATCTAATCTGATTTGAGGAAAATCAAGGGCTGATACTGGAGGAGGAGTCTTGTACAACCCTAAGGGGGGTGGTCTACAACTCAACCCTAAAGTTTGTTAATTTTAGGATATTTGTGTGGGGTCCACTGGTTTCATTGGAAACCGTTTCTTGAATTAAAATATTATGATTATACTAATTAGAATTGTATGGTTATGCTCTTTCCAAATATGTGATTAGTTTTTAGAGGTTACACCCATAACTCAATCCTCCTCATGTCAAAGGTTGTGCCATAATTGGGTTTTTAGTGTTTTGACGCATTTGAGCCACCGTTCGGGTGTGCCTTTGCTTGACCTTTCTAAAGGTGATACTCCTTATAATAAATGGATTTTTTTTAATGATAATTGCAAAATGGAATGTACCATGTCTTCTCACCACTTGACCCACCTAAGGTAAGTGCTTACAAATGTTCATTAAATGGGAAATATGAAATGTGAAATGGAAAGCATACTAAGTATATAAATTGGCCTTATCAAAAGAGATTGAAAAAAGGTTACATGTCCATAGAACCCTTTTCATGTTGATGGAAGGTAGCGGAGTGAACCTCGATAATTGAATAAGCCTTAATGATTAAATAAGACTTAATTAAATAGTTGCAACACTACTTGGCCTATCCACACTAATGGAAGCCCAGGCTTGGACAAATGGTTTCAACTCTTCTTGACTTAACCACACTAATGGAAGTAAATAATTTAACCAAATGAATTATTACATAACTTCTTTTTCAAATAGTAATGGACTAACTTGTGCTCTCCTTGGATTCTGAGAGGAGAATAAATTGGGTCCCGGGAACCCCATTCCGATTCAAGGATACAATTTTCATAGGTTGATACCCACCAAGATTCTGGTTCTTGTCTATTCCTTGGATTCCTAGTATACTACCATAGGGTCCCCTCTTATTCCAAGATACCTCGGATACACTCCTTGGATCCAACATTGACAATTAGGATCCTTGTATACACTCCTTAGAACCAGTCCTTTCTTAGCCCTATTTTACCTTGGATGCACACCTTGGACTAAGTAGGTGCCTTATTATAGAATGCCTTGGATTATTCTTCTTTGATTACACTCTTTCCCCTTATCTAGACTCAGATACTACTGAGTTAGCTTTCCGTGAGTCTATGTTACCTTGGTTTTTACCCTGGAACTCCCTCACTGGATATCATTGATTGGTTGCCTTGTTACATCTTGGGACCTTCACTACTTATACTATCATGATATGAGGTCAGTGATGGCTATTTCCTCATGAGACCTATTAACATTAAATGGTAATTGATTAATTAATGAACTGGTTACATGTTCAGACACCAACTGAGGGATGAAGCAGGTACTTAGTTATTTAGTTATTTTGTACCACTTTCTTTACTTTATATATATATATATATATATATACATGCCTACACACTATTATATTCCATTACACAAGTCAAATGTTATAAACACCATTGGTGGTGTCCCACTGAGATTTATCTCACACCCTCTCCAGGCGCCGTTTGGTACCCGGATTAGATTACTTGGTTGTAGGTATTGAAAAAGGTTAGCATGAATCTTTCAATACTATTTTGTGTGCTGATAAGATAGAGCTTGATAGCAGATGAAGGAGTAGGATCTCAGTGTTCTTGGAGTATTTTTGTTTTCTTTTACCTTGTGGAACATGTTGTGCCTATTGTCTTGTATCCGTGCTTGCTTGCTTTCTAGTGACATTACATTACATCATCACTATTCCAGTTGATATAGTTATTGTTATTTTTTCTTATCTATTGCATCAATTTTCTTCCTCTATTTATTCACATTGCTTTTGTTGTGTACTATTCATTTATATATCTTCTATTGTACTACACTATGCTTATTAGGTCATATTCTTCCCACGGAAACACCCTAGGCTCTCGCTACTAGTCGGAAACCTCTGGCTTTTGGGATGATGTGCTTGAGTCCATGTGGCCCACCGGGCTCAGGGCACCCATTAAGTGGAATCTGGGTTCGGGTCGTCACAGAACGTGATGGAATCCTTGGTTGTGGATTTTAGGATACAATGTGTAATTTTATGGGTATGAATCTCGGTTAAGAGATGCTCGACAATGACATTGATCTTGTAAGATCCCAAAAAAACTTCATAATGATACCCTCTAGTAGAGCTAGGTAGTGGTTCCTTAATATCTTCTAAGTGGTACCCTATAGTAGATCTGGTTAGTGGATCCTCAATGACTTTTGAGTGGTACCCTCCAATAAAGATGGGTGGTGGGTCCTTGCTGATTTTTTAGTGGTACCCTCAAGTCAAGTTGGGAAGTGGGTCCTCAACAACTTCCCTCTAATACCCTCTATAAGAGTTGGTCAATGGGTCCTATACGGCTTCCCAGTGGTACCCTCTAGTAGATCTGGGGAAGTGTGTCCTTAATGACTTCATATTGGTACCCTACAGTAGAGATGGGCAGTGGGTCCCTAATGACTTCTAGATTGGAACCATCAAGTTGGGCTAGACATTGTTCCTCTGCCTCCAAATTAGAATCCTCCTAATGGGTAAGGCATGTGTTTTCCATATAATATTTAGAGTGGAAGTGTCCTATTTTACCATGGCATGGGTCCTCAACCTAAATATTATAGCCCCTGACTATTTTTCATAATGACTAGTCATGGCTCAACTTAGATGGTTACTTATGGGTAGACACGTGGGATGCTAGGAATAATTGATGGGATTTTGGAACTTATAGAGAATATTCTTCCTGGAATGAGATATGATATGGAGATCCCCTTACTCTCATTTGAGCTTATTCTGTCTGAGAATATATATATATATATATATATATATATATATATATATATTATTTATGTATCCATAACTTTGTATTTCGTTACTCTATTTTAATGAGATTTGAAGATGTGTGGGGTATGCCACATGTTTTCCGTGTTTATATTCTCATGGTTAGATGAATCTACTCTCCTTATATGGATGGAGAAGACTCAACATGTAGTTCATCTACTCGTTGAGTTGAGCCCCCAGTTCATGTATGAGTTTACTCTCTCTTGGTTTGGGTTGAGTTGTTCTCTTTCATTGTATCCTGCATCAAGTGTACTATTCTGCAGTCTTTCTACTTCATGTTGTATCTATTACTTCTCCCCCTTCATATTTTGAGACATCCTACTTGGTATATATATACTCACCCCTGCATAGGTTTTTTCTACACATGTCATGTCTTATGCACAAGATGGATAGGTTGGAAGTGACTTTAGAGGAGCTTAGGGATATAGGGTGTTGTGGACCATGTAAGGTAGTTTTATCTTGGGATTAGGATCTATGCTTACTCAATAGTTTTACTTTCCAATTTTTTCAGGTTGGAACATATTTTTGGGCGGGTGTGTATTTTTACCCTTTACTTTTCAATTTTCACTATCATAATCTTATACACCCTAGAGGTTTTTCACATTTAGTTTACTTTATATCTATTTAATATTATTATTTTTATTTTTATTTTCACTTATGAAATGATATGGTTGGTTTTGTGCATATAGGTACTTAGGTAAAGGGATCCCATTTAAGATATTCTTTTTCACAATTGTTGCCACCCCTAGCCTATAGAGGTGGGCTTGGGGTAGTTGGGCTCAGGCTTCGACTATGGTAGAGTACCCTCTCTTTCCCACACTCTCTTTTAGGCAACATTGACTTGCATGGTTTTTGATGGTCAAAAGTCAAAATCTCATTATGGTGTTGTTTGATGAGGTTCCTTATAGTGAGGGTCATTCATGGTGAGAGGAGGTCATGGGGTTAATGTACCTTATGTTCAAAATGTCCTATTATTCTGGTTATGAAAGAGGATGTGGTGTGATGTGATGGCCTAAGTATCTTAGGGATAGATGTGATGCAATAGCCTAGGTGTATTCAAGTTGGATGTGATTTTATTTTATGTTCAATTACACATGGGGTTCTTGGAATTATGTGATGGTACATGTGTGTTTGGGTAGGGTTACCATATAGAAGAGATGGTTTCATCAAGATGTACGATGTTGGGGTGTGAGAGAGGTAAAATAGTGGGAAAGTGGTGTGGGTACCCTTTTTATTGATATACTTCTTATTATGTTATTTTACTTGGATGTGTTATTTGGTGAGTGTTCCTTAGTGAGGATGGTTTTGGATAGTCCAAATATTTAGGTGTTGTTGGTTATTCTATTTTATCATTGGTGCATCAGTATTATCTTATTCACATATTCATGGGAGACTTTAGGTGTGATCCAACTATGTATATTTGTATTCTCACCCTATGTATATAAAAAACAAGTAATTTGGGTTTTTAAGAGGACTACGTAGACCATGCTAGACAAAACTATCTTGGACCTTTGGATTGTTTTTGTGTCTCTCCCTTAGATTTTCTTTTGGGTATTTATTTGGAGACTTTTATCACGATATGTTTTACTTATATATGCATTATGGGATGGTTTTGTTTCCTTTATCTTTGTTTTTTATGCTTTATTTAGGGTGATCCTGCATGTATGCAACATGGTGTGTGTGCTAGATACTCTTGTTTCCCCACATTCCCACTTTCCAAAGGTAGGATACATTCATCACTTTCATCAGCGATGTACGATCCTTGATCAAAATGGGATTATGGGATGTTGGTTCCTCCTTCCATGAATTCCTTCTTAGAATTCATCGCCTATTTTGGGTCTCCATTATAAAGTTAAGTATGTTCATGGAATTCATTCCTAGTGACATCTATTTGTAGAATTAAGTTAATTAAAATGATTTTTATAGAAATTCCAAATGCTCTTGATAGGGCAGCAACCTTTGGTTAAGAGAGTAGTCGCATTGGGCATCACTATAATGTTTGGACGCTGGTAACATTGGTCACATGTATTCTTCCTCATAGGAGGGCATCTCAGGGAGGCATCTCAGGCATGAAACTTGTGGTATCATGTGTCGATCATGGGGTATGTAATTCTAAAGGAATGTCTTTTAAGTCTATTGGTCAGAGTAGGACACTCAAGAGGGGGGTAAATTGAGTTCCTATAAAAAAATGTTAAAAGTTTTATTTAAAAGATTACCCCAATTTAAAACATAACAAGCCAGTTAATAAAAGTAGTGAATTTATAATAGTCTTATTGTTCAACTAATTTCTCATAAGATTGATTATTTCTTAGTTATAACAATATGAGATATTGATACAACTTTTGAAACTAATATAATAATCCAAAATAATTATAAACACTAGCCAAGACTAACTATCAAAGTGAAATTTAGTTTTTTGAAGTACAGGTAAAAACAGAGA
The DNA here is from genome assembly GCA_963277665.1 of Viscum album. NCBI lineage: Eukaryota > Viridiplantae > Streptophyta > Magnoliopsida > Santalales > Viscaceae > Viscum > Viscum album. The sequence goes on along the minus strand of OY728163.1, from coordinate 255,257,864 downwards.
AAACTAAATTTGAAAACACAATGGATATAAAACAAGAACTTCAGTATCAAGTTGAGACTTCGTCCTCTCCACTTCGTGATCACCTTCTACTAAACAATATATATAGATAGAGGTTTTGATCCACAGCCAGGATTGAGGTTTACACAATAGTACACAGACTGTCTAGGTCATAATACCTCTACCACAGTTCTATATGGGAACAAAATACAACCAAGTCACAAAGGACCTCTTCCGAAATTCTTCATGGGATAGACAACTATAAAAATATAGTTGTTTGAGGATATCTAGTATCCTCTAGTTTAGTTCAAGAGATAGTATGTTTTTTATAGACAGATTCACACACTATTATAAAATGTAATAAAAAGGTACATAATAGAGAAATAAGTATTAGATAGAGTTTAGAAGGCTATGTGTGTCATGTAGTTCAGCTCTGGACTCTTTGGCGTATCATAGTTAAAGCTGGAGTCTTCTTCTGGAAGTAGTCACAGAAATAGAATGTTGTGGAGCATTGTTTTCTGTCTTCCAGGAAGATGAGATGTTATTCTCCTTTGGTTTAGTTGGATGTTGTATAGATGTTGTAACTTTGATGAAAAACAATTTTCTAGTTCACAACAAGTAGTAATGAAGAGTTCCTCATGTGTTATTCCTTTCTATATGTTTTTCATGTGGATCTGCTACTATGTATACATATGTCTCCTTTTTGTATGTGTATGTATTTCATACGCTCTTCTTCGTATATATATTCTTGCATCTCAACAATGTGCATGTTTTAAGGTAGATGTGGAACCTCATACTTCTGACATCCTTATTTAAGATGTCTGTAAAAAGCATTAAATTAATCAATATCATTAAAATACTCAAAATATAACCATTATAAGTTATATTAATATTAAATAAAAGTAATTTTAAACAGTCTATCAGTGAAACTTTTGTCGGTATCTCCTTATTTCGATGACTCATTCCATCAGTGTGTCATTATTTCGATCTTTCCATGCATCGGTGACTCATTGCATCGGTGACTCGTTTTAACTATCGGTGATTCTTTTCCGTGGTAGCACCATGCATCGGTATCACCATGTGTTGGTAGCACTATTTGCTGTTATCACCATGCATCGGTAAGTCCTTGCATCGGTAAGTCCTTGCGTTGGTAATTCATTGCATCGATAAGTCCTTTCATCAGTAAGTCCCTGCATCGGTAAGTCCTTACGCTGGTAAGTCCTTGCATCAGTGAGAAAATTGAGTTGTTAGTGACCCGTTTGAACTATCGGTGAGACATTCGGTCTGTCGGTGTATCGATTGCACTGTCGGTGACTCGGTTGAACTGTCGGTGTCTCATCTCTTCTGTCGATGTCAGTCTATCATAATTAGAAAATATTTATTCTTAGATTGTCTTACAACATAAATATTAACAAAATGTGTTAAAATTATATGTGATCATAGATAATCATAATTAAACGTATTGAAACTTAAATAAACATGATTTAAATGATTAGACATGATTGATAAGAATTAACATAATTTGTGATTATTAAAACCATTAATACTAGATAGGGTGGCCAACAGTCTCTTATAGGCCTCAATCCCCCCCTTTTGATGATTAAAAATCATGGAATTATACTGTACAACCATTTTATGTGGAATATAATCATTTTACTTATCATCTCCCATTATTGATGAATTTTCTCAATGTATAGATATGGTTCAGAGGTAAAATAAATGGTAATGGTATCAAAATGAAACAAAAAATAGTATCAAAGACTAATTACATTTCTTCCCATATGTAATCATAGGTAAGGAAAATAAAATATATAATATTGATATCAAAGGTAAAATAAATAAGAATATTATTCTCCCCCTTTTGGGATTATCAAAAAGTGCAAGTGTATAAAATAGGGTGCTCCCCCTTTTGATTCCAATCAAGAAGGAAACAGGTAACAAGGGAATAAAAATAGCAGATAATAATAGATAGAACACAAAGGGATGAAAGAAAAGAACACAAAATTTCATTAATCAATGAAGTACAATGTATTACAAATCTCTAGGGAAAGATAAAAAAAGACAACCAAACAGCCCTATCAGATAGTTATCCACACTACTTATCCGGATCAAGAGGTTCCTTCCCTTTCTTAGAGGGATTAATAGAAGGTCCAGTAGATAGTGGCTTAGAAGCTAGAGGGTCTGAATATATATTTAGAGGAGGTAGGATCACTCCTTCTTGAACATTAGGTGCAAGTATGGGTTTGTGTTTTGAGAACACAGGAGGTTGAATTTGCTCTTGGATCATTGGTCTGATGAGACTAAAAGCCTGAGAAACTATAATATGAGGTGGAGGAATAGATCCAACAGGTCCAATAGGTGAAGCAGCAAGCACCACAATGGCTTCTATCTTCACATGAAGGTATATCTTCAACATCTTGATGAAATCCTCGATGATTTTTCTACCATACTTCATATCTTTCTAAAAGTCATCATTATTCTCCATGAACTTTTCCAAAAGAGGGTTGAAGTCCTTCAACTTCTCTACTTGATATTTGAAGGCTCTAGTCACTGGATGCAAAGTCAGGTTCTCTATAAAATATGTAAAAATAATAGTTAACTAATGCTTGGTAATAATCTTCTTGAACTAATAAACCACCTTCTTTGTAATTTGAGCATTGGTAGTCTCAACACTCATGGAATAGAGCATGACCATATCTTGAAATGGTTATTATTTTTCTCAATATTTGCAAGGATGGCTAAAAGATAAGCATAAAACAAGCTTAAAGCTCTTCCTTAACAACATTTCTCACTACCTAAATGTCCAAGGCTTGATATTACTACCCAGAGGTAGAAGGAACATCAGTATGAGTTAAGGTGTGAGTCTTCAGAGATTTAAGAATAGTATACAAATAGCCTTTATACTCTGATGAAAAATTATTTATTGTAGAGACAATATCAGTGATATATTTTCTCATCTTGGTAGTGTTTTCAAAAATTGTTTCAACTTTTGTGATTAAGTTGGGTTAAATTTCAGTTATGACCTTTTCTGAAATTTTGACTGCATCAGGCTCACTTACACCAACTGCTTGAACTGGAGGAGAATCATCTTGTACAGACTACTTCGACTCTTATATAGAGTATTTGAGAGATTATAATTCATTTATTAGTTCATAATTTCCCCTTCTAGTTTATTAATCTCATGGACCATCTGAGATTGAACCGATACACTTAAAGCTGAACAAACTTCCTCCTTAAATCTTACAAAGTATTCTTTAGTGACAGAGTCACTAGGAAGGGTCTCAGCCACTGATTATTTGGTAACATTTAAAAATACCTCATCATATGAGTCTTTATAATCCAAACCCAATGCTACATATCTATGATTCCTTTCTCGTTCAATCATAACATCATTATCTAGAGGAGTGAGAGTGTCAAGTCTTACTCTTCCAGGTTGATGATCTCCATCAGCTTGATCTCTCCTTTTTTGAGTCTCCCCCTCAATCTGTGATCTCTCAACTGATTTCTCATTCTCAACAAGAGGTCTCCTTCTTCCATAAAATAACTAAGGTATAGGGGCTGCCTGAGATTCCACTTCATCATGAACTTCAGCATATACTCTTTCTTCAACAACAACTTTAAGAGGTTATTCCATTTTTTCTTGAACCACAGCTTTAACCATCTCTACATCTCCACCTTGATCATCCTCATGATGTTCACCATTACTTTAACTACCTTTATAATAATCATCATGTCCAGAGGCATTCTCTTCACTTCCATTTTTGTCATCATTTTCTTCACCTTGTTCCTCTTTACTACCACTGCCTCTACCACTGCCACTTTCATCTTCTTCACTTCCTTCTTCTTCTTCTTCAGAGCCACTAGATCTAATTACATATTCCACACTTCCTGAGACTTATGTCTCTTCATATCCATTTTTTCCTAGAGTGGTTTCATCTGAGGGTAAAGAAAATGGTGGACTTAGAGGTCTAAAAGGTAAACCTTTATGAGCTTTAGTGGTGTCAGGATCACTCCTATCTTTTATAGGTGACCCTTGATCTATGACTGGTGTGGCAGGCTATTCTTCCTATTCAAAATAGTAAACAACTTTCTCATATGGTCCCATACTAGGATCATACATATTTCTTAACCTAGTTGGGTGGTTTACTGGATTGAACTTTTCATAAATATTATCTTCATACCCAACCCATTATTTCTTTCATGGGTTCCAATTGATCTTTATCCTTTTACATGTCACTTTACTTAGGTAGATCCCACTACACTCAGAAATAACTGCATCTCCTTAACTAACACAACCTTTCTCTTTTAACATGGTTGAGATCAACCTTGGATAACAGGGAATTTGTTTTTCAATAAGGATTGATCATTTAATTTATGTGCACAAAAAGGTATCTACATATATTTACCTTGATCCCTTTTCTCAATAGATAAATAAAATAGAAATCTTGATACTCTAGAGATGAAAATTCCCCTTTCTTGGGACAGATCTGATGTTGTATAAACTTGAAAAAGATTCTACACTCCCCATCTAACTCTATAGAAATGGGTCTCTTATTCTCATCATTATCAGTAATCTCCTTCAAAGATATCTCAAAGAATAAAATATCACCCTCGGGTAGAGAGGTACCTTAATAATCATCAAACACACCCTCATGATAGACTTTAAGACATTAAACCCATTTCATGATGAAAAAGATATTCTCTTACCTTTCACTATGGACTTAATCCAAGAAACCTCACTTCCTTCCTACTAGAACTCCACATTCATGTAAAATTCATGAACTACATTTAGGTAAAAAGTTATTTCATTATCTAATAACCACTCAAGAAATCCTTGATCTTGTAACATCCTGAGTTGAAAAGACATAATTTCTAATAGCCATTCTACAAGAACTTCTATTTTTGGAGTCACTACATGGTTCGCCATAGTAGGATTCACAGGTCCAAAAGATTTTCTCAATTCCCCTCTGTTTATTAGCAACACAAGACACGCCAATTTCAAGATCTCACTTGACATGTGTTATTACAATAGTTCATCTTGAAGATCTAAAGGTGAATGGTTGGGGTAGAGAGAGATAAATGACTGAGTGAGTGTAAGGGTAAAGGATTAGAGTGGATCGAATCAAATTTATATCAATTACGACTTTTAATATCACAAAAAATGTGTCATTGTGAACTGGGTTCAACAAACTAAATGAAACAGTTTCATTTTTATAAAAATGTAAAATAGATAAAAATAGTGATTCATCAGTGTCGACATGACAGATTTTTCATAACACTAATGGTGTTGGCTTGACTAGGCATCGGTGTTGTCATTACAACTATGTCGGCATGACATAACGTTAGTGTTGGCATGAAATTGTCAGTTTCATAGTCTTAGTGTCAGTATGACACTATATGTTTGACTTTTTCAGTATCGGTATGACAACTTCACTTAAAATTATCAAAGGAATAATAGCATAAGGTCATATTTATTGATCATTCCAAAATAATTTCTGATGAAGTTCATTATTTTAGTGTTCAATGGGTTAGTGAAAAATATCAGCAAGATGATGTTTAGTGACAATGAACTCTAAATTTATATCACCTTATTGATAATGGTCTCTCAAAAAGTGATGTCTTACATAAATTTATTTTGTCCTAGAATGTGAAATAGGATTCTTAGAAATATTAATAGCACTTGTCTTATCACAATTTATAGGTACATGTCTAAGTTGATATCCATAGTCTAGTAATGTGTGTTTCATCCCCAAAGTTTGTGCACAATAACTACTAGTAGCTATGTATTCATATTCGGTAGTAGATAATGCAATAGAATTTTGTTTCTTACTACACCATGAAACTAGTGACTTTCCCAAAAAGTGACGTGTGCTAGAGGTTCTCTTTTTGTCTAAATTATAGCCACTAAATTCATCATCTGAATAACTCACCAAATCAAAACGTTTTCCTCTAGGATAGAATAGTCCTAAATTAGTTGTATACTTGAGGTTTTTAAAAAATCCATTTGATAGAATTTAAATGATATTCTTTTGGGTTTTATTGAAAATGTGGACACATACACACACTAAACATAATATCTGGCATACTAGAAGTTAAGTATAGTAAACTCCCAATCATTACTCTATAAGTGGTTTGATCAACAGATTTATCATCTTCATCAAGGTCCAACTTACAAGTGGTACTCATTGGAATGTCACTACTCTTAGTTCTTTCAAATCCAAAACATTTTAAAATATCCTTAGTATATTTACTTTGATTCTAAACAATACCTTATCTATTTTGAAATATTTGAAATCAAATAATGAATTTGATTTCCCCCATCAAACTCATTTCAAATTCACTTTTCATCATTTTTAAAAAATAAACACATAAATAAATTTTATATTGTCCAAAAATAATATCATATAAATAAATTTGAATAACTAAAACATCTTTGTAAATTTGTTTTATAAAAAGGGTAGGATCAACAATACCTTTTGTAAAACCTTTAGAAATAAAAAAAGTGTTGATCATGTCATACCAAGCTCTTGGAGCTTGCATTAAACCATATAAATCAATAGTTAATTTAAAAACATGATTTGGAAAGTGTGTATTTGAAAAGTATGGTTGTTATTCAACAAAAATATCCTCAATTATATATCCATTTAATAATTCACTTTTTACATCCATTTGATAAAGATTGATATCTAGATGTGTTGTATAGGCAAGCGGGATTTTAATAGCCTCAATTATAGCTACTGGTGAAAATGTTTCATCATATTCAATCTCATCTTATTGACTATAACCTTATGCAACCAATCTATATTTGTTTCTAACTATATTACCAGCTTCTTCTACTTTATTCTTAAACACCCATTTAGTTCCTATAGTCAATGTGTCTTTGGGTCTATCTACAAGTTTCCAAACTTTATTTCTTTCAAACTGATTTAACTTTTCTTTCATATCTATCACCCAAAATTCATCATTTATAGCATCATTGATGTTCTTAGGTTCAAGTTGTGACAAGAAAACTTGATGTTCAACCTGATTTCTGAGATAATCTCTTGTCTTAGTTCCTTTGCCTAAATCTCCAACTATAGCATCTAAATGATGGTTCTTGAGAGTTTTAACAGATCTAGAAAAATAAGGGATAGATATTTCAGGTTCTTCAATAGTTTTAGGTTCATCATGACTAAAATCTAAACAATTTCTAGAATATGAAGTTTTTACAGATTCCTTAACAGTATAGTCAGAAGATTTAGTATTGAAGTCCAGATTTGACATATTATCCTCAAGATTTTCCAGAGATGTCTTTGGCTTGTGTGGATTTGTCTCATAAAACATGACATGTATAGATTCTTCCACACATTTGGTTCTCTTATTAAAGAATATAGAGGCTTTAATATAAATTTAATGACCAATATAAATTTCTTCATCACTATTGGAGACAAATTTGTCCAGATTATCCTTATTGTTAAGAATATAGACTTTGCAACCAAAAACTTTGAAGTAGATAACCTTGGGTTTTCTATTTTTCCAAAACTCATAAGGATTTTTTTAAGGATAGGTCTAATCAAGACAATATTGATTATATAGAATACTATATTGACAAATTTTTCCCAAAATTATATAGGTAGGTCATACTCACTTAGCATGGTTCTAGAAATTTCTTACAGGGTTCTACTTCTTCTTTCTATAACTCCATTTTGTTGGGGTGTCCTAAGAGTAGAGAAGTTATGACTATAGCCATTTTGTGAGCAAAAGGATTCAAACTCTTGGTTCTCAAACTCACATCCATGGTCACTTCTCAAGGATTTAATGCTAAGACCGCTAATATTTTCTACAGTCCTATCATACTTGGGGAAATGAGAGCAAGCTTCACTTTTGTGATCTAAGAAGAAGGGCCAAGTATATATAGAGTAGTCATCTACAAGAACATAGACATAGTGATTCCCCCTTTGACTAGAAACTCTAGAAGGTCCAAACAAGTCCATATGAACCAAATCAATAGGTTGAGAAGTTGACACTTTTTTCTTTGGTTTGAAATAGATTTTGTGTTGTTTACCCTTTTTATAAGGATTACAGACTTTGTCATTTGGAAACTCAAGTTTAGGTAGATCCTTGACTAAGCCTTTTATAGTAATCTTTCTAAGTGAGTGTATATTCCTGTGTCCTAATATCCTATTCCAAAGCCTATAATATTTTTAAAAATCATTCAAACGTGGAACATTTTGAGAAATCAAATAACCTAATTAACAGCAAAAACATTCTCATTTCTAAGAGTAGAAAATACTAACTAATTTTTATAATTAAAAAAATTTCAAGAATCATTACCAAATTTAACACTAAAACCATAATCACATAACTAATAGATACTAAGTAGGTTGTATTTTAATCCACCAACAAAAAATACTTTAGAAATTAGAACTGAGTTAGAGTTACTAATCTAGCAACGACCAATGATTTTTCCTTTAGCATTGTCACCAAAAGTGACATACCCACCATCAATATTTATCAAGTTCTTGAAGCATGAGTAATCTCCTTTCATGGTTCTTGAACATCCACTATCCAACTACCATAATCTTTTACATGAGCTCTTCAAACAACTTTCCTACAAAAACATATCAGAAAAGAAAAGATTTTGGTACCCATATTTGTTTGGGTCCAACAAAATTAGTAATAATAGATTTGGGAACTCACATTTGTTTCATGGGTTTCCTATAAGCATCATGTAAAGTGTTTTAAAAATAGGCTTTATTTGGTCCAGAAAAACTTGAAACAATAAAAGATGTTTCATGGATAGAACTTGCAGAAAATTTTCCAGAACTAGGCATAAAACTAGATTTTTTAGATTTTGATACAAAATGAGTTTTAGTTACATTACTCTTTCCTGGTTGGTATCCTATTCTAGTAGTATATATAGAAGCTACTTTTTTACCAATAATTTGAGCTAATATTTCTTTACAATTGGTAAACCATTATAAATCCCTTTTTAATTGCTCATTTGACAATTTAAGCTCATTGTTTTCCTTAAGAAGTTGAGAATTTTTCTCTTTTTCTATAGCAAGTTCATATTTAATATTTATAGTCAAATATTTTTGTTTATTTAAAGATTTGTATTTATCTTTTAGTTCATTAGATGTGTCCTCTATCATTTTCCAATATTCAAACATGTCCTCATTAGTCATGTTTTTAGAATCAATTTCATCTCTAGAGTTGTAAGCATTATGTTCATGAGAATTTGTTGTTACCTCATATGTGTTTCTCATAAAAAACATATTTTCCTTATTATTATTTTCATCATGATAGGATTATGAGTCACTTGAAATGTCCTCATAAGCACTCCAAGTTTCCTTCATGGCCTTTTTATACCTTCTGTCCTTATCATTTACTTCTTCTTGTAATTTAGCTTGGGACATTCAGCCTTTACATGTCCCTTTCTTTTTTACTCATAGAAAATTATCTCATTTGAGGTATCACATCTTTTCCAATCCTTTTTCCAATGGACTTTATGATCATATTTACCTTTGTAGTTGGGATTTATAAATAATTTCTTCTTTCTGTAAAATTTATTAAACCTTATGGATATTTGATCCATCTCTTCATCACTTTCTGTTGATGATTTTTTATCACTTGAACTTTCAGTTTCATGTTCAGCTTTTTCCTTCTTCTTGGATGTAGTAGATTTGAAAGAAAAAGATGTTCTTTTGGGTTCATCATCCTATTCTTTGTTTACTTTTAGTTCTTCCTCATACATCATCAATTTTCCTATCAACTCCTTCACTGGAAAAGTGTTGAGGTCATAGGATTATCTTATTGATACAGAAGTCCCTCTCCATATATCTGGTAAGCATCTAAGTATTCTCATGATTTTCTAATTGTCTTTAATAGCTCTTCCCATAGAGATCATGGTGTTCACAATTTTGTTAAACCTGAGATACATGTCAGAAATAGGCTCATCAGGCTTCATCTTAAAATTATCATACTTAATAGTGTAAATGTCAAGTCTCATTTCTTTAAAATTATAAGTTCCTTCATGTGAAATAGCCAAAGTGTCCCAAATTTCATAGGTAGATGTACAATCAGATATTATATTAAAATTCTACATCTCCTAGTGCACAAAACAGAGCATTCATAGCTTTAAAATTGTTATTATAACCAGTCTTTGTGGCTTCACACCAGTTATTCCTAACAGTCTTTGGTATTTAATATTTATCTTCTATAACTATCCAAATATCAAATCCCATACTTTCTAAATGCATTTTCATCTTAACATTCCACTGGTCATAGTTTGTTTCATTAAAGTATGGAGTTCTATTTGTATTAGTACCTTACAATATATTATCCATAATAAAGAAAAGATTTTTTAAAGAGCTAACAGAAAAATTTATAAGTAACAGAAATTTTGAGATCTTTAAAACACAACTAAATCATAGTTGAAGAGATTTAAAAAATCTTTGAGACTTTTGAAAATAGCTGTTAAAAAATAATAATCCCTATGATACCAAATGTTGGTCTGAGTATGACACTCAAGTGGGGGTGAATTGAGTTCCTATAAAAATTTCTATTAAAAGGTTTATTTAAAATATTCCCCCAATATAAAACTTAACAGGATAGTTAATCAAAGTAGTGAATTTATAATAGTCTGATTGTTCAACTAATTTCTTAGAAGATTGATTATTTCTCAGTTAAAGTAATAAGAGATATTGATACAACTTTTGAAACTAATCTAATAATCCAAAATAGTTATAAACACTAGCCAAGATAGACTATCAAAGTGAAATTCAGGTTTCTAAAGTATAGGTAAAAATGGAGAAAACTAGATTTGAAAACATAGAAGATATAAAACAAGAGGTTCAATATCAAGTCGAGACTTATTCCTCTCCACTTTGAAATCACCTACCACCAAGAAATCCATATAGATAAAGGTTTTTATTCTCACCCTAGATCGGGGTTTACACAATAGTACAAAGACTGTCTGGGTCACAAGAGCTCTACCATGGTTCTATGTGGGAATAAAATACAACCTGTTCATAGAGGACCTCTTCTATAGTTCTTCATGGTATAAAAAAGTGTAAAAAGACAGTTGTTTGAGGATATCTAGTTTCCTCTAGTTCAGTGCAGGAGACACTGTGTGTTTTACATACAGATGCACACACTACTCAAAAATGTAATAAAAATGTACACAGTAGAGAAATAGGTATTAGATAGAGTTTAGAAGGCTCTGTATATTATACAGTTCAGCTATGGACTCTTTGATGTATCAAAGTTCAAGTTGGAGTCCTCTTTTGGAAGTAGACACTAAAATAGAGTGTCTTGGAGAATTATGTTATGTATTCCAGGAATATGGGATATTCTTCTCCTTCGATTTAGTTGGATGTTGCAGACATGTTAGAAATTTGATGAACAATAGTTCTCTAGTTCACAGTAAGTAGTAATGAAGATTTCCTTGTGTGTTCTTCCTTTCAGTATATTGCTCGTGTGGATATTCTACTGTATATATGTGTGTCTTCTTTTTGTATGTGTATCTATTTCATGCACTCTTCTTCGTATATATATTCTTGAAACCCAATAATGTGCATGTTTTAAGGTAGATGTTGTACCTCATACTTCTAACATCCTCATTTAAGATATCTGAAAAAATAATTATATTAATCAGTCACATTGAAACACTCCAAATATGACCATTAGAAGTAAAATTAATATTTAAAAAATGAATTTTAAATAGTCTATCGGTGATTATTCTACTAATATATCTTTCTTTTAGTGACTCATTCCATTAGTGTGTCATTCTTTCGGTCTTTCCATGTGTTGGTGACTCGTTGCATCAATGACTAATTTTAACTATTGGTGAGTCCTCGCATCGGTATCACCATGCATTAGTAGAATCATTCATTAGTAGCACTATGTGTCAATAAGTCCTTGCATCGGTAAGTCCTTGTATCAGTAAGTCCTTCCATCAGTAATTCCTTACATCAATAAGTCCTTGTTTCAGTAAGTCTTTGTGTTGGTAAGTCCTTATGTCGGTGAGACAATTGAGCTTTCAGTGACCCGTTTGAACTAACAATGAGATAGTTGGTCTGTTAGTGTGTCAATTTCACTGTTGGTGCCTCAGTTGAACTATCAACGTCTCATCTCTTATATCGGTGTCAGTCTATCATACTTAGAAAATATTTCTTCTTGGACAATCTTGTAACATAAATATTAACAAAATGTGTTAAACTTATATGTAATCACATATAATCATAATTACGCATACTTATAATTAAATAAAAATGATTGAAATGATTATACATGATTGATAAGAATTGACATGATTTTTTATTATTAAAATCATTAATACTAGAGAGGTTGTCCAACAGTCTCCTATGGGCCAACAAAGGCTTTCAACTCAGGCATCCCATTTTTGGAATGAGTATTTGATTTCATAGGTGCATATCTTCCAAGTCTTTCACCTTAGGCATCCCATGTTTAGCATGAGGTAGCGGATGCCGTAGGTGCAGGTCTTCCAAGGATTTCACCTCAGGCGTCCCATGTTTAGCATTAGGTAGCTAACTCTATATGCACATATCTTCTAATTCTTTTAGAATAGGCATCCCATGTTTAGCATGAGGTAGCTATTAGACCTGGGTTATGAGTTTAATGTCTTGAAAATATGGAAGGTGTTTTATCAGAATAACCCATGAAGGTGGATAAAGGGTGTGTATCCCTAGGAGGGAGAACCTAAACTTTTACCGATGGTTGGATCTGAATGACCCATAGAGGAGGATCTAGGAGGTGTGTCCCATAAAGGGAAGATGGAACACCATCAAGGATGATTTGGACACCACTAGAGGTGAATTAGAGAGGTTTACCCCTATGAGGGGGACATCAAGGTTTTCCATTGGTTGGGATTGAACCTTTGGGAGGCGTCCTATGTACCATGTTTATAAGATAGAGACCAACACCCACATAGTTAAATGAATGGGTATGATTGGTACTTATGCTTCGGAACTACCATTTACAATAGCATTGATCTTGTTTGGATGGTATGGATATTACATATGGGAGCTTCCTAGGTGATTCTAGGAGCAGAAATGATGTGGATATGAATTACATGTAGGAACAGCCCTGATGGGTGGCATGATATCACCAGGATGTGTAAGCTCAAGTAAAATTGGGATGGATTATGGATGGATTAGATGGAGTGGAAGGAATGGATGGATTGTTGGGTTTTTTGGGTTTGGACCTCAGAGATGCTTCTTATGTATCCCGAGTGATTGGGAATCAAAGACCATGTATTTTGAGAAGGGGGTTGGGGCTTACACCTAAGGAGGATTGCCATGTAAATGAAGTATGTGATTGTGGATTACACATGGAATATTCACTTTTGTCCAGGGCTTACACATGGAGGCAGACCAGTTGAGGAGATATGATGTAGATGGGGCTTACGCATAGAAGTGTCCCATGGAAATAGAGCCTCGAGACTTATGTCTATAGAGAGGTCCCAGTTTAGGTTTGGGATAATAGATCTCATGATCTCTTCTAACCTCTAAACTCGTGTGATTCATACTTAGTGTGAGAAACAAGAGATAGAAGTATACCTAAACATCACACAATCCACTTTTTCTACTGGTGGATGAGGTACTAAAGCCCAAAGCGAGAGGTAGGGGACTTCGAGTTTGCTTGTCTCCTATTTAATTTTGGTAACTAGGATGGTAACATATTGGTATATATTTAGATATGTCCTAAGATGAGGCAAATAGGAGTAATATTGTCGCCTCTTGTAAGAAATTCTTGGGGATTACTCTAGGAGGGATTCCCAAGAGGATTTCCTTCCTTATATATAGGATGTAATTCCATGTGAGGAGGATCTCATTCCTTGTCACCCATACACGGGGCATTATTCTTATAGTGACCCAGCCTTTTATTACATTAATATTACTTCATTTTAAAGATAAACAACATAATACTATTACACATAGAGGATCCAAAGGTTTAGTGTCTTGGGAAAACTAGGACCACACATAACAATTACAACATCAAGCATAAACATTTATTTAATTTATTCTTCTCTAGCTTCTTTTTGGCACTAGTCCTCTCCTTAGTACATGTAGCCACCTGAGGATATACATCAAAAGGGTTGATCTAGAATCGTAGTAAGAGGATAGATAAGAACAATATAGCATGGGGTGATCATAATAATTACACGGGAAAAATATCACGAACATGAGAGGAATCATAAATATAAGACTTGAAATGTGGCAATGCATAAAAAATGAAACATCATGTCTTAGTGGTTAAATACCACACATACTTGTGAACCAATATAGAATCTTTTTCACCCATCATTTCATATTTACTCTTTAGATTCATCACTTTACCCAATGCATTGGAGCACTGTATAATTCTAGGTGCACCCGTCACATTCAAACATTCATATTGCGCTATATAATTATGGGTGCACCGATCACATCATAACATTATCATTATCATGCTTTCCACATGGAACATAACTAAAACATGGAAAGGAAAGGGTTATATCTCATAAGAACACATTCATAAACTTTGGGTTCCCAAAATAAATAGGGAATAACATACATGTTACAAGAACTGTCCACTTTGAGAGAGAAGTAAAAGGTGTGTTCTTAAAAGAAGAGTTCTTTTGGAAAACATTTTGTTTGACATAAAAACTAGTAAAAAAAATGTATATCCTATACGAGGAAATAAAATTATGAAAAAATTATTTTTAAGAAGTTACCATACCAAATTGGAGTGAAAGAGGGAGAACCCGAAGAAAGAAAATGGGGTTCGATATTTTCCCCTTACCATGTATCTGGGTGCTTCCTTCTCATTAATGTCCTGTATAATGACATTATATTCATTAATTAGAAATAAAGAACCTTTTTTACATTAATATGGTTCATTATTGTTTCATTAATTTATTTTATGTCCCTTTTCATGAGTTATATAGTTTAAAAACAGTATTCAGGAATGTTTTTTTATGGTTTTCTTGAGTGGTTCACTTGAATTCTTAAATTAAAGTTTGGGTAGAACATGGGTAAACATACAGAACTAATATTAACTGTTATTAATGATATTACATGATATTTAATGATATTATAATGAATCATATTATATTCATGTGGGTGAATCATTAGATAAGAATTAAATGATGATTATTTGGGTTAATTTGGGCGGTTTTTTGATCACAACAAACTTGTTTTAATTTATCACTTAGTAATATGGCCATAAGTTATTTCCAGAACTTTAAATAGGAAATAATACCTATAAAAAAATCTTTTTCAACCATAAAAATGGTTTCATGACCAGATCTGAAGGTAGAAATGGAAGAATAAAGCATGTCGTTCTTGAAGGTGATAAATTAACACATCACGAACAACGTTCTCTTTAATAAAATAAAAGGAAGAGGGAAAGGGGGTTTTATGATATAATATCCCATTAGCATCATAAAATTCCATTATATTTATAATAATTTAGTTAAAATACCATTTGGATGAAGATAGGTGGGGAGAGATCAAGAAATGAACTTGAACTTGAAAGAAAATTAAAGGAGAAGAGGGAGAGAAATTACCTCTTAAATCCTCCTCTTGAGATTCTCCTCAAGGAAGATAGGCTTGGTCTTTTGATGAGACCAGCAGCCCTTGAACGTGGGAGAGGGGATAGTAAATATGTTTGGGCAGATTTTATAGAAGTATTGGAGCTTTAGAGGTGTGAGGAAATGAGGGTGTGAAGGGTGGTTTTTATAGTGGAGGGGAGAGGGGTTTCCTTAATATAAAATTCATGAGTTTATTAATTTCCCCTAAGATAAGGAATAGTGAGTATTGAATGACCAATAATAGTAATTTTATAATTTAATCCCGAACCAAGTGGGCTTACATTAGTAGAACATCACACATGACTATATAATTAGCTTATTTAGCTTATTTTTGTAAATTACGGTATTTCACTATTCATCAAAAATTCAAGTATTTCAGAAAAATCCCAAAAGTTTACCCCAACCATTTTTCGACATGTAAAATACAAAAATTAAGTCCAATTTTCAAAAATAATTTTCCAAATATGATTAATTTAATATTTAATTAAAATCATGGTTTATTACTAAAAACAGTTTTAAAACATTCATTTACTTATTCTAAAATATAGGTACATCATACTTTCACTTGAATATTATTTTGTATACTATCATATAGGTTAATATTAATTAGGTTATATCACTATTCATAAGGGTAGGTTACTATTCACTAAAAATTATTTTTGTTTTATTAGACTCCAAAAATCATATTGAACACAACCGTGTATGTCATATTTTCAAAATTCCAAACACAGAAGTGAAAATATTATGTTTAAAGGACACTTATCACTTATTAGTTCATTATGTTGTGTTTTCATGATATTTTATGACATAATTATAAGAAGGGAATTTCCATTGAAAAACTTTAGGTCGTTACATTCTTCCCCCCTTAAGAAATTTCACCCCCGAAATTTCACTTTACACAAACAGGTGAGGGTGTTTCTCCATCATTGCCTCTTCTGGTTCCCAAGTTTCTTCCTCAAACTTATAGTTCCTCCACAAAACTTTGACAAGATGGGTTATCTTGTTGTGTAGAACCTTATCTCTTTGATCCATAATCTTTACTGGTTGCTCCTCTTAGGAGATATCATCTTCCAGTTGCACCACCTCTGAGTTTAGTACATGTGAGGGGTCTGGTATATACTTCCTCAATAGTGATACATGAAACACATCATAAACTTGAGCCATATTCGATGGAAGTGCAAGATAATAGTCCATGGATCCTATGCGGTCAAGGATCTTAAAGGGGCCAATATACCTTGGGTTTATCTTCCCTTTCTTCCCGAATCGCATGACTCTCTTCCATGGAGATATTTTAAGGAAGACTTTATCTCCAATGTCGAACTCCAAGCCCCTTTGATAGTTGTCAGCATAGCTCTTTTGTCATCTTTGAGTAGCTTTGATGTGTTTCTGGATGAATTGAACCTTGTTTGTCATCTCTTGAACAATATCGGGTCCAAGTAGCTTTCTTTCTCCAACTTCATCCCAACAGGTTAGAGTTCTACATCGCTTTCCATATAGAGCTTCATATAGAGTCATCTGAATACTCAAGTAGAAGCTATTGTTGTATGAGAACTCAACCAATGGGAGATGCTGATCCCATCCACCTTTGAATTCTAGAGAGAAGGCTCTTAGCATGTCTTCAAGCATCTGAATGGTTCTTTCAGACTGGCCATCAGTTTGGGGGTGATAGGCTGTGCTAAAATTTAATTCAGTACCAAAAGTATGTTGAAGGCTCCTCTATAATTTAGATGTGAACCTTGGATCACGGTCAGAGACAATTGAGAGTGGAACACCGTGTAGTCTCACCACTTACTTCACATATATCTTTGCAAGTTGTTCAAGCGAGAGTTCTTCCCGAATAGTGATAAAATGAGAAGTCTTGGTGAGTCGTTCAACCACAACCCATGTCGCATTATTTCCCTTCGACATCTTCGGGAGACCCAAGAAAAAGTCCATAGTAACATTTTCCCATTTCCACATGGGTATAGGCAATGGATGCATCATACCTTTGTACTTTTTTCGCTCAACTTTAACTCGCTGACATACAAAGCACCTTTATATATATTACGCAATCTCTTTCTTCATGTTATCCCACCAGAAGTGTTCTCACAGATCACGGTACATCTTGGTACTCCTAGGATGGATAGAGAATGTTGAGATATATGCATTTTCCAATAGATCGTTATTTATCCCGGGTGATGAAGGCACACAAAGCCACATTCCAAACCAAATCACACCATCATCATCGATATGGAACTCCTACAGCTTCACTTCCTTTACTAAATTCACCCTATTTTGTATCTCCACATCATCCCTTTGTGCTTCCTTAATCTTATCCTGGATGGATGGTTGCACAATCATTTGGGAAAGGTAGGATGTATCCCCTTCCCTTATGATTTCCAAATCCATTCTTTGCATATCCAAGAAAATAGGGTCTTTCTCAATTCATAACATGGATAGAGTAGTAGGTTATTTTCTTCTTAGAGCATCAGCTACCTTGTTCGCCTTTCCAAGATGATAGTGAATAGAGAAATTGTAATCCTTGATTAGCTCTAACCATCTCCTTTGACGCTTGTTGAGATCCTTTTGTGTGAATATATACTTTAGGCTCTTGTGGTCGGTGTATATGTCACACTTCTCTCCATAAAGGTAGTGCTGCTAGATTTTCAAGGTAAAAATCACGGCTTCCAGGTCTAGATCATGCGTCGGGTCTGCTCATAGATCTTCAACTGTCGTGAGGCGTAGGCTATCACATTATCATTTTCCATGAGTATTCAACCCAAGACTTTCTTTGAAGCATCACTATATATTACAAAAATTTATCCACTTTTTTGTAGTGTGAGTACAGGTGCAGTGATCAGCCTTCTCTTTAGCTCCTGGAAGCTTCCCTCACATTCTTCCATCCAGACATACTTTACCCCTTTCCTTGTTAACTTAGTTAGCGGGCTTGACAATCGTGAGAAGTTTCTCACAAAACGTCGGTAGTACCCAGCTAATCCAAGAAAACTACGGATTTCTGTGACACTAGAGGGCCTGGGTCATTCCTCAATTGCCTTTTTTTTTAAGGTTCCACAGAAATTCCCTCACTTGTGATCACATGTCCCAAGAACGTGGCTTGTTTCATCCAAAAGTCACACTTGTTGAACTTGGCGTACAA
Source organism: Viscum album (assembly GCA_963277665.1). Lineage (NCBI taxonomy): Eukaryota > Viridiplantae > Streptophyta > Magnoliopsida > Santalales > Viscaceae > Viscum > Viscum album. Next base: position 255,239,154 of record OY728163.1, on the reverse strand, counting down.
CTTATCCTTTCTTAATTTCTCCAACACAAGTCTTAGATGTTCTTCATGTTCCTCCTTGATCTTGGATTAGATGAGAATATCATCAATAAACAATACCACAAATTTGTTGAGGTAATGTATAAAGACTCTATTCATCAAATCCATGAAGATTTCAGGGGCATTAGTAAGTCCAAAGGGAATCACCAAAAACACATAACACACATACCTTGTTCGGAAGGTAGTCTTCTGAATATCTTCCTTCTTCACCTTTACCTGATGATATCCAGAATAAAGATCCACCTTTGAGAATTATTGAGCTCCTCTTAAATTTTTGAACAATTCATCAATCCCTGGGAGATGATACTTGTTCTTTATGGTGATCTTGTTGAGTTCCCGATAATCGATACACAACCACATTGTTCCATCCTTCTTCTTCACAAAGAGCACTGGTGCACCCCAAGGTGATGCACTAGGGCGTATGAACCCTTTATCCAAATGATCTGGCAGCTACTTATTTAACTCCTCCAGTTCAATAGGATCCATCCTATAGAGACACTTCGAGATAGGAGTAGCTCCGGGTATGAGTTCAATTGAGAAATCAACCTCAAGATCTGGGGGAATTCCAGGTAACTCTTTGGGAAATACATCATCGTATTCCCTCACGATGTGAATTTCCTCAAGGTTGGCACATTCCATCAAATCAACCATTTGGGAGAGGTATGCTTCCTCATAGGGAATCAACACCCACACCATTGAAGGATTTTTCAAAGGATATTCATGATCTTCCATGTATTTTTAGAGCAGCATGGGATGGTTCAGAATATGAAAAGATATTTCCTTTTCCTGAAAGTTGATATGTACTCTATATAATGAGAGCAAATCCATTCCCATTATAGCGTCAAATTCCACCAAGGGAAGTATTACGAGATTTTCCGGAAGAATCTTCCCACATACACCAATAGGAGAACATTAAAACACTTGGGTTTCAATGATTGCAGCACTTGGTGTTTTTACAGATATCTCTACTTCAAGGTTTCCGGGCTTCAATTCTATAGTTATAGCAAACTTTCAAGATATAAAGCAATGCGTAGAACCAGAATCAAATAAGACTTTTTCCATTATTGAGTGAATAGGAAGTGTACCTTGTATGACTTCATTATAATGCTCCACCTCCACAGTAGTGATGTCATAAGCCTTCCCTTGTTCCTTTGGCTTTGGTGGCTGCAGACACTGATTACCCTCGAGAACTCGAGGTTTAGTACATGGGTTTGCATAGTGCCCTAGCTCTATATAGTTGTAGCATTGAACCATGAGTGGTTCTCTCCTTTCATCAGCTACATTCTCCTTCCTTTTCGTGTCTTTTCAACACTCTTGAGCATGATTTCCTTCTTTCCCACACTTGAAGCATTTCCCCATCCCTTTGAGGCAGTTCCCATGGGGTAACTTTCCACATTTTTTGCATGTCGGTCTTTGAGTTTTTTTCACACTTTTGTCATTAGATCCACCAGATTTAAACTCCATATTTTGTTTCTTATCACCATAGCCATGGGACCATTCTCCAAACTCCATTTCCACTTTTAGGGAACATCTAACAACTTCTTCATAACTCCCAAAGTCTCCAATTGCAAGATCCTTTTGAAGGTGTGGTTTTAATCCACTAAAGAATCTATCAATTAGTCTATCATTATTGATAAAAAAAACCTGAAGCGTACCTTGAAATCCTTGTGAAATTCACTTCATAGGTTGTGACAGATTCTCCTACTTTTTTCTTGAGCTCTCTGAATTCTCTCTCCATCTTTGTGTGAAGAGTTCTTGGGAAATACTTGTTAAGAAACATTATCTTAAAGTCTTCCCATTCCATCTCTTTAATTTTCTCCCTTGGCTTGGTGTTCTTAATCAAATCCCACCATTGATTGACTTCTCCATTTAGATGATAAAAGGATAGGGTCACCTTCTCCATCTCAGAACAATGAAGAATAGAAAATATCTTCTCCATGGAGTTGACCCACTGTTCCGTAACTAGATGATCGGAAGATCCACTAAACTTCGGTGGTCGTTGATGCATAAAACATTCGATAGAAAATTGCTCCCACTGTGGTGAAGGAGTACATTTCCCATTATTATGGTTATTGTTCATAACCAGAGATAATTGGGTAAGAATCACCATGAAGTTTTGAACTTCACCTCCCAAATCATTGGGGATGTTGTTCGGGCAATCGTTGCATTGGCCCTCGCACGAGTTGTTGGCCTTATTTCTCCTAGTTCCCATAATTTTCTAAAATAGAAAAGGTTAGAAAAAAACATAATTAAACAAGTCATGAATACATAACTTATTCATTCAAACAATTTATACTAAAAGAATAACATATGGGATCCCTATGTATATATTCTTGTGTGCATATTTGTACTTAGTCTCATGCTAGAGGTTTTCTCTAGGGTTAACTAATCCTAATTCCCAAATTAACTAAACCTTTCCTCTGATACCAACTGTAGCAACCCGGCCTTTTCTTACATTACTATTACATAATTTTAAAGATAAACAGCATAATATTATTAGACATAGAGGATCTAAAGGTTTAGTGTCTTTAGAAAACTAGTACCACACATAACAATTACAACATTAAGCATAAACATTTATTTAATTTATTCTTCTCTAGATTCTTATTGGCACTTGTCCTCTTCTTAGTACATGTATCCACCTGAGGATATACATCAAAAGGGGTGAGCTAGAAGCCCAGTAATAGGTTTTATAAGAACAATATATCATGGGGTGAGCATAATAAATACACGGGAAAAAGATCATGAACATGAGAGGGAGCATAAATATAAGACTTGAAATGTGGCAATGCATAAAAAATGAAACATCATGTCTTAGTGGTTAAATAACACACATACTTGTGAACCAAGATATAATCTTTTTCACACATCATTTCACATTTACTCATCAGATTCATCTATTTACCCAATGCATTGGATCGCTGTATAATTCTGGGCGCACCCGTCACATTCAAGCATTCATATTGCGCTATATAATTCCGGGTGCACCCGTCACATCATAACATTATCATTATCATGATTTCTACATGGAACATAACTAACCCATGGAAAGTAATGGGTTACATCTCATAATAACACATTCATAAACTTTGGGTTCCCAAAAGAAAGATGGAATAACATACATGTTACAAGAACCATCCACTTTGAGAGAGAAGTAAAAGGTGTGTTCTTAAAAGAAGAGTTCTTTTAGAAAACATTTTGTTTGACACAAAAACTAGTGAAAAAAATTTATATCCTAGAAAATGAAATAAAATTATGAACAAATTATTTTTAAGAAGTGACCATACCAAATTGGAGTGAAAGAGGGAGAACTCGAAGAAAGAAAATTGGGTTCGAGATTTTCCCCTTACCTTGTATCTGAATGCTTCCTTCTCTTTAATGCCATGTATAATGACATTATATTCATTAATTAGAAATCCAAAACCTTGTGTACATTAATATGGTTCATTATTGTTTCATTAAGTTATTTTATGTCCCTTTGGATGAGTTATAGAGTTTAAAAACATTATTCGGGAATGTTTGCTTTTACGGTTTTCTTGAGTGGTTCACTTGTATTCTTAAATTGAAGTTTGGGTAGAACATGGGTAAACATACAAAACTGATATTACATGTTATTAATGATATTACAGGATACTGAATGATCTTATAATGAATCATATTATATCAATGTGGATGAATCATTAGATAAGAATTAAATGATGATTATTTGGGTTAATTTGGGCGATTTTTTGATCACAACGAACTTGTTTTAATTTATAACTTAGTAATATGGACATAAGTTATTTCTAGAACTTTAAATAGGAAATAATACATATAAAAAATTCGGTTTCGACCATAAAAATGGTTTTATGACCTAATCTGGAAGTAGAAATGGAAGAAGAAAGTATGTCGTTCTTGGAGTTGATAAATTAACACCTCATGATCAACGTTCTCTTTAATAAAATAAAAGGAAGAGGGAAAGGGGGTTGGATGATATATTATCCCATTATCATCATAACATTATATTATATGTATAATACTAGAGTTAAAATACCATTTGGATGATGATATTTAGGGAGAGATCAAGAAATGAACTTGAACTTGAGTGGAAATTAAAGGAGAAGAGGGAGAGAAATTACCTCTTAAATCCTCCTCTTGAGATTATCCATAAGGAAGCTAGGATTGGTCTTTTGATGAGACCATAAGCTCTTTAACGTGGGAGAGGGGCTAGGAAAGATGTTCAGGCAGAGTTTATAGAAATCTTGGAGCTTGAGAGGTGTGAGTAAATGAGGGTGAGAAGGGTGGTTTTTATAGTGGAGGGGAGAGGGGTTTCCTTAATATAAAATTCATTAGTTTACTAATTTCCCCTAAGACAAGGAATAATGAGTCTTGAATGACTAAGAATAGTAATTTTATCATGTGATCCCGAACCAAGTGGGCTTACATCAGCAGAACATCACACATGACTCTATAATTATCTTATTTAGCTTTTTTTTGTGAATTACGGTATTTCACTATTCATCAAAAATTCAAGTATTTCAGAAAAATCCCAAAAATTTACCCCAACCATTTTTCGACGTGTAGAATCAAAAAATGAAGTCTATTTTTCAAAAATAACTTTCTATTCATGATTAATTTAATATTTAATTAAAATCATGGTTTATTACTAAAAACAGTTTTAAAACATTCATTTACTTATTCTAAAATATAGGTACATCATACTTTCACTTGAATATTATTTTTTATACTATCATATAGGTTAATATTAATTAGGTTATATCACTATTCATAAGGGTATGTTACTATTCATAATGGTAGGTTACTATTCACCAAAAACAATTTTAGTTTTATTAGACTCCAAAACTCATCTCGAACACAACCGTGTATGTCAGATTTTCAAAATTCCAAACACAGAAGTGACAAACTTATGTTTAAATGTCACTTATCACTTAGTAGTTCATTATGTTGTGTTTTCATGTTATTTTACAACATAATTATAAGAAGGTAATTTCTATTGAAAAACTTTGGGTCGTTACACTTCTTTTCCATGTAAGGTGAGATCAAAGTTTAATGTCATGTGTTGAGGATGTTGGTGTTAGTAAGTTTTACATCATGCAGCTTGGACGTGGGGGACTCACTCCTTACTCCTTGGGCTTACATAACCATCGCACATGCAACCCTAGATGGTACATGGCTTCGATAATGCCAAGGTGTAACATTTTTTAGGAGTGTTTAGTCATAAGGTCCATAATATCATCACTATGCTATAAGGGGAATTATAAAACCTATGCTGAAAAGGAAAAGGTATGGAAATGCATGCACACGGGGTATATGAGATGACTCATAGGGGACAAAGAATTTTTTGAACTCAATCCTAGACGAATTCATTCAAGAGGCACATGAAAGACATGAGTTTTAGGAACAAGAGGGGATCAGACATGGTTCTTGGATACAAAGGCAAGTCATGGATCATAAAATAGGGGGTCCACACAAGATAGGATGCTTGCGTGAAAGGTTAGACTTGCACAAAACATTGGAGTGTTATGCACAAGGTCAAGGATGCGCGTTGGGAGGATCCCTTACGTGCACCTAACTTCGGTTGAAAGATTTTGGGTGAGGATTAAACAATTATGGGACCACTCAAAGGAGAACCCATAGGGAACATTTTGCACAAGATCTCTACCTTGGGGGTTCTATCTCTTTTATGGTGTCGTGGTAGATGGGTCTTATGTATAGTAGAGTGTTGCTTCAAATTCTAGAGGATCACACTAAAAAAGGTTGGTGAACTTCAATATATAAAATAATCCTACAGTGATGATGTGAAAGGTTTCATTTACAAAAGATGCATTCCACACAACCACACGCAAGGTTTGGTTTGACATCACATTGGGTGTGAAAGATTTTTCTATGTGGATTTGGTTCTTCCATGCATTGTAAACAGTTTTTGTGCACCTGGATTATCTATTTGAAAAGCCTATGTTGAAGGGGGAAAGATATTATTCATTAGGGTGAAAGACCCTTTTATGCATGTTTCAATTTTGCACGTGCGCATCCAAACTTGTGCACACCTGCCTTGGCTTTCTCGAGATGTTCGGTAAAGTCAGATGATGCCTTCGATTTACCCAAAGATGGTCATTTTCGACATAAAGAAAAACTCAGAACCAACAAATTTCCCCCTTGGAATCTGATCTGAAAGGAGACGATAAGGTTAGGTTCCGAGGGAAATTCCAAAGGCCTGGGTCATGACAATGAATATGTGCAAAAAATGAACTGGGGTAGGGAAGATGGCTTATATGCACACAGAAGACCAGGTACATGCTTATAAATAATAATGGGATGCCCCTTGTATGTTACCTTGACTTTTCACATGATAGTAAACTCTCTCTTGAGCGTGTAAGTTCAAACTTGCACAAAAACACCGAGCTTCGACCGCTTATTTCGTGCAGCGGTCATTCCTTTTGTGCATCTTCCTTTTTCAAAACCATGTCATTTTGTGCTTCTCTAGCCTGATCTTTCACACACACTCAAATCTTGTGCATTGATTTTCTAATATTACATGCTCCATCCTTGGAGTTTTTAAACCCATTCAAAATGGCCAACCCGTAGGACGCTGCTCAGATCAAGGTTGTTATTTCTGCTCAAAGGGCTGAGATGAGTAGAAATCCTTAGGTTCTTCAGGCTATAAGGGTTGTATAAAAAACTAGATACTTTTAGTTATGCTGAAATAATCACACAAGAATTATCCATTGAGATATTATCTTTCATTGTGGAACTTCAAGCTACCAAATGAAGTAATCATTCTAGATTTCATGATGGATTCACCATGGTTCTGCTTCGCATATGAAGATGATCTCCCTTGATGGAACATAAATTTCCATGGAAATGTTTCAAGGTATCATAGGTATTTTTTCATCTATTTACTGAATGGGAGGACCATGATGGTTATAGGGAGTGAGCCAATGTCATAATAGTTCCCCTCTCATTACGTCACTACTTTCTAAATCTATATCGGGGACCACAGCAGGGGCTGGAAGAAGGAATGGAATTTTTGATCAAGAGAAAACTTCACCAATGAGTGGGTGTGGGTGTACTGGGTACATTTAATGTGCCAAAAGTATGGGGTGGAACTACACAACATCAGGATTTACAAAGAGATGTGGATTTTACAGTTCCATTTATAATGTCAATAAGAGTTAGTTCTAGACATCCTCAACTGCTGGTCCCTAAACATGAATACATTTCACTTCCATCATAGAGAATTTTACATCATATTATGTTATATCCATTCTATTGGAGGCATCCCACTAGTGGAATTTCAGTATGATGAATTCCTGCCACCACAAAATAATTTGGGAGACAATGAGAGGACTCTCGTCCTAATGAAATATAGCCTAGAATCAGTGCAGGAGAAGCAGAAAATCACGGAAAATTCCCAAAAGGATATCATGTTTCAGGCATGGTTTGATAGTTTCCTCAAGAAGGACCCAAAGGTGAGGATGTCGGACCGAGGGAAATATTTCCCAATGGCGTCGTAGAGGAGAAAAGAAGGATCATACTGGTTTATCCTAGAGTAAGGGTAGTACCAAAAGTGGGGGTAAAAATAGTCAAAGACTGGGACTGGCTGGTTCATTACATTTCTTTCCTTTACACCATCTTGAGTGGGTGGTTTCTTCCCATGAGAGACATGAGGATATAAGTCTGTCCAGGGACACTGGTTATCACAGCGATCCTAGAAGCTAGTAAAAGGGTCAATGTGTGATTACCCATGCTAGCTATAATTTATAGAATATTGGGATATTTTTTAAGGGTAAAAACACTGGAGGGGATCTGTAAACCATTTTAGTTTCTTCAGGGTTGAATCTAGCACATCTCAGTGGTTATGACTTCCCAAATTCTATTTTTTCCTCCAGATGTCAGTCTACGACCATCACTACTAAACATTGTGGGGGTCTAATCACTAAAATTGGATGTGGTATAAGTCATACTTTGGATAGGTAACCACATGGAATTTAACTTCCATCCCTTTGTGACTCTGGTTGGTCTAATGGTAGACAACATGCATGGATCATGGGAGTAAAAGTAGTACCTGCAATGTTTCATGGGTGGATTTCTGGTGGCTCAGATTGACAAGAAGGTACTCTGTGATCCATACACAACATCCCATTTTTTAGGGAGTTTAGATTACTTCAATGTGTGGAAAAGAGAGTTTACATGGGGGTCTATCAAGAGTGGTACCCTTGTATCCTTCATTAGTTGTGGTGAATGATAATGATCGTAGGAACTGGAAAAACCATCATGTTGTCACTAACCAACGTGGATGGTGGTCTGCCCATGGAATATTCGAACTACGAGGTGACATCATATCTGAAGTAAATCCTACAAAAATGAATTCATGTGATCGAACCAGCAACTATGGATCTAGCGCGGTAGGGAGGCAGACGAGATTCTTCTTGGGAGGAAAGCCATGCATATAGACCGACTCTAGTGGGAACTACGGTGGTGGGGATGTCACAGGGTACAACCACACCCCCACCTTCTAGCGGGGAGTGGTCTTGCAAGTGGAATCCTGTAACTTAAAAAGTGGATCCCATAAATAATTTAAGGTATCTTATTCAACCATATTTCAATGTTTTCTTCCCTTCCCTTTGGTTCTACAAGAGAACACTGTGACAATCGATGATGACAGAGAACTTGTGGCAAAAGATGGAGTGGGATGGGATCAAGTTTCCGGATGTTGGGAACATTCGGGTCATAGACAGTGTGAACTTCTATCAGATACATGCTTACCTGGTAGATACGGATGTTTATATGTGCCAACGGAAGCAGTATGAAGCACCCCCACCCTAGTAAAGGTGATTCTTGTTTAGGAGTCAGATCAGGAGGGAACATCGTTGGAGGAATAAATCAATGAAGATGAAGAATAAGTGGAGGAGGAGGCAGAAGATTTTTGTGAAGGGGAAACCTTGGGGATGGGGAGTCCCCAATAAAGTGGAGATATTGCAGACTCTATAGAAGAGTTATCCGAGCTTCTCATGGTAAGCATAACTTACTCATATCTTTCCTTTATTCATTTTCCCTTTTCACTTATCAAGTCCACTAATACAAACTAATATTATCCAATATAATCTTGATATTTACCAAGATACCACCACTTTAAGGGAATAAGAAGCATCAATGGGTGTAGAGAAGCATGCTTCAGAGCCAGCACCTAGGGTTGAGGCCGGTGGTGAACCGATCAAGGAGGTCGAGGTGGAAACATCATAAACCCAGATCCTTACCATTATCTATCAGGGAGACACACCCTAGAATACCAATGGTAGCACCCAATTCTAGAGAGGTGGCATGCTCAAGATATATTATCATCGAAATTACTCCTCCCCAAGGTAAGAGAAAATGTCGAATTATTCAGTCATGATCAGGATTTCACAGGGGTTTAGTATCAATGTGTTTTTCTGTTTCATACAGATTCTACCCAAATTACGCAAGGAGAACTATTTCTACTCATTGAAATACCCAGTTCTAAAGGGTTTCTTGTGGTGCAAGTCCCTGCGGTGACTCAAGAGCTTGACTCAGTAGCGATTAGCTCTTGTAAATCCTTATTTTCATGGATTCATACCTATCATTTACTTAGCATATTTACTGAGGTGATTTTATACCATGTAGTGTTCATAAGGATATAATCTCGGATACAATATAATGTGTGGGTATATATAGGATCTATTTTGATGGTTTCACCTATTCATGAGGAGTCAGTCATCCAAGAAAATATACCTTGGTGGTTTCGGATGAACAGGTGGAATCAGTCGCGAGCGATGCCACTATTGAGGAAGAACTTGAGGATAGAAGGGGAGATGTTATTGAGGAAGAAGAATAAATTGAATATGAACATCCTCATAATTTGGATCCTAGTCCCTTAGAGAGCATACCAGAGGAAGACCCTACTATAGAACTCCATGCCTATTTTTTAGAGTATGATCTTGTGGATTTTGAAGAGATGGATGACTATGATCCTGATGCGACTGAAGAAAATTGTATCATCCAGCGTAGGGAATTGATGTGCATCCAATGCTTCATTTATCAGACCCCAGATCCACAGTTGGTGGGCCAGATGGGATCCCTCCACAGTTGGGTTTGCAATCTGTGTGTCGGTGGGGTAGATTCCCAGGGTCTTCATGTGCTAGTTCGTGATTACCTTACTAAAAGGATGTGGAAGGGGACCCAGTACCTAGAAGTTTCCTGGTTTAAGAATAAGTATGAAAAAATATGAAATATTTTAGAGATCAATGAAGAGATTCATCATCTAGAGGAGCAAGCGGGAGAGTGTGATACCTTCCTAAAGACCCAAACAGAGATCATCAAAAAGATGAGAGCTAAACTAGAAGATCCCTATAACTAAATAAAGAAGGCAATTTCTCAAATTTCCAATATCTAGGTTGAGTGGGGTCAGGACCAGGTAAGAGATGATGTGCTACTTCCTGTGTCTATTGATGAAGAATAAGAGATCAAGAAAAATCATCAAATCTCAGAGGCCACATGCCAAAGGTTGGCATAGTTTAAGTACTCGATCACTGGGGTGGATCCATAGAGTCTATTTTGCTAAAACTCATAGGAGGCTCCAAAATGTGGATGTCCCATCCATGCCTTGAATTTCTTGATTTCTTTTTAATCTTTTAGTGCATGGACACATTTTTTTGCTTTATGTAATTGCTGAACTTCAATCATATTTGAAAAAAAAAATGACCAATCTGTAAGCTCATGTGTGTTGTGCCTAGTGTAAGAAACAAGGGATGAACACATAATTGTTCACTTTGTATGAGGTTGTTAGGTAATTATAAAATACTTAGGGTCTATTTCCTTTGACTGGCCACAACGAGTGTTTGGGCTAAGAGAGGTTGTGTCTAGATAACACATCTCCTAGAACATACAACTTGCTTCCCCAATGTGTGTTGGTTTATAAATGGGATAACCCCAGGGGTTTTGGATTTAATTATAACAAAGGGTAATGAGGAGTATGAATCACAATATTCAATATCTAGAACATAAGGAGAGTAGTGTGGTGATACAGGATAACAATTGACCATGTTCGAAACACAACATTTGTACTGTTATCCTGAAATGGGGACAAACAAATGAGGTTCTACTGCTTACCATGTTTGAATCAAGGAACCTATCTCATAATGTCATACAAAATCTTCTAGGATGTTTTCCCAGGATGGTAGGTGATTCAAAGTGGCTTAAGACCATTATTTTAGAGGGTCCCTTTAGACATGGAAGAGGATGAGGATCCAAATGAGGGGCATGTGAAGAATGTAAATGAAGTGATGGAATATTCAAATGGATTCCAACCCTCTCATAATTACACCACCATGACTTAGAGCATATTGGTGTAAGCATGTTGTTCCAGATGAAGATCAGAACCATATTCCATGGGATAGTCATCTCAGATTCAGAGTGAAATTAGAAAATTTGAAAAATGTGGTAGATGACCATAATAAGGAAAGAACCTATCAGGCGAGGGATTGGGATGTTTTTTAGTTTCACATCATGTAATTTGGGATGATAGATGTGTAGTTTAATGTCATATTATGAGGAAGATGCATGGTATAGTTTAACATTGTGTGATCAGGACGTGTTCCAGAGTTTAACATTAGGTTGGACATTGCACACAGTTTAAGGTCATACTTTCTGGACCCTAGTTGATAATTTAAATTCATGTTGCATGGACTATGGAAATGTTTATTCCCAATATATTTGTATGTAACAAAAAAATAAAACTGATTTAAATGATCCATAATAGAATTGAGTACCAAAAAAGTATTATTAAATAGATGGATGTCAACACAAATGAGGACCGAAGGGGCCATGTTGTATCATGCATCCATAAAGGGGGTCTCATACAGTTTAAATTCACACATGTATATAGAATTCTAGTTTAAGATCATATAGTTTTGGACTAAAATGAAGAAGAATTCCAAAAATAGGTATGTTCAGTGTGAAGGAGTGGATGACCCAAAGTGAATGAGGCCTTCCACATCACATTTTCCTAATGTATCTATAAGTTTAAGGTCATAGAGTTTAGACCAAGAATCCTCTGTGTGGATCCACCACATCGGTACCCACCCTATCATAATTACTAAGCCCATGTGAGACATGATCAGTGTGGGAAACAAGGAATGGTATAGGGGGTATACCTAACATTTTGGGGTTCACATTATTAGTGATACCAAGGGTATAATTTCACTACAGAATGAGAGATATGAAAGAAGGTAAGTCAAGACTTTCAAGTTTTGGATGAAGGGGCAACTAGTGAGTTGAGATCAAATGTTGACCCTGTTCTAAATATAGAGACCCCAACCCTACTGGTCAAGAATGGGGTGAGAAAACATAGGATCAATCATTGAATAAGGTCAAAACATAGAATTTTTTGTTTGCTACAAAATATCCATTAGGGAATTGGCCCAACATGGGAGGTGAACCAAAGATGACATGAAACCATCACCATTAGGGGGTCTGTCTGAATTTGAAAGTTGAAGGGAATTTGAACCAAGAAAGACTCAAAGTGTGGAATAGACATATAATGGAGTGAGATTCATACTTGGGTGTTGAAAATAGTTTAAATTAATATTTCATGGACCATGAGATCTCATTTTAAGGTCATGGAGTTTGTTTGTAACCAAGGCCAAGGGGCCAAAAGGTTGATAGACTTATGAAGGGACCCAAAGACAAAATGTATGGGTGTATATAAATATCCCATAAGGATGGGAATCAAGACCCACATAGTTTTATAACACATCATGGAAATAGACCAGCACTGGTGGGGGAAATCCTCTCTATCGAGCAAAATAGGGTATCTCATGGTTATCGTGAGGCATCCTGAATTTATTCAGGGTAGAATCACAGTTGAATGTTGTGTGATGGGGATGTTAGTTCTTAGTTTAAGTTCATAGAGTTTGGAATGAAATGGGTGAACATTTTAAATGGCTATGTGTGGTGCAGTGTCCTGAAAAAAACCCGACATGAATGAGGACCAAGGAGGCCCAACACCACACAAAACACCTTAGAGAAAATCCTATATACAGTTTAAAGTCATAATTATTGGACTTAGTGTGAACAGTTTAATGTCATGTTTCATTGACCATCAACACTTAGTTTAGGTTCATGGAGTTTAGAACATGGAGTGGGCAGTTTTATAAGGTATATGAGTAATATGGAGGCATTTAAACCTTGATGTAAAGGAAGGACAAGGAATCCCACGCACCACATGTGCATTCCTAAGGAGGCTTGTATACAGTTTAATGTCATGATGCTTAGAATCAATTGAGTCCAAAGAGATTAAGGTTTGGTAAACATGTGGCTAGACCTAAATATAAAATCTCTGGGCATCACTACATATCTCATGAGAATAGTAATTAAGCCACATGTAGCTTTATAAGAAGATCTCCCTATGCAGGTCTAAGTTGTAGGCATGAAGGGGGGGTTTTTTGTTTTTTGTTTTTTTTTTAGTGTGGTTGGACCAGGATGTTGAATCCATGCACTACTACATATCTTGTGTGAATAGGAATAAAACCATATGTAGTTCTAGAAATATGGAATGGTAGATGATCTATGTTAGGGGAAATATCCTCTTAACCAAGAACATTATGATGTTGTACAGTTTATCATCGTACATACAGAATGATGGTTGTTTTGCAATTTATTGTAGTGAAACTAGAACACTGGATCTACGTAATTTAAAGTCATGTATCTCAAACTTTAGGGGATCTTAGTTTCAGGTCATATAGTTTAGAACAAAGAGGGGAATTTCTTCGGAGAAATACTTTCAGGGTGGAGATGTAACAAAACCCGACATGAATGAGGGTCAAGGAAGGTGCACCACTATACAACACATTCCCAAGAAGGCACACATACAATTTAAAGTTGTTATTCTTAGACTGGGGGCTCTTAGTTTAAGTTCATAGAGTTCGGACCATGGGGTAAATCTTCTCAAGTAGATATATATAGCATGGTGGGGTGACAAACCTGATGTGAATGAGGCCTTAAGAACCCCACCACCATATGACACATTCCAAATAAAACCTGTATAAATTTTAATTTCATGATTCCAAGACTAGGGATACATAGTTTAAAGTCATGAAATGAATACTACATAAATCATAGTTTAACATCATATTGTAGGGACGAGAAATGTTACATAGTTTATCATAATGAAACTTGGATGATACAATATAGTTTAACATCATGTTACAGAGAAGAGAAATGTTATGCAGTTTATCATCATGCAACTAGGATGATCCAAAACTTTTAAACATCATGTTGCAGATAAAATAAATGTTACATAGTTTATCATCATGAAAATAGTTTGATACAGCACAATTTAATGTCATGTTGTGTAGAATAGAAATGTTACATGGTTTGTCATCATGCAACAAAGATGATACTGTACAGTTTAACATCATGTTGTAGAGATGATAAATGTTAATTATGTAAGGACCCAACCCCAGTTTCCTGGAGCCGGTGCCTTATTTGATTACGTTGGCATACTAACAAGGAATACTAATCCCGAAAGAACGAGTAGTTTAGTATTATTGGAAACAAGTAACATACATAAGTTTATCATTACAACATGAATGGAATCAAAACACTATTTTATTCCACTAGAAACATCACCTCTCCTAGATTATGCTTGCAAGTCATTCATAAATTACTTCTTCATATCCTGAAAAAATGAAACATAAGAAAGGGGTGAGCTCAAATGTTCAGTAAGAGTAAGCAATACAGTGGAAGATAATATAGACATTAGACATGGTTAATAATTGAAAACATATGCCTTTAATAATAAACTTGACACATTATGGCAGGGATATGAGCTGAGTAAATAATTCCATAATAAAACATAATCATGGGAATTCTACTAGTCAAATAACCACATGAACATACAAATACTAGCTTCATGATGAGAGAAGTGCAAATTCCGGACATTCTGAAACATTTTTTCATGGCCTCATCCAAGACGTCTAATGATTAAGGCCTCGGCCAAAATCCATATCACATTGGGAAAGGCCTCGACCAATTCCACATCTATTTGTCTCATGAGACCTACCGATGCATCGAGGGGCTATAGCGGGCCCTACCCATCACATAATAAGTCCAATTAATTCCTCATATGAGCGGGGATAAACATAAACAATATATACATTCATATTGAAACTATCATATGAAATGTAACTATCTTTCCCCAATCATTAAACATAAAACACTAACCATTCTGAGTAATATGGTGAATGGTTTTAGGATAGATCATCCAAAATAGAGTTAGTCATAAACCATTAAATAAAATATGGTAGATGACTTCATAAATAATTAAACCCAATAATACCATGTAATCAACAAGAGTGTTAAATTATATTAAAACACTCTTATAAAATCATTAAGCAATTCTGGAGATAAATACACTTTTATTTTGAAAAGAAGAGTTATTTTGGAAAAATATTTGTATAAAACCAGAAGTGAATTAAGATAGTATTTTCATAATAAAATGATTTATTTTATAAAGATAATGGTTTCCAAAAACAGATTATAGTGTTCCCTTTAAAATAGGTAAGAATTTGAGAAATTCCCTTAAATCGGGCTCATATTTTTGAAACAATTTTGAATGTTACTTTTAAAACGTGTAAATATCCATAAAATAAGGAAGGATTATTGTTTGTAAACATATATATGATACTCAAACAGAATATATGAGGAGTAAATAACAATACATAAGAATTTCATTGAGGTATTTAGACAATGAAAGTATCCCGAATGAAAATGGAAGTTCGGGTGGAAAAACCCTTACCTTAACTCCAAACGTGTTCCGCTCTTGAACTTAAGATCCTGGAATATGAAATTATACTTATTAATAAATTATTTAATAACCTATTAGATATGTATTTAGTTTATCATAATTCTATTTATTTAATTTATACCCTTATTTCTAAGTTATTATATTGAATTTCATTGTTCCGGGGTGTTTGTTTTCTTTATTTTTATAATCGATTCACTTGTTTTTAAGTAATGGAGTTCATGTGGAAAGGTTATAAATCTCCAGGATTTCAATTATATATTATTTATGAACATAAATAATTGTTAATGGTCATTTATATAATTTGGTTACATGTAATGAGGAAGAATCATTAGATGACAACCACTTCGATTATTCAGCGGTATTTGGATTATTATTAAATAGTTTTGTCATATAACTTAATTATATGTACATATTCTGGTTCCTGAATATTATTTAGGTTATAAAACATATATTATAGTCTGGTTCAACCATAAATATGGTTTCATGACCAGTAATGAAGAAGAAATTGAAGAACAAAACTACGTCATCCACGAAGGCTATAAATTTGAACATCATGGACGTTGATTTCGTTTATAAAAAAATAAAATAAAGGAAGTAAGAATATTTATAATGGTTCTTCCATTCACATGATATAATTATAGTATATATATGATACTGGAGTTATCATGATAATTTGTACATAGGAGGTGAGGATAGGATAGCAAAAGAAAATAAATTGAAATGAAACCAAATGAAAAAGAATGGTGCTTTACCTCTTGAAATAACCTCCCTGAGAAACTCTTTAAGGGAAGGGTTTTGGTCTTTTGGCAAGACCAGAAGCTTCTTGGACGTGGGTAGAGACTAGGTAAGGGTAATTGGGTAGAAATTTGAGGAGATTAAAGGCTTAGAGGAGTGAAGAAAAGAGGGAGTGGTGAGGAGTTTTTATAGTGGAGTAGAGGAGTAAATTTTGAATATTTAATTCATTATTTTATTATTTCCCTCAAGACAACCAATAGTGTTGTTTCATGTGACCCCTAATAGTAATAAGTGCATGTGAGTTCGAACCAAGTGGCCTTGCATCACTTGTGATGTCATGAATAGTGTATTTAACTGATAATTTGTATATACGGTATTTTATCGTATTTCACTATTCATCAAAAATTCTAGAATTTTAGAAAAATCCCAAACATTTACCCCAACCATTTTTCAACATGTAGAATTAAAAAATGAACTCCATTTTTCAAAATTAATTTTCTAAATATTATTAATTTAATTTTTAAATAAAGGCATAGTTAATTCGAAAAATAACAATTTTAAGGTGCAATTAGTTTTATTTCACATAGAAAAATTAATTAAGATATCTTTATCATATTGCCTTAAAAAATAAAATAATATTATTATTTACTATTCATAAGGGTAATATTACTATTCATATTACTATTCATAAGGGTATGTTACTATTCACTAAAAAATCAAGTTTGTTCTATCAGACTCTAAATGACTTACTAGTCACAACTCTAGATGACCATTTTTCAAAATTCAAAATATAGAAGAGGCAAAGTTGTGATTAATGGATAGATTATAAAATTATATTCTATATTAATTTTCAAAACCTTGGGGTGTTACATTCTCCCCTCACAAAAATTTCATTCTTGAAATTCACAGAATATTACCTAAAAAGATTCAAGTATGTCCTTAACATAAGCTCATCAGGCTCCCATGTTGCTTCCTCCATATAATGATTCCTCCATAGAACCGTTACCAGTCGAGTCGTCCGATTTCTCAATACTTGTTCTATAGTATCAAAAATCTTGATAGTCTCTTCACAATAAGATAGATCGGGCTCAAGTTCTGCTTCTTCATAAGTGAGTACATGTGTTGGGTCAGGCATGTACTTTCTTAACATTGAAACGTGGAACACATTGTGAACCTTGGAGAGACTTGGTGGCATTGTCAAATGGTAAGCTACGGCTCCAATTCGGTCCAAAATTCCAAAAGGCACGACGTACCTAGGACTTAATTTTTCCTTCTTACCGAATCGTATAATACCCTTCCATAGAGATACATTTAAGAAAAACGTGATCACCTTCTTGAAATTCCAAATACTTCCTTTGGTTATCAGCATAGCTCTTTTGCCTACTTTGAGCTATTTTGATATGGTTCTGGATAATCTTCACCTTTTCCATTGTTTCTTCAACAAGTTCTGGGCCCACGATATTTCTTTAACCAACATCATCGTATTAAGTTGGTGTACGGAATCTCTTCCCTTATAATGTTTCATAGGGTGCCATATAAATACTTGAATGGAAGCTATTGTTGTAGTAAAATTCTACAATAGGTAAATATTGATCCCACATGCCTTGAAAATTAAGTGAAAAAGACCTCAACTTGTCTTCTAATGTTTGAATATTCTGTTCTGATTGTCCATCAGTTTGTGGGTGGTAGGCAGTGCTCAAACGAAGTTCAGTATCTAGGGCCTTCTGAAGACTCTTCCAGAATCGTGATGTAAAATGTAGATCAAGATTAGAAACAATCGATAGGGGTACTCCATGAAGTCTCACAACTTCATTAATATATATTCTTTCTAGATGTTCAAGTAGTAGATCTTCTCTTATAGCAAGAAAATGTAAAGACTTGGTAAGACGATCAATAATGACCCATATTGCATCGTTCCTTCTAGGAGTATTTGGTAGTCCCATGAAAAATTCCATCGTGATATTATCTCATTTCCACTCCGGTATGGGAAGAGGTTGCAATACTCCTCCAGGCTATTGCCTTCCAGCTTTCACTTGTTGACAAAGCATACATCTTGACACAAAATCAGCAATCTCTCTCTTCATGTTGTCCCACCAAAAATGTTCCTTCAAATCTATATGCATCTTAGTGCTACTAGGGTGTATAGAGAAATTGGAACTATGAGAATCATCCAATAATTCTATTTTTAGATCAGGTATATCAAGAACACAAAGTCTCTTCCCAAATTTCAAAATTCCATCTTCATATACGAAGTCACTCAATATCCCATCATTCACAGCTTTAATCTTCTTTTGAAACTCCTCATCATCAGCCTGAGAACTTTTTATCCTTTCTAGTAAATATGGTTTGGCAACCATTTGAAAAAGCATTGATGTTTCACCTTCCATGGTTATTCCCATATCCTTATTTACTAGATCCATGAAAATAGGATCCCTTTTAACTCTCATCTTGTTCAAAACTCCATGATCCTTTCTTCTCATAGCATCTGCCACCTTATTTTCCTTCCTTAGGTGGTAGTGTATCGTGCAATAATAATCCTTGAGTAGTTCAAGCCATCTACTTTGCATCATGTTGAGTTCTTTATGTGAGAAAATATAATTCAAAATCTTGTGATCAGTATAAATCTCACATTTTTCACCATAGAGATAATGTCTCTATATCTTCAAAGAAAATATTACAGCAGCTAAATCAAGATCATGAGTATGATAGTTTTGCTCATGAATTTTTAGTTGTCGTGATTCATAAGCAATAACCCTATAATTTTTCATAAGGACGCAACCAAGTCCTTTCTTTGAAGCATCACTATAAATAACAAACTCGTCATTCCCCGATAGTAGAGTCAATATAGGAGCATTGACTAATCTTCTATTCAGTTATTTGAAACATTCTTCACAATCTTTTTTCCAAACAAATTTAACCCCTTTAAGTGTGAGCTTCATTAGCGGGTTATCCAGTCGGGCAAAATTCTACACGAAACGCCGATAATAACCTGTTAATCCAATAAATCTGCGTACCTCATTTATGTTTGTTGGCGTGGGCCAATCTTGCATTTCCTTTGTCTTCGCAGGATCAACTAGTATTCCATCCTTATAGACAATATGGCCAACAAAAAAATCTCCTGAAGCCAGAATTCACACTTGCTAAACTTCCCATATAATTCATGTCTTCTAAGAGTCTTCAGGATAATGCGCAAGTGATTTTCATGATCTTTATAGCTTTTGGAGTATACCAAGATATCATCAATAAATACCACTACAAAATCATTGAGATATTCCTTGAAAACACTATTCATTAGATCCATGAATACAGAGGGTGCATTAGTCAATCCAAAAGGAATCACTGTAAACTCATAATGCCCGTACCTGGTTCGAAAAGCTGTTTTTTGGAATGTCTTCCTTCTTCACACACAACTGATGATATCCAGATCGAAGGTCAATCTTTGAAAAGTATTGAGCTCTATGAAGTTGTTCAAATAAATAATCAATGTGTGGTAGGGGATACTTGTTCTTTATTGTTATAGCACTGATCTCCCTGTAGTCGATACATAACCTCATAGATCCATCTTTTTTATTAAAAAAAGGACAGGGGATCCCCATGGAGAAACACTAGAGCGAATAAATCTCTTATTACTCAATTAATCTAGTTTTTTATTTAGTTCCACTAATTCCACAGTGTCCATTCTATAAGGGGTCTTAGATATGGGCCTTGAACTAGGAATTAAATCAATGGAAAACTCAATTTCTCATTCTGGAGGATGTCCAGGTAAATCTTCTGGAAACACATCAACATATTCTCTCACAATAGGTACATCCTCTATTTGAACATTCCTTTACTCACCCACAATTATTCCATTCTCTTCCTCCCCAATAATTGAATTTAGTTGAGCTACTGGGGGTGGATCTAGATAAGAATCAGGTGGTTACGATTCTACTCTAAAGATAAGGTGTTCTTTATCACCTTCATCAAAAATCGTAACCTTCTTCTTCTTATAATAAATTTTGGAATCATGGTCCGAAAGCCAATCCATACCGAGGATTATATAAAATTAAATCATGGTTATGATGATAAGATCAGCATATAAAGAAAATTTATATGCCTTAATGCGAACTGATTCACAGAACTTTGTAGTAATGATACTTCCCTTAGGAGTTTTGACTCACCAACTCCCTTGTTAAATCAAATTGGAAATATATAATTTTATTAGAAAACTGGGAAGAAATGAAACAATTCGATGATCCAGAATCAAATAAAGCATTGGCTAAACTTGAGGAAACAATTAAAGTACCTTCCACCACATCATTAGAAACTTCAACCTCTGCAGTTGTGATTGCATAAGCTTTTCCCTGATCCCTTGGCATTTTCTGTTTCATATTTCCTTGAAGTTTTGGAAAATCATTAGCATAGTGTCCCATCTCTTAACAACTATAGCATTGAACATCATTGGATTCCTTCTTCCCTTTGCAATCACCAGCAAGATGGACTTTATAAAAACTTTTTTAGCACTCCTTTTCCTATTAAGCATGCACCAGGGTGTTTCTTTCCACAATTTTTACATGGTAGAAATTCAACTCTTCCCTTCTTCCCCATTTCCTTATTTCCTTTCCCATGGTTTTCAGCAGCCCTCTTCTTTTATTACTTTCCCTTAAAGTCATAAGACTTAGAGAATTCTTTTTCTATCTTGATGGCACATGAAACTATATCCTCATATGATGAAAAACTTTAGGAGACCAATGCCCGCTAGAGTAATGGATTTAGGCCATCAATGAATCAATCAAATTTTCTCCTTGTATTTCATATGTAGTCTATAACATGTCTTTATAATATTGTGAAGTAATCTTCATACCTTGAAACATTCTCATCTTCCTTCTGCCTCAGATTCAAGAATTGTCTCACCATATCTGCTCGCAGCTCATGAGGGAAATATTTTTCTAAGAATATTTCCTTAAAATCCCTCCATTACATCTTTCTATCTCTTCCTCTTCCTTTGTGTTTTGGATTAATGACCACCACTAATCCACATCTCCCGATAGATGATATACTTCCATGACAACCTTGTCTCTTTCATTACATCCCAAAGTGAGAAATATCTTCTCAAGGGAACATATCCACTGCTCTTCTACAAATGGTTTTGTTGTCCCATTGAATAATGGAGGTTGTTGTCGCATAAAATGATCTAGCATGGCTCCTCCACGTGGTGGATCCGGATTCTCCATACGGGTAAGTTTATTATTCATAACCTAACTATGTTGTCCCAGTATAGTTATAAGTTTCTCAGCACCAGTCACAACACCAGAGCCAACATCATTATCTTGCGTCGAAGAAAAATCCCTACAGGGGACACGTGCATTCGTGCGATTTCCATTCCGTCCACTAGGAACCATATCTAGATAATGGAATATACTAGATTAGGTTATGAATCATAATGTATAATCCTAACTTAAAAATACTCAGAAAAATTGAGATCATATGCATGGATAATCCCGTATTCACAAATATGGTTTCTTTGAGGAATATTTCACATTTCAATCATTCATAATGGCTTGTAAAGAAAATGTGAATTATCCTAAACATATCCCTCAGGAGTGTTGTAACCAAGAGTGCAGCAAGACCTATTGTTGTGGACCAGTTCCCATTCGAGTCTAGCTCAAAGCAGTATTTTCGGGTTTTACCCCTAGATACATCTATGCCATAGCCGCCTCTACCTGCTCATATCCACACAAGGATGTATTGCTTGAAAGATCCACATAATCTATTCCTTACCAAAATACCAGGACTTTATTGTATGTATATCTTCAGAGACTAACTTAGGGACTCTTCCCTAATTCTACGTTTTCTAAATCTCGTTTCCAAGTATTCTACTAAATTTCATTGATACCAACTGTAAGGACCCGACCCCAGTTTCCCGGAGCCAATGCCTTATTTTATTATGTTGGCATACATACAAGGAATACGAATCCCAAAATAATGAGTAGGTTAGTATTATTGGAAACAAGTTATATACATAAGTTTATCATTACAACATGAAGGGAATCAAAATACTATTTTATTCCACTAGAAACATCACATCTCCTAGATTATGCTTGCAAGTCATTCATAAATTACTTATTCATGTCCTGAGAAAATGAAACATAAGAAAGGGGTGAGCTCAAACGCTCAGTAAGAGTAAGCAATACAGCAGAAGATAACATAAACATTAGACATAGTGAATAATTGAAAACACATGCCTTTAATAATAAACTTGAACACATTATGGTAGGGAAATGAGCTGAGTAAATAATGCCATAATAAAACATAATCATGGGTATTATACTAGTCTAATAACCACATGAAATTACAATTACTAGATTCCTGATGAGGGAAGTGAATATTCCGGACATTCTGAAACATTTTTTCATGGCCTTGTCCAACACGTCTAATGATTAAGGCCTCAGCCAAAATCTATATCACATTGGGAAAGGCCTCGGCCAATTCCATGTATATTTGTCTCATGAGACCTACCGATGCATCGAGGGGCTATAGAGGGCCCCAACCATCACATAATAAGTCCAATTCATTCCTCATATGACCGGGGATAAACATAAACAACATATACATTCATATTGAAACTATCATATGAAATTTAACTATCTTTCCCAAATCATTAAACATAAAACACTAATCATTCCGAGTAATCTGGTGAATGGTTTTAGGATAGATAATTCACAATAGAGTTAGTCATAAACCATTAAATCAAATATGTTATATGAATTCATAAATTATTAAACCCAATAATACCATGGAATCAACAAGAGTGTTGAATTAGATGAAAACACTCTTATAAAAGCCTTAAGCAATTCTGGAGATAAATACTCTTTTATTTTTAAAAGAAGAGTTATTTTGGAAAAATATTTGTATAAAACCAGAAGTGAAGTAAGATAGTATTTTCATAATAAAATGAGTGATTTTATAAATATAACGGTTTCCAAAAAAAATATTATAGAGTGCCCTTGAAAATAGGTAAGAATTTGAGAAATTCCCTTGAATCGGGCTCGTATTTTTGAAAAACTTTTGAATGTTACTTTTAAAACGTGTAACTATCCATAAAATAAGGAATGATTCTGGTTTTTAAACATATATATGATACTCACACAGAATATATGAGGAGTACATAACAATACATAAGAATTTCATTGAGTTATTCAGACAATGAAAGTATCCCGAATGAAAATGGAAGTTCGGGTGGAAAAACCCTTACCTTAACTCCAAACGAGTTCCGCTCTTGAACTTAAGATCATGGAATATGAAATTATATTTATTAATAAATTATTTAAGAACCTGTTATACATGTATTTATTTTATCATAATTCTGTTTAGTTCATTTATACCCTTATTTCTAAGTTATTATATTGAATTTCACTGTTTCGGGTGTTCATTTTCGTTATTTTTATAATCGGTTCACTTGTTTTTAAGTAATGGAGTTCATGTGGAAAGGTTATAAATCTCCAGGATGGGAATTATATATTATTTATGATCATAAATAATTTTTAATGGTCTTTTCAATCATTTGGTTACATGGAATTAGGAAAATCATTAGATGACAACCACTTCGATTATTCGGCGGTATTTGGATTATTATTAAATAGTTTTTTCATATAACTTAATTATATGTACATATTCTAGTTCATGAATATTATTTAGGTTATAATACATATATTATAGTCTGTTTCAACCATAAATATGGTTTCATGACCAGTAATGAAGAATAAATTGAAGAACGAAACTTTGTCGTCCACGAAGGCTATAAATTTGAACATCATGGACGTTGATTTTGTTTATAAAAAAAAATAAAAGGGAGGAAGTGAGAGTATTTATGATGGTTATTTCATTAACATGATATAATTCCAGTATATAGATGATACTGGATTTATCGTGATCATTTGGATAGAGGATGTGAGGATGGGATAGAAAAAGAAAATAAATTGAAATGAAACCAAATGAAAAAGAAGGGTGCTTTACCTCTTGAAATAACCTCCTTGAGAAAATCCTTAAGGGAAGGGGTTTTGGTCTTTTGGAAAGACCAGAAGCTTCTTGGACGTGGGGAGAGACCAGGGAAGGGTAATTTGGCAGAACTTTTAGGAGCTTCAAGGCTTAGAGTAGTGAAGAGAAGAGGGAGTGGTGATGGGTTTTTATAGTGGAGGAGAGGAGTAAATTTTGAATATTTAATTCATTATTTTATTATTTCCCTCAAGACAACCAATAGTGTTTTTTCATGTGAACTCTAATAGTAATAAGTGCATGTGAGTTCGAACCAAGTGGCCTTTCATCACTTGTGATGTCATGAATAGTGTATTTAACTGATAATTTGTATATATGGTATTTTATCGTATTTCACTATTCATAAAAAATTCTATAATTTCAGAAAAATCCCAAAAAATTACCCCTACCATTTTTCGACATTTAGAATTCAAAAATGAACTCCATTTTTCAAAATTAAATTTCTAAATATTATTAATTTAATGTTTAAATAGAGGCATAGTTAATTCGAAAAATAACAATTTTAAGGTGCAATTAGTTTTATTTCACATACAAAAATTAATTAAGATCACATTATCTTATTAACTTAAGAAAATAAAATAATATTATTATTTACTATTCATAAAGGTCATATTACTATTCATAAGGGTATTTTACTATTCACCAAAAAAATCAAGTTTGTTCTATCAGACTCTAAATGACTTACTGGTCACAACTCTAGATGACCATTTTTTGAAATTCAAAACACAGAAGAGGAAATGTTGTGTTTAATGGGTAGATTATAAAATTGAATTCTATATTTATTTTCAAAAACATGGGGTGTTACAATTTAGATTATCATCACACAACTAAGATGATACAATATAGATTAATGTCATGTTATGGAGATGATAAATGTTACATAGTTTATCATTATGCAACTAGGACAATACAACATAGTTTAATATCATATAGCAAAGATGAGAAATGTTTCATAGTTTATCATCATGCCACTAGGACAATACAATATATTTTAATGTCATGTTGTGGAGATGAGAAATGTTACATTGTTTATCATCATGAAACAAGGATTATATAGCATAGTTTAACATCATGTTGCAGAGATGATAAATGTTCACTAGTGGAAAAAAAATTAACACGTCAGCATTTTTCACGTCGGTTCTGTATAACCTACATGCAAAGCTTTAATAATTGATATATCATGTCGGTTATTTTATAACCCATGTGATATATCGATCCAATCAATTTTTTACATCGTTTATTTTATAACTGACATAAAATATACAGAGATAATATTTTTTATGTCGGTTATTGTATAACCGACATGAAAAGAGAATATGGCACACTTTATCACCTCAGTTATAAAAAAACCGACGTGATAAAGCTAATCTCAGTAATTTATCACGTCGGTTATCAAAATAACCAACGTGATGAAGCGACATTTATCACATCGGTTATTTTATAAACGATGTGATAAATTTTTTTCTACATCGGTTAGTAAATAACCAACGTTATAAACATTAAAAAAATATTTTACCATGTCGGTTATTAAATAAACGACATGATAAATCTTTTAAATGGTTTATCGCACCCTGTATTCAGTCATTCTGTTTTCTTCGATCGGGCGACCTTCGACTCGTCTCTCTCGCACAGAAAACCTAGAAACGATTCTTCGAAGTTGTTCCCTCTAGCCTCATTTTTTTAACATCATTATTCATATTTATTATCATCAGATCTATCAGGTCAACTCACTACACTCAAGTAAGCCTCACATGACTCATTTTCAGTTTGTATTTTCTGCAATTCCCTAAAATAATTTTTTAAGATGTTATTTTTCTTTATTCTTGCTATCATGGTAAGTTTCATAGTGTTCATTTATACCATGATAAATTCTTCTCTGGTAAAATAAACCTACGGAAGTGATATCATGCAAGTTTATGATTTTTGTGTGTTCTATCATGTGTGTGTGTGTGTGCAGGGGGTTTCCAAGGGGGTGGGGGCTGTGCAAGTGGGTGGGTGTCCAAGGGGGTTGGGTGGGTTGTCGAGTGGGGTGGGGGTGTCCAGGGGGTGTCAAAGGGGGTGGGGGTGGTGTCCAGGGGGTGTGGGGGTTGTCCAAGGGGGTTGGGGGTATCCAAGGGGGTGTGGGGGATGTCAAAGGGGGTGGGGGTGGTGTCTAGGGCGGTGTGGGGGCTATCCAAGGGGGTTGGGGTTTCCAAGGGGGTGGGGGTGGTGGTGTCTAGGGGGGATGTCAAAGGGGATATGGGTGTCCAGGGTGTGGGGAACTGCCAAGAGAGGTGGGGGCTGTCCAGGGGGTGGGGGTTGTCCAAAGGGTTCAGGGGGCTCTCCATAGGGTTGGGGGTGTCCAAGGTGTCCATGGAGGTGGGGGGTAGTTCAGGGGTGTGGGGGGTCCAAGGGGGTAGGGGTGTCGAAGGGGGTGGGGGGCTGTCCAAGGGCGTGGGGCTGTCCAAGGGGGTGGGGGCCTGTCCATAGGGTTTGGGGCTGTCTGGGGGGGTTGTCCAGAGGGTTCGGGTGTCCAGGGGGTGTCCTAGGGGGTAGGGGGTGGGGGTGGTGTCCAGGAGGGGTGGGGGTGTCCAAGGGGGTGGGCGTTGTCTAGAGGGGTGGGGGCTGTCCAGGGGGTGGGGGCTTTCCAGAGGGGTGGGGGATATCCAAGGGGGTGGTGGTGTCCAAGGGGGTGGGGTGGGGGGTTTTCCAAGGGGTTGGTGGTGTCTAGGGGGTGTCCAAGGGGGTGGGGTGGTGTCCAAGGGGGTGGGGGTGTCCAGGGGGTGTCAAAGGGGGTGGGGGACGTCCAAGGGGGTGGGGTTGTCCAAGGGGGTGGGGGCCGGTCCAGAGGGTTTTGGGGGGGTGTCCAGGGGGTTGTCCAGAGGTTGGGGGTGTCCAGGTGGTGTCCAAGGGGGTAGGGGTTGGGGGTGGTGTCTAGGAGGGGTGGGGGTGTCCAAGGGGGTGGGGGTTGTCTAGAGGGGTGGGGGCTGTCCAGGGGGTGGGGGCTATCCAGATGGGTGGGGGGGCTATCCAATGGGGTGGTGGTGTCCAGGGGGTGTCCAAGGGGGTGGGGGTGTTGTCCAAGGGGTAGAGTTGTCCAGGGGTGATGGCTATCCAAGGGGGTGTCCAAGGGGTGGGGGTGTTTTCCAAGGGGGTAGGGGTGTTCAGGGGGTGGGGTGGTGTCCAAGGGGGTAGGGGTGTCCAAAGAGTATATACCACGTCAGTTATTAAATAACTGACGTAATAAAACATGACTCTAAAGTGTTTTTCACATCGGTTTTTTATCAACCGATGTGAAAAACGCTTCGGATTTGTGTTTTTTACGTCTATTGTAAAATAACCGATGTAAAAAAACAATGTTTATAACGTCTCCTATAATAACGTCGGCCAAAATCCAACGTAAAAAATAAAAAATAACCTCCGTAAAAAAAGTTTCCTGCATTAGTGGTTATGTAGTTTATCGTCATGAAACTAGGATGATATAACACATTTTTACATCATGTTGCAGAGATGAGAAATGTTACATAGTTTAGCATCATGAAACTAGGATGATGCAACACATTTTAACATCATGTTATAGAGACAGAAAATGTTACACAATTTATCATCATTCAACTAGGATGATACTACACATTGTAACATCATGTTGTGGAGATGATAAATGTTATGTCATTTATCATCATGAAACTAGGATAATACAACACAATTTAACATCATGTTGCGAAGATGAGAAAGGGTTCCTTATTTGAAGTATTTCTTTAGGATCTTGGAATTGGTTGGAGGGTTGATACACTCTCTATCCATTATGATCAAAGAGTATGCACCATTGGGATAAACCTTATGAATGATGTAAGGTCCTTCCCAATTGGCCTCCAACTTTGGTGGATTCCTACTGGGTATCATCCATGTTCTAAGATCTAGTACCATGTCACCCAAGAGGAAGGAGTAGAGGTGGAACTTCTTGTTAAATTTACATGCTATCTTGTTCTATTGTCTCTCTAGATTATGCAAGGTTCGAAGCCTGTTTTCTTCAAGAGCTTCCACCTCAGGTAGATAGACTTCAAACATTCTTTCTAGAATCTACTGACCATAGACAGTAGTTTGGGGAGATGATAAATGAATCTCAATGGGAAGAACAACCTCTACTACATACACTAGATAATATGGAGTTACCTAGGTGGAATTTTGAGTTGTTATCTGATAAGCGTAGATATCATTTGGGAGCTTGTCCGACCAACTTTTCTTGTTATGACCCACCATATTCTACAGGATTTTGGAGAGGGTTTTGTTGAATTCCTCAATCTTCCAATTTTATTTTGCATGGTAGTGGGAAGTATGGTTGGAACGAATTTTGTACTTAATGTAAAACTTCTTTAGCTCATCTACTCAGAAGTTGGTGTTGTTGTCGGTGGGAATAGCATGAGGGACTCTAAACCGATGGATGATATTGGAGCTCATGAATTCAATAATTATTTGTTCATTGACTTCCTTGATAGGAATCACTTCTTACCACTTGGAAAATAAATCCATCATGGTAAAAATGAACCTGCATTAGAGATTTGTTGTTGGGGGATACGGTCCCAAGACATCGAGTCTCCAGACTAAAAAAGGCCAAAACTAATTGATAGTACAGAGGTGATCTGGTGTATGATGCACAAATTTTTCATGAATCTAAAATTCATGGTACCTCTTGGAAAACTTGATTCATTCATAGACTATGGTGTTCTAGATGTATCCCAGCCTTCAGATCTAGTGGGGGAGCTTTAACCGTTTCGGATGAGCACCCCAATGCTCGGGATTCCTGATGATATAATCACCATTTATTGTTTTAATGACTAACTCAGAATATCCATTCACATGAAAGTATGGAACATCAGTCTCAAGGGCCAGCTCAAGATTAGTAATGAGATATTGATACTCTCCCTCATTGTTGGTGCATCTTTCTAGTAGAAATAATGATTAGGTTAGGATAGCATGTGTCAGGGTGATGAAGACTATCCCCTGAAAACTCTATTGAGCCTAAGATCATTGAGTCTTCTACCAATTGGGCTCTGAGAGGAACCCTTGAAATGTATCTTCCAACATGACATGACCTGGTCCATTGAAAGGATGGAATATTATAAGAAATTGACATCTAGATGTGATTCTTCAAGGGTTGTATGGGCAGCCATAAATTATACTAGTTCTTAACCCTTAAAACCTTATATGGGATGAACCTAATGTTGAACTACTGAATGATCACTCTCTAGTGTTCTAGTTGTCCTATCAATGTTTCTGACTCTTTCATCGGGGCGCGCGCACGTCCATCACACAGAGGACGCGCTGCTGTTACCCCGCATTCCTGCCTTCCAAAGGCAGGCAGCATCCACTCCTTATTCAAGGACGTCTTCTCCTTGATCGAAACGGGATGATGGGATGTCGGTTCTTCCTTTGGTGAATTCCTCCTCAGATCTTGTCACCTAGTCCGGGTCTCCCTCATAGATTTAAAACGTAATACGTGAAGCTCTTCCCGGCGCCATATCTTCATGGACACCAGTTAATTACGCCGCTTCTGTCAGGACCTTCCAAGGGGTCCGTTCAGGGAAGCAACCTTTGGTTAGGAGAGCAGTCATGTTGGGGCATCACTGGCGTGTCTTGACACTGGGGATTTGAATGTCTGTCCTATGTCCCTTATTATAGGGCTTCCTGAGGGCGCGGAATCCCGAGGAATCCCACATCGAACACGGGGAATTGTATGCCATAGGCATGTGTCTGAGGTTTTCCTCCGCTTCCCATTTTTAACACCGGGTATGCCTCAATTTTAACAGCTAGCGGAGACGGATCAGACTGATCGGAACACTAGCTAGAGTGGATCAGATTGAATAACTCCATGGAGGTAACACTGATGTTGGGGCCAGCACATGGGAGGCTTCCCGAATGCTATAGAGGGGAATGAAGAATGAAATGGACTGATCCCACAGGGATGTGGCGGCCCAGGTAAGAATCAGGATGGATGGTGGCTTTGGGATTGGGTCTCGAAGAGACTTTCCTACGTATCCC
Organism: Viscum album; assembly: GCA_963277665.1. Classification (NCBI taxonomy): domain Eukaryota; kingdom Viridiplantae; phylum Streptophyta; class Magnoliopsida; order Santalales; family Viscaceae; genus Viscum; species Viscum album. The sequence goes on along the minus strand of OY728163.1, from coordinate 255,208,508 downwards.
CGTGGCAGGAAATCAAAGTCCATGTAGTTCGATGATACGGTGGGACACCTAAAGAGGCGACCCATGAGAATGAATGCACTGATGGGACCCAGAGGAAGTAGAACCTTCGGGTTAGGTCATGAGCTTCCCAAGACACGTGGTCTCAAGGGAGAGATCAAGATGAGACATGAGTGATGGGCTTGAGCCTTGTGGAGGCCTCCTATGTATCCTTGTGGCGGGTAATCAAAGTCTTTGTAGTTTAGGTGGCGGATATAGTATAACATCATGCGGGAAGATGATGGGGCTTACACTATGAGGTGTCCCATGGTGATGGAAAAATTATGTGAATGGGGAACTAGGGTCCAGATGGATTGGGGATTACACTCTGAGGTGGCCCAAGGTGGAAATGGGGCTTGACACACCGACACGAAGATGGTTGGGGCCAATGGTTTGTCGGGCTTGAACCTCATGGAGGCTTCCTACGTACCATGCCTTAGCACTGATCAAAGTCCCCGTAGCTCAGTTTGGATGGGTCTTACACTCTGAGATGGCCCAAGGTGGTAGGGATTGAACCTCGTGGAGGCTTCCTACGTACCATGCCTTAGCATGGATCAAAGTCCCCGTAGATCGGGTTGGATGGGTCTTATGCTCTAATACGGCCCAAGGTGGTGGGTCTGGAACCTCGTTGAGGCTTCCTACGTACCATACCTTAGCATGGATCAAAGTCTCCATAGTTCGGGTTGGATGGGGCTTACGCTCTGAGACGTCCCAAGGTGGTGGGGCTTGAACCTCATTGAAGCTTCATACGTACCATGCCTTAGCACGGATCAAAGTCCATGTAGTTCATGTTGGATGGGGCTTATGCTTTAAGACGGCCCAAGGTGGTGGGGCTTGAACCTCGTGGAGGCTTCCTACGTACCATACCTTAGAACGGATCAAAGTCCCTATAGTTCGGGCTGGATGGGGCTTATGCTCTGAGACGACCAAAGGTGGTGGGGCTTGAACCTCATGGAGGCTTCCTATATACCATGCCTTAGCACGGATCAAAGTCCATATAGTTCGGGTTGGATGGGGCTTACGCTCTGAGATGACCCAAGGTGGTGGGGCTTGAACCTCATGGATGCTTCCTATGTACCATGTCTTAGCACGGATCAAAGTCCCCGTAGTTCGGGTATACAGTTTAACATCATGTGGGATGGGGGCATTTGGGGATTATGCTCTGGGGCGGCCCATGGTGTGTCATGATCAATGCTCACTCTAAGCTCACGGGAGTCATGCTCAGTGTGAGAAACAAGAGGTAGCAGAGACGTGACGATCACATCGCGAAGGGTGCGTTCGTGGGGAGTGAAAAGTGGATTACGCGTTGAGCGGCCCATGGTGCTGGGACTTACTCCAAGATGGAGGCCCAAGGGAGAAAAAGTGTAGAAGGAGAGGGATTTGGAACTTAGGAAGAGAGGAGGGGCCTCGTTCCATATCACACCCTTCACTGGCCTTGGCACCGAGGAAGTGAGGAGGAGTAGGGGTGCTGCCTCCTGAAAGGAAGGCTAGGGGATTACACCAAGGTGGATGCCCTTCCCCACATAAAAACACCACTCCAACAAGGATTATATCATCCCCTGTGAGGGGTGATCCCATCCCCGTGAAGACGAGTGGGCGTGGAGAATGTCTGAGGTGGGGGGACCCTGCATGTGAGGCACGGGGCCAGGTCACAGTTTAATGTCATGTGTTGAGGACAATGTTCTTGGAAGTTTAACGTCCTACAACTCGATGAGGTGGGATTGCTCCGCACCCCTAGGACTTACATAACTGGTACCCTCTTCTCTTTGTGGGTGGGAAGGCATCAGCAATGTCGTACTAAGGTGGTGTCATGGAGAGAACCATCGAGGGGTCCACATTAGCGTGGCTATTCAAAGAAGAAATAGTCGTTAGCGTGCCTATGAAAAAAGAATGAGGTGGAGAAACTCAATGGGAAAGATTTCCCAAGTGACTTTGAAGTTACTTTGTACAAGCCTAGAAGGTCGTATGGGAAAACCATATATGATGCGGATGCCTAGGGTGCACAAGACACCTGCGAATGGAACCCATAAGGAGGGCATCATGCGTTCACACAAGGGGGGTGCTCGGGGAGCACCGAGGTGAAGGGCTACGAGGGATAGTGCGCAACCCTTGGGGGTTGTGTGAAATAAAGGGGTCTGGTGTGAAAATCCCCAGGTTGGCGTGAAATCAGTTTTTCTTGCGCGAAATAGGGGGTTGAGGTTTTTTGCACGACTTGAAGGGATTGTGCGCAAAGGAAAGGATTGCGCACCAAGGAAGGGATTGCGTGCAAAGGAAGGGATTGCGTGCAAAGGAAGGGGTGTGCGAGCAAAGGAAGGATTGCACACAGTGGAAGGGGTGTGCGCGCAAATGAAGGATTGCATGCAGTTTGGCCGGCTTGCGTGCCACGAAAAGGGTTGTACGCAAGGGGCAGACCCATAAGGGGTTATAATTTAGTCTAAGCCATGGGGATCTAACACAAAGGCGGATCTTGGGGTGACTATGTGCGAAGAAGAACCATACCTGAAGGCCATATTGCATGCGCGTGGAATGTCGATTACGTGCACAAGAGGCAGTTCGAATTCTTTCGCCCTAAAAAGGAATGGGGTCTCCTTCTATTTATAGGTATTCGGTGTTGTGGAATTGAGGGTTGTGAAAAATAATTGCGTGATGGAGGCGGTGATAGGAAAGGTCAATCGCACGGGATGCGAGCGCGAAATTATACTTCCGGGACCCGCGGTCAGGAACATGCTACCACTCGCCTTCGCCATAGCTACTGCTATCTGATCTCACAAAGACACCCACCATTTGTGGCGGGGCTGGGCCCAACCTGACTATGTTGTTTTCAATCTGGTCTTGGAGCTAATCCTTGAACACTTAACATTGCTTGATGGTGTTCCCTAGGATTTGGTGATAAGGGCAGTTGTTGGGGTGATCAGTGAGACGCGCCTCTTCTGGCTTCCGGAACTCATGCGATCACACAATTCTTTTCTCTAAGGAGTTGTGGAAGTAGTCGGGGACCTGAGCCTCTTCGAATGAGTAGGTATAATTCCTTCTGTCTGGAAAGGGGGATCTAGGATCCTGACCCTCACGGGGGGCCGGAGGAGCCTTCCGAGGAGGCGGAACTTGATTATCCTGCCTAGGTGGTGGTGGCGCGTTACGCAGGGGTGTCTGTCGATTTTGGGGCGGGTGTTGCTGGGATGGAAATTGTGCCCGTAGTGTAGGGCCTCTGCAAGGCTTCGGGTCCGGTTCTACTGGTAGCAATTCTAGATGCCTGGGAGCCTCTACCTAGGCTACGGTAGTGGGCTCGGCTCTGGCAGCTCTCGTTGCTGGAATTGCAGGGGTAGCAGGCGTGCCTAACTAGTGTGTTGCAGAGCTTCCTCGAGGCGTTGGGCCTTATATGAGAAGTCTTGGAACCCTCCAAGATAATTCTGAGTGATCAGGGAGGGAACCAGTTCCGTCTTGACATTCCCCATGTACATCGTCAGTAATTTCTCCTGAGTCAGTGGCATGTCAAGGGAGTATGTGATCCCCTTCCACTGGGCGATGAAGTCCGTGACTCACTCATCTAGCCTCTGCTTACACCTGAAGAGGTTTACGATGTTCATATTCCGAGTGGTAGAGCTGAACTGGTAAAGGAACTACCTTTGAAGGTCTTCCCAGCTTGTCACAGATCCCATAGGGAGCTGGTTGTACCAAATGAATTTCATCCCCTCTAGTGTCTGAACAAAGTAATGGAGGTTGGCAGCCTCCTACTACACTGCGGTCCCTAACATAGGCCCACACCTTGAGTTAAAGTGGGTCAGGTGCTGCGATGGGTCCCCCATCCCATTAAAGGGGGAGAAAGTGGGATTCCCAAATCCGGGGGGTGCCAACATGTCATCCACCCATGCCTGGTATGGATTGCCATTAGGTGGGATAGCAACCTATTGTGTTTCCAAAGCTTCCAGGCGGGCAATGAGCGTCGCCATCGGATCGTCTGGATGGGGGTCCAGGTCCTAACAAGGATCCCTAACCACGAGCATATTTTCAGGCTCTTCAATGTGGTAGACAAGCTCAGCGACTCGTGGAGTGGCTGGTGGAGCGACCCTTGGGGTGGCCGGAGGAGCCCGAGCGGGGTTCCTCGGATTGTCATGCTGTTCGGGAGGGTTTGGCGAGACATACCGCACCCTCTTGTTGTGAGCTATGGCTTCTTCCCTATCAGCGAATGCGGCATGATCAGGGTTTCCTGGGAGAATCTCACCTAGGGGTAGTTGTTCCTGCCCCTGCTGCCCCTGCTGTCCCGGACTAGGATCACCATAGTCAGGTCGCTGCTCTGCAATGCGTTCATCCAGAAGTTCATCGACTAACTTCTTCAGCTCAGCAAGCTGTTGGCGCAATGTGGCCTTCTCAGGGTCCTCTTCTGTCTTCTGCGTTGAGGCCGATGGGTCAGAGTGCTTGAAAACTCCAACATTCTCTTTTCCTTTACTGACATTCCGGCTTAGTACCAATGATTCAGTGGGTGGAGGGAGACCTAGTAGGTTCCTATACTGGATATTAATCCTTCCTGATGGGTCCAGTGGTAGTATGTCCTCATGGGGGAAGCCCCCATCGAGAAGTCTCAGCTCATTCAACTCTCCTGTCAGATCGGTCTTTTTGACTGCCACTCTTCTCGGGGGCATGTCCTCACTATCGCCTAGAGATTCGAGCTGTCGGTGAATCGCACTGAAGATAAGGGAAGCGAACTTCCCCCATCCATGGACTTGCATGTGGGGGGGGGGTAGCTTCCTCGTTAACTTTGCAGAGTACTTGGAAACTCTGAACGCACTGTTTTTGGAGGGCCATGTGGTGGTCAGGTGACTCAGGGTGTCGGACCGCAAGGAGTGTGTCCAGGTCAATAAGATTACATTGTTCATCGATGTCTTCGAGGTGCTCTTGGATCCTGGGATAAGTCACTCTCCAATGGCAAAGACAGTGGTGAGTCACCCAGAGGGTCTGGCAGAAACATTCAAACTCCTCCAAGGTGAGCGATTCTGGTGTACCAAAATTTGATCCTACGACCGGCCAAAACTTCTCAGGGAAGTGGCCCACTGCGAGAATGGTTCAGAAGATCCTTGACTCAGATCCATAGTCTGGCCTTTGATTTCCCCACTCATCAACTGAGGGTGGATGAGAAACTGGCAGTGGCGATGAGGCAGGCCGCTGGGGTGGCAGACTGGCCGGTAGAGAATACAGTGAGCAGGCTGATTGGCTGCCAAATCTTGGGTTGTCCTCTGAAGGTTGAAGTGACCTGGCTGCCATATTGCGATAGGATGAACCATGATCAGGGCTCCTGACGCAGCATCAGCGTCTTCCGAGGGTGGGTTATGTCACGGCTCCTCCTCCATTGACCCCTAAAATACCTCTGTGGCAGAGGGTGCTTCCGGCAATGATGGCGACGACTACACGGTCGGCCCCTGGGAACATGCCAGAGTCTCGTCCCCCTGGATATACCTTCGGAGGGAAACAGGGATCCTATGGATCATGCATTCTAGGAGCACGAGGCTGACGTGCCTCGTTCCTGCCCCAACCCTTGACCTGGAGGGCTAAGGGGAGGGCTCCTGCACTGAATCGTACTCCGCCTCGGAGTCTAAGAACCGGACTGGTCTGATCCCTATCCGGCCTTCCCCATAATTCCTCTTGTGGTGGTGGTGACCTTCTCTCCAATCCCTGGATGGTTCTTCAGGGTCGGGCATATTTTTGACATGGGGTCCTCTGGCTGCACTAGTGCTGTGGAGGAGAGGGTTTCCACCCGAGGAAGCCGGGGAGTGAGGAGCACTGGGACAAATGTCGAAAGGGACATGGGGAGGACCTTCATGCTGGGCATTGGTGAAGTGGGGTTGGATTCCACCTCTCTGATTTTTGGGGAAAGGAGGACCTTCACCGTTGGCATGAGGACATGGGGGGGACCTCCATGTTGGCGAGTGATCGAAAATGCAATGTCTCCATGCTCATGGTCTGCGGCAAGGGGAGTGACCTCGTACCCAGTGCAGTGAGAACAGGAGAGACCCCCACACGGAGTGTTTATATCATGGGGAAGACCCACACCTGGGTTGAAGGTGGCACTGGGAAGACCTCCAAGCCGAGGATGGAAGCAGGGAGGGCCCGTACCTTCCGTACTGGTGGTGCAGAGTGAGCCCCCGCGCTGGGCGGCACTATTGTGAATTGGTCTGTAGAATCCATCGCCTGTGCCAATGACCAGGAGAGTCGACCAAACCTGCCCATGGGGCGGTTGGGGCCTCGATCCAGGTCGGGCATGTAGCTGCCCCTGCTCAATGTATGCAAGGATTTAGGGATATGAGTTAGCAGTGGCTTGGGCCACATTAGTCGCTGATGTTAACACCCCACAGTGAGCATCTTCTTCTTCTGGTACCTGACACTGGGGTCGGGTCAGGTGGACTGGAGCTGGTGGTGCAAGCACGTAGCTTTCCTGCTCTTTGGATCAGGGAACTAGGTGGCAGCACTGACGCGGCCTGGTGGGGGCCCTCACTGGGAGCCCTTGAAGCGGGACTTTGATTTGGCCAACCCATATATCCCCTACATTGTCGGCGTAGGGGAGGGAGCTATCAAGGAACTCCGGGGACAAACTCCCAAAGTGATTGAATGTTAGTGTCGGGAGCATCGTCCCCCTATGCGGCCCTCTGGGGTGGTGTGGACGGTGAGGCGCAGCTACCTCAGGATCCAAGCGGGCCATATCCTGAGTTGGGATTATGCCCTCCTCCTCATACCTGCGTACAAGGTCATTGATTACCCTTTGCTGGATAATATTGTATGGGGAGAGGGGGCATGGGTGCCCAGCAGTCATGGCGGTCGCAACCATCATAGAAGAGGCAAAACCGCATGGGGAAGCCACGTTGATATTGCCCTTTCCCCTGCGTCGGTGGGCAGGTGATCGAGCTACAAATGCAAAAACTTGATTCCTGAAAGCAGGTATATGTACTCATTAACACTGCTAGAAAAAGGAATCGAAAACCAGTGCCCCAATTTTGTTCCATCTCCCATGGTTGACAAGAGGGATCCATGCTGACAACGTCGCAGAACGGAATGCTCAACATCATAACTGTCCCAACTTCTGGTGAGTTTCATGTCAGGCCTGTTTGGTGGGACCTAGTACTAGATGACGAGGTCAGATGACATGTTTATCCATTGATGTCCTGAATTCTACAAGCCTCTAATCTAAGGAGAGGAGATTCATGTCAGGTTCACCATTTTCTGTTTTCGACGCTTTTGTCGGGGCGCGAGTGCATCTGTCACATAGAGGATGTGCAGTTGTTACCCTGCATTCCTGATTTCCAAAGGTGGGTGGAATCCACTCCTTATTCAGGGATGTCTGCTCCTTGATCGAAATGGGATGATGGGATGTCGGTTCTTCCTTCCATGGATTCCTCGTCGGAGCTCGTCACCTAGTCTGGGTCTCCCTCATAGATTTAAAATGTAATTCGTGAAGATCTTCCCAGTTCCATATCTTCATTGACACAAGTTGATTACGCCGCTTCTGTCAGGACCTTCCAAGGGGCTCGGTCCTGGCAGCAACCTTCGGTTAGGAGATCAGTCACATTGGGGAATCACTAGTGTGTCTTGACGTTGGGGATTGGCATGTCTGTCCTCTTTCCCTTATTATAGAGATTCTCAAGGGCGCCGAAGCCCAAGGAATCCCACATTGAACGCGGGGAATTTTATGTCATAGGCATGTATCTGAGTTTTTCCTCAGCTTCCCATGTTTAACACAGGGTATGCCGCAAGTTTAACATCCAGCGGAGAGGGATTGGACTAATCAGAACCCTAGCTAGAGTGGATCAGATTGAAGAACCCCCTGGAGGGAACACTGATGTTGGGGTCAGAACGTGGGCGGCTTCCTGAATGCTTTATATGGGAATAGAGAATGAAATGGCATGATCCCACCGGGATGTGGCAGCCCGGGTAAGAATCAGGATGGGTGGTGGCTTTGGGATTGGGTCTCAAAGAGACTTCCTAGGTATCCTTGTGGTAGGGAATCAATGTTTGCGTAGTTCGATGATACGGTGGGACACCTAAAGAGGTGACCCGTGAGAATGAATGCGTGGATGGGACCCAGAGGAAGTAGAACCTCCAGGTTAGGGCATGAGATTCCCGAGACACATGGGCTTGAGGGAGAGATCAGGATGAGAAATGAGTGATGGGCTTGAGCCTCGTGGACGCCTTCTACATATCCCCGTGGCGGGGAATCAAAGTCTTCGTAGTTCAGGTGGTGGATACAGTTTAACGTCATGTGGGATGGGAATGGGGCTTACACTGTGAGGTGGCCCATGGTGATGGAGAACCGATGTGAATGGGTAATTGGGGTCCAGATGTATTGGGGCTTACACTCTGAGGCGGCCCAAGGTGGAAATGGGACTTGACACACCAACACAAAGACGGTTGGGTCCAATGGTTTGTTGGGCTTGAACCTCATGGAGGCTTCCTACGTACCATACCTTAGCACGGATCAAAGTACTCGTAGTTTGGGTTGGATGGGGATTACGCTCTGAGATGGCCCAAGGTGGTGGGGCTTGAAACTCGTGGAGGCTTCCTACATACCATGCCTTAGCACGGATCAAAGTCTCCGTAGTTCAGGTTGGATGGGGCTTATGCTCTGAGACAGCCCAAGGTGGTGGGGCTTGAACCTCGTGGAGGCTTCCTACGTACCATGCCTTAGCACGGATCAAATTCCATGTAGTTCGGGTTGGATGGGGCTTACGCTCTGAGACGACCCAAGGTGGTGGAGATTGAACCTCGTGGAGGCTTCCTATGTACCATTCCTTAGCATGGATGAAAGTCCCCATAGTTCGGGTTGGATGGGGCTTACGCTCTGAGATGGAATAAGGTGGTGGGGCTTGAACCTCGTGGAGGCTTCCTACGTACCATGCCTTAGCACAGATCAAAGTCCCCGTAGTTCAGGTTGGATGGGGCTTACGCTCTGAGATGGCCCAAGGTAGTGGGGCTTGAACCTCGTGGAGGCTTCCTACGTACCATACCATAGCACAGATCAAAGTCCCCGTAGTTTGGGTTGGATGCGGCTTACGCTCTGAGAAGGCCCATGGTGGTGGGGCTTGAACCTTGTGGAGGCTTCCTACGTACCATGTCTTAGCACGAATCAAAGTCCCCGTAGTTTGGGTTGGATGGGTCTTACACTCTGAGACGGCCCAAGGTGGTGGGGCTTGAACCCCGTGGAGGCTTCCTACGTACCATGCCTTAGCACGGATCAAAGTCCTTGTAGTTCGGGTTGGATGGGTCTTATGCTCTAAGACGGCCCAAGGTGGTGGGGCTTGAACCTCGTGGAGGCTTCCTACGTACCATGCCTTAGCATGGATCAAAGTCCCCGTAGTTCAGGTTGGATGGGGCTTACGATCTGAGATGTCCCAAGGTGGTGGGGCTTGAACCTCGTGGAGGCTTCTTACGTACCATGCCTTAGCATGGATTAAAGTCCCCGTAGTTCGGGTATACAGTTTAAATTCATGCAGGATGGGGGAATTTGGGGCTTACGCTCTAGGGCAGCCCATGGTGTTTCATGGTCGGTGCTCACTCTAATCTCACGGGAGTCATGATCGTTGTGAGAAACAAGAGGTATCAGAGACCTGACAATCACGTCATGAAGGGTGCGTCTGTGGGAAGTGAAAAGGGGCTTATGCGTTGAGCGGCCCATGGTGATGGAACTTACTCCAGGATGGAGGCCCGTGGGTGACAAAGCACATCGGGAGAGGGATTTGGCACCCAGGAAGAGAGGAGGAGCCTCGTTCCCTATCACACCCTCCCCTGGCCTTGGCACTGAGGAAGTGAGGAGGAGCAGGGGTACTTCCTCCTAGAAGGAAGGCTATGGGATTACACCAAGGTGGTTGCCCTTCCCCGCAGACAAACACCACTCCAACAAGGAGGATATCATCCCATGTGAGGGGTGATCCCATCCCCATGGAGATGAGTGGGGGTGGATAATGTCTGAGGTGGGGGGACCCTACGTGCGAGGCACGGGGCCAGGCCACAGTTTAACGTCATGTGTTGATGAAGAGGTTCTTGGAAGTTTAACATCCTGCAACTTGGATGAGGTAGGATTTCTCCACACCCCTAGGACTTACATAACTGGTACCCTCTGCTCCTTGTGGGAGGGAAGGTATCAGCAAGGTCGTACTGAGGGGGTGTCGTGGAGCGAACCATCGAGGGGTCCATGTTAGCATGGTTATGCGAAGAAGAAATATCCATTAGCGTGTCTATGCAAAGAAGAATGAAGCGAAGCAACATAACAGGAAGGATTTTCCAAGTGACTTTGAAGTTACTTCATACAAGCCTAGAAGGTCGTACGAAAAAACCATGTATGATGCGGATGCCCGGGGTGCACAAGACACCTGCGAATGGCACCCAGAAAGAGGTAATCAGGCATTCACGCAAGGGGGGGCGCCCGGGGAGCACTGGGGTGAAGGGATCCGTGGGATTGCGTGCAACCCTTGGGGGTTGCGCGAAATAAAGGGGTCCGGCGGGAAAAGCCCCGGGTTGGCGCAAAATCAGTGTTGCTTGCGCGAAATAGGGGCTGAGGTTTTGCGCGCGACTTGAAGGGATTGCGCGTAAAGGAAGGGGTTGCGTTCCAAGGAAGGGATTGCGCGCAAAGGAGGGGGTGTGCGCACAAATTAATGGGTGTGCGCACAATAGAAGGGGTGTGCACACAAAGGAAGGATTGCGCACAACGGAAGGGGTGTGCGCACAAAGGAAGGATTGTGCGCAGTTTTCCCAGCTTGCGCGCCACAGTAAGGGTTGCACGCAAGGGGCAGATCCCAAAGGGGTTGAAGTTTAGTCTAATCCATGGGGATATCATGTGAAGGCAGATCCCGGGGCGACTTGGCGTGATGAAGAACCATACTTGAAGGCCATATTGCACGCGCGCAGAATGCCGATTACGCGCACGAGAGGCTGTTAGAATTCTTCAGCCCTGAAAAGGAAGGGGGTCTCATTTTATTTATAGGTATCTGGTACTGGGGAATTTAGTGTTGTGAGAAATAATTGGGTGATGGAGGCATCGGCGCGAAAGGGCAACCACGCGGGACGTGGGCGTGAAATTATTTCATGCCGGAATCGGGACTCTTCATGAATCCCGGTACTTTCCACACGGGATATCTTTTTTCACGCGCTTCACCATTTTTTCCACACAACACCTTCGGGCCCTCCGGACCGGGCCTCCAGGTCCGAATATGACTTCTTCTTTTTGTTTCAGAACTTTCTCTATCACTTATTCACTTTTCGGCATCTAAAATCAACATCAATAGATTTAGGATATACTTTAGTGAACCCAAAAGATACACCAGTTGTATCTCATGATGCTTCAAATAATTTCTTAGATTTTCCACTACAAAAACCAATGCTAGGCATCTCTTCTCGATATGATAGTATTTGGACTCTGTGTCAAGTAGCGTGTGACTAAGATAATATGAACTATTATATGTCCCTTCATAGTTATTATAGGTTATCAGGGGATTGAGGTATAATTCCAGGGTGGTCACATAAAGTACCAAAGGCTTCCCTAAGATATTTGGCATTAGAAATATAGTTTTTAGCAGATGCTGCTTAATCTCCTCAAATACGGTTTGGAACTCTTCATCTCACTGGTATATGGTGCCTTTCTTTATGATCTTGGAAAAGGGATTACACTTTCCAAAAATATTTTTAATGAATTAGAGTGTGTAGTATAAGTGTCCTTGTAGGCCCTAAAGTTATAAAAGGTTTCTTGGGGGAGGAATCTGGCTGATGGCCTTGATATGATCTGGGTTAATTTCTATGCATCTATATGTAACTAAGAAGCTGATAAATTTCCTAGAGGTAACCCCAAAGGAACACTTCAAGGGGATCATCTTTAGATTCTAGGAATGGAGGAAGATGAACAGTTTCTTGAGATCTTTGATATGGTCTTGATGCTAGTGGTATTTGACCACAAAATCATCAACATAGATTTCCACTAGTATCCCAAGTATTGGTTTGAATATGCGGTCCATGGCTTGCTGATAGTTGGCTCCTGTATTATTTAAACCAAAAGTCATTACCTAAAAGAAAAAGGATCCTTACAGTTCTCTAAAGGTGGTAGACTCTTCATATTCTAGTTCCATATGGATCTGATTATATCCATAATATCTATATATGAATGAGATATCCTAGAAACCATTTGTGGAATTGATCAGTAGATCTATCACCATAAGGGGATAGTCATCCTTTAGGAAATGGAGGTTGAGATCCCAAAATTAAATAATAACTATAATTTTTCCATTCTTCTTCTTGACCAGAATGGTGTTGGCTATCTACCTGGGGTATTGAACTTCCTTTATGAAGCTAGCATTGATAATATTATCAACTTTGGTATTAACCGTGGCACCATGAGAAGTGTTCATTTTCTTGAGAGGCTTCTTGAACCCGTAATGATTCACTGGGAGACCAAGATGGTGGAAAGCTGCCTAAGGGTATAATTATAGCATCACATCATAACTATAAGAAAATAAATCACTATGTTTCTTTATAAAGTCTTTATACTATTGTTGTTCCTCTATAAGAATGGATGCATTGATCATCCTTGGCCTCAATTTTTCCTTAGTACCAGGGTTCACTTGAAGAAACTCATCGATGGTGGTTGAGATTCCGTCTTCAAATGAGGGAGGAGGGTATTCCAAATACCCTTTCTCACATGATATAGGGGAATCAGTGGGAGGAGATGGTTCATCCAAGATGACAGATTCCAGGGGAATGTTGGTGCCTGCTTGGGAATATGTGGAGTCTTCACTAGGGGACTCTTGCTCTACTAAAACCATTACGACATATGTTATCATTCCAATTCCATTAGGCCTTTGACTATGGGGTTCATGCTTAATGTCAAAGAAGTGTTTAAGGGTTGTATTTTTTTATTCAACCCAACTCAGAAAAACAAGTGTGTGTGGTGTAAAGTTGTATCCATGGGGAAAAATCCCAATACCTTACAAGGGTGGGGGTTTCTAGTATTACCCAAGACTGGGCTATATAGGAGTACGAGGTAATATTCAAATGTTATTTTTACTTAGGGATGTGATGCCCTTTCCATCCTAAAATGAAAAAAAATATATAAGTATGGAATTGTAGCTTCCAACCAGTGAATTATGAGGATGAAAGCATTGTCCAAATCTATCCATAGGATGGTTGCAACGGTGGTGTGCTTGACCTTGTGGGTCTGAACTTGCTTTTCCTTTCTCTTGTAATATCCAACATTCTTATAGTGGGATTCACAAGATTAAAAGGGAGATGCATCACCCTAGAGCATTCCTAATCAAATATTGATGGAGTACTTGAGGCATTGGTGATACAAAAAAAGGGAACTTTTTCCTACATATGGATCCAGGGCCTACCCATCAATATGTTGTAGGTGGTGTCCTGCGAGAAAAACATGAATTCGGTGTTTACTACTAAACCTCCAAACTGGGTCTTTAAATGGATTATAACACACAATCTATGCTCAGTCCTTTCATAACCCTGAATCTTCAAGTTAGAGGGGCTTAGATCTGCTTCAGTAAATCCCAACCTATGGAGCATCCGATTCAATATGAGATTTATTTTGGAACCTATGTTCACTAGACAGTGATGAACTTCCATGCCATTGAATTGGAATATGATATAAATTGGGTGTATGTTCGCCTACATGAGGGATCCCTCATTTTCTTCAGAGAATGTGATGACATATTGACACTTTTCTTGTTCAACCTCCTTAGCATAGAAAGTTCCTACAGTTGTAACCTCTATTTCGAACTGGAGGGGGATTTTTTGGGCTTATGTGTGGGACTCACACATTTCTTAAGAGAGAAGGAGGGTCTCAAGGATAAATATCTTCACAGGAATACTGGAAAGGTGATTCAACACATCGTAATTTCATTCCAAATAAAAATTTATACCCATAGGTAGTTTCTATTTGACAGAAGGCATGATGGGAACTGATGGATAAATTAGTGGATTCTGATTGGTTTTAGAAATGTCATAATTCTCATTAGATAACTCACACAAAACCACTATTGGATAAGTATTTACTGACTGATACATGGATTTAAATGTGTGTATCTGATCATAGCGTGGTCATGGATGCTTTTCTTGTTCGAGTAGCGTGGTCACTGGTGAAGGTAAGTCTGACAGAATAGATTTGGAAGACTATACCTACTGAGATCTAAACAGAACCTTCTATATAGTGTTAGTGGAATGCACGAAATGTCATAGGGAACTTTTCTAATTTTTATGCCTTAGATCACCTCTTTGATAGTGTTAGTCGGAGGTGTTCGGTGGGATTCCCTGTTACTCCTCTTCATCAGGATTCATGTAAGGATCTACTAGATCAAGGGTATTCATAGATTCATACTCCAGGACATCATCAGATGATTATTTAAATTCTAGATGGACTCTAGGGTAGATTCCCATCTCTAGAGGCATGAAATCACTAATTGTGTGGGAAGGTATCAACACCGACGAAGGGCTTTTCTTTCCCTTGAATTATTAGCACATACTCATTTATGATGTAGAAGGCTATGAATTGGATGTAGAAGAATCATCAAGAGAAGGCGCGATGACATTAGAAAATTTAGGATGGATTAAGCGAGCATGGATGACACTGTGGGTGTGAGAAAATTCCCTATGATCCAACCAGTCATCATACTTATGGGTTCCATAGTTGGAAACCTTCTTCCATTCATATTGGATTTGGTGGCCTAGAACCAACTACATTTTACTTTATTCATTAATGAATACTTTATCACATCTTGATTGTTCTTCTATGTGAAAATGCATGTGATAATGTCCTAAGGATAGTTGTTTCATTAAAGGGTCATAGTGGATCCTTGCTATGATGAGAACCTAGAAGTGTCATAACACTGTTCTTGAATATATGTTCTATGGCCGGATGATGTTATTTGAGGGACATAAATAATACAGGCCATTAGGGGTGAGGACTCATAAAACATTGAGGCACCTTCTCATGGTGTGCGCCCTTGGTAATATCCAGGAGGATATTATTAATGAGTGTTACAACTCACGCATTTAGATGTATTGACGAAAACTGTGACGACACACTATTTGCAGTGAGGTAGGATACATTGGGTACGTTATGAGTGATACTACATTAATAGATAATGCGAGAAAGTATTTGTCCCTTATATTTCATAATGGAAGTAGATATCTCAATCTCTTTTATGGAATTGATATAGCCTAAATAAATCTATGTCCATGGTGAGTAATGGAAAAGTTCAATTCCAGAAAGTATAAGAAAGAATAATCGAGCACATGGTTTGATGGCACTAGCATGCAACCCACTTGATTTGAGATAATGATACAAAGTGATTAAATTACATGGTAAGCATTCATATGAGGTGACATGTCAATGCGGAATTAACTTCTTTCTCTTGGGTGCCTTGACCCGTTGCTAGACAATAATCTTGGACTTTAGGATAGCCCGCCTAATGCCAATGAGAAAGAGGTCTAGAGGGTCACACACTAAGTGTATCCAAGTATCTCAAGTAGAATAAAGATTATTCCCATATGTTGTTTAATAATTATTCAAGGAAGTATAAATCGTTTTAATGTTGGAGGAAGAATAAAATGTAAAAAAGATATACATTCCATGTACATTAAATGTGCATGACATGTAGTTTTCATTTTGGAAAGGAAATGAAAAATGAATACACACTGTGTATGAATGATTACACACTGTGTAGTTTTTTCAGCCAGGATTTTGAGGAAATAATAACGTTTTATTAAATGATATTTATTATAATCAGCGTGGGTGCATGTCAAGGAATTAATGATTCGACATGGGGGTTTTTAATAAGAGTTATTGAAATAAATAAAATACATAATGAGCTTATTTATTGTCGTAACTCTATAACTTCAAACCCGATTATAAATATCCTCACAACCCCAACACTTTTCCCTAATCATTATGCACAACAATTATGGAGAATTATCTCAAGGCTGAAAGAACTCCTTCCTCCAATAATGCTCTCAAGACCAAGAGAGATCCTCCTCTATCAGATTAAGGTGATCTAAGGCGGACAACACAAGCAAAGTCTTCTCCACGCTAGCACCCTGAGATTCCTTTGGTGACGTCGAGAGATATGTGGAGCACGTGTGGATCACCGCTAGAGGAATTATGCACTTAGATTCTACGATGCAATGACAGATCACATCGGATCATGACCAGATACATAAATGGAGAAAGAATTTCATTAAGTAAAATTCTTGTCAATTAATTAAATTAATTATAACCAACATATGATGATTCTCCTTTGTGGTTCTAGGACTATTCTTATTCTTTGTTTTTTTCTGTGATTCGATCTGTGGAGTCTGGTTTTTATCATCATATTGATCCCAGATTGATCATTTCTAATGACAAAAATTCAAGTGGGTGCATCCACCCACGAGCTTCCACTGTGCCTGGAACCTACAATTCACCCTCAATGTCACTTTCAATCTTGGCGAAGACACAAGTCCCCTATGTAGGGACATGGCCCAACTTGACCACACCATTTTCCACATGGTCCTGAATCCAGTCCTTGAATACATATAATTGTTTGATGGTATTTCTAAAGATCCTATGGTAATTCAGGTCGATCAGTAAGCTCAGCTTCATGGGGGCTTCCTACATTCTGGAAGTTTCAGAAATCCTTACTCCAAGGCGCTAAAAAAATAACTGGTAACATGTGAATCCTGTAAGGAATATCTATTATTTCTTCTATACAAGAATGGATCTCTGAGTTTTTGGTTCATATGATGGGATAGAGCCGGATGGGTTTCTAGATCCACATTATCTCACCTAGGTGGTGGTTCTTGATGAGGAGGTGCCTTCCGATTCTTCACTGGATGAGGCGGAGCCTGGTGAGGCTACTATATATGGTGAGGTTGTGTTGGGTGAGTCTTATTAATCAATAAATAAAGTGTATTTTGAACCTAGATTTGTACTATAGTGGCAGTATCTTCTTTGGTAGATCTTCTTTCATGAGTTGGAAGAGGCAATGGGTGTGCCTTCTTGTCTTGCTGCAAAGAATCCTCTAGGAATTGATACTTGTCAGATAAATCCTATAATCCACCTAGAAATTTATGAGTGATAAGGTAAGGGATGAGCTCAGTATTAGCATTTTTCATGCACATCATCAGTAACTTCTCTTAAGTTAGTGGCATATCAAGTGAATAAGTGAGGCCTTTTCACCAAGAGACAAATTCTAAAATGCACTTATCTAGAAGTTTCTTTCACTTGAATAGGTCAATAATACTTGTCTTGTGGGTGTTGGAACTAAACTAGTAAATAAACTACTTTTGGAGGTCTTCCCAACCAGCGATGGACCTAATGGGTAAATGGTTGTACTAAAAAAATGCAGGCCCTTCCAATGTATGAACAAAACATCAAATATTGATGGTTTTTTTCTACTCTTGGGTTCCCAACATGGGTTCATTCCAGGAGATAAAGTTATCTATATGTTGTAGTGAGTTTCACATACCATTGATGGGGGAGAAGTTAGGATTCCCAAATTATGTGGGTTCTCGTATATTTTCCACCAACACCAAATACGTCTTTACATCAGGTGGGATTTCTACCTGTCATGTCTTGAGGGATTCAAGGTGATCAGTGAGAGCAGTGATCATATCATCCTATTAGGGGTTCCTATATTGATGAGGATCTCTATCCACCAGTGAATTAATTGTATCATAACCTCTGTAGGAAAGATCGATGACTCAAGGAGTTTCTTAAGGATTGTCTTATAAAGAGTCTTGATTTGGATCCCAAGGTATATTTTCACATGGAACGGGTAGATTTGGCAATTAATATCATGGTCTCTTGTTAGAAACTCTAGTTTCAACTCTGTTAGGATGAATGGGATCATCGATTATGACTAGGGGGAACTATTTGAGAATAACTTGTGGCATCCCCTACTTCCCCAGTGGAGTAGGAACATGATCATGTCAAGGAGCGCTAAAATCTAGGAAGCTCATATAGGATTTTGTCGATGAGTCTCTTCTAATCTATGATCTTTCGATGTAGGGTGGCCATAGTAGGGTCGGCCTCTATCTTCTACGTGAAATCTGAATGATCAAAGGGCTCAAGGGGTCCCTTTTCCTTAATAAGGTTATGACCAGTAGGAAATGATGTTTAGGGTTCCCCAAGGCTAAGCTTCTACCTTTTCTAGTGAGTGAGAACACATGTATGAGGGTCCATATGATATTGCGATGCACCTTGGGTCATGTTCTCTCTGTCAATCCCTAAACTAATATCTTTGTCACATACATGACATATTTTAAAGGTAAATTTCTATTAATTTCTATTCATTATTTGTTTTGGGGGTTTCCCAAACTTTTATGGAGGAATGGGTGAGTTTTCATGAATTGGGTCAAACCATGATCCCAATTCCAGATTTAAAAATAAATTTGTATTCCTTTATAAATCCTTCATTTTTTTAACATTTTTCATCCATTATAATTCCTAATTGTCATCCCCTAACCTATTAACACAACAAAATTAATTTGGACCATTTAGAAATCTATACTCATGGTGGATTTTAGTTATTATTTAAGGGATTGGGCATGCCCGAAATCCCATTTCCTGCATTAAAAATAATTTTTAATTCTTTAATAACTCATTATATTTTTATGGTTTTTTGGTGATTCCAACTCCCACCCGAGCCCACGTACCTAAGGCGTGCCCCATTCTCTCCTCCCCTAATTTGGAGCTCAATAGAATCACGAAATTGTGCGAAAATTCTCTGAATTTCACAAATCTACCATATTTGAAGAGGTAAATTGATCCTTTCATAACTCCTATTTTTTACTCTTTTTCCCCTATTCTAGTTCCTACATGATCTCCTCATCCTTGTTCAAAACTCACTTAAATTTTTAGCTATTTTAAAATTTATATTCTAGTGGATTTTGGGTTGTTTTCATCAAGATTGTTTTGGGTAAGTGTTTCACTCTTCAATTTCTTCCTTCTCCTTAGGGTTTCCTCCCTCGTTCATAAATTTATAGGGTGTCCAGAAGTTAGGGTTAATACCTAGGGTTTGATTTGGGGTATTTTTGGTGAAATCTTATGGTTTAGGGTTCATTTTCACTTCCTTGTGGTGCGGCGGAGGTGCGGTTTAGGTTTCACACCAAGATTCAAGGGTTTTGACTCAAAAGGTAGGTGGTTCAATGTGTAAACAATTATTGATGTGTTAGCTTGCTATATTTACTCATTTTTCATATTACTCATATGTTGGGTGTGGTGAAAAATTGTTTATGATTAATTTGTTTAAGTGTTAAATTTTATAGTTTCTTTTTAACTTGAAATTGGGTGTTTTCATGTGTAACTCATGGGGTATTATTTGGGTGTATTTTATAACTTATGTAATTGGTTTACTAAATCTTTCTTTGCTTGAAAATTCAGGTTTGGTAATTTATTAGTGTCATGTACTCCTAAAAAGAAGGTTTTTGAATAGGTTTTATGTGTAAAAAATTGTTATACTTCTTGAGATCAATTTATGAAAATGTGTGTTTTCATGTGTATCTTTTGTGGTAGTATTCAAGGTTATTTTATAACACTTGAATTTGGTTTTATAAATGCATCTAGGGCTTACAATTCTGTTTTGGATAGTAATTGGTATGTTTTTTGTCTTAAATGGGGGTTTTGAAATGGGTTTTGTGTGTAAGACATAATTACACCCCTTGAGTTTGTTTTATAAAAATTGTGAATATTTTGTTTGGTTAAACAAAGTGGGTAAAAGGGTTTATATGTACTTTTTGGGGGTGTGTTAACCTAATATGGGTTTTCGAAAGGTAAGTTGGTTATTTAAGATGTCAAATATTTTTTTATAATGTTTTATAAAGTGTTGAAATGTTTTAGAAAATGGAAAGAGAGCTGCAAAACATGGTTGTGGGCTGTTTTGTGTGAGTGTGTTGTGAAAAATGAATTTTGTTGATGAAAGAGGTATTATATGATATTTTAGTTGGCTGTTATGTGAGTTATAATGTCTTGGAATGGTTTATAAAAAAAATTGAAGGATTTGTGGAAGTGTTAAACAAATGTGAAAAGTGTTGTGGGCTATTTTGGTGTGAGTCGGATTTCAAAATCAATTTGAATGAAAGGTGGACTTTTGTGACTTGTGTGGTATACATGTGGGATGTTTGGAGAATTTGTGATATGGAAATGATATTTTCATGTGAAAAGTATATTTCTTGATGTGTTGAACTTTTTTTTATCACAAAGGGAAAACTCATGTATCTAGGTGGGTGGACGTGTACTAGTATGCTTGTGAATCTGTGGGGTTTGGCCTCAGTTTCACATAGCAAGATTGACACTAACAAATCTAACTAAATTATGATGATGATGATTGGTGACCACTAGGTTATGGGTATGTTCCCTACTAGTGGATCGTGCATGAGAATGGATTTTTTTATGGTTATTCTCACCGAGATACGAGGTTCCTGGGACCCATAACGAGCTAGTGCCTATGGGTTATTTCCTATTGCTTGTGCTCATTAGATCATTTATACTTACCGTCGGCATATGGTATATTTGTCTAGAAAATTAAGTATCTTTGGAATTTATTTTAAAAGTATTGATTCTTTAAATTATCCCACTTGAAAACTGATTTTTTTAAGTTGCATCTTTTAGAAATTGTAACTAGAAATTACATGTTTTTGAAAACATGCATGCTTTTTTGCCATTGAATGTTTTTCGCATGGAATATATTAGTAGTGGTATCCTACCAGGAATTGTCTCACACCCTACTTACACCCTTGGGTGTAAGTAGACTTGGCTATTTTTGTTGTTGCAGGTTGGGTACAATTTGTTTAGTTCCAGTGGTTTGGGTTTCTAGTAGGTCCTTGGTGGTGAAGTCTTGTGGAAATGGCTTGAGGGCGGTGCCCCTTGCCATGAGGGTTCTTGGGATGTTTCCTTTTGGTTTTGTAACTTTTTTATAGTCTTGTTGAGTTGTTTTAAAATATGTAATTCAGTTCTGAATTTTTGTAAAATATTGTTTGGTTTGAAAAATCCGGATTCGTTTTATTGGATTATTTTGTTGTTTTATGTTTATAAACTCAGGTAAATCATTCCCAATTCTCATTTTATGATACTTGGGAACTTGTGTCAGCCCTTGGGGATCAAGAATGCCCTTCAGGCCTTGTTGTGGGCTAGGTCGGGTGCCGGTTTTGATGGCGACTAGATTCAGTTCGTGACATCTTTATCCTTGATTTTCTAGGGGAGAACCATGTTTATCACGATGGTACCCAGGGGAATATCCTAAATTACACTAGGTATGTTAGGCTAATGCAGGATGGAACTAATGTAGAGAGCAGTATATTGTTCCCATCCTCGAATCTTCACATGTGGGGATGCCTCTTCCAAAATTTGGTGAAGCACCATGAAGCACTAAATGCATCTTTATTGAAGGGTTTAGTGGTAGCTAGGTGATGAAGAATGTTGAACCACTAGGTTTGATACCAAATCAACCATGTGGAACTGCTGATCAATGTCATAAAATTTCTCTAGGATCCTTGGATAGACCAACTAATTATAATGGAGGTGAAAACACATCATCTGTATGGTCTGGAAAAAGCATGCAACCTGGTCCTTAGTGAGGGACTTTGGGATGTTGAAGTTGGGGGGTTTTTTTCATCCAGAACGCAACTAATAAATGATATATGGCTAGAGTATCCCATAATATTCTTTGTTTAAAGTAGGTTCCTGACTCTTGGTTGGCCCGAACTTCAATCAGTGCTTTCCGAGAGACCAAAGGCAACGCTGATATGGATCGGTGATGCGATGGACTTGTAACACCCCAAGTTTTTGTGAAAATTTTTTTTTTATAAATTAATTTTCATTTGGGTGTTATATTTCACTAAGTAAAACATTCCTATCACATGAAACAAACTTCTCAGGCACTGCACGACACCAACATGGCTTTTATTACACACAACATCAACTTGGTGTCTATTACACACAATACCAACTATAAAAAGGAATATAATAACTTGATACTTTAAAATATATTTATAATATTAAATAAATATAATATATTCTATGGATTTTAATGTAGACCACACCTAGTTAGCTTGAGTTACACGCAAGAGTGACTTTCTTATATAGATAACACTACATGAAAGATTGAATATTACAAGATAATGATATATTATTAAAACATTATTATTTAATATAATAACATATAACCTATAAATTAAATAAGTATTTATGAATAGTATTAACTAAATTAAGAAATTTTATGTTTTATATAAATATAAAATGAATTCATTGGTTACCAATGAATTATAAATGAATCTAAGAACCAAATTAATATAAAAAGAAATATTATTATTATTTTCATGCTTCCAAAGGTGTTTTGTCTTTATAAAATAAATTAATCACAATTATTGATTGATTTTAAAGAAATTTATATTTTATATGTTCAATAAAATATTTTTTATATTCATAAATTAAGTTTGATAGGCATAAGAAAATAATAAACCCAATTTCACACATAAAAACCAATATTTTTATAAAGTAAAATTTACCGTCTTTCAATGGAAAATACATTTTAAATCCAAATTATGACCATTTTATAAATTTCATATAAAAAATAAACTTCATATTTTGAATAGAAACATAAAAATTATATTAGGGTGAATTTTTGGTATTTATCTATGAAGATTCATTTTTTAATGAATAGTGAAATATACTAAATTTTAGTTCATAATTGATTCTTCATCTAATTTATTTGTAAGGTTAAATTAATTTTTAGATGGGTTTTAAAGTTTAATTATATCATATTTTTATCAATTAATCCAATTTAGGTTATTATAATAAATTTCAATTTTAAATTGACTATAAAAACATAGCCAACTTTCAAACGTTTTTACTTTAAAAACTCGTATTGTCATCCCGCCTATAGGATGAATTTTAAATTAATTTCTGACACTTCTCTAACTGGAATTTGGAAAAATATATTTCATATTTTCAATTATAATATTTGATAATGTCTAATAAGAAAAAAAAATTAACAAAAAGATCAGTGAAAGTGATTAAAATTAATTACAATGATTAAGGTTAAATTAAGCATAATAAGGGACTAAACCTTAACCTTAAGGCCCAAAATGACTTATAAACTTGTACAAGATCTATTATATGGATATATTTAGACCCTGTAATCTATTTTATCTAATTTTTTCAATTATTTTATCCACTTTCAATGTGAAGAACGTGTATGGAATTCCTTTTTCAAAATATTACAAGAGTGTCACTCCTCCTCCACTGTAAAAGGTCACCAATTATCCTACTTTTTCACACCTATAAAACCACTTAGTTTTGGAAAATATCTACAAAAATATATTAGCAACATCCAGACCCTAAACATTTAATCATCACTTTGGGTATAAATCCTTCCAAGGAATCCATTTGGTATAAACCAAAAGAAGTTACCCGATTTTAAGGTAACGTTTTCCAATGATCTCTTTTATTTCATTTTGTTCTCCAATCCCTATACTCTTATTATTACATGATTAAATAAAAAACCAGTATCATGAATATAATATGATTTTTTATGTTATTAATTCTACATAAACTTACACACATATCCATATAATGCGTAACAAACATATTGTTTCTGTGTACGGTGAACTACTACCTCATGAAACGATGATTATTCATTTTTTATTTAAAACCTATAATGGTGTACATTATGATGAAAAAAAATTTATATTTGATATATATGATATTTATAATTTCCTTATTCTTATTTAATTTTTATTTTTAACTTACCTTTATTCTTTCCATCTTGTGTAAATATGATAATTTTGTTTGAGGAAGTGTGGACTACAACCCCCTCAAAGTGATGTGACTCATTCATGCCATACATGAAATATAAAAATGATGGTCTTAATAAACCTATATATCATATATAACATAGATATTATACTATAATTATAATATATATATATATATTTTAATTTTAATTATTTTAATACAATAAAGAAATGAAAGTAGTGTTCATGCGTACGTATGACCTACCGTCTCCATGAACAGTGCATTTCATTTCTTATCTCCAAACTTTATAGATTATTATAAATACATATGTACTGAATAAATAAGATAATTAAGTTATTTTTTAAATAATTAATATGATGAAATCATAATCTAATTAATATTATAAGAAAATAACAAGTCAAAACATACTTGAGAAAACTAGGCAATTAACACCCGAGATAGTGAAAATAATGAAAGATTGTTAACAAATGGATAATAAGACATTATAAGAAGATGATGAATAATATTATAAAAATTTTATGGTTATGTTATAAGTTAGTAACATATTTTAAACCAGTATACATTAGTATAAATACCACATAACCAAATTATGGTTAAGGTAAGGGAATTTCATCTCGCTTTTATTTTTGTGAGATACATGCC
The DNA here is from genome assembly GCA_963277665.1 of Viscum album. NCBI lineage: Eukaryota > Viridiplantae > Streptophyta > Magnoliopsida > Santalales > Viscaceae > Viscum > Viscum album. The sequence continues at coordinate 255,184,066 of OY728163.1, read as the reverse complement.
TTATTCATCAATCACTTATTTTTTGGTGTATATATTTCCCATTAATGAATTATATTACTCTTATAATTAATTTTATTGGTATTTAAATATTCATTTTATGATATTTATTTCATGTGATTTGAGTTTCAAAAGTTACAAAATCGGTAAAATAGTTTTGTCTCAATTTTCCTTCTTGGATAATCTTGTTTGGTTATACACCTAATTTATTTTTTGAGGTGTATATACTTCCATTTTACATGTTATATCATGAATATAATTATTTTAATGTTATTTTAAGCTTAATTTAATTCACTTTTCTTACATGGAGAGTATTATCCCAAGTTACCAAGTGATAATATTTTATTTAAACAATCTCATCACTTTGTGATATTGTTAATGATTATTAATCTTTAATAAAATATTATGATCCATATTTCAAGAACACTAATGATTTTCCTTATAATATATTTATTAAAGATATATACATGTATTAGTATCATTTTTAAAACTCTTTGGTACTTAATATAATTAATAATATGTTTTTAAAAAAAATCTAACTATATTTCTCTCTTCGGTCTGAAATCTATTTTATTTTAAAAACCATGTTTTCATAAATGTTTCCAAATGATCATTGAAGATAATTTTTAATGAAAAGTATTTTAAAAATGTTTCATTGTTTTCAATATTTATTTATAAGTTTTAAAATTATTTTAAATAAAATGGTTTTCAAAATATTTTCCAGCTTCTTTCATAAGTTATCAAGTAAAATATTTTCAAAACACTTTTCAAAGAAATATTTTTCAAAACTTTTTCAATATTGTTTTATAAATTTTCAAGGAAATTTTTTTTCAAATGGTTTCATGAAGAAAGGATATTTTCCTCAATAAATGTTTTTAAATATATTTCAAAATTATTTCCCATCTAATATAGCATTTGTTGGTGTTACTCATGCATTTATAGGGAAATTATTTAATTAATAAATTAATATTATATCTATTAATGGTTATTTTTTTGATGGAATTATGTTTATGAAACCCATTTCTCTTTCATGGTTTATATGATTCTTAAACATTCTTATTTTCATGTGTGGTGATTATGAGACCTACCTATTTTCTATAAGTAATGATATGATTAAATGTTTTTTTACCTATCTCATTTCATGGGTTACAATGATTATTGTTTATAATATTATGGCACTCGTATGTATGATTTTATTTTGTCTTGGGTTGGATCTATATCTCCCTCCAATGAATTGGGTAATGATGGGTGAATCATGAGTATATATATTATGTTTCAACCTAATTACATTTTCACAATATTATGCATGAACCTTATTACATGTTCATAATGTCATGCATGGACCCAGTTGCATGTCCATAAGTTTATGTGTAAACATGATTACATGGTCACAATTTTATGAGTGAACCTCATTATGTGTTCAAAATTTTATGCATGGACATGGTTTTCTATATATAATTTTATGTGTGAACCTGATTACATATTCAAAATGTTATGAGTGAACCTTATTATGTGTTCAAAATTTTATGCATAGACCTGGTTTCATGTCTATAAGTTTATGTGTGAACCTGATTACATGTTCAAAATGTTATGTGTGAACCTGATTACATGTTCAAAATGTTATACATGGAACTGGTTTCATGTTCATAAGGTTATTCATGAAATGGAATACATGTTCATAATGTTATGCATGGACCTGGTTGCATGTCCATAAGTTGATGTGAGGACATAATTTCATTTCCTTAACTTAATGAGTGAACTTGTTTCTACTTATACATGTTCACAAAATTATAAACCAATGTACATGCCACAAATTCCATGTCTTATTCCTATGTTATGATTTCATGACTTATACTCTTAATTATATTATTATCTATGACTTATGAACTTCCACTATTTATTATGATCTCTAATATGTAGGGTATGATATTCAAATTTTATTCTCAATTTAGATACCCTTTATTCATGTTATGCGTATGTATTTACTTTTTTTACCCTTACTGATCACCTGAGCTCACCCCTTTATTATGTTTCCTTTCTCCAGGTTATAAATAAAGATTTTAGGTAGAAGTACTAAATGTGGATATCTTTATGGGAGATGTTTATGATCTTTCACCAGGATATAAGATTTTGTTTCCAAGTTTCCAAATACACTAAACTATTATGTTCCTCATGCATGTATTTTTTTAATGTACTAGATATCAATCTAAGATGATGTAATATCCATGTATGTTAATCTGAGGTCATTATAGTTGGTATCAAAGGAAACTTTTAGTCAACCTTTGGAAACTAGGATCATAAAACCTTAGTGAGATCCTTTGGGGTATTTATAAAAATATTTCTAGGGATGTCTCTAATGATAAGTATAAGGATAAGGAAAATTATAGGAAAATATACTAGAATTTTGGTAAAGGATAGAGCAAGTGGTTTCCTAGAAACACATTATAAAGTATTTGAATAAAATATGAATATGAACAACCTAGGATAAACCTAAGGTGTCATATATTAAGTAAGGTTTCATAATATATAAATCATATAAGTAATTTTTCATGGTTATGTAGTTTTCTTCTATGATATGTGTTTCTCACACCATACTTTCTGGTTTTATTCAATAAGGAGAACTAAAAGGAACATGGTTGACATTGAATGTTTTGGATTTGGAAAGTATAGGAATTATAAAAATAAATTTCCCAAGTGAAAATATCATAAATAGAATGAGGAAGGTGGTATGAGTCTTGGTTATACTTCTAAAGATAAAGAGACCACAAACAACATGTGAAAGGTATGTTATGTTCTTCTAGTATTGTCTACATAATCATAAGAATCATTATTAGATTGATGTTGAGGAACCTTATAGCATGATTCATATATTCTATTAAAGTAGTATTAAGGAATAATTTAGTGTTGCATGAGTAATGGTTTAAGAATAAAGTTTGATGAATGAAGTACTTATGTTTTTCAATTCTATGATTATGTTATATGAATCCTGAAATATATAAGTATTTTCAATATAATTTTTCTTTGAGCATTGAAAGGGATATTTTTCATGGTAATGAATACTTAGAAAGGTGATATTTTTATCAAGGTAAGGTAACCCTTAATGTGATCAATATGTTGAGAAAATGGTTTTTTTATTCGATAAAGATATTATTGATTTGGATAAAGTAAATTGGATAGCATTAATTACCTCATAATTGATAAAGGATATATTGACAAAGTAGTCTATGTTATCATGTATGAAGTTTAATAATTAATGTATTTAAGGAATATATCTAGTTAACTTTATAATAAAGAAGAATTCATTTTTCAATGAGGATTTATGGTAATTCATGTCATTAATATGTTTCATGAGAATATACGATAATGATATTTACATGTTTGGAATGTAACAACCAATAGCTACTTTGTGATATATTGGGATCAATTTTAAACTGATTTAGTGTCATTATTTATAAAGTTTTGGATTTTCATAAATCATAAGGGTTATAAGTTTAACCATTTATTGGATGTTTAAGTTAAACTTCAAATGAATTTTGTGATATTAAAGTGTTATCTCACCACATTCTGATTTATGCATATTGGATAACCTGCTCTACCAATTTTGTGTTGATGGTAACTGAAGAGAGATGGGATGACATGTCATGTATATCATGATATGTTGGTGCTTTAGGAATGAAAATCCACCTTCCTTTTTGGAGAAAGAGGTAAAGTGTAAATTGGTCAGTACATGACCAAAGGGTAAGATTTTACTTATGAAAGGGAATGAAATCAAGTAAGTATAACTTCTCATGAAAAGTATTCAACCTTAGGGAAATTATTTTAAAACTAAAAATTTTATCCTAGAACCTTATTTTATAATGAATAAAATGGTTTCCTAGATAATCACAAATTTATGGCATTCTAATTGTTAACTTTCTCCTGACTAAGTTCTCTATCACTCTCCATCAGAACATGATGGTTATATTTCTCTTTCATATCCATGTTTTCACTTCCCACCTATGTTATACTATGTGGAAATTTATTTATATGATACTTTGGGTAACCGTTTTGTTTCCAAATTTTCATTTTAAAATTGTGTTTTAGTATTCATTTTTACGTTGTGGGATTCTGTGAAAGGAACTTTCAAATATTAAACCTTTGATAACCTGCAAAAATTTTGAGGAAGAAATTCATTTTAAGGGGGTATAATGTAACACCACAAGTTTTTATGAACTAATTTTTTTCAAATAAATTAAATTTTATTTAGGTATTTAATTTAACTAATTCAAAAATACCTTTCACATGAAACCAACTTGGCATGCGCTACACAACACCAACTTGGCTTGTGTTACACGCAACACCGACTTGGTGTTCGTTACAAGCAACACCAGTGTAAAAGGAATATAATAACCTACTACTTTACAATATAGTTAATATATTAAATAAATATAATATATTATATTGTTTTTAATGCAAACCACACCTATTTATCTTGTGTTACACGCAATAGATACTTTCTTCAATAGCTTACACTACACACAAGACTGGATATTACAAAACAATGATATATTATTAAAACATTATTACTTAATATAATAAGAAATAAACAAGACATTAAATCATAAGTCATGAACATTATTAACCAAATTAAAAAAATATTATGGTTTATATAAATATAAAATTAATTCATTGGTTACCAATTAATTATAAATGAAACTCAGAACCAAATGAATATAAAAAGAAATATTATAATTATTTTCATGCTTCCAAAGTATTTTGGTCTTGATAAAATGAATTAATCACAATTAGTGATTGATTTTAATTAAATTTTTATGTTAAATATTAAATAAAATATTTTTTATAGTCATCCATTATGTTTGATAGGCATAAGATAAGAACAAACTCAATTTCACACCTAAAAACCAATATTTTTATAAAGACAAATTTACTGCCTTTTAATGGAAACCCTGTTTAAATCCAAATTATGACCTTTTTATAAATTTAATATGTCAAAAATAAACTTCATTTTTTTAATAGATACATAAAATTATCTTAGGGTGAATTTTTTGTATTTTTCTGTGAAGATTCATTTTTTAATGAACAGTGAAAAATACTAAATTTTAGTTCAAAACTGATTTTTTATATAATTTATTTACAAGGATAAATTATGTTTTGGATTGGTTTAAAGTTTAATTAGATCATATTTTTATCAATTAATCCAATTTAGGTTATTTTAATCAATATAAATTTTAAATTAACAATAAAAACATAGCAAACTTTCAAATGTTTTTAGTTTAAAAACTTGCATTATCATCCCACTTGCGGGATGAATTTTAAATTAATTTATGCCAATTCTGTGATTAGAATTTGGAAAACTGGATTAAATATTTGGAATAAAAATAATTTATAATTTATAATAAGAACATATTTTTTTACCAAAAATATTAGTGAAAGTGATTAAAATTAATTACAATGATTAAGGTTAAATTAAGCATAATAAGGGACTAAACCTTAACCTTAAGGCCCAAAACAACCTATACACTTGTCCAAGATCTATTTTATGGACATATTTCGACCATATTCTCTATTTTATATAATTATTTATATTATTGGATCCACTTTAAATGTGAAAAACGTGTATGGAATTCCTTTGTGAAAATATTACAAGAGTGACACTCCTTCTCCACTATAAAAGGCAACCACCTCTCCCACTTCCTCGTACCTCTAAAACCAATTAGTTTCAGACAATATCTACCAAAATATCTTCCCAACATCCCTCAAATCAACCTTTAATCCTCAATTTTGATATAAATCCTTCTAAGGAATACATTTGGAATAAACCAAAAGGAGTTACCCGATTTTAAGGTAACATTTTCCAACGATCACTTTTCTTTCATTTTCTTCTTCACTCCCTATAATATTTTTATTCAATGATTACATAACAAAAAAAAAGTATCATAAATATTCTAGGATGTTTTTATTTTATTATTTATGCCTACACTTACACACACCTCCATCTAATGGGTAACAAATATATTGTTTCTGTGTGCGGAAAACAACCACCCCACGAAATGACGATTGTTTATTTTTTTTTTCTTTCCCACCTATCATAGTGAAAATTATGATTGAAACTATGTTTATATATGATTTATATTATATTTATAATTTATTTATTCTTCTGTAATTTTTATTTAGAACATACCATTATGCTTTCCATCTTTTTTAAATATGATAATTTCATTTGAGGAAGTGTGGACTACCACCCCCTCAAAGAGATATGACTTGTTCATGCCTTACATGGAATGTAAAAATGATGGTATTAATAAACCTATGTAAAATATATAAAAAATATGTGATAATTTAATTATAATATACATATATAATTTACTTTTAATTATTTTAAGGCAACAAATAAATGAAAGTAGCGTTTATGCCTGCGAACGGCTTACCGACTCCATGAACGATGCATTTAATTTCTTATCTCAAAACTTTATAGATTATTATAAATACATATGTAATGAATATATAATATAATTAATTGTATTTTTACATCTTGTAGATGAGTAAATATACACTAACCTATAATCCCATGTGATTCATGTTTGGTGTGATAAATAAGAGATAACAGTAGACCTAACGATCACAATATCCACTTTGTCCACTGGTGGATGAGCTGATAAATCCCAAAGGGAGAGGGGTGGGACTTTGAATATTACCATATACACATTTATTTTTGTAACTAGTATATTCATTTATTTGGATCTATTTGACTAAATCATGGGTTAAGGAAAATAGTATCAAGAGTTTTGCCTACCGTAAGAAAGTCTTGGGGAATACTCTAGGAGGGATGCTTATGAGGATGTCATTCCTTGTGAAGAGGATGTCATTCCATGCAAGGAGGATCTCATTCTATGTCACTCATAAATGGGACATCCTATGTTTTATGCACAAGGTGAGATCACAATTTAACATCATGTGTTGAGGATATTGGTGATAGGCATTTTTATGTCATGAAGGTCAGACATGGGGGACTCACACCTTACCCATTGGGCTTACATAACCATAACACATGAAACCTTAGGTGGGAAATGAATATAGAAATTCCAAGGTTTGATGGTGTAGAGGATTGGTCAGTCATGAGGTACACATTAGTGTCCCTATTCTAAAAATAAAGTGGTATTAGAATACCAATGTTGAAAAGTAAATGTTATGAAAATGCATGCACAAGGGGTATAGGGGATAACTCATGGGGGATAAAGAATTTTTTATGTGCAGGCTTGGAGGGGTGTGTGCAAGAGGCACATGCAAGGCATTAGGGTTGTATGCAATAGGGTCTAGAACATGGTTCTTAGACACAATTTCAATACATATATCATAAAAGAGGGGGTGTTTTCAAGATAGGTTGCTTTCACACAAGGTTAGGCTTGCACACAACTTTGGAGTGTTGTGCACAAGGTCAAGGTTGTGAATAGAAGGATCCCTTGCTTGCACCTGACTTGGGTTGAAATTGGTTGGGTAAGAATTACACAACTGTGAGTCCACTCGAAAGAGGAACAATAGGGAAATTTTCACGTAAGATCTCTACCTTGAGGGTTTCATTACTTTTGTGATGACATGAAAGATGGGTCTTAAAAGTAGTATAGTGTCACTTCAACTTCCGAAGGATCACCCTGAAGAAGGGGGGAGAACTTCAAAATACAGATGAAGCCTTTAGTAATGGTGTTCAAGATTTCAGTTTTGGAAGAGGCCTTCAATGCAACCTCATCCTTAGTGAGTGCGTAGGGGTTGGTTTTACATCATATTGGGCATGAAAGAGTTTTATGTGTGGCATCAGTTCTTCCGTGCAAAGTAAATATCTTGGGCACAAATACCGTATTTATTGGAGCGGCCTACATAGAAATAGAAAGATAAGTTTCATTGGTCATGAAATGCCCTTGAATTTGTATTTCAATCTTGCATGTGCACCTCAAAACTTGTGTGTGCCTACCTTGGCTTTATCAGGATGTTCCGTTGAGTTGGATTATGTCTTTGATTTACCCAAAGATAGTTTTTTGTGGCTTTAATAGGAATTTGGAACCAAAAATATTATATTATTTCATGGATTTTATTGATTATTGATATACCATCTCTTAGTAATACTATTATTGAGGGTAATTCCTCCCATTTGTGATATTTTTATACCCTTGGTGCTAATCGCCAACCCAGGTCCTATTGGAGATGGGACTTGGGGGTCATTATATCTCTTCCTTCATTACCGACCCAGGAGGGGTACCTTTAGAGGGAGGGGTCTTGAAAAACAAGTTGATATAAAATATTAAATCCATTTTTTTATATTTAATTTATATATGAGATGAAAAATAATTTTTTAATATAAGAAAATAAAAATAGTTTTGAGAGTAAAATATTACTTAAGTTTCAAAAAATTTAAACATGGGTTTTATAAATTCAAAATTGTATTTTTTTTAAATGATTTATTTTACTTTATAAATATATATTTTTTATAGAATATTTTTTAAAAAATCATTATTGTATTATGATAACATCATAAAAGTGATGATTGTAACGCCCCGACCCCAGTTACCCAGAGTCGGTGCATCATTACATAACATTGGCATGATCACAAGAAAGATCAAATCTCGAAAGACCGATTGGTTTAGTGGCCTTGGAAACACTAGATATATTCATAAGTTTTACATTACATCATAAAATGAAAAACTACTACAATAACATAATGTCTCCATAATCCACACTCATATCCCCACATAATATCCCTGCAGGTCATTCATAATTTACTTCTTCACTTCCTGGGAAAAATAAAACATAGAAAAGGGGTGAGCTCAAATGCCCAGTAAGGAAAACAATATAACGGAAACTTTCATAAATAAGAATAAACATTTAAGGCAATGTATAACTAAAACAAAAGCCTTTTAAACTTGAACATTTAACATAGTATGGCATAAATAAAATGAAATAATGCCATTTACTTATTCACATGGTTATTCTACTAAACGAATAATCACATCCAAAATCAATAACCACTTTCATAATGATGGAATGCATAATGCCAGACTATCATAACCACATAGCCAAGGCCTCGTGCCAAGACTACAAATAAGATTTTGTCAAGGCCTTGTGCCAAGACACTAGTTTGTCTCATGAGACCTACCGATGCATCGAGGAGCTATAGCGGGCTCCACCCGTCACATATTAAGTCCAATGCATTCCCATATGAAAAGGTTTAAACATAACATAAACATTCGTATTAAAACTAGCATACGAAATGTCAATAATTTCACCATAAACTATGAATGGTATAAAAATAGAACATCCACAGTCAAACATATCACAAAACCTTCAATACAATATAGAAGTTTTGTATCATAATAAATCAACTTCAAATAATCTTAAAATCCATCAAAGGATGTTGACATAGATGAAATCAAAATTCTTTTTAAAGAAATATCTCCTTTTATTTTGAAATAATTTAAGATCCATATAAAATAAAACATTTTCTTTGAAAATATTCTTATAAGCTTGTAAGGGAAGCTTTGAAGATTTTATAATGGCGGAAAATAGACGCACCCGCCGTATAAGTTAAAAAAACATTCTTACCTTAATTCTGTCGAAAAGGTTAAAAAGGACCTTGTTTTGAAAACGACTGAAAGATTCCTTTATAAACCACTTATAAAAGTCAAAAAGGGTATAAATGAATTTAACTCATATTCTAGTAAATAGTAAAAAATTTTTGAAATGCATTTTTAAGAAACATGGATGTGGATGATAAAGAGATCCCAGTAGATTATTACGTATAAACAACCTTGGATAATGAAGAGGTTGTAAAGTAAACCCTTACCTTGTACTTTTCCTTGGTTGGGGTAGGTTAACCTCCTGTATAATGGTGAAATAGTTGTTATTAAATTATACAATAATCATATATATTAATATGATATCATATATGATCTTTTAACATTGATTTGTTAATAATATCTTAGAATTATCGTCGTTTCGGGAGTTAACTTACTCATTTTCTTTTATATGTTTTGTTACATAAGCCATGGTTGTTGTATCTTATTCATATCCAGAATGATATCCAGTCCTTAAACATCATTTTTAAATCATCAAATGATAATTATACTTGAATGGATACGATGGAGAATGAATCTCATCGCGTTCGTGGAGACGGTAGTCCGTACGTACGCACGAGCGACAATATCATTCTTTTGATATTAAAAAAATATATAAATGGATGGTATATCATATATACAGAATCATTAACATGTTATATTTATTATTTACATGAGTTACACATCATTATTATACCCATCCAAATAATATTATATTGAATAACAATTACACCACGACGTGGAGACGGTAAGCCGTACGTACGCACGTATGGTGACATGTTATTCAAAGGGTGTATAGAATACTGAATATGGTTGTACCATATTTATAATAACATCACAGTATATTTAAGATACTGGAGTTATTATTTTAGAATGGTAAGAACAAATAAAGAGGAAGTGGAAGAAGAAAGGAACTTAAAAAAGGGTGGTGAAATCATTACCTCTTCTTCGGGTTCTTCCTTTTGATTTGATCAAAAGGGCTCCTTAGGTTGGCTTTCTGATCAAACTAAGGCCTCTAGGTTGTAGTGAGGGATGTTGGGAGAGTATTTGGGCAGAGTTTGGCCGAACCAAAAGGCTTTTAAGGTGTGAAGAAATGAGGAGGAGTGCCCTTTTATAAGAGGGGTGAGGGGCACCTTTGGAAAAGCTAGAAATATTAAGTTATAATAAATTCATATTCGGTTTCTAATGGCTCCAAAGATTATTATTCAAAGTTTAAGGTGGGGATAGGTAGAAAACCACTCAACCAATAGAATTTAGACAGGTTTGGGTACTTATATTAACCTTATCTTTAAGTATTAACTCTAAGTTAATTAGTTTCACTTTTACAATGTCTCTTTGTATTTTAATATAATATGGTTAATAAACTTACTATATACATCCAAGAGACCCCCAAGTGGTACATTAATGATGAACCTATCATGATATAAGTCTCTTGGACGAATCTTAGATTTTTAGGAATTTAATATCAATTAATAATATAATATTTGTTTTAAGAACTCTTTTATGTCAATTTTGACACTATTCAATAGTTGATTTTTGTGAAACTAATAACAGATTGATTACTTAGAAAAAAGTCAATTAAATCAATCCTAATATATATTATTATCCTAGAAAATTAGTTTAATTCATTAAAAGTTTCATATTATATTTATTTGGGTATTTATAATATCAATTATTTTAATTTTTCACTATTATAGTAATTACTGCATCATCATTGTGTCATAAATAAAATAAATTATTTAATGTCTAAAAATTATAAATAAATTATCATTATGTAGGAAATCTTTTTATCTTTCTAATGAATATTTATAATCTAAAATCCAACATATATAACCCTATGTAACAATTGTTTTTCTAAAAGATATATGCTTGTGTCATTTTTGTATTCATTTTAACTTAATTAAAATAAAGTGTCATTATCACTTACAAGTGGATCCATGGGGTCCCAAAATAGACCCAAAGATTCCCATGGTCGACCATGTATCAACCAATAGGGTTAAGACACGTTTTAGGGTAATTTAGTATTATTATAATATTATTTTGTAACCCTTATTTACCGGATTTACCCTTAACCATGGTAAATAAAATATTTACTGCAGTAATTTTTCAAAATGTCTAAAAATAAAAGTTACCAATTTACACAATTTGAACATACTGATTCCAAATATGGAATCCATTTTCCTAAATTCAAAACACAGAAGTGGCAGAAATTAATTTAAAATTAATTCCCGCTGTCAAAACAAAAAGCGTGTTTTTAAGAGATAATAACTATCAAAAGATTGACAATTGTTTATGTTCGGTTTAATTGTAAAATTATGTCCAATTACCAACATTATATTAAATGGTAAAAATATATTCTAAATATACTTTAAAACCACTCAAATTCATAATTTATCACTATTAATTATTTTGATTAAAAAAGTTGTTTTTAATTAAAATTTAGTAATTTTCACTATTTATCAAAATATGAAAGTTATCCGAAATGTACCAAAATTTCACCTTAGGCTAAATTCGATATTCCGAATCCAAAAATGAAGTCCATTTTCAAATATAAAATATATATAATTTCAAAAAGTAGGTATTACTATTCATAACGGCTAGTTTTATTAGTTATGGTGTGTTAGAACTCGATGTTGCGTACAACACACGCTATCACATTATTCAAAGAGAAGCGTACCGTAGAAGCTTGGGGTGTTACATTCTCCCCTCCTTCAAATAATTGCATCCTCGCAATTTCTAGGGTATTACTGCATAAAAAGACTCGGGTGGTTCTTCATCATAAGTTCCTCGGGTTCCCACGTTGCCTCTTCCATCTTATGGTTTCTCCACAAAACTTTTACCAGACGCGTCGTCCGGTTTCTCAGTACTTGTTCTCTTGTATCAAGAATCTTGACGGGATCTTCACAATAAGACAGATCGGGTTCCAGTTCTAATTCCTCATAGGTGAGTACATGCGTTGGGTCAGGCATGTATTTTCTCAACAGAGATACGTGGAACACATCGTGAACTTTGGAGAGACTTGGCGGCATTGCCAATCGGTAAGCTACAGCCCCAATTCGTTCTAGAATTTCGAAAGGTCCGATGTACCTGGGACTCAATTTACCTTTCTTTCCAAAACGTATGACTCCCTTCCATGGAGATACCTTTAGGAAAACATGATCACCGACTTGAAATTCCAAATCCTTCCTTCGATTATCGGCATAGCTCTTCTGCCTACTTTGAGCTACTTTGATGTGATTTTGGATTACTTTCACCTTTTCCACCGTTTCCTCCACCAGTTCTGGGCCTACAAGTTTTCTTTCACCAACGTCATCCCAACAGGTTGGTGTACGACATCTCTTTCCGTATAACGCTTCATATGGTGCCATCTGAATACTCGAATGGAAGCTATTGTTATAAGAAAATTCTACCAGTGGTAAATATTGATCCCACATACCCTGAAAGTCAAGTGAGCAAGATCTCAACATGTCTTCTAGGGTTTGAATAGTCCGTTCTGATTGTCCATCTGTCTGGGGGTGGTAAGCAGTGCTCAAATGAAGTTCAGTATCCAGGGATTTCTGAAGACTTTTCCAAAATCTTGAAGTAAAACGGGGATCACGATCAGAAACAATCGATAGGGGTACTCCATGAAGTCTCACAACTTCATTAATGTATAGTCTTGCTAGACCTTCCAGGGGTAGATCTTCTCTTATAGCAAGAAAATGTGCTGACTTGGTAAGACGATCAACAATAACCCATATTGCATCGTTCCTTCTAGGAGTCTTTGGTAGCCCCATGACAAAGTCCATCGTAATATTGTCCCATTTCCACTCCAGTATGGGAAGAGGTTGCATGACTCCTCCAGGCTGTTGCCTTCCAGCTTTCACTTGTTGACAAACCATACATCTTGACACAAAATCAGCAATCTCCCTCCTCATGTTGTCCCACCAAAAAAGTTCCTTCAAATCTCTATACATTTTGGTGCTCCCAGGGTGTATAGAGAAATTGGAACTATGAGCATAATCTAGCAATTCCCTTTTTAGATCAGGTAAATCGGGAACACAAAGTCTCTTCCCGAATTTCAAAATTCCATCTTCATACACAATGTCTCTCAATCTCCCATCATTCACAGCTTTAATCTTCTTCTGAAATTCTTCATCATCGTTCTGAGAACTCTTAATCCTTTCTAGTAAAGATGGTTTGGCAACCATTTAAAAAAGCATTGATGTTTCACCTTCCCTGGTTATTCCCATGTCCATCTTCACTAGATCCATGAAAATCGGATCCCTTTCAATTCTCATCATGTTCATAACTCCATGGTATTTTCTGCTCAAAGCATCTGCTACTTTGTTTGCTTTCCCCGGGTGGTAGTGTATCGTACAATCATAATCCTTGAGTAATTCAAGCCATCTCCTTTGCCTCATGTTGAGTTCTTTTTGTGAGAAAATATACTTCAAACTCTTGTGATCAGTATAAATCTCACATTTTTCACCATAGAGGTAGTGCCTCCATATCTTCAAAGCAAATATCACTGCTGCTAACTCGAGATCATGAGTAGGATAGTTTTGTTCATGAATTTTCAACTGTCGTGATGCATAGGCAATAACTCTATCATTCTGCATAAGGACACAACCAAGTCCTTTCTTTGATGCCTCACTATAAATAACGAACCCATCATTCCCCGATGGTAGAGTCAATATAGGAGCATTGACTAATCTTCTCTTCAGTTATTCGAAACATTCTTCACACTATTTTGTCCAAACAAATTTAACCCCTTTACGTGTGAGCTTCGTTAATGGGTTAGCCAATCGGGAAAAATTTTGGACGAAACGTCGATAATAACCTGCCAAGCCAATAAAACTACGTACCTCAGTTATACTCGTAGGTGCTGGCCATTCTTAGATTGCCTTGGTCTTAGAAGGATCAACAGAGATTCCATCTTTAGAGACAATATGGCCAAGAAAAGAAATCTCCTGAAGCCAGAATTCACACTTGCTAAACTTCCCATATAATTCATGCCTCCTCAGAGTCTTCAAGATAATGCGCAAGTGATTTTCATGATTTTCGTAGGTTTTGGAGTATACCAAGATATCATCAATAAATACCACCACAAATTCATCGAGATACTCCTTGAAAACTCTATTCATCAGATCCATGAATACAGAGGGTGCATTAGTCAATCCAAACGGCATTACAGTAAACTCGTAATTCCCGTACCTGGTTCGAAATGCTGTCTTCGGAATGTCTTCCTTCTTCACACACAACTGATGGTATCCAGATCGAAGGTCAATCTTTGAAAAGTATTGAGCTCCATGCAGTTGGTCAAATAAATCATCAATACGAGGTAGGGGATACTTGTTCTTCATCGTTATAGCATTGATCTCCCTGTAGTCGATACATAACCTCATAGATCCATCTTTCTTTTTAACAAAAAGAACAGGGGCTCCCCATGGAGAAACACTAGGGCGAATAAATCCCTTATTACTCAATTCCTCTAGTTGTTTCTTTAGTTCGACTAATTCTATAGTGGCCATTCTATAAGGGGTCTTCGATATAGGCCTTGATCCAGGAATCAAATCAATGGAAAACTCAACTTCTCGTTCTGGAGGATGTCCAGGTAAATCTTCCGGAAATACATCTACAAATTCTTTCACAATAGGTACATCCTCTATTTGAACATTCCTTTCCTCTCCGATAGTTATTTCATTCTCTTCCTCCCCAATAATTGAATTAAGTTGAGCTATTGAGGGTGGATCTAAATAAGAATTAGGTGGGGACGATTCTGCTCTAAAAATAAGGTGTTCCTTATCATTATCATCAAGAATCGTAACCTCTTTCTTCTTACAATAAATCTTTTCATCATAGTCCGAAAGCCAGTCCATACCGAGGATTATATCAAACTCAATCATAGGTATGACGATGAGATCAGCAGATAAAGAAAATTTATGTTCTCTAATGGGGATTGATTCACAAAACTTTGTTGCAACGATACTTCCCTTAGGAGTTTTAACTGACATCTCCCTTATTAAATCAAATTGGAAATATCTAATTTTCTTAGCAAACTGGGAAGATATGAAACAATGTGATGATCCAGAATCAAATAATGCATTTGCTAAACTTGAGGAAACCATTAAATTACCTGCCACCACGTCTTTTGGAGCTTCTACCTCAGCAGTAGTGATAGCATAAGCCTGTCCTTGATCCCTTGGCCTTTTCTGAGGTAAGTTCTCCTGACGCTTAGGACATGAATTTGCATAATGCCCCATCTCCCTGCAATTATAGCACCGAACGTTGGTAGCTTCCTTCTTCCCCTTGCAATCATGAGCTTGGTGGCCTTTTTCACCACACTTGTAACAGACTCCCATTCCCTTCAAGCAAGTACCAGGATGTTTCTTCCCGCATTTACCACAAGATGGATATTCAACCTTTCCCTTCTTCCCCTTATTTCCATTCCCAGATTGATCAGAAGGTCTCTTCTTCTCTTGCTTTGCTTTAAAGTCATAAGACTTAGAGAATTCCTTTTCGGTCTTGATAGCACATGAGACAATGTCTTCGTACGATGAAAAGGATTGTGAGACTAATGCTCGACGGAGAAATGGTTTTAACCCATCAAAGAAACGATCAATCTTACTTCTTGGGTTGCGAATATAATCTCCAGCATACCTCGCTAACCTTGTAAAGTTAGCCTCATACTTTGTGACATTCTCATCCTCCTTTTGTCTCAGACTCAGAAATTGTCTTTCCATATCTGCTCGATGGTCGGGAGGAAAGTATTTTTCTAAAAACAGATCTTTGAACTCCCTCCATTCCATATTTGATACTTCATCATCTTCCTTCATGTTCTGAATCAATGACCACCATTGATCAGCATCTCCAGTGAGGCGGTAAACTGCCATGATAACTTTTTCCCTTTCACTGCTCCCCAAAGCCTGAAATATTTTCTCTAGGGAAAATATCCATTGCTCAGCTACTAAGGGATTTGTATTCCCATTGAACGTTGGTGGTTGTTGCCTCATGAATCGATCTAACATTGATCCTCCACGCTGCGGATCAGGGTGCTCCATACGGGTAAGGTTATTATTCATAACCTGAGTAAGTTGTCCCAGTATGGTGATTAGCTGATCAGCACCAGTTGCATCACCAGCCCCACTATAATTATCTTGAGCAGGAGGGAAATCCCTACATGGAGTGCGTGCATTGATACGGTTTCCATTTCTTCCACTAGGCACCATTTCTAAACAATGGAATAAACTAGATCAGTTTATGAATCAAAATACATAATCCCATACTTATAAAACACTTAACATAAATTGAACTATTTATGGATATAATCCATAATCATAAGAATTTTTTCTTTGAGGATGTATATACTCATAATCCCTTCAAAATGATTTGTAAAGAAAATGAGAGTTATCCTAAGCATATCCCCCGGGAGTGTCGTAACCAAGAGTGCAGCAAGGCCCGTTGTCGTGCACCAGTTCCCGTTCGAGTCTAGCTCAAAGCGGTGTTTTCGGGTTTTACCCCTAGGTACATCTGTGCCAGAGCCGCCTCTACCTGCTCGTATCCAGACAGGGATGTATTGCTCGGAAAACTCACAAAATCTCTACAATACCAAAATTCTAGGAAGTTCTTCTATACTAATCCTCAAAGTTCATCTTAGGTCTACGTGCTCTAATCAGAGTTTATCTAAATCTAGCTTCAAAGGTTTGTACTAAACTTCCTCTGATACCAACTGTAACGCCCCGACCCCAGTTACCCAGAGTCGGTGCATCATTACATAACATTGGCATGATCACAAGAACGATCAAATCTCGAAAGACCGATTGGTTTAGTGGCCTTGGAAACACTAGATATATTCATAAGTTTTACATTACATCATAAAATGAAAAACTACTACAATAACATAATGTCTCCATAATCCACACTCATATCCCCACATAATATCCCTGCAGGTCATTCATAATTTACTTCTTCACTTCCTGGGAAAAATAAAACATAGAAAAGGGGTGAGCTCAAATGCCCAGTAAGGATAACAATATAACGGAAACTTTCATAAATAAGAATAAACATTTAAGGCAATGTATAACTAAAACAAAATCCTTTTAAACTTGAACATTTAACATAGTATGGCATAAATAAAATGAAATAATGCCATTTACTTATTCACATGGTTATTCTACTAAACGAATAATCACATGCAAAATCAATAACCACTTTCATAATGATGGAATGCATAATGCCAGACTATCATAACCACATAGCCAAGGCCTCGTGCCAAGACTACAAATAATATTTTGTCAAGGCCTTGTGCCAAGACACTAGTTTGTCTCATGAGACCTACCGATGCATTGAGGAGCTATAGCGGGCTCCACCCGTCACATATTAAGTCCAATGCATTCCCATATGAAAATGTTTAAACATAACATAAACATTCGTATTAAAACTAGCATACGAAATGTCAATACTTTCACCATAAACTATGAATGGTATAAAAATACCACATCCACAGTCAAACATATCACAAAACCTTTAATACAATATAGAAGTTTTGTATCATAATAAATCAACTTCAAATAATCTTAAAATCCATCAAAGGATGTTGACATAGATGAAATCAAAATTCTTTTTAAAGAAATATCTCCTTTTATTTTGAAATAATTTAAGATCCATATAAAATAAAACATTTTCTTTGAAAATATTCTTATAATCTTGTAAGGGAAGCTTTGAATATTTTATAACGGCGGAAAATAGCCGCACCCGCCGTATAAGTTAAAAAAACATTCTTACCTTAATTCTGTCGAAAAGGTTAAAAAGGACCTTGTTTTGAAAACGACTGAAAGATTCCTTTATAAACCACTTATAAAAGTCAAAAAGGGTATAAATGAATTTAACTCATATTCTAGTAAATAGTAAAAAAATTTTGAAATGCATTTTTAAGAAACATGGATGTGGATGATAAAGAGATCCCAGTAGATTATTACGTATAAACAACCTTGGATAATGAAGAGGTTGTAAAGTAAACCCTTACCTTGTACTTTTCCTTGGTTGGGGTAGGTTAACCTCCTGTATAATGGTGAAATAGTTGTTATTAAATTATACAAGAATCATATATATTAATATGATATCATATATGATCTTTTAACATTGATTTGTTAATAATATCTTAGAATTATCGTCGTTTCGGGAGTTAACTTACTCATTTTCTTTTATATGTTTTGTTACATAAGCCATGGTTGTTGTATCTTATTCATATCCAGAATGATATCCAGTCCTTAAACATCATTTTTAAATCATAAAATGATAATTATACTTGAATGGATACGATGGAGAATGAATCTCATCGCGTTCGTGGAGACGGTAGTCCGTACGTACGCACGAGCGACAATATCATTCTTTTGATATTAAAATAATATATAAATGGATGGTATATCATATATACAGAATCATTAACATGTTATATTTATTATTTACATGAGTTACACATCATTATTATACCCATCCAAATAATATTATATTGAATAACAATTACACCACGACGTGGAGACGGTAAGCCGTACGTACGCACGTATGGTGACATGTTATTCAAAGGGTGGATAGAATACTGAATATGGTTGTACCATATTTATAATAACATCACAGTATATTTAAGATACTGGAGTTATTATTTTAGAATGGTAAGAACAAATAAAGAGGAAGTGGAAGAAGAAAGGAACTTAAAAAAGGGTGGTGAAATCATTACCTCTTCTTCGGGTTCTTCCTTTTGATTTGATCAAAAGGGCTCCTTAGGTTGGCTTTCTGATCAAAATAAGGCCTCTAGGTTGTATTTAGGGATGTTGGGAGAGTATTTGGGCAGAGTTTGTCCGAACCAAAAGGCTTTTAAGGTGTGAAGAAATGAGAAGGAGGAGTGCCCTTTTATAAGAGGGGTGAGGGGCACCTTTGGAAAAGCTAGAAATATTAATTTATAATAAATTCATATTCAGTTTATAATGGCTCCAAAGCTTATTATTCAAAGGTTAAGGTGGGGATAGGTCTAAAACCACTCAACCAATAGAATTTAGACAGGTTTGGGTACTTATATTAACCTTATCTTTAAGTATTAACTCTAAGTTAATTAGTTTCACTTTTACAATGTCTCTTTGTATTTTTATATAATATGGTTAATAAACTTACTATATACATCCAAGAGACCCCCAAGTGGTACATTAATGATGAACCTATCATGATATAAGTCTCTTGGCCGAACCATAGATTTTTAGGAATTTAATATCAATTAATAATATAATATTTGTTTTAAGAACTCTTTTATGTCAATTTTGACACTATTCAATAGTTGATTTTTGTGAAACTCATAACAGATTGATTACTTCGAAAAAAGTCAATTAAATCAATCCTAATATATAATATTATCCTATAAAAGTAGTTTATTTCATTAAAAGTTTCATATTATATTTATTTGGGTATTTATAATATCAATTATGTTAATTTTTCACTATTATAGTAATTACTGCATCATCATTGTGTCATAAATAAAATAAATTATTTAATGTCTAAAAATTATAAATAAAATATAATTATGTAGTAAATCGTTTTAGCTTTCCAATTAATATTTATAATCTAAAATCCAACATATATAACCCTATGTAACAATTGTTTTTCTAAAAGATATATGCTTGTGTCATTTTTGTATTCATTTTAACTTAATTAAAATAAAGTGTCATTATCACTTACAAGTGGATCCATGGGGTCCCAAAATAGACCCAAAGATTCCCATGGTCGACCATGTATCAACCAATAGGGTTAGGACACGTTTTAGGGTAATTTAGTATTATTATAATATTATTTTTTAACCCTTATTTACCAGATTTACCCTTAACCATGGTAAATAAAATATTTACTGCAGTAATTTTTCAAAATGTCTAAAAATAAAAGTTACCTATTTACACAATTTGAACATCCTGATTCCAAATATGGAATCCATTTTCCTAAATTCAAAACACATAAGTGGCAGAAATTAATTTAAAATTAATTCCCGCTGTCAAAACAAAAAGCGTGTTTTTAAGAGATAATAACTATCAAAAGATTGACACTTGTTTATGTTCGGTTTAATTGTAAAATTATGTCCAATGACCAACATTATATTAAATGGTAAAAATATATTCTAAATATACTTTAAAACCACTCAAATTCATAATTTATCACTATTAATTATTTTGATTAAAAAAGTTGTTTTTAATTAAAATTTAGTAATTTTCACTATTTATCAAAATATGAAAGTTATCCGAAATGTACCAAAATTTCACCTTAGGCTAAATTCGATATTCCGAATCCAAAAATGAAGTCCATTTTCAAATATAAAATATATATAATTTCAAAAAGTAGGTATTACTATTCATAACGGCTAGTTTGATTAGTTATGGTGTGTTAGAACTCGGTGATGCGTACAACACACGCTATCACATTATTCAAAGAGAAGCGTACCGTAGAAGCTTGGGGTGTTACATGATAATAGTAAAATCGATATTTTTTCACTGTTCACCTAAATATACATTAGTTAATAAAAGTATTAGAAATTAACATAAAGCTAATTTAGACATGATGAATCAAAAAATGAAGTTCATTTTATAAAATTAAAATTATAAAATTTATAAATTTTTATTTTAAATGAAAATACAATATGTAAATAATAACTTCTATTATTGAAAAATTCCATTTTAAAACTTTAAGTGTTATTAATCTTGTTTCATATGAATTTCTAATTTATTACAATATTTTTATTTACTAAAGATTTAATTATTATAAAATTTTCTTAATAATATTCACCAGATATGTCATGGATCATTTTATTCTAGTGTTTCATGTGAAACAAGTTATTGAACATGTTATATTTATTTAAAGGAAATATGTATAGTAAAATCTTGGGGTGTTACATTCTCCCCCATTAAATAAATTAAATCCTCACAATTTTAATTATAATTCACTAATTAAAGAAGCTAAGGGGTCTATAAGAAACACAAGATATATTTACTGATATATCAACCTCGCCATCTTAAATACAGAGAGACTTGTCATTTCTCATATAATAGGAATGTATGGAGATTTTTTATTATCCAAAAAAAATTACCAAATATGATTCCTTAATTTTTTATAGGAGTTTCTAAGGACATACCTTTCATAGCCCCATTTTCAAGATCTTATTTCCAACCAAATACTAAAAATAAAATGGTTATGACAATATCCACAAATATTAGAGTAACTAATCATATGAATATGATACCTCAAACCTAAGATGTATTATCCAATGACACCTTCATTTCAACATGTGGTACTTTCAGTTCAACTATGATATAATTGGATCAACCTAAAACTTCTTTAATTTAACCTTAGTTTTTCACAATCATATTTCTATTAGGTACTATAAAATACCATAAATGTGTGATCAAATCCTTTATAATGGTTCTTAAATATAATTTGATCAACCAAAGAAGATCACCCAGGAGTGTATATCCAAGTGTTCAATATTAGGCCCACTCATTGTGCACCGAGTGAAGATTGAATTGATACTCAACCAACATTTTTAGGGTAATTATCCCTATGTGAATTTGTTCTATATCTATATTCACTATCTAGTATCCAGATAAGGATTTAATTTCTAAGTGAACCACACACTCTCTAGATTACCAAAACTTCATGATGTTATCCTATATTCAAACTCATCCCTTAGATTTTTACGAAAGTTATCTCTTATCAATTCCCAAAAATAACTAAAATAATCCCCATAAATAACTAAACTTTTCTCAAATACCCAGAACCTCACTCCATTGTTTGGTGCTAAAAAATTCTTTAATCACTATCTTTGATATAGAGTGATATTTTCCAATCTATACGTACATATATTTTAAGTATTTAAACATTACATCTCATAATAACTACACAATCTCAAGAATGGAAGGTTTAGTGTATTTGATAATTAGCTACATAAGTGAATTATATTATAACAAATGTGAACATCAATTCATAATCAAACCACATTATAATTCATTCTATACTCCTCATAGGTTATACTCATCTTCATAAACTATGGAATGGAAACATAAAAATAGGGTGATCTCAAACACTCTGTAAGGGAAAAATTATCAACGTGGAATAAATGTTTAGATTATAACCATATGATTAAACATAATCTGGGGAGAATTATCATATTAAAAATTACATAAAATAATAATATTTTTTTCATATGTCATGATAGAAGGATATGTGATCCCAAATGAAAAAACATGTACCATAGAAAAAGAGTATATAATCACGATATAATAAACATGATCCATTGATCATAATATTAGGAATATAGTATGTAAATATATCATGCACTTGATACATATCATAACAAAAAAAATTGGAACAAAAATACCCATAGGTTATCATCATATTGTGAGAATATCAATGAAGGCCCACCCTTTAAGTTGTGATCATGTCCAAGAAGGACCACCCATTATGTTGTGAGAATAATTCAATAAGAATAACACTTTATGTTGTAAGAATAATCTCATAAGTATCACCATTTAATGTCATTGTGATAATTTAAGAAGAATCACCTATTATTTTTTAGTGTAATCTAAGAAGTCTCTCCCTTTATATTGTGAGTGTGATCCAAGAAGTCCCACCCTTCGTGTTATGAAGAAATCCAAGCATGTCCACTCTTTATTATTTCGTGATATATAAACCCTTAAATAATGCATTGGAGGGTGATATAAGATTCCACCCATAAATCATCCATACATATTAGTTCCGCTTGAAAATAATCATCCATAATATCATAAAAAACCCATGTAAGTAAAAGTGGATTTTGTAACATTTTTATATGGTATCACCAAAATTGACCTTAAGAATATAAACGGTTGATACAAAAAAATTAAATCACCCCAAAATAGTGTTTAAAAAGATAATTTAGATATTTATTCATTATAAATAATTTACAAGGAAATAAATCCTTTAAACATCAAGATAAAAATTAAAATGAAACCATAAAATAGTTTTTAGAAAAAAATTATCATTATCATAAAATATGAGGTCACGACTCAAATTCAAAATTCATTTTGAAAAGGTGAAGTGATTTTTTTTAAAATAATTTAATTTTAAAAATAATATTAAATAATATATTTTTTTAAAAGACATAAATTATTTATTAATATAATTTGGAGTGTAATCTAAAATTTTTAATTTTGAGAGAATGGAAAACCATTTTTATATTTTAAATTGCCTTTATTGAAAACCATTATTGTAAAAAAGGTAGTAAAACATCCCTTTGAAAATTCATAATGTAAAATATAAAGGTCACATGAGTAAACACATATTTATATTTCAAAATAATAAAGAAAAATATTTTTGTTAATAATGAACATGTAAATGGAGGAAAATTGTCTTTAAAGGATATGTTATTTGTTTCTTAAAAAATCACTTTTATGATAAATAAATTCATCAAGAAAGAAAATTTGAGTTAAAAAAATATTTTTACCTAAAGATAAAAGAGTAAATATTTTATTAAATATTAATTATATTAATTTATAAAACTTATAAGATTTATTCTCAAGGATTAATATTTTAACTCAAATAAATGAAATTTGAACTAACCAATTCCCTTGTGGATATCACAATTCATGAAGTAAGAGATGTTTAGAAAGGTATTTTATGTGATAGAAATGTAAATCCTACAAAAAAAAGTTAAAATTACACAAAATATAATCAAAGATAACAATTTACCCAACTTATGTGAAATAAGTTCAATAAGAACAATCATAACTCAAAGAAAAATAATTGAGTTAACAAAAACATTTACCTTTAATCCCACTTATCCAAAAGTGGTCTAACCTACTATATAATATAAATAACTATCTTAATAACCTATTTTATAACATTATTCATACCTATAAAATTTTATAAACTTAATTTATAATAATATATTTGTTAGTTATATTTATTTTCATCATCATATGTTATGAGCTTCAATTACGAGTTTTGTAATGGTGGTGTTGATTCTTGTTTAAATATTCAAATTTAATCAATACAAGATCATAATAGGAACTATAATAGATTTTTTATATTGATTTATAATGTTATAATTTCATTTCATATGTATTTTGGTGGTGATTTGAGATGATAAAGTTGGTGATGAGCTTGTTTCAATATTTTTTAATGAAAGAGAGGTGGTATCTTAATAATAAGTTAAAAATTAATATAACCATTATAGAACCATAGAAAAAAAATTATTTGATCATTAATGTCTAATAAAATTATTATTTAATGTTATATATTAATTTATAAAATAAATTTATAACACTATTCATTTAGGTGGTTGAACCGACCTAAAGAAGAATAAGCTACATTCTATAGGTGAGTATGGTTAAGTAAATATTTTGGGAAAATATCATTATTATATAACCATAATGAAATTATTTATATTTTTAAAGTTTTTTAATCAGATTTTAAGAGTCTATTAAATAATAAAAATCTATAATAAAATTAAAATGTGTTTCCCTATAGAGGCAGTAGTCTTCCATATGCACGGGTGCCATTATCATTTTCTATAGAACATAAAGAATGAATCAGTTTATAATTTTATAATATTAATAATGTTTTAACTATGATATTTATTCATTAAATAACTCCTTTTAACTATATTCATTATTTAGTTATGAAAAATGGATCATGTGGCTTATGGAGGCGGTAGTCCGCACATAACAAAAGAAATATTTTTATTTTTTGGATGGTTGGGAGGTGGGTAGATAACAAGGATTACATTAGTATAATAATATTTCATAATATTATTAGTACTAATTTTATCATAATTTCATGTAAATAATAAGTTTTAGGTGGAATAATAAGAAAATAATTAATATATGTTGATTGAGAGCATTACCTTTCCCTTTGGATGTTCTCCCTTAGGTAAAAACTTAGGGATCCTTAGATTGGTCTTTTAAAAATACCAAGGATTCTAGGTTGTATGGGAATATTTTATGAGAGACTATGGTATATTTTTAGTTGATATATGTCTTTTTAATGGGTGTAAAATTGAGTTGTAAGTGATCTCCTTCTATAAGTGAAGAAAATGGCATTTTTGCAATAGCCATAAATTTTTCAAGGATGGCATGACAATATTCCAGGATAAATGGTTAAAAAATGGGAATTAATGAATTTTTGGGTGACATAAGTTCAAGAGAGACTCTAAAATTAATTTTTAAACATGTTTTAAAAATATTTAAATTCTTTTACCATTAGAATTTTACATTTTACCATTTTTGGTTCTTTCCTTGGTAATTAGTTTTTTCCCAAGTAATTTATATTTTATTGAAAATATAAGGTAAAACTTATTGAAAAATTATAAAGTTATGAACCAAAATTTAGTCTCCATATAATGAAATTAAATTTCTAAATAAGAAAAAAATAACTCTTAAATTAAATTATTTAATATATAGAATAACAATTTTATAGAAAGAAGTTGTTTTCACAATTAAGTGTTATTGATCATATATAACATTAATTAACAATTAAATGAAAGAAAATATAATTTTATATATGTGTAAAGATCATATAAAAATAATTTTATAATATATATCAATTTAATTTATTATAAAAAAATTAAATAACAATAATAAAACAATTCATTGAAAATAACCCTTTTTACTATTATCATCGTCGGTAACTTTAATATGAGTAATCATATTTTAGTGCCAAAAATGAAATTGAACTTATTACTTACTATTAAAATATTGATATAAAATATAAAATTCCTTTTTTTAGATATAATTTCTTCTTGTAATGAAAACTAATTTTTTAATATATATGAATAAAAATACTTTTTAGAGTAAATATTACATAAGTTTACAAAATGTTAAACATGTATTTTATAAATTCAATATTTAATGTTTTTTAAAATTATTTATTTTACTTTATAAATATTTATTTTATATAAAAAATTCAGAAACTATTAATTCGTTCTTTAATTTTGATAATATCATAAAAGTGACAGTATTAGAAAAATCTATATTTTTTCACTCTTCACCTAAAAATCATTTATTTAAGAAAAATACCAAAAACTAACCTTAAGATAATTTTGAACTAATGAATCCAAAATTTAATTTCATTTTATAAAAATAAAATTCTAAAATCTATAAATATATATTTTAAAATAAAATAAAATAAATAAATAAAAACTAATGTTATTGAAAAATTCCCTTTAAAAACTTTAAGTTGGATTAATCCTCTTTTGTATGCTTATGTAATTGATAATAATGATTTTTTTATTAAAATTTTTATTATTTTTACCTTTTATTAATAATATTCATCTAATATTTCATGGTTCATTTTAATTCAGTGTTGTGTGTGAAACAAGTAATCGAGCATATTTATTCGTTTTGGCACAGAGCCAAGGGCCATATTGGAGGGTAATGTTACCCGCACCACTCTTGTGTTTAGTGGTGCACGTTCTTTCCATATGGATAAGGCGACCATAGAAAAATCAGAAGATTGGGAGTTTCTCAAACTCGAATGATATCCAAGTGTTGGTATCTTCAATCTTTAAGAACATTCCCCTCATCAGTGGCTATAACACGTCAATCTCCGCCTTGATCTGAACCTCAGGGCCCCATTGTATTGGGTCTAAACTGTCCCCATCAAAAAAGTGACCTAAAAGGTCCCCAATTCCCCCCATAGTACATTTCATTCTTGCATGGAAGGGGATTCCTTTAATTCGTATCCATAAGGGGGAACGGGTTAAATTCACTTGCTGGATATCGTCCACCCCTTTGAATTTTCCATGAGGAGGAGTTGATTATTGAAGGACCATAGTCTACCATGCAAGATTTTGTCTCTATATTTCTCATTAAAGAAATCAAAGATGAAGCGATTGGTCCCCACTTCCCGAATAGCCACTCCTGCATCAAGTTTCAAGATGTGTTGTAGAGTGTTTTTTAGAGCCCCCTAATTTACCGATATGTTTTCCACAAACATTCCCACCACGAGAAGAGACAAGAACTTTTACAATAGTATGTCATCATTTATTCGTGCCTAAATCGTCTCCTTTTCTTAATTTTTCATGGACAACCTCTTCCATTGATTAACCAAATCTGCATCTATAGTGCAAAAAAGATTTCGCAATCCTCCAAAAGGACTGGCACCCTTGTAGTCCCCACGGCCCTCACTAAGTCAAGGCCTGGTCCAACAAGAGGGTCCCTAGACCGAAATCCCCAACATGACCTCCAACCATGATCCACCCAACTAGGACCGCCTCTACAGCCTTCGCAATCAATCGTGCCCCTAAAGTGGTCGCACCCAAGAACCCACACCGCGGTGCACACCAGTCTTCACGGAGCAACACCCCTGGCGGGCCTTCACGGCTTCACAACACCACAATTTCTTCGTGGATACACGTTGTCAAACAGGTCCGCACCAAGCCACTTTGTAGCTGAGCTTTGCGTTAACTAGGAGAAAGCCTCCCACCCACAGGTCACCACCTTCAGCACAACGCACACCCCGCCATTGTGGAACCACACCCTACGGCTGAATCTTCGTGAGGGCCACTTCACGATTTCACAACGCGGTGAAAACATGCAGAAGTTTCTTTGTGGGTCAAGACACTTTGCGTCGGCCACTTCATGATCCCTCATCACGGTGATACATCGCGGAATTCGTTTCCTTATTTCGTGAAGTTTTTGTCTGTGAGTCAACTAGGGTGGGTGAAAGTATGTTTGAATAGTCGCTACCACATGGTGCGAGTAAAAGGACAAGATTATGATGTTGATATTTTCCTTCAAAAGGAGACAGAGTCCCTCAGAATGGCCTTGTCTAGGCACCAGAAAGCAGCCTTGGAAGCCGCACTTTAGAGAAATACCATTGGTGTCCTTGTTTTCCAGTATGGTTTCGGACAGGAAAACCATATCAGGGAAACTTTGAGTGCAATTGAACTGAATCATGCGAACTGTTTGAGGGTTTCCAAGCCCTCTACAATTCCAACATAAGGCAATCATTACTCTAGGCAGGGTTGGGTCTCACCCACCGCCGCTTTTTGGTTCCTCTGAACTTGATTCTCCATTTTTCATTTTCCCACTTTTGGTGAGGTTCCTTCCTGATTGACATGTTTCATTTTTTCTTTTCCTAACCCCAAGTTTTAGTTCTTCCGCGTACCCATCACTCTCTTCTCGTTGCAACCTTTTCCACATGCAGCAGGTGGTTGGGCCCAATATTGGAGATCCTGGCATTCCATGGTCCTCCATTGTTAGAATGTCTGCTGCAGTCGATTGTGGGTTAGGATCCAGATCTGTTGGTTCGACGTGCATCAGCATTGGCTTTAAGAAATGTGACGGTGATTCTTGTTGCATCATCACCAATTTTTTTGATGTTGAAGTGTTGTCCTTCAGGGGTTTAGGGTGAGCTCCAGCTTCTCTCTAAGTGCCAGCTTCACTCTGAGTGGGAGGGCCAGCCTTTGGGAAATCATTTGGTCCAAGGATTAAGGATTTTTCTAGTAGGGGTTTTGTCAGACTGGAATGTTCCAACGTAAGATGGTTGGCTTGGATTATTTTGGTTCGTCTTAACGATGTTGTTTTTTATCAAGCTCACAGACCCCCCAAATTCTGGATTGATTGGTCCACTTCTTGGATTGAGGGTTGGAAAGGCCACAGCGAATATTCTTTTTCGGGTGTTTCCCCCTCCCATCCCGCTCATTGGAATCCCCCAACGGAAGGGATTCTTAAGATTAATGTGGACACATCTCTTCCAAAGGATGGGTTTGTTGCCCTTGGCCTCCTTTCCTAAAATCATCTGGGAAAAATCCTTGCTGCTAAATATGAACCACATCAGGCATTCTGGGAACCGGAAGTTGTTGAAGCCACGACTATCCTTACTGGTTTGATGTTCACTTTTGAATGTGGATGGGGTGATATCATCATTGAGTCTGATTGTCTTACTGTGATCAATGCTATTAATCACAACGACGATGGACTCCAGTCTTTTGGCATCATCGTCAGGATAATTCTCTCACTTCACCAATGCTTCTCATTATGTACCTTCTTCTTCACCAAAAGTGAAGGAAACAACACGGCCCATCAGCTAGCAGCCTCAGGCCCATTCGATACAAACCAGTTCTGGTTGGACAATTTCCCTTCATGGCTTTGCACATGTACTTCTGCTGATCTTTTTCATTAATGTTATATGCCTTTTTCAAAAAAAAGTTATCGAGCACATTAGATTTATTTAAAGGAAATATATATAGTTAAATATTAGGGTATTATATTTTTGTTGAAACTATTGAACTGATAGGATCAATATACACTCTTTATAAATTTTATATTATTTATTAAATCTCCCCCATACTTTATTTAAGTATTTAAAATCATTCTTCAACTTCCTATTTTTTTTGTTGAATAAAATTCGATTTGACTTTGTTTTTTTGTAAGTATTCTCTCCCATATAAGTGTTCCTTCCATTACTCTTTACAGACTAACATGTGCTTCCTCTAAACTAGAAACACTTCATTATATGTTTTTATCCTCTGAAGAACCAACAATTACCATAAAAATGAAATCTTTTTCCAAGACAACTACTCCATAAATCCTAAATTTGACATTCCATAAAAAATGAATTATGAATAATCATCTCTTGTGTGCCTTTATTCTCTTCTCTTAACATATTTTGGGAATCATCTTTTACTTTGGAGATTCTATGATATCAATGAATAATTTTTTTTATATTCCTATTGATTCTAAAAATCTTCATGTCTCTCATCATCCATAAAAATATTCTCTTTCCTTGATCAATCTACCACTTCATGCTTGGAATTAGAAAATTGATTCCTAATATTTTTATATAATCTTCTTTCTCCAGAAAAAACACTATGATATATTCAATATTTTCCCCTATGTAAGAAGCTTCTCATTATCTAATTAAATATTCTTATTATTCTTAGTTAGTAAGTATTTTACTTTCGAAACTCTTAGGAGCACATCATATTCCTTATTTCTCAATTCAACTTTACCCAAATCAACCAGATTGGATGCATTATTCATTATTAAATTTTATTTCTACAACTCAATAACTTTATAGATTATTTTATATAATTTTCTTATTCAATATGAACTCTATTTGAGATCCATGTAACCCTTCATCACTATTATATGGAAGTTATTATTTATTTGAGTCAATTTTGTTTCATGAATACTTTTAAATAATTATTAGAATGAATGTATTCACATATCTATTTCTTGAGGAATAATCACTCTTTATACCATCACATTATGTGTAAATATTATTTTAAAAAAATACACTTTATTTTGGTAAAATAATATTTTTTTAACTCATTGATGGAAATTTACCACTTCAAAAATTCTTGTAATTATTCCATGAAACATTATGAGAGGAATCATATTCATATTCTATTTCATCTTCTTTTATATTTAGAAAATTTGTAGAAAAAATATAAAATACCCTCAAAGATAAAAAACAAAGGTAAATTACCATTAAATTCACCTTTAATTCTTTATACACTTCTTGCTATGTGTAAATTGAGCTTGTAAAACATCAACCTCAACATCTTCATATGAATATAAACTTCCAAATTTACCTTCATCTTCTTCAAATATCTCAATTTATATTGAATACATTTCTTTCTTAATGGATTTTAACTATATTTACTTCTCATATGAACACTTCTTATTTTGGATTCATTCCTTTCTCATCTCTTATAAAACCAATATTTTGTGCAAGTCACCTTGAATAATTGTGTCAATATCACAATCTTCTAGAAATGATACTTTTGAATCAGGTATATCATGTAGGGTATAAATTATCTTTTCAACCACCATTGAATATTTAAGAGTCTCACAAAATCCTCTAATGGTGCGCACCACCTCATTAACCCTTGTGAATAATTCATCAACAAATTCACCCTAAATTATATTAATATCTTCATTCATCAGTTTAAAAATATGAATTTAGCACTTTTGAATTTGTAATTTCCTTTATAGATATTTTTTATCTTGTACCAAATGCCTTTTGTAGTCTTAATCAACAAAACATTTAAAAATTCCATTCCAAAAAGTGATGATGGAATGGAATTCCTTTCACTCCCATCAATCACTAAATTCTTCCTAGAATCCCAAGTCAAATATTCTATTTATAAAATAAGTGTAAATCCATTAGTGACAATATATAGAATATCCATACCCAAATAAATCAAGTAGGGTATCATTATTATCCCATGGAATGTGAGAACTCCCTTGTTGTTTACTAAATTAATATTATCCATAATAGATATAAAAATCTAGATCACAACACCAACTCAAATAAACACCTTTAAAAAATAAACTTTGATACTTAATATATTTTTAAAGAGATATAATTACTCAAATACCAACTTAGTTGAAAAACCTTCAAAGTAGAAATATTCAAATTTTTATTCTTCCGAGGAAATCTGGTTTATCTGATGCAAATTATAGTGGCCCAAGAAATGGTAGGTTCACTGGGGGTGAATTAGTGAATAATATTTTTCTTTATTTCCTTTTTTATTTCTTAAAAAATCTACATCTATAACTTTCTATAGTATTTGATATCACTTCTTAACCCACACACACTAAGGAAAGCAACAAATAGGGACAGTCGATGTGCAGGGTTCATGACTCAAAATGAGTATTTAATTCATGGAATGTTACAAACTCACATGAGACCATATTATATACTAGAATCGCTAACATTTATATAAATTATCAAGGTATATCCTTTACTCGTGATACAATAAAATCATCACTACTATCTCCAGACAAGTCTCCCAACCAATATACACTATTTTATTGTATCATTGAGGTAGAGGTTATCCTTCTTCATCTGATTATTTTCTCCCAAAAATAATATAGTGTTATCACACTTTTTCTCCATATATAGTAGGTATTAATTATTACCACTTACTAACCACTTGTCACAATTATGATGATCTCACACACAAGCCAATCATGTGTACTCTTTCTCTTCTTATTCTTCTTCTACTTGTACTACAACAAGTACTCTTATAAATATTATTTATTCTTCATGTGTGCATTGTATTTCTCACTTAATCTTCCATGATTCACTCTCTCTTGAATAATCCTCTTTATTATTCAATATATTTAGTGCATAGTATCATGCCTTCTTGCGAGATCATATTCCTATTTTATCTTGTAGGGCAATAATATTCTCATTTGAATTTGAATTTCAAATTAAAATTAAAACAACCAACTTCATTCAAACACTCTTAACTTCTAGAAATTACTTTTAAGACATTATAATCTATGACCTATTAGTCACCAATTATATGATTGGACATGTTAGGGATCAAGTATTATAGGCTCTTGAGTCATCAACTTATCTACATCATCAAATCTACTTAAATCAATAACTCTTACCTAATCATGGATAGCACCATGACATGTTTTATAGCCTTTAAGACACATTTTAATAGCCATAACGTCCACCAAAATGTGTTTTACATTGTTTTATTTCAACTGAATTAAACGTATTAGAAAACTTATCTTAATACACCTTTTTCCATGATATGTTATTGACTCATCATTTCATATAGGGATATTTTAAACACATCGTGGAATGTACCATGACAAAGAGCTCCTCGTTTTGAAACTATGATCAAAATCCAATTTTTTTCTTCCTTAATAAGAATAAACATCTATATTTTGAGTATTTATTAAAATTTCCACTGAAAATTCAACATAGAGTTGTCTTATCCAATTCAATTCCTAGACTTTAACTCACATGTGAGACACTATAGATGCCTATATGGAATGTTGTATCTCATTATTTCCCACATATAAATTTCTCTCTCACAACACCTTGTGAAGTTATTCTTATATAGGTGATATCACCATTTTGTATCAAACACATGGTGCTATAGAATGTTATACAATACACCAAAACATTTTTGAATCACTTTCCTCATACCATGGTGTGTTATAATTCCTATGTTTTGTCCAACCAAGACATTTTATCTTTTTATACAATCTCTACAACAATTTTATGAATGTACATGGTGTGGTGATGTCATATGAATCTCAAATATCTTCAAAAATAGATTTTAAACATCAAATAATTCCAAATACATGGAATTTACTTCTACTCAAATGAATTATCATAAAAAATTTGAGTTTGAACATTATTTATGTGTTGAAAACAAAAGACAACACAAAAATCATATCCACTTCATCTATTTTTTCACTTCCCACCTTCTTCTTCATGGGCTCAATAATCTCCCAATATAACTCTTAGGATCAATAGAATGATTATAAATTAAATAAAACAATACTAAATGCACTTTTTGTTTCATTTTAGGAATAATTGTGAGCTTTAATCACCCTGTGTGTGTGTTGGATTTATTTATTTAATTTAATTATTTATTTCATGGTTTCATTTGATATTTACCATTAAATTAAATATAATGATCATTGAATCATACTTCACACCTTTATTATATCATCATCATCATAAAATTTTTTATGGATTTTTTGGATAAACCCCCTTTTAAGGATAAAAGGGGAAACCTCACATGAATTCAGATACATAGAGACAATAACACAACTTGGAGGTCAAAAGGTCCACAATCATCACCCCATAACAAGAATACTCTCAATCTTATGAATCCAAATATCAATTCATAGTGAAAGATACCAAACCACGGACCAACTGAAAGCTACCAAACCACAAAGAAACTGATTCACACACCAAAATAGAACCGAATCAAACCATCGCAAAAATGCAGCTCCACCACTTGCTGCATCTCAAACTCAATATCATCATCAAATTCTTGCATCTCCATCACAAACTGCATCTCAATCACAACATCTAACATCAGTAAAAACAAAAAAAAAATCTTACATCAACATTCAGAAAATGAGCCAACAGCAACCATAAACTTCAACCCTACGCGAGAGCTCCACCATCAAATCTATGGATTATTTTTTGTAAATCTAAATCTCAGGTACCCCTCACTTTAATGTGAGAAAACATTTATAAAGTATGGAGTTACCTACTATAGGATATTATCTAAGATGAACCCAACCAATGAAATATGAATTAAAATGGTGAATACTAAAACTCAATCTAATAAATGGGTAAAGAAATTATTTTCACAATGGTCAAGTTTGTTTTATCAATTCTCTAAAAACCAACCGATAGATAAAATCTAATAAAGGTATCATGATCATATCACACCTTTATTTTATTTTTTTAGTGTATGGTTATTTATTTATTTATTTTTACATAGTTTGTTTTGATGATTAAAAATGATCATATAATATAAATAAATTAACAATAATGTTTAGATAAAATGAAATCAAAATTTATAAGATATATTTTATCAAGTATAGTTAATTACTTATGTAAGTTTCCACATAAATTAATATATATATATATAAGATAAAATAATATATCATGCAAAAATATATTTGATATGTATAAATTATTTTATCATACATAGTTATTTATTTATGTATATTCCATATAAAATTAATAAGCATGTGAAGAATAAAATAAAGGATATTTATGAAAAAAAACAAAAAACAAATCACTCAAATTAAATATTATTTCATCAAAACATCTTCCATCACATGATTTAGAAAACAACCATAGTTCAAACTACTTATCTAGACCACCATTATGGTAATTTAAAATACTGGGTAGTTCTAATGAAATATGGATTTTAATTGACCATGTTAGAATTATGGGTTGATTGATTTAACAAAACTTGGTGTGACATGGAGGAAAGTGTTGAGGAAATATGAGTACAGTATTTAAAGATTTTGGAGTCCACTCAACATATTAAGAAGTTTTGATTTAATGAAATTAGAAATAAAATACTATTTAAATACATTATAATAATTTAATAAGGCTTCCCGTATGGGTTATTTGAAATGAAATATGGATCATTCCCACGAGAATATCTAAGTGATTTGATATTCAAAATCCAATGGTGATAGTTATTGGGATTTGATAAAGTAGAGTGATAATTAATTAAATTATTAATTATTTCATAACTAGTAATCATGATAAAGTAGTAAAATCATATTTTATTTGTTTTATATATTGGAAAGTAACATGATTACATCAAATTCACTATTATTAATGTGGTAGAAATAAAATCACTAGATCAGTGAAAACATCTAGGAGTAGAACAAGAACTTATGCAATGTATTATACCAAGAGAGTAAGGTTCATATAATATAGTCCTCTATTCCTACTGTTCCATTTTTGGAGATAAGTGAGGAATAGAAAAATATATTTTAAAAACACATGGAAGTGTATTGGATTTCAAATACCTCATATTTTCATTCATGATTAGTGATCTTCAAAAAATTCAAAATACATGGATTTGTACTCAATATTGTCTCATTTATATAACCTTAATCATGATAAAGACATATAAGGGAGGTATTTAGTCACCAAGGAACTATTCACATGAAAGTTAAGAGAATAATTTCGAGTTAGATCTCATATATTCAAAATGATTATCTATATTGATTATTTAGAAATTTTTTCATTCAATCTTCTAAATGAACTGAGTGTATACCACACACTCTTTTAAATTCCATTTAGATTATCAGGTTTTATTAGGAATTTATATATGAATAATATAGTGACTTCATCCCTAGAGATTTAAAATTTGATTCACCAAGGGGATAATGACTTTAAGCAAGATAAACCTTTAACCATATAAAGAAGAAAAGGAAAATAGAAAAGGTATAAGGAAGGTTCAAATCCTAAGGAACCTTTGCAATTCTCTTCAAAGGATAAAGAGAAGTATGTTTTATGTTTTTCTTATGGAAAGAATGGTCACTGAAATAAGAATTGTTCCTTAATGAGAATTAAGGGAAATATTTGGGTATTTTTTATCGAGTATAATCTTTATATTTCTACAAGTTGGGTATTAGATGTATATTGTGGTTCAAACATATTTATCCAAACATAAAAACCATATATATTCTAGAATATTACAAAATTTGAGGTGGATATTTGATCTTCTAATGGAGAGAGGATAGTTATGTTGGTTATAGGAGACTGTTATCTGAAATTTGTGACTAGAATGGATTTGTTTTGAATAATTATTATTACATGAATATTGTAACCAATAACATAATTTCTATGTCCATTTTATACATAGATGGTTTTATTTACAAGTTCAAAAATAAATAGGTTAAATTTTATGACTACATCATATGTTATTGTATGGAACATCTAAATAATTTTCATTATAAACTATAATATCAAAATTAGGACTTTGATATTGATAATTAATCAATTTAACATAACTTATATCACCCCTAGTTGTTGCATCATTTAATTATCCTTGTAAACAAGAATCATTTGAAAAAATTATATAAAGAAGTGTATTTAGAATCTTTTGTGATGAAACCCTTAGACATATGTCATGCTTGATTTTAAAGAAAAATGAACAAGGATCCTTTTAGAGGAATGGGTGATAGATCCATAGATATTTTAAAGTAAGTTCAACCTTATGTTTTTATACCTTTTATAGTAAAATATATAATTGGATACTCATAAATCATTAATTTTAATTATTATTTTAGTAAATGTGGATACATATTCTTAATTAGTATAAATCTGATTCCTTAAGAAAATTTAAGGAATACAATAATGATGTAGAGAATAATATTGTTAAGAAGATAAAGAATCCCTACTCAGATTGTGGTGTGGAATACCTTAACTAAGAATTCATTGATTATTTAAATTATTTTTAGATACTATATCAACACAATAATCTTTATACACCATAATGGAATTGTGTTAGTGAAATGAGGAAAAAAAACCATTTTATACATGGTAAGATCGATAATGGTTCATGTAAATATTATATTATATTTTTTAGGATATGAATTACAATTTGTGGCATACAAACTAAATTGAGTGCCAACTAAAGTTGAAAGTGAAATATCATATGAGTTATGGAATAGGAAGAAATATGTTTTGTCTTATATACATGTATAGGGATATAAATAATATGTTAAGGATAATTATAGAAACAAAAATTCATATAGAGGCACAAAGTGTATCTTTATATAATATCATAGATAAATAAGAAGATATTTTATTTTTGTTCCCTATAATATAAAAGTGATATTGGAGAGAAAATCCATGTTTATAGAAAGGGAGAACATCTAAAAATGAGGTAGTGGGATTAAGATAGAAATTGATTAATTCAAGGCCCAATATATACAAGATTTGGTGAAATACAATTTTATATAAGACCTGGTGGAATAAGTTTTTTCAGAGTCAATAGAGTAGTGTATGAGTACTGGGGAGGTTAGAGAACCAAAAAGATATTGTTTTATTATCACCAATAAAGGTGAAAATTATTAATCGATAAAAGTAAACATATATTCTATAAGAAATTAGTATAAAGATTATAAATTTAAGAATAACTAAGTGATATGAATTTGTATATGTATCCTATATAACAAAATAAAATTTAAGTTTTGGTAGATCCTATAGTTTATGTAAATCATGTTAGGAGATAATGGGTATTCAAGAAGAAATTAAACATGGATGGTAAATTTAGTACCTATAAGGATAAATTGGTTACTATAGGGTTCGAATAATATCATGGAATATACTATGAAGAAAACTTTTCACTGGTAATTATACTAAAATACATTAAAATTATACTTGATTTGATAGCTTACCATGATTAAAAAAAATTAAAATGGATATCTGGATCGCTTTCCTAAATAGAAGTATTGTAGAAGATGTCTGCATGACACAAAAAGAATGGATTATGACACTAAAAGGATAACAATAAGTTATGAAAGTTTTATATGTCTTTTTATGGATTAAATTAATCATCAAGGTCATGGAATATTCATTTTTATAAATCCATAAGATTTTTTGGTTTTGATAAGAATGAATGTGAGACATGTGTATATAATAGGTTTTGTTGGAGTGCTATTATTTTTCAAGTAATATACATTGATGATATATTACTGATGGGAAACAAGATGCCAGTCTTACAATCAATTAAGACATGGTTAAATAAATTTTTCTCCGTGAAATATATAGGTGAAGTATCCAACATTCTAGAGATAAATATCCATCAAGATATATCTAAGAATCATCTTGGACTAAGTTAGGGTATATATATTGAAAATATAGTGAAAGAATATAATATGGAATAATCTAATAGTGTATTATTTTTAGTTTCACATGGTATACATATCTCTAGAAAATTGTATCCACAAACATAAGATGAGAGATAAATAATGAGTGGATCTACTTAGACTTATTCAATTGTATCTATCATGTATGTCATTCTATGTATCAAGATTGATGTTTCCTTACCATCATCATGGTAGGAAGATTTCAATAAAACCTAGTAGAGCTACATTGGTTGGTTGTAAATACTATCCAAAAGTACCTTAGGTGTAAAAAGATTAATTCTTATTTTTTAGGATATTTGAGACTAGTTGTGAGAGGATACAGAAACACTAGTTTCCAAATAGAATTGAATGATTTGAAATCACAATCAGATATGAGTTTTTCTTCAATGGAGGAGTTGTGATCTAGAAGAGTTCTAAGAAGCATGTGGTCACAAATTATATAGTATAGTTTGATTATATTGTGGATTTTTATGCAATTAAATAAATGGTGTTGATATGATACATCATTTAAGAGCTTGGTGATGTACCTAGTAGTAAATATCATGTTACTTTGTATTGTGATAATACTACAATAGTGGTTCTAGATAAAGATCCCATGAAACATCAACAGAAAAAAGAATATAATTAAGAAGTATCATATCTTGAGAAATTTTAAACAGAGGGGTGAAGTAACAGTTAGAAAATTATCCATAGAGAAAAATATGGTAAACCCATTAACAAAATTCATACCTGAACAGAAGCTTGATAATCATATGAGTGATAATTAGAGAAAAATTATTTGGAACAGGCTCTAGTATAAGTGGGAGTTGGTTGGAGTGGGTTCCAAAGAACCTAATGACTTTTTACTATTGATTATAAGAATATAAATAATTTTATCTTCATATAATTATTTTTTTTATATGTAACAATAATTTGATAATGTGTTTATAATATTAATTGAATTGAAGGGATATAACATCACACATCTCTAATGGGAACTTCGAAATGATTTGAAAATGTTATTTAATAAGTCTTATGGTATAGATACATCAATATAATGAGGCATAAAGCATATTTGAATATATATATTGTTATAGTCTCATAAAACATTGATACATATTCTCATGAAATCCATACTTAATGATCTCTAAGAAGGGAGGTCATGAGGAAAATCCCACCAATATGGATTCCATATGTTGTATATGTTATCATATATCCATATCTATTAACATGTTTATTGGTCCTTAGACTTTATATTATTATTAATATGTTTCATGAACCATTTTCATTGATGTATCTTCAAAAACCATGATGATATATACTCATAGTCAGGTAACATACAATGGATGTTCCATAAGTGATATGGAATTAATTGAATAAGTAAATAAATTTCATGTCCTTTGAATAAAAATGAAATAATATATCATTATCCATTTAATAGAAATATAACTATCTAATGAAATTCATGGTCATGATGTTTATAGATTAGTTCAATTTGAAAATAAAAATAATGATTAATCGAGCATATAGGGTGACAACACAATTATGAATCCTTATTGATGAGATATTAGGAGACAAATGGATTATATTACACAACCTAGTTTATAGAAATGGTATTTATATTTTTCTCATTAACTTCATTTTATATGGGTTACTTGACATGTTTCTAGATCATGGTCCTAGATTTTAGGTAAGTTCACATATTTCCATTAAGAAAGGGGCCTAGAGGGTCAACCACTAAGTGTATCCAGAATCTCATTAAATTCTATTGAATTTAATATTAAGAATAAATTTATTTCTAGCTTGTGGAATAATATTTATTCATGTAAAGTTGTCCAAATAAATTTAATCAAAATATATTCAAGTTTATAATATATGAGTTGGATATTATCTCTTTTATGTATTCATGGGGTAATAAATAAATATTTAAAAATTCCCCAGTTTAGTGAATAAATTGATATAAATATTTATTTAGTTATATGAATATTATGATAAATGTTTATTCTTCTATTTAGAGAATATAATATTTCATGGGAGGATATGGGTCAAGTTTAATGATCCATTGGAAATGATATTTTTTATTTAACATCATTTAAATAAAAAATAATTTATTTATTTAAGAAATAATATTAAAAATATTACATGTCTTGGAATATAATAACCCTAAGTATATAATTATTTAACCCTAAGTATATATTATATATTATATCATTTTCTAGTTTAGATTTTTCTTACACAATAACGGCACTTCTAGTATATTCTCTCAAGACCTAGAGAGAAATCATCCCTCCTTCTCTCAAGAACATATACAAAAACATATAATTGTTATGATCGATGGTAAACATAAAAAAACACTAAATTATACTACACTACTATGCATAGTTTCAAGAATTCCATCTAAATATTTTTGGAGCATGTGTGGATATGTCCAGAGGAATCCTCATTTGATTCTCCACTGTAATGAAAATGTGATATGAGCCGTAATGGAAATCAATCAAGAGGAATATTGTGAATAAGGTAATTTTTATTTAAATTAATTATGAATTAAATATTTAAGATCCTATATAGAGATTATGAGATACATAAATAATGTGATTTATATATTTTCTATTGATAGCAATGAAAAAAATTGTTCCTCTACTTGGCACTTCTATTGTAAGAACTCGGATCTTCGTTTCAGGTACGCCTTTCCTTTTTCTGGAGTTTTGAGAAAAATAAACTTTTTGGAAATTTTTGAAGTACATGTCATGTACTTTCATAGTACACTCCATGTACTCTTTTCCCGCTCAAAACTGTGTATTGGACGTGTCTGGGCAACACACATGTTGTGTAGGGGTGACGTGGAGGCCGATTTTGGCGGAGTATGGAAAAACCTAATACACATCGTGTACTCTAAAAGTACACACCGTGTATTTTTCTTTCATTAAACGGACTGGGGTCGCGCATAATTGAGGAAAAAGTCTTCTTCTACATCTTTTTTGTCCGAGAGAAACTATACGGCCTTGGATATTCTCTGAGCCATCGTTCCTCTATCTGTTCACCAATTCGAGCTCTTTTGATTGTGTTGGAAGTGTAGCGGTGAGTTCTTTTTTCTGCTTGAGCCTTGTTTTCCAATTCTTCCCCCTTATCACGTTATCTAAGGTTGAACGTTTTGTGCATTTTCTTAGATCTACTACGCTCTAGGGAGAATCAGTCATCGTGGTTCATGTATATTGATCCCCTAGCATCAAGGTAGGTGTTTTGTGCCTTTCTGTAGAAATTCGATGAGTATTTTGTGCAACTTCCACCAATACTCTTGAATAGGGTATTGTGTGTTATTGTTTTGCCCTTGTTGTACTGTCTGATTTTCTTGATTGGTAGAGTAGATGTTTTTCCTGTGATTATGGTAGTTTTTACTGTACTCTGGATGTTTGTTATGCTTGATCTGCATGTTTGGCATTTTCCCTGTTGTCATGCCTAGTTGTAGGATAGTGGAACTGTTTCTTTTTATGTTTTTTAGCCATAGATTGATAGCCAAGTAGTTCTTGAGGTTTACTTGAATGATGCATGTGCGCTGAGCATGTTTTATTTACACACAGGACTATGAGAACCTAGTGTAGTAGACCATAGGGAGAATGGACGTAAGGGATTCTCTAGAGTTTCTTTTAATACGATGCAAGACCACAGGGGGAATTGATGATGAGTGCTTCCTCAGAGAGTCTGTAGTTCCTCGACACGGGCCACAGGGGGAATGAGATGTTGAGTGCTTCCCCAGAGAGCCTTTAGCACGATACGAGACTATAGGGGGAATTTACGGTGAGTGCTTCCTCAGAAAGTCTACTCTTAGCTGAACCAGAGGGGTGATACTGTGTGTGCCTCCTAGAGGGTTGCTAGTACTTGTAGGTTGAACCATAGGAGTGAGGCTATGAGAGCTACCCATAGGGTTACCTGTTCTCTTCTTGTTGATGGTTTTTTACTTTTGTACTTTATATGTTAGAATTGTGGATTATAGCTATTGTGTGCTTTACTTTTTACTGCTTCTTGCACTCTTACTTGCCTTTTATTCATTGACTACTAGGCACAAATCTTTGGGTGATTGCCTACTAGGATTGTATCTCACACCCTGTTTGGTCCATGCTTTTGGGCCCAAGCAGACTATGTTTTTGCAGGTATAGATAAGGGAAAGCGCCCTTCTACCTCAGGTGTTTGACTTGTCGGGAGCTGGAGAGCATGGGACCGAGCCGAGGCTTGCGATGCTGAGGAGTTTCTCATCTATTTTTCTTTTACTATTTCTTTAGTACTTGGGTTCAGTTGTATTTCAGAATGTTGTTTTGTTTACTGCTTTCCATAGACATATGTACCATGTTGCATCATTACTATTTTATACATTGCTTCCACTGTTCGGTTCAGTTGTTGTATGTTTTTTATTGTTTCTGTTATTGTGTCTGGTTATTATTCCACAGTATACTTTACCAAATGAGGGCATAGTTTCCCCCAATAACTTACCAAGGCCCTCGCTGCTAGTCGGTAGCCTCTGGAATTT
The DNA here is from genome assembly GCA_963277665.1 of Viscum album. NCBI lineage: Eukaryota > Viridiplantae > Streptophyta > Magnoliopsida > Santalales > Viscaceae > Viscum > Viscum album. The sequence continues at coordinate 255,140,795 of OY728163.1, read as the reverse complement.
GGGGAAATGCGCTTGAGGTCATGTGGTGAACCGGGTACGGGGCACCAGTGGAGGGGCTCCGGATTCAGGTCGTCACAAAGTGGTATCAGAGGAGGTATTTTCTCTTGCTTTACTATTTGAAGACTTTATCTAGGGATTGGATGGATTCAGTACTTGGTATTAATTTGTGCTCAGGAGTAGCTAACCCATGTACAGGGAAAAGCCATACTACCTCCTTAATTGTAGTTTGCTGGTTTTGAGATTTTACAGTTGATATGATTTCACCTAAAGTGATTCACATGATTTGTGTTGTTATTTTCTTAATGATTGTGGTTCTATTTCTGTCGCAACCCGATGAGATGAGGGTATGCCATCTCATGCAACATATAGGCACTTGTATAAATCACATGCCATGCATTCCTTCCATGCCATCTAGGGTGAATTAGCGATTGCATGATGTTGTGATAGACTTTGTGTAGATTATGCATGTTGTTGTGATAGATGTTTGATATAATCTCTATTGTCTTGTTAGAGGATTGTTTGTTTCCTAATTTGCTTAAATGAACACCAAATTTTGATTCTTGTGGTGTTATGGGCCCTCTCGAATCGGAAATTGGTGGATCATGATCCTGTTTTATCTTGTCCATGACTGTAGGAGATTCCAAGATTTGATTCGCAGGGGGTATGGGCCCTCATGAATCAGAAATTGGTACCTCCCTGCCTTGTTTCCTGTGTTTTATGGGCTTAAGTGCATTTTCTGAGCTACTACCCAGAAATACCCAGAATACACGGCATGTACTTTTTGACTACATGCCGTGTAGTTTTTAGACTGTGTCACTGACCGTGGGAGTAGGGACATGCAGTTGTAGAAATAACTTTAGGAACACGCCGTGTATGGTAGGTGCACGCCATGTAGTTCGGAGCCGTGTACCCGGTCATGTTACTAACAACACAGGTCGGGGAAGCTCGGGTAGAACATCTCGTGTTGGAAAGGAACACATCGTGTAGTCCTGTCCAGGTACCTGGCCATGTCACGAACAACATGGGTGGGCATTACCTTCTCTTCCACACGTTGTGTAGTCTAGTTCAGCTACCCGGCCATGTCAGGAACAACACGGGACGGTTTCACCTTCACCTATACACACTGTGTTTGTTCGGAACATGCCGTGTAAGGTCCAGCTGTGTAGACGGTCGTGTGTTTAATAACATGGGCTGCCAAAGCCTTGTACAGTACACGCCGTGTTTGTTTAGAACACGTCGTGTAGTCGTGGGTTAAGTCAGACCGTGTGGGTTATCCTTGTAAAGAGACTCGGGCAGGGGAATAGTTTTCAAGTACACACCATGTGTTGGGTCAACATGCGATGTAGTTTGAGGTTTTACACGACTTGTAGGGCAGGAGTACATGCCCATGTCAGTGGCTTAAGAAGACACGCTGTGTAGTTTTTATACATGTTGGGTAGTCGTGTTTTGTAAACTTGTGTGTTTTCCTTCCCCTGTTCCTGTTTTGTACTCTTGTGTTCTCTGTCCTTGTTTTTCTGATCTAAGGTGTACTTTTGATCTTTCATAGCTATGCCTATGAGACATCCTCCGGTTGTACGTCTATCATCAGGCAGTGATCAGACATCAGATATGGCTGATCAGGGACTTCCTGTCGATCCTCTAGTCGGGCCAGCCTTGGCACCGGCTGTCATACCAATTGCAGGCACTGATGCACGGTTCAGGGAAGGTTTTATGAGGATGATACAGACCTTTTAGGGAGAACCACCTCTTTCCACGACTATGGCAGACTTGACACGGGGTTTTCAGCAGCAGCATCCTCCCACGTTCTTTGGGGAAGGAGGAACTTAGGCTGCAGAGTCATGGATGGAATCCATGCTGACTATCTTCAAGCATCTAGAGACACCTCTAGAGAGGCGGGTCAAGCTCGCTACCTACATGCTCTGAGACTCCGCCAAGAGTTGGTGGGACGTGATCTCACAGGCAGGTCATCAGCAGGTTATGTCTTTGGAGGAGTTACAGCGTGTGTTCTACGACTACTTATACCCGGAGACCCTGAGGGCCGATCGAGCCCGCGAGTTCATGAGCTTAGAGCAGGGTACTCTTTCTATCATGGAGTATTCCTCTCGTTACACCGAGCTGCAGCATTTCACACCCCTCCGGGATGGAAGTGGGGTGTTCTTAGCAAGGAAGTTTGAGGATGGTCTTAGGCGGGAGATCCACTCGTGAGTGAATCTCATCCAGTTGACTTCTATCACTTCCATCGTCAACTAGGCGCTGATTGCGGAGCGTAATCTGAGAAACTTCGGAGCTACGATCTAGGGCGGTTCTGCTTATAGATAAATTTTTCCTCCATATGACAGTAATAAGTGCTGTAGAGAGTCTACGTGCGGTGATCCGAGGAAGCCATATGCATCGTCAGGCAGCCAGGTGATATGCTACCAGTGTGGCCGGTCAGGGCACACGAGGCTGTAGTTCCAGAGAGACCCCGTGGAGTGCTGATATTGTGGCAAGATGGGTCATCTTCAGCATTTCTGCCAGGTTTTCTCACCGGCATCTGGTGACTGGTGTTCTTCCATGACTCCTCGTTCAGGAGCAGCACCACCAGTTTCTCACCGGTAGGGGAACTGTAGTTATTCTGGCCATTTGGGCAAAGGTGGAGGTCGAGGTTATGGTGGTCAGCCACCAGTCCCCCAGCACCAGTAGGGAGGTTTAGCTCAGAGTGGTCAGCCAGGGGCGCGGGGCCGCGGTGCAGGCCAGTCATTCGCTGTGGAGAAGACCTATCATGAGCAGGATCCCGGCCCTTCTACAGTTCGATGTACAATTTTAGTAGCCTCAATTTTATCTTCATCCATTTTTGATACTGGTTCTACACATAGATTTATCTCTGTTGCTGTCGTGGAGAGCCTTGGGCTCTGCATCTTTTCTTCTATCGACTCATTGACACTAGACACATCTTTGGGGACAAGGAAATCTAGTGTACGTCAGTGTAGAGAGTGCCCTCTCGAGGTTGCAGGGTATCGTTTCTTATGGGATCTCTACATCCTAGAGATGACAGGCTATGATGTCATTCTCGGGATATACTGGTTGGTTCCCTTCCAGGCAGTCATCGACTATTATCATCACAGAGTGAGTTTCATTTCACTAGAGGGTGAATATTTTCTTCATAGAGGCGAATGGGATGTTAAGGTGAGTCGAGTAGGACTTGAGCATCATGGGCTGGGAAGGGTGACAGCCCAGATTACTAGTCTTTATCTGGATGATTAGTGGACTTCCCAGTTGGACTTTCCTCCAGTGGTGGATCGTTTTAGGAACATCTTTCCAGAGGACTTTTCGGGTTTTCCTCCAGAGCGTGAGGTAGAATTTTCTATTGATCTCGTGCCAGGAGCAGCACCGGTGTCTATTCCACATTATAGGATGGCTACACCTGAGTTGCAGGAGATCAAGAAGAAGTTGGAGGAGTTGAAGGCAAAGCATTTCATCCAACCCAGTACTTCTCCTTGGGGTTCTCATGTCCTGTTTGCGAAGAAATCAGACGGTACCCTTCGTCTTTGTGTGGATTGTCATAAGTTGAACCAGTTGACGGTCAAGAACTGATATCCCTTATTGAGGATCGATGACCTCTTTGATCAGCTTCGAGGAGCCTGGGTGTTCTCAAAGATCTACTTGAGGTCTTTTTATCATCATTTGCGCGTTAGACCATCAGATATACCTCTGACAGCCTTCAGGAGCAGGTATGGTCTGTACGAGTATACAGTCATGTTGTTCGGTCTCACGAATGTGCCTGCAGTTTTCATGGAACTGATGAACCGAGTGTTCCATCCTAACTTTGATTCCTTCATCGTGGTCTTCATGAACGATATCTTGGTGTACTCTCACACTCGACAAGACCATGCCACACATCTTGAGACCGTTCTGAGTACACTGAGAGAGCATCAGCTTTATGATAAACTTTTGAAGTGCCACTTTTGTATGGAACAGATTCACTTCTTGGTTCACGTCATCTCAGAGGCAGGAGTATCTGTGGACCCAGAGAAAGTGATATTTGTAGTCTCCTAGGAGCAGCCGAAGAACTTTTTTGAGGTACAGAGTTTTCTAGTGCTGGCTGGATACTACAGACGCTTCATTCAGGACTTTTCACGCCTAGCAGCACCTTTGACAGGTCTGACCAAGAAGGGGGAGAAGTTCTTATGGTCAAATTCTTGTGAGTCAGTCTTTCAGGAGCTAAAGGGAAGGTTGACGTCGGCACTGATACTAATCTTGACAGATCCAAGAAAGAGATATACAGTCTATTGTGATGCTTCAGGTATCGGGCTAGACGTTGTGCTTATGCAGGGAGATAGAGTCCTTGCATACGGGTCTCAGCAGTTAAGGACACATGAGAGGAACTACCCGACGCACAATCTAGAGTTGGAAGCTTTTGTTCATGTCTTACGCTATTGAAGTCACTATCTTCTGGGAGAGCACTTTGTGGTCTTCACCGACCACAAGAGTCTCAATTATATCTTCACTTAGCGTGATCTGAATCTGAGGCAGCGCAGGTGGGTCGAGTATCTTCAGTCTTTTGATTTCGAGATTGCCTATATGTTGGGAAAGGGCAATGCAGTGGCAGATTCATTGAGTAGGAGAACTCATATCCAGGCAGTTCAGGAGGCCAGCAGTGAGTGGCAGCTTATGGTTCTGATCTATGAGATGCATCTGGAGGTGAACGACAGACAGGGATAGACTTTCCTATCTTCTGTAACTGTTACCTCTACACTACTTGATTAGGTACGGATGAGGCAACTATCAGACTCAGAAGGCTTAGTCTTGTGGGAGAGTGTGTTAGGAGAGGACCCTCTTACTGGATGGACAATGGGCAAGGATGAGATCTTGCGTTCCCAGGGATGCGTATGGGTGCCAGCAGACATACGTTAGGAGTTGATGCGGGATTTTCATTCCTCTGTTTGGGAATTTCATCCTGATGTCACCAAGATGTATCGGGATCTTCATCGCTAGTACTAGTGGCCAGGAATGAAGAAAGATGTTGCTGGCTTTGTCATGAGATGTTCTACATGTCAGTAGGTGAAAGCAGAGCATTAGTGACCAGAAGGCCTCTTACAGCAGTTACCCATTATGGAGTGGAAGTGGAACGATGTTGCAATGGACTTCATGACTGGATTTTCGAGGTCGCCTCAAGGGAACGATGTTTTTTGGGTTTTCGTCGATAGGATCATGAAGGTTGCTCACTTCTTTCCGATCAAGGAGACCTTCAGTGTCGATGATCTGGGATGAATTTACATCAGAGAGATAATTCGTTTGTATGGAGTTCCACGCTCTATTCTTTCAGATAGTGATGTGTGATTTACTTCTCAGTTCTGGAAGGGACTTTAGAAGGCATTGGGTACACATGTACTTTTGAGTACAGCATAACATCCCCAGACTGATGGCCAATCTGAGCGCACGATCCAGGTGCTTGAGGATACGCTCCGAGATTGCATCCTAGACTTTGGGAGTTCTTGGGAGAAGCATATTCCTCTGGTGGAGTTCACCTACAACAATAGTTTCTAGGAGACCATTCAGATCGCACCATACGAGGCTTTGTACGGTAGGCCATGTCGATCACCCTTATGTCGGATGGAGGTAGGAGAGGCAGCTTTGATGGGACCTTGTCTTGTTTAGAAGACTTCAGAGCAGATAGAGTTGATTCAGAAGAGGATGGCTACAACACAGTCTTAGCATAAGTATTATGCTGATCAGTGGAGACGACCTCTGGAGTTCGAGGTCAGGGATCATGTTTTCCTACGTGTCGCAGCGAGGCTGGGACACAAGAGGATTCAGAGGCAGGGAAATATTTCACCGTGGTACGTCGGGCCATTTGAGGTTTTGGAGAGAGTTGGGCTGGTCTCCTATCGGTTGCAGCTACCCCAGAGGTACTGGGGCATGCACGACGCCTTCCATGTCTCTCAGCTCTAACGTTACTTTTCATACTCATCTCATGTCTTTCAGCCTGAGGAAGTTGAGATCGAAGAGGATGCATCATTTAAGGAGCACCCTATTCGTATTTTTTATCACAGTACGAAGGTTCTCCGTGGGTGGTTTGTCCCTCTTGTATGATTGTTATGGCAGCATGGGCAAGTATAGGATGAGACCTGGGAGAGGGAGGCCGATGTACGATCACAGTGGCCGGAGCTGTTTGGAGTTTCTTCTTCTACGCCTCGCTTGGGAAATCCGGGGATGAATTTCTTTAAGGGGGGAAGTTTTTAAGAACCCGGATCTTTGTTTCAGGTACGCCTTTCCTTTTTCTGGAGTTTTTGAGAAAAATAAACTTTCTGGAAATTCTTGAAGTACACGCCGTGTACTTTTTGAGTACACGTCGTGTATGCTTTTCCCGCTCAAAGTCGTGTACTTGCCGTGTCTGGGCCACACACACGGTGTGTAGGGGTGACGTGGAGGATGATTTTGGCAGAGTACAGAAAAACCTAGTACACGCCATGTACTTTTCTTTTTTCATTAAAAGGACCGAGGTCTTGCCTAATCAAGGAAAACATATTCTTCTCTAGCTTCTTCATCTGAGAGCGACTGTATGGTCGTGGATCTTCTTCAAGCCACCATTCCTTCGTCCGTTCTCCAATTCGAGCTCTGTCGATTGCGTTGGAAGTGCATTGGTGAGTTCTCCCTTCTACTTGAGCCTTGTTTTCCAATTCTTCCTCCTTCTCACATTATCTAAGGTTGAACGTTTTGTGCATTTTCTCATATCTACGACGTTCTAGGGAGAATCAATCATCATGGTTCAAGTATATTGATCCCCTAGCATCAAGGTAGGTGGTTTGTGCCTTTCTGTAGAAATTCGATGAGTATTTTTTGCAAATTCCACCAATACCCTTAAACGGGGTATTGCGTGTTCCTGTTTTGCCCTTGTTGTACTGCCTACTTTTCTTGATTGCTAGAGCATATGTTTTGCCTGTGATTTTGGTAGTTTTTACTGTACTCTAGATGTTTTCTATTCTTGTTCTGCATGTTTGGCATTTTGAAAGTTGCCATGCCTAGTTGTAGGATAGTGGAACTGTTGCTTTGTTATGCTGTTGAGACTTAGATTGATAGCCAAGTAGTTCTTGAGGTTTACTTGGATGATGCATGTGCGCTGAGCATGTTTTATTTACACACAGGATTGTGATAACCTAGTGTAGTAGAATATAAGGAGAATGGACGTAAGGGCTTCTCCAGAGTTTCTTTTAATACGATGCAAGACCACAGGAGGAATTGACGATGAGTGACTCCTCAGAGAGCCTGTAGTTCCTCGAAGTAGGCTACAAGGGGAATGATACATTGATTTATTCCTCAGAGAGCCTTTAGCACAATACGCAACTATAGGGGGAATTGACGGTGAGTGATTCCTCAGAAAGTCTACTCTTAGCTGAACCAGAGGGTTGAGACTGTGTTTACCTCCTAGAGGGTTGCTAGTACATATAGGTTGAACCATAGGGATTAACCTGTGAGAGCTACCCAGAGGGTTACCTATTCTCTTCTTATTGCTGGTTGTTTACTTGTGTACTTTATATGTTAGAACTGTGGATTGTAGCTATTGTGTGCTCTGCTGTTTACTGCTTCCTGCACTCTTACTTTCCTTGTATTCATTGACTGTTAGGCACAAATATTTGGGTGATCACCTACTGTGATTGTATCTCACACCCTGTTTGGGCCATGCTTTTGGGCCCAAGATGACTATGTTGTTGCAGGTATAGATAAGGGCAAGCGTCCTTCTACCTCAGGTGTTTGACTTGCCGAGAGCTGGAGAGCATGGGACCGAGCCGAGGCCTGCGATGCTGAGGAGTTCCTCACCTATTTTTCTTTTACTATTGCTTTAGTACTTGCATTCAGTTTATTTTAGCACGTTGGTTTGTATACTGCTTTCCATAGACATATGTACCATGTTGCATCATTACTATTTTATACATTGCTTCTGTTGTTCAGTTCAGTTTTTGTATGCTGTTTATTGTTTCCTCTATTGTGTCTGGTTGTTCTTCCGTTGTATACTTTACCAAATGAGGGAATAGTTTCCCCATTAACTTACCAAGGCCCTCGCTGCTAGTCAGTAGCCTCTGGCATTTGGGGAAATGTGCTTGAGGTCATGTGGTGAACCGCGTACAGGGCACCAGTGGAGGGGCTCCGGATTCAGGTCATTACATCTATTGTTCCCTTAGAACAGTCAATATATACTTCTGTCAACCCCAGTCATGTGAAGGTAGATCCAAATGACATATCCAAATAAGGTATAAGTTGTTTAGGGCTTGTGAATTACTCATGAATGTACCACTAACAACCTGAGTTAGGTGTCCTAATATTACATGATGTGTACAAGGGTTAGCGCATGGTGTGTGTTATGAGCTATTGACATGTTCATGTACAATGGTGTACCTTGAGTCATGAGTCCCTAATTGCATGGATCATAGACTAAAATTACACATTGGGAGGTACTTTACATGGATTTTAAATTTTATCTTCCACTAAAACATGATACAAGACATGTATTTCATAAATAACATGTCGTATTATCACTTTTTCAAGTTTATCAAACCTAGTTAATATGAAAAATGATTTACCATTATAGATATCACCTTGAATCATGCCTAAAATTCCATTTCTAAGCTATGTCATTGCTAAAAAAAATCCAATGGTTATCACCATCCTCCATTAAATACTATTCATCTATCTATCAATGAAAATCCACCCAAAAACACCTCTAACACTCTAGCTCATTGTTTTCCTCTAGAATACATTCCTCCTAACACCGCTCATTGGAGACACACCACTCCATCCTCCCATTTCCCTATTGTTTCTGCCCTGAGATAGTTCATGGGCTAGTATGTCTTCTCTTTCATGATAATGAAAGAAAAAACTATTAAGAGGATAGGGAATTAGTGTCCTGGAATCTGCCCACCCAGGAACTACTATTGGTCATTACTGGAAGCCATGAATCACACTAGAATGAATAAAATATGATAAGGGGAGGGGATACAATGGTTATAAATATTTCTTCCACATAGGGTCTCTGATCTAACTTGATTTTTATCAATTAATATCACACAAATTGGGGAGGCAATGAGTTATAATAAACTCCACCAAAAATAGGGGTGTGAAATCTCAATAATCCAAATAAAAATTCTCAATGAATAATTTGAACAATGTTTCATATAATAATTGAGAATAAATTAATTAATAAGACCTACCACATGATAAATTTTTGGCATTTAAAATTTCCCATCAACACTATGAATTTTTTATGTTGGATCCTCCTCCTCCTTGAAGAAAGGCTTTACTATGAACAAAATATGATATATCCCTATTCTATCAATATCTAGGGTTTTATCATTGGTGAATGTATCCAACCCTACGTAGAGGGATAAAAATTAGTTACATATCCTAAAAATTAGGTTTCCAAGTATTCTAATTGAATTATCAAAACTTCTCAATATAGGGCGCAAATCTTTAACATGAATATTATACCTCTCCTTAGTAAAACACCCCATTTAAGGAATAACCACAGCTTCAAAGTTTCCATCCATGACTCAATCTATGAGTAATGAATGCTCACACACATATGAAAAATATTGTTTTATTAAATAAACATTAAATTTTCATTAAAACTTATTCATCTTAGAAACCCAAAAAAACTTATCCCAGGTAAAAACACTATACCCAGAGATCAATTAAGCCATCAAAAAAAATATATGGTTTTTAACTAGGGGAAAGTTATCATTTTACACCCTTTAAAGGACCTCGTACATAGATAATCAAAAAGGCCTAATTCCTAATCAAGGTATCCTGGGTCACTACATCCTTCCTATCTTTAAAATTTTCATCCCAAAAAGCGAAATAACTATAGCAGATAAAATATAATTATCATTAAAAAACTATATGTAAAGACAATCCACCCTCACACGTACTATACCCACCTCTGGTGTCTGTGTCTCATGAGAACTCCTAATATAACCATACTTAAGGGAAAACCCCTCATTTCATCATGTTCATCTAAACATTAATCCTAAAAATTTCCTTCTAGTATAATATATATTGGATCATGGTTATACAAAATGAATATCTTAGCAGAATCATATACTCACATTATGAGGATCTCAACAAGATCTCATGCCCAGTTCCCTTTCTTACCCAATGGCCACCTAACCATAAGTAATGAAGAGAAACTATGAAAAATTGAAATTCACTTAGATAAGATCAATTATTAATAAAAACCTCCTTATATATCATTGTGTTACCTACCATTATGGGGTGATTTAGATAATGGTCACTTGGGAGAAATCTATCCACACCAAACTTCACTACTCTGTGCAATGTTAAAGATTCCAAACTGAATCTAGAAGATATATAAGGTATCTTTATATTCAAGATACACTTTATCTTTCTATAATATCATATTGATAAAGGAAACACATAAATTATGTCAACATAGGGCTCAAGAAAAACACATATCCTTCTGCTAAATCATTTCTCTATCACTAGTAGAAACAAAATATTTGTATCTCCAACTCTAGACAAGATTACATATACCACAAAAAGAAAAACATGGTTGGTTTTGTTATCATTAATCTATGAATTCTACTGATAATAATATCAATAAATGACTCAAGATTCATAAAACTATCCATAAATAACCTATTTCTCATCGATGACTCATTTTGTAATAATTTGAAGTGAATAGTCAAGACCATTCAAATGAACTTTCTCTATCAGATCCAAACACCAGGATAAATCCATTCATAACTCAAGTGACAAAAAATAAAAACTTTGAAGAAACATCATCCAATCCATTTCTTGATATTCTAAATAATGAAAATGAATGTAATATCCATTATACATACCCCGTTGAGGAACATGATCTAGTATGGAAATCATCGCTCAAAATGGTCCTTGTGATATCCAATATAGAATTCAAGGGAAAACTATTATCCTCTTTAGGAAAAGGATAAAATTATCCCAATATTAAAGAAATAAAACCTTCAGGTCCATATTCTGAGCATATTTTTCATGCAACACCTCGCTATTGATATACCAAAATAGGCCTCTCTCACATGATGAAAGAGTATGGAAGGTAAGAAATGTATCTATCACCCCCACTGACATCCAAACACATAAAACCTAGTTATATTTAGGCTTAATCTATCATATAGACACTAACATTCCCTTTTAGGGATTCATTCACCAAGTCACTACTTTTTCATTGTAATCATACTCACCATCAGAGTAATGAGATTTATGATGGTCAACTGCCACTCCATCCACTATGTCAAAATGTATTAGAGAAAATAATACACAAATACAAGACTTATACAAGGATATTTTACCACACATATATTACTATAATGGTAAGACAAGGATAATCCAAGAATACCCAATATGCTTATTTCTTTCCTAGAGGAGATGAGATCATTATCATTATTGGCCACCATGAGTCGGTACAAGAAATAATTCAATTCAGGTGTTCCATAAATGTAGAAACGGTGTCCAATATTCTACACAACAACACCTAATCACCATTATTGGAATAAAACATGATAGATATATTATCCTCCCATTGAGGGACAATAATGGGTCACCCTCTATAAAGCATTTGTGGATTACTTCACAACCGTAGTAAAATAATCCTTAACTACACCTATAGCATATAAATCCTTTCTTATAATCTACTAGATACTAAATACATCTTGTTGAGGGTTGGATTTACTCTCTATTCTTGGGGGGCACACACTATTGATGGTGTACCTTTCTTCATATGCACAAATTTATATCACTTTGAAATGACAGCAATGCATAACCAACTCATACCAAATATAATATCATTGTCCTCATCTCTGTTATGAAGGAATCCTGTGAAATAAATACTTCCTCGTAAAGGGTAGAATCACTCCATATGAAGGTGTGAGTAAAAGATAATCTTGATGAGTGGAAATTATTATTAAATAAAGGTCTAGTTAAGGTATTTATTAGAATCTATAACTCTAAAAAAATGGTTAGTAAGGAAAGAATAGCATGCGCTGGTGTTGAGGAGTATGAAGGATCTGCAAATAGGGTACAAAAATTGTACCATGAACCATATTGGGAGTCTCTATACCATGGCTATTTGTTTCGAGTGCTTATCTATATGCATGTATAGTGATACTCTATTTCGAATAAGGACCACTTAATAGTGGTGGTGGTGGTGGTGCTGGTGGTGGAAGCATATCAAACTATCATCCACAACTAAGTGCTTCTACACCAGCAACCCCTTACCTAAAAACTACCTCTCAGTAGGCCACCATACCTAAAATATGATGGTCCTTGATCTCCATGTTATCTTTATTTTTGAGTTCTATCCATGCCATCACTTTTTCTACCCTTATGGAAAATGAAAACTTTCTCCAAAAACATAACTGTGTCTCTACTAAGATAATCTTAACTACCAACACTCGCATAAGGACACTGGGTGTAATGACCCCAACCCTAGTAGCCTAGAAATGGTGTCTGGTTTATTAAATTGGCATAGATACAAGGAATAAAATCTTGAAGGACCGGTCAATTTAGTAGTTTCAAATAACTATATATATACATTATACACATTTTATATTGGGAGTACAAAATAAAACATAATACATAACAATAGTAAATGAATTTCATCCTTGAAAACTCATTTATAGATTTATTATTAATGTACTGTGGAAAGGAAACAAAATAAGGGTGTGATCAGATGTTCTATGAGGGTTAATTATAGTGGAATCTATTATAGATAAATAAATAATAATAATAAATATAGAAAGGTAAATAATTTAACATGCATTCCATTTAAATAATTTGACTGCATGAATTGGTAAGGAATAATAAATATGGAAAGTTAAATAACTAAGAACACATGACATTTAATTAATAAACTAAGAACAAAATTCATCTATAGATAATATAATTGTGAAAATATCATGGATAATAATAACAAAATATTTAATGAAGGAAATTATTAATTATTTGATGACATGTCTCGAGCACATGATACATCTACCATCAACACCTTTCACAATATAGTTTAAACTATAGTAAGAAACTCATTTAATTTGGAAAAATTGGTTTTTCTCATTAGAACTAATGATTCATCGAGGGTCTATATAATGTCTGGAACCACCCGTCATTGTAGGTCCAAAACATTCCTCATATATCAAATAATTAATTTAATTCATGAATTAATATTTCTTATCAACAAATATATTTAATGAGTAAAGGATATGGATTTATCAATATTTCCCAAATTAATAAAATAACTATCATAAAATATTTTATAAAATACTATTTTGATTTTAGAAAACCTATGATTAACATTTTAAGGAATTAATCAACATTTTGTGATAAAAAATATCTTTGGTATTTTATTTTAATTAAATATTATTTTGATAAAATTATGTCAGATTAGTTTAGAATAAACATTAATACTATTTTTTTATAATAAAGTAATTTATGTTATGAAAATAAAAAACATTGATAATTTTATACTACACGTAAGTTTTAAGCATAAAAATACACTTTTTCTAAAAACGATTTATATGTATTATGTGAACTAATTTTAAAATTGACTTTTCTCATAATTAAAAATATTATTCCGTTAAATTATTCCCATATTTTAAATAAAAATGTTCAAATTAATTAATAATTTCAATTATAACTTGTTAATTAAAATTAATTTATGAGGAAAAAATGAGTTACTGTGGTAAAAGTTAATTTGGGTAAAAGTTAAAAGTAAAGAAAAAAGTATAAAATCACTAAAAATATGTCTCCAAAATGAAATTTTGATAGTATTATAGACCTTAACATATCCTAAATTCCATTATTTACCATTTTTTGAGACCTTTTCCTTGAATAGTTTCATGATAATATTGAAAAGTAATGATTATTTACAAAAAATGTCATTTTCTTTACTTATAAAAGGAGTCATCACCACCCCACTTATACTCACAGTTCATGCCTCTTATATTTGACAAAAATATAACCAAATAACTTTAAAACACTTCTATAAACCTCTATAGGTTCTTTTATTCTAAAAATACCACCGCTCAAATCCTTAATCTGATTTACAAGGGAACTTCTCCAAGGAGTAAGGTAAATTTTTTAATTACTCATTTTACATTTCTTTTCCTTTACTTCTTCTTCAACCTCATCCAAATATAATATACCCATGTTGAAATAATTATATAATTATCACAAGTATAATAAAATTTTATTATTTTTATGGGATAACCATTTTCTACCTTCCTTCCAGCCATTTAAAAAATGAAAACATCACTTGTGTTACGTGCATACTACCGCCTCCATAATTGATGTGATCTATTTTTCATAACTACCTTTAATATATAGATAAAATGGGGTATTTAATGGATAAATATAATATTTATAACATTATTAATACTCTTAAATTATAAATAATTCCATATCCTCCTCTTGTTCTATAGAAATGAACATGTTACTTGTTCATGCGTGCAAAATACCGCCTCCATCAGAGTGACATATTTTTTTCAAATTGTCTTTTATTATTGATAAAAATATATTAAAATAAGATTCAAAAATATAAATGATATCATTATACTTATTTATTTATTATATTATTCCAAAATAAACACTTTCTTAACCATACAAACACATAAATTATAGCTTGTTCTTGTTTGGGTTGATTTAACCACCTACATGAGTAATGATATAAATCTATATAATGGATGAATATGGAAACTTAAATACATATTTTATTATAAATTCATGATCAAATAATTTTTTTTTGGTTCTGTAAATTTTAAATAAATATTTAACTCATTATTATTATACCACTATTTTTTACATTAACAATTATTGAAACATGATCATCACTAACCTCGTAGTCGTAAATAATAACCAAAATACTTATGAAATGAAAATAGAAAATTATAAATCATTATAAAATATCTATTCCAGTAGATATAATTATCTCATAATGATAAAAAATTAATCTATAACAAGAATTGACACTACCATTATGAAACTTGTACTATACAAAAATCAAATCTAATAACGTTTGATGATGAAAATAAAACATAACTAACTAATATATTTCTCATAAATTATTATAAATAAAATTAATAAAAGTTTATAGTTATAAATAAGTTCTAAAATAGGTGATTAATATTTTTTATTTTTTATTTAGGAGGTTAGAGTGCATTCAGAAAAGCAAGATTAAAGTTAATGGGGTTTCGTCTCTATTTTGTTTCTTTGAGAAATGTTTTATTTTTTACACTAAATTTAATTTAATGGTGTTTATACTACCAATTGGATATATAATTTCATAAATTATATTTTATTCAAGTTATTTTAAGTTTAATTCCAAGCTCTATCTTTCAAGTATTTTTATAAAAATATTTTTACAATCCTAATAGATTTTCATCTCAATTTTTGTTCTTTAAGACTTATGTCCTATTCACCACATTTTTTATTTTATTTTTTGTATATTTAACACTCTAATATTTTATTCATTTAAATGAATACAATGTTTTATTTCATGTACAATACACAACACCAAGCTTAAATGAACAATGATATACTGTAGAAATATTATTCATTAAATATAATAGTTATAACCTAGTTTTTGAATTGGTGTGTATGAACATGAGTAAAAACATTATGAAATATATATAGAGAGAAGTTTTTTTCCTTAATAAAATTAATAACCATTCATACATTGATTATCAATTGGTTAGAAATGAAGATAACATCACTTGAAAGTAAAAGATATATTTTTCATGTGCATGATGTATTTTTATAGATTACATTAATCATTATTGATGAATTGTTTTAATAAAATGTGTAGATTATATATCCTATAAAATGAATTAAAATTCATTTAATTTTAGTTACTATGTAAGTAGTTATAAAAAAGTCATTTTATACTTCAAAAATCCATTTTCTTCAAAAATGGTTTTTATTGCATTTTTTGAGCGGATATTATAATTAACTTATACTAATTTAAAAAAATAGTTGACAAAATGAATATAATTTTTTATCATCATATCAAATATATCTTAGGGTGAATTTTTTATATTTTTTTGAAAAGATTGATTTTTGGGTGAATGATGAAAAATCCCAATTTTTATAAAAACTATAATTTCCTTTAAAGTATTTAAAAAGTATCATTATATTTTGGATTAGTTTTATTGTAAAATTATTCCCCTTTTATTAAAAAAATATATAATTAATTTAATATAAATCAACATTATTCATGATTTTGGTATAAATCAATTTTATGCTTAAAATTGCTAGTTTCTAAAAAATGTTTGTAATTACTTTTTACGCACTTATATTAAAATTAATAATTAACACGTGTGGACATTCAATCTTAAAAAATGGATTTCATATTTTGAACCTGAATATTAATATTATGTAACATTATTCATTTAATTTTTAATCATAATAAATAATAATCATGATAAAATTTTATCACCACATTAAAGGGTGAAATGGGTCAACCGGGGTTAAAACTATGGGATAAGGTCTGAAATGATGGTTTTGGGCACATATAAAGTGATTATTGGGGCCAATACCAAATAATAAAATGTTGAATTTGATAGATAATTCACATATATTTTAAGACATAAATTTCATGACTAATGAATTTTTTTAATTGAATATCTATAAGAAAGTATGTCGAAACCAGGATAAGATCTTTTTCATGTTAAATTTATAATTAATGTAATTAAATAGGAAGAAATATTACCTCACTCTTTAGATATTTCTTTATAGTAGATATTGATCATCTAAAACCCTTTCAGTAATCTATCATTGTGCTCGTAGGATCCAAGTATAGAATCCCTCTAGTGGTGATCCACATATGCTCCTATGATATTTGAATGACACAGATGAATCATCGGGTGCTAGTACAGTCGATTGATCATATTGTGTTGTTCATCATGATAACTTCATGTTTCTTCAGTCTTGAATAAATTCTCTTGATCTTCTCGTTATTGAGAGGATGTGGGAAGGAATATGAGGATTATAAATTGCAATTCATTTTGAAAAATGATTCACGATTAACCTCACTTAGAATATATTAGCGGTATATTTTTAGAAATGGGGTTGGTGTTTTTCATTTAATTAATTTCACAAGTTCCCTTAATAAAATTTTAAACCCATATCTGACCTCATGACATGTATTTAAATATTTATATTATTTGTATTCCAAAAAATGCACTAACTAGCGTAATAATAAATATTATCTTACTAGCTTGTAAATTAATATTTACTGTCAAACTCAATATTGTTCCATTGGTACTCCTTGAAATTTATTGAATACTCTAATAAATTAAATATTTATTCATTAAATAAATAAATAAATATTATATATCTATGAAATTTAACAATTACCTTGAAAATAAATATTTAATTTATTTATTTGATCATTAATATTAAATAAAATTATTCCTCAATCTTGATAATAATATTTATTCCAATAATTAAATTCAAATATAATTTAGTTGAGATAAATAGAAACACTTAGTGTGTGACCCTCTAGGATTCCTTCTCATTAGAATTAGGTGGGATTTCCTAAAGTCCAATATTACTATTTACCAATGGGTTAAGTCACCCATGAGAGAGAAGTTAATGTTGTAGCATTGATAACCATATACGATTTCTCAATGTGTAATATAATCTATTTTTCACAATATCTCATCAATTAGATTTCACTCTCGTGTCTCGACCTATATGCTTGATATGTATTTCTATGAATATCTAAAATAAAATCATTGTTACACCATGAACATGGAATTTAATTAAATGGTTCTATTTCAATCAAAGGGTTGAGATATCAACTTCTATAAATATGGAAGGGACAAATCCTTCCTTGACTTATTCATTAATAACACGTCATTCATGATGCACCCAACGTACCCTAATTCCAACGAACATATGGAATCATGGTTTTTTTAGTAAATCTATGTGTGAAATTCATGAAATTAATTAATAAAAATCTTATAGTTTAAGAAAAATTACACACACTCGCATAGATGAATATTTGATGACACATAAGCATGCATAATTTCTACTAATAAGTTTGTTCTCATAATCTCCCATATTGAAGATTACCAAGTGAAAAAATCATGAGATAAAGTCTCATATTTTTATGAGTACTCTCACCTAACATCCAACATACTATGTGCCCCACCATATAAATTTATTAGACCATAGAAGTAGTTTTAAGGATATCATTATGGCATTTCATGGTTCTTATTATAGCGGGGAACTGTTATGCCCTATTCAATACAACATACATTATAGGAAATTATTACATTAAATTCATACAGAAAAATGAACAGTCATTAATAATATGTTTAATTGGTATTCAATTATTTGACTATACATGTAATCCAAAGTACAAATAGATGGTTCTAGAATACCAACTCCTACAGACTCTCACTTGGACTAGAGCTAACTTCCTATGACTTTCAATCCACTAGAACTCAAATTATGATCATGTTTCTTATAAGTTACGAATTTATTCAAGGGTTATGTCACATTTTCTTTCATAAATACTCTTCTCATTGAAACTTCATATCTTTGAGAAAAATCCCTCAAGATATGATACTTCCAAAGTATGTGGTTTATACACTTATGTGAACTAGTCTCCTTTATAAGATCCACCATTGTAATATTATCACAAGGAGTGTGATGAGGTATTTAAATTTAGGTACCACATAAAACTATTGGATGAATTTTTGTATAAAAACTACTTTATTATCTACCTCATGATCCAAAATATACTCAGAATCAACTGAATAATATATGAATAGGGATTACTTTGAGATCTTCCAACTCACAGAACCTCTATTAAGGGTAAATATGTATCCCAACTATGATTTCATATCATAACTTTTTGGATACTATAATTTGAATATACTATGATGAATAGTTTCTCATCTACTCCATAGAAAATTAACATGTTCTAAGTTTATCTCAAATACTTTTAGGATTTTCTTAACTTTGATCTAATGTCAGTCACCCAAGTCACTTTGATCTCTTCCTAACACACTAAAGGTGTAGGCCATATCTAGCCTAGTGCATAGAATAACATACATGACTAAACTAATCAAAGAATAATATGTAATCCTTTCCATCGGTCAGAATGGCCCGAAGGCCTTCATTTTTTATTATTTTTGATCATCCACCTTTCAAGGGATGAGGTGGAACCCTTACAAGGCCCGAAGGCCTAGAGACAATACATGACCTATAGGTCTTAGAAGGAATAACCCAAACAAGAAAACTTGGAACTTCTTCTCCCCAGCATGTGTCATAATATCAACATTCCACCTTCGTAGGGATGGTCGGCTAGCTGTCATATGCAAAGTTGCACAGGCTCAGTACCGATGGAAAAGCCATACCCTCTCATTCTTCCAAATCCGGTTAGCTCTGCTCTAGTGGATGTGCCTACCCTGAATCCTCCTCTAAAGCCTTCTCCCTTGTAGTCTGACTATTACATCTTCATTCATGTGGCCTGAAGGCCTTGGGGTGGCCCAAAGGCCTTAAGAATCAACTGGATCGAAGGCCTTCGGTGGCCTGAAAGCCTTGCAGGACCAGAGGCCTTAAGGTGGATATACTCTATCATGATGTATCATGGTCCCAAGAATATAATTTGATTCAACTAATTCCCTCATAGATAATCATGTATTTAACTAGTCTTTGATAGACTATAAAAATGGTATTTTATTTCCAATAAGTAGTATTTCATTGACATAAACTACTAAGAAAAAAACCACACTCCCACTAAAACACTTATAGATACAAGGCTCACATTTATTCTTTATGGAACTAAATTCCGTTATAGATTTATAAAATTTAATATTGAAGTTCCAAAGGATCAAAAAACAACTCAAAGGGTGGATGAATCTGTTGTTCACTTTTTATGAGTTTCAATACGTTTAGAAACTCAACCCATGAAACCTATTAAGATTTATTTCCTTATAAAATTTTAGCAAATAATCTTGCATGAAAAATTATGAAAACAAGTAAAAAACAAAATATTTACAAGGTTTGACCTCAGCGTGAGAACTTACATCATTTTCATAGCCAATCTCATGGATCTATGGAAATTCACTATAATGAATAAGTGAATAAAACTTGTGCCTACTCCCATTAGAAACCTTCTATATCTTGATAGGAAATATTACACTGACTCCCATTAGTTTTCAAAGTTTCTTATAAAAAAAATTATCTATAACAAAAGAATAAAACTTTATTCAATTTTCTCCACAAAAGCTCAAGCTGGATCCTCAAACTGATTTGGATATATCTAATTCTCTCAATATTATGAGTTCAATAAGATTCTCCCTTACTCAATATACACTTCTCAAACTATTATAAAACACTCAGTCTAATATTACTCAGTTTTATTGACTCAATACAATTGAATCAATATTATGTTTTTCAATCTCAATATACAAATCTCAAACTCTACTCAAACACTCAATACGATCTTACTCAGTACGGTAAACAAAAATTTCAGTTGTTTAATATTCTTAAGAGATCTTAGTCTAGAAAGAAAGAACTTGGTAAGAATTATACAGTTCTCTGCCTTTTTATCTATCAAGAAAAATTTACAAAATGTGAATGAAGTGTGACACTATTTATAGGTGACTTAGAAAACAAAAAGCAGGAAACTCTAAAACTTTCCCCGCTTCCACAAATTTCAAGAAATACTAAAATAATTTGTATTTAAACTTAAAATTTTACTTCTTCAAACCTTTTAATATTTATCTGATATTTACACTGAATTGAATATCAAATTTTTCCACTTAAACTCTTAACATATCTTCTTCTTTATAATCAGTGTTCTTGACCTTCTTGTCTTTTCTTCAGTATGATGAAACCTCCTCAAATAGTTACGATAAAACTTCCCCAACTTTAGTTTAATATACTTATTACAATATTTATTTCTTTCTCATATCATTATGATCTTCCTTTATTTCTCATATCAAGACTATATTCCTTTATTTATCATCTCATTATGATCTGCCTTTATTTCTCAAATCATTAAAATATGTCTTTCTTTCTCACCTCATTACGATGTGTTTTTCTTTCTCATCTCATTATGATGTGTCTTTATTATTTCAAGTAAGTATGATTGAATTTCCTTCTCAGATTTAGTCTAATAGAATCATCATAATTATGTAATTCTCATTACGATTGAATTCTCTCCTCTACAGCTTTGAAATTATACAAACTTCATCAACTTAAAACATTCTAACTTCTAAAAACTTCTAAATCCATCAATTCTGGATCTGATCTATGTACTGATTTCTAGAATCGATACAATCATTATGATTCCTCCATTTCTTCAAAATCTTTTATCCTTATATTTTTTATGATTTTTGATAAATCCATGATCAGTAAGGCATCGTCTGATTTTGTTTAGAAAGTATGAAAACTTTCTAACTCCGGAATTCATAATCTTCTTTCAAAACTCTTAAGTAGAAATACAACTTCTTCAAATAGAAACTTTTGTCTTACTAAAAAACACTAAGTTTGATATATCTTGAACTTCATTCTGATGGACTTGAGACTGATGGTTCATTTGATAAAAAACTTTATCTTTCTAACCTCCTTTCTGTCTGGTGATGCTCAGTCTGATACTCTATGTTTGGTGCTTCTCAATCTGATCCTATGGGTCTGGAAAATAAATTTCATAAAAACAAAAAGTGTCTCCCCCTTTATGTTTGATTTTGAACATTCAGAAACTTTCAACTTTCTTATAGAACTCATTATGGTGGACTGGTTCTAATCCAAAAAAACAAGAACATTCTTATACAAAAAGTTTAGTTGTCGAAAAATAAGAAAACTTTGTTAAAACAATTTATCACAAAGTTTATTCAATTTCCCCATTTGTATTTTGTTGACAACCCTTGTTAACAAATATTTTAACTCTCAGAAATTTTTCACAACTCAAGTTTTTTGAATTTTACCAAAACATAGACTCTCTCAAAAGAGAATGTCCTAAAACCACACTACTTGATAATGTAATGTTTTTGAAGTAATTTTATCCCTTAGTGGAAAGAAAAATTAGTATCCATGTTAAGATAAAATCCCCCTTTCTTTTATATTTTCAATTCACTTTTCTTTTTCTCTCCCCCATTTTACGATAACCATAGCTTCAGATTTATGAAATAAAAATAAAAAAACTTCTTACAAAGTAAAAAAGTTGTTACTTTCTCTTCCCCATTTTCAACATAATACAAATCATGTTGGGGTTACTTTATTATGAGGTTTATAAAGTCATGGGAGGAGGAAAAAAATGAAGTTTCATCCTCAATTCCACAAATCTTTCTTTTAGCAAGGGTTTTGTGAAAATATTAGCAATTTGATACTTTGTTGAGATATATTCCATCATAAAATCTCCAAAAGCAACTTCCTCTTTTATAAAGTGAAACTTTAAATCAATTTTTTTTATTCTGAATGTTGGATAGTATTTTTAGAAAGATCAATTTCACATTGATTATCACAAATTTTCTTCAATGGTTTAGAAACATTTTATTTAAAATCTTCCAACTAAACTTTCATCCACAACATTTGAGTACAATATTGTTGGCTAAAATATATTCTGATTCAACTGTGCTCAAGGTTACTGAACTTTGTTTCTTACTATGCCAACTTACATAACATTCACCCAAAAAAATGTTCCTCCGGAGGTTGATTTTTGATAATTATAATCTCCAACCCAATCAGTATTAGTATAACCATGAAACTTTATCTCACAACTTTTTTTATATTAAAAAACATGTGAATTTGTTCCTTTGACATATTTCAAAATCCACTTTTGTGCCAACATATGTGATTATTTAGGATTACTTTGATACCTGGAACAAAAAGTCACAACATAAAAAATATCAATCCTTGAGTCTATAAGGTAAATAATACTTCCTATCAACTTTTAAAAGTCTTTCTGGTTCACACTTATTCCAAATTCATCTTTACTCAACTTTGTACTCACTAAAATAAAAGTAGAAACTTCTTTGTATTCTTCCATCCCAAACTTATTTAACAATTCCCTCACATACTTTTCTTGAGATAAGAAAATGTACTTTTCTTTTTGCTGAACTTGTAATCCAAGGAAGAAAGTTAATTATCCCAACATTAAAATTTTAAAATTCTTCTAATTTCCTCAGAAAATTCTTTTCAAACTTTTTCTTCATCCCCAAAAAAAATATATCATTTATATAAATTATTATAATTAGAGTTATGGAGTCAAACTCTTTCACATATAAGTTTTTATCAACTTTTCCTTCATAAAATTTCAATATTATCAAACAATCGTTATCTTTAGAATACCAGGTATGTGCGGATTATTTCAACCCATACAATGATGTTTTTTAATCTAAAAACCTTTTTTTCATAATTAACTATTTGAAAATCAAAATGTTGTTCATTGTAAAATTCCTCCTCAATAACACCATTAAAGAAAGTTAACTTTACATCTATCTAATAAACATGGTAATTATGATGTGTGTCAACTAAAAGAAATATTCTAATAGTTTCTAGTATTAAAAATGGGGAAAAATTTCTTCAAAATCAACACCTTCCATCTGTGCATAGTATTTAAAAAAATTCTGGCTTTGTTTCTTGAAACTTCTCCATGTTCATTCAACTTGTTTCTATAAACCCACTTCATTTCGATAACATTTTTATATTATGTTCATGGAACAAGTTCCCATGTTTTACTTTTCTCAATCTAATCTAACTCTTCATTCATATAATGCACCCATTCTTTGTGTTTAATATCTTCTGAAACTGATTCTAGTTCAACTTTTGAGATAACTGAAGTCTGGTTTTCTAATATCAATTTCCTTCTAGTCTAAACTAGATATTTCTGATTTCCAATAATGTATTTAGACTCAACATGTTTTTATAATACAGTAAATTTTAAAGTTTATTTCCCATTTAAACTTTCCTCATCTAATGAATTTTCTAAATCTTGATAATGATGTTCTAACTTACTTTCACTATTTTTGAAAATCTCCAATTTATCCTCCTCATTATTGTCAACAAATTTTTTAAGGAATTTTGATTTTTAGTTACTTTCTTATTATATGATTCCAAAAACTTTTTTAAACATTTTTTCCAACATTTGTAACTTATTCCATTGGGTATATAACCCATAAAACTTCCTTCCTTATCTTTCTCATCAAACTTTCTTAGATCTGGATTTTTGATTTTTGAGAAAACATGGAATTCAAAAACATTTAAGTATTTAAATTAAGTTTTTTCGTTATACCAAATTTCATAAGGAGTCATGTTGGTTTTTGGTATCAATAAGAATTTATTTTTAACATTTATAGTAGTACTAACAGCTTATCTCCAATAGAACTTTGAAAGTTTATATTATGTTAACATACTTCTTCCCATTTCCACCAAACTTATATTATTTTTTTCTACTACTCCTTTTTTTTGTGGAGTATAAGAAGCACTATATTGATGTTTGATACCATGTTTTATCATATAGGTTTTAAAATTATTTCTTTTAAATTCAATGTCATTATCTGTTCTCAACTTCTTTATATGAGCCCTTATTTATTTCTCAATTTCTTTTCTGAAAAATCTGAACATTTCCATAAACTCTGACTTTTGTTTCATGAAAAATATGTTTTTAATCTGAGTGAAATCATCAATTAAAATGATAAAGTATTGATATAATTTTATGATTTATGTCTCATCGATCCAAAAAAGTTCAAGAGGTCTGGTAGACGGAACCTCAACTCTCATATGACTTTTTTTATTCATCTTCTCTTTCTGACAAGCAATAAAAACATTTTATTCTATTCTATTCAATTATAGAAAATTTTGTAAAAAATAAAATTTAGAGAGTTTTCTCATACTTTTATTCCCAAGGTTCCCAAGTCTTTAGTGCCATAATTTGTTTTCATCTTCCACACTCAAGTAACAAGAGTTATTAAACTCTCCAATTTGGAAAAGATTTCCACTAGTTCTTTATTCTTTTGTGATAACTTTTCCATATTTCAAAAATTCTGATAGTACAAGAATATTTTATAAAAATCACTTATTTTACATCATCATAAATTTGACTTACACTAAGTAAGTTGTATTTCATCCCATAAACAAATAAAATTTCCTTATATTTCAAATTTTCTTCTCTAATCTCAACTTCTCTGATGCCTCTGGTTTTTAAGGAATTGTCATTACCAAATGTAACTACACCTCCATCACATCTTTCAAAAAGTTTCAAGATCTTTATATCACCTGTAATATGTTAATAATAACTACTATCAAGTATCCATGGTTTTTTCCTTATAATTTCTTTTAAAGTTTCATAAATAATAAAATCTCTTTCCTCAACTTTCTTACTTCCAACTTCCTTTTCGTTTATTCCATAAGAAACTTGTTTCAAAAGGATTTCCATACATATTTCAGCATGATGACCAGCCTAATCACATCTCCCAAAAACTACCTCCATATATTAAATTCATTTTTTGATGGAAATTTTCTAACATATTGAGATTTTTCTTTTCTAACTTCCTATGGATTAGTGAAGTTACACATCCTTCTTCTACCATTTATTTTACTTTGTTCATACTTTCTTCTGCATAGAGATAATTTGTGCCAAAAATTATAAGCCTTGAGCCCATAAATTACACAACACCATAAATATCCATCAAATCTTGTTTTTCTATTGAATTAAGATCTTTCTCTATAGAAACTTTCTTCAGTTTGATAACTTCTTTCTACTTTAACAATCTTAGGATGTTGAAATATTTCATACTAAGTGGGTTTTCATCCTTTTTTGTTGAAATAGGTTTCTCAGTCCCTTTTTTCACCCATGATTTCCCAATATATTTTTTGGAACTTGAAATTTTGTAAAAATTAGATGAAACGTTATTTTTAGTGGGTGAGGGTTTCACGTGATTCTTGATTTGAGCTTTATTAGAAACTTTAGAAGTATCATCTTTTACTTATGAGGATTTATTGAAGTTTCCATTCATCTTACTAAGGGAAT
Source organism: Viscum album (assembly GCA_963277665.1). NCBI lineage: Eukaryota > Viridiplantae > Streptophyta > Magnoliopsida > Santalales > Viscaceae > Viscum > Viscum album. The sequence goes on along the minus strand of OY728163.1, from coordinate 255,114,790 downwards.
TTATGGACTCAAAAAGTTTTTATTGAACCTTGTTAACTTATTCTTATTTAACTATCAACTTCTTACTAATATCTTCAGTCATCTTTCCTTGTTCAGAAATAATAAGTTTGTAACTTAAAATCTCTTAAATGTATTCATCCTTCTACTTAATGACATCTTTTATTCCTTTAGAAACTTCTTCTCAATCTTTCTTTATTACTCTAATTTCTTTCTTGAGATATTTATTTTACTCAAGACATGCAAGAAGTTTTTTTTTCTAAGTTGATACTCTCTACAAGATTATTCACCTCATTCTTATTCACTATTTGAGGAGTATTAAACTTTCTCAACTTTTATAATGAATGTTATAACCTTTTTTGAACTTTCATCTTCTGAATAATTGTTTTTAGTTGAGTCAGATTCAGCTTTCTTACTCAACATACTTATCTTGTTTCAAATAAACATATTTTTATATTTGTTAGATTACTTTTCTTCTCTATCATTTTGATTCCACTTATTCTGTCATGGTTTTTCATCAGAATAATCTCGATATTCACCAACTTTATTCTTGGGGATATTCATAGCAAAGTTTCAGACTGCACCACATTCAAAAAAATTGAGATTAAGTTTACCCCCATAATTTCCTCTTCCACTTTTATAGTTCTTGGATATAAGAGACATGGTTTTTGTCATTTAACTTATCATTCTATTTATCTTCAGAGTCACAATGATCAACATCTTTAGAATCTTGTATTTTCATTTTTCTCATGGCTTCAAAATCCATTTCATATTTCATATTATTTTTTAACATTGGAGTTTTTATCATTTTATAAGGAATAATAATGTTATGCAATTCATTAATAGATAAATCATCATTATATTCTAAAGAATAAATTTTAGAATCAAACTTATCCAAAAAGTTTCTCATAAGTTTCTTCACAATTGTATAATATTTTTAGGACATCTATGAATCCTTTGATGTTGAAAAAAATTTCATTTACTCTGGTGAATTATTCATCAATAGTTTCTTCATCTCACATTTTTATTTCTTCATACTTACTATGCCATATTTTTAGTTTTGCTTCCTTAACTTTAGTATTCTCTTCGAAAACACTTTCCAACTTATTCCACATGCTCTTTGAAGTTTTTATTCCCATCACCTTCTGATAAAAATTATATGATAAGGATATAAGGATAACATTTCTAAATTTTCCATAAACTTCTATATTTATCTTATCAAAAGATTCTATGGGATCATCTTTCTCAATAAGTGGAAACCAATTGTAGTAGAATCCACAAATTCCATGCCAAGATATAGGAGATAAGGAATTGTCCTATTTTTTAATCCATAAATTGTTTTTCCATAAAATGTAGGAATTCCTCTACTGTTTACATAATTTATTTTAGCCATGATAATGATTCAATAAGGGAACCTTTCCTTTGATACCAATTTAAGTTCTAAAGGATCGAATAAAAATTGAGAAGGGGGGTTGAATCATTTGTTCACTTTTTAAGAATTTCAACACTTTTAGAAACTTAACCAATCCAACTTGTTAGTATTTATTTCCTTATCAACTTTTAGTAAATACTCATGCATGAAAAAATTAGTAAAAAAAGTAAAGCACACAGGATTTACAAGGTTCTTCCTCAGTGTGAGAACCTACATCCTTTCCATAATCACTCCCATGGGTCTATGGAAATTAACTATAATGAATAAGAGAATGAAAATTGTTCTAACTCCAATTAGACAAATTTTATATCCTAATAGGAAATATTATATTGAATCTCATTAGTTTACAAATTTTCTTACAAAACAATTGATCCAAAACAAAAGAATAATACTTTTTTCAATTTTCTCCAAAAAATCTTAGTATGGATCCTCAGTCTGATTTGGATAAATCCAATTCCATCAATCCAATAAGGTCAATATGATTCTCCCTTACTCAATATATACTTCTCAAAATCTTCTCAAACACTTATTATGATATTACTCAGTCTAATTGACTCAATATGATGTTGTTCAATCTCAATCTTCAAAAATAAAACTCTGCTCGATCACTCAATACGATCTTCCTCGGTCTGGTAAACAAAACTTTCAAGTGTCTAGTATTCTTATGAGATCTCATTTTGGAAATAAAGAACTTAGAAAAAATTATGCAGCACTCCACCATTTTTTCTCTCAAGAAAAAGCTACAAAATTTGAATGAAGTGTGCCTCTATTTATAGGTGACTCAGAAAATTAAAATCAATAAACTTGAAAACATTCCCCACTTTCTAAAGTTTCAAGAACTCATAAAATCATTCGTATTTATACTTAAACTTTTACTTCTTCTAACCTTCTCATATTTCTCTGAGATTTACACTAAATTTAATATAAAATTTGACCACTTCAACTCTTCACATATCTTATTATATGTAATCATCCTTCTTGAACTTTCTATATTTTCTTTGATATGATGAAACTTCCTCAACTCATTATGATGAAACTTCCTCAACTTCATCTTCCTCTACTTATTATGATCTGTCTTTCTTTCTCATCTCATTACAATATGCCTTTCTTTCTCATATCATTATGATCTTCCTTTCTTTCTCAACTCATTATGATCAGACTTTATTTTTCATCTCATTGCGATCTAGCTTTATTTCTCAACTCATTATGATCTTACTTTCTTTCTTATATCATTAACATCTTCCTTTCTTTCTCATCTCATTACGATATACCTTTTTTTATCATCTCATTACGATCTGTATTTATTCTTTTGAGTTAGTATGATTGACTTTCCTTCTGATAGTCAGACTGATGGAATCCTCAAAACAATGGAATTATCATTATGGTTTAATTCTCATAATGATGGAATAATCTACTCTTCAACTTAGAAATTATTAAAACTTCATCATCTTTACACATTCTGGATTTTAAAAACATCTAAGTATGGTAATTCTAGATCGGATCTATGTTCTTATTTCTTGAATTAACATAATCATTATGATTCCTCTTTTTCTTCAAAAACTTGTATCATGATAGTTTTCGTGATTTTTGAGAACTCCATGATCAGAAAAGCATCATCTAATTTTGTTTAGAAATTATGAAAATTTTCTAACTCCTGGCTTCACAATCTTCTTTCAAAACTCTTTAGCGGTAATATGATTTCTTCAAACAACAACTTGTGTCTTTCTAAAAATCACTGAGTCCTATAGATATTTAACTTCATACTAATAGAACTGAGACCAATGGTGAATTCGATCAACAACTTCATCTTTCTAACCACCTTTACGTCTAGTGATGCTCAGTACGATAATTTGCATTGGGTGATTCTCATTTCGATCCTATGAGTCTATAAAATAACTTTCTTAAAAAAAAACTTTTCTCCCCCTTTATGTTTGGATTTAAACATTTAGAAACTTTAAAATTTCTTACATAACCCATTACGATGGACTAGGTACAATCCTAAAAAAACATTCTTATAGAAAAATTTTATTTGTCAACAAATACAAAAAACTTTGTTAAAAAAAATTATCACAAAGGTTCTTCTAATGTTCCATGACCCAGATTCTTTATTTAATCCATAAATGGATCTTTTTTATTTTCATACCTTGTTGGAATCTTTTGGGGTCACAAACCCTTTAGGTTTTATTATATAGATATCTTCCTGAAGGTTCTTATTATGGAAGACTATTTTGACATCCATTTTCTAAATCTCATAGCCTTGGTAAGGCATAAGGTCAAGTAGAATTTTGATGGATTTTGGTATAGAAACTAGTGAAAATGTTTTATCATAGTCTATTAATTAACATTGTTTGAACCCTTTTGAAACCATTCATTCCTTATAAGTACTAAATTATCCATCTATGTATAGTTTCTTCATGAATACCCATTTGTAGATAATGGTATTCACATCCATTAGAGGATCTACCAAAACCTTTACTTGGTTTTGGTACATGGAATCCATTTAGGAATTCATAGATTCTTCCAAATTGGAAACATTTGTGTCACTTATTGCTTACTTTTATGTTAAAGGATCATTATTATCAACTAATAATGAGTCACTATCCTCAATGACTATAAAAAATATCTTTCAGGTTCTCTAACCTATCTTGTACTCCTATGTAGTACTTGTGCCTCTAGAACTTATTTTTATATGGGGTTTTAAGGAATTTGTTCTTGTGAAAACTCTTGTGTACCTTGAGATTATATTTCATCAAAGTCTATCTTTCATTCACTATATCTTTTATAGATTTTATCCCTCTTAAGGAATGTGATTTGTATTACCACAATTACCTTTCTATATGAGGGGTATTATATATAATATACCTTTTTTTATTTGGGGTTTTTAATAAAGGTACACTTTATGCCTTGAGGTGTAATTTTTTTACCTAAAGTGGCCTTAACAAACACTTCACACCCCCACACATGTAAGTATGACAACACGGGATTCTTTCCATGTCACAATTGATATGAAATAGGTTTTCCCACTTTAGTTGGAATAAGGTTTATTATTCTATGTTTTTTCTATAACATGTATCCTCAAAAGAATAACAAAAGACTCACATGACTCATTATTGATCTCACTATGGCTAATAAGGTGTGGTTCCTTATTTCACTTACACAATTTTATTGAGGTGTATAAGGAGTAGTGAGTTGGGATAGAATCTCAAAATCTTATAAATAATCAATGAATACTTGATTACAATATTCTCCACTACGATTTGAGTGGAGTTTCTTAATCTTCTTACCAAGTTGGTTCTCAACTTCATTCTTATATTCTTTATATTTATCAAAAGAATATGAATTATAACTCATTAAGTACACATACCCATATCTATTAAAATAATTAGTACAATTTTTGAAGTATGAGTAATCATCCTTTACTTCAACTGGAAATGGTCCACACATATCAATATAGGCTAATTCAAAAATATATTTAACCCTTTTACCTTTTCAATAAATGGGGATTTAGTCAATTTTCCTTACAAACATGCATGAAACACACCAATTTATTTTAGTTAAAATGAATCTAAATATCCATCTAGGTATAATTTATTCAAATGATTTACATTTACATAACCTATCCAGGGGTGTTATAATTGGGTGTGGTGTGATTCATGCAAACTATTTTTTGTTTTTTATTTCCATTACTTGGTCCATGTAATACAACACATAAATACCACTATTTAAATAAGTATTACCATAACATGTGTTTTCTTTATAAAATAAGAAACATTTATTTCAAAATTTGGAAAAAAAAATCCATATGTATCAAGTCTTCATATATATATATAATTTTTTGATGAATGAAGGAACATAATAAAAAACTTTTAAAACCAAGATCATTCTTGTTGAAAATGTGATGTGGTAGTACTCAATATCCACAACAACAAGTTTAGCGCTATTGGATACTTGTATATCTACCTCCCACGGTAAATTCTGTAGAATATACTTGGTTAATGTATTTGAATACATATGTGAGGAACACATGATATATATAATTACCAATTAGTATAAACAGATAAACAACACTCAATAATGAATGTACCTAAATCTTCCCCTTGCTACTTTTCCTAGGTGTATTTTTTCTTCCAGTGGCCCTTCTTACCACATGAGAAACAAATATAATTGTGTTCCCTTACTTTCCCATTGATCTTTATCTTCTTTTAATGGCATTATGAAGAAGTTTTGGGCATATATCTCTTTACCTGGACTTTCCTTTTATTCACCATAAGGATGGAAGGATTTTCACAATTTATATCCTTGTCAAATTGGTGAAGTATAGTGAGAAGATATAGGAGTGACTTATCTATGTTATTAATATTGAAATTAAGAAAAATAATAATAAAATATGATTGGTGATGAAATAATGAGATTTATGTTAAGTTCATTGGGTAGTTTAAACTCTAGAACCTTAAGGCACTCAATGTAAAAAATGAGTTTGACTAAGTGAGTCCTAGATGAATGACCTTTTTCAAGTTTGATATGAAAGAGAACATGGATATCTCAAACCTTTACCATCTACAACTCTCCTAATATATACCATAAGAATGTTGGAAGCATGCTATAAGAATCCATGTCTTCATAATTTCATTAGACATGGATAAAATAATTAAATGTTTAATGTTGACCATATTACTCAAATTTGTATCATAGATAGTGAAATTCTCATCATAGATAGTGAAATTCTCATCACTCTCTTTATTTCCAGGTAGATTATACATTGAGGATGTTATCATGTAATACTTTCAATCACGGTTTAATATTACTCGTAAGCATCTGAACCATTCCTATAAATTATGTCTAGTTAGAAGATGGACTTTCTCTAAAATTGATTGTAGGGATAATGTGGTTGGTGATATTTTAATTATTATACAATATTAAAAGTTAATATTATTATTACTTTACTTGACTATAGTGAATGTGAGAAAAAATAATAAATTTTATTTTATTTAGTCTCCCGTTATTTTATTAAGTCTCAATATCACTCACCATTAGACTCAGAATGTCAAGTTACTCAGACATTATCATGGAAATGATTTATATTCCTTTTCTCATAACTCAATCAATGGATCATTCAATTACTTGAAGGTATTTAGGTAGGAAGGTATTTTCCAACTATGGGTTTCTAACTCCTTGATCTGTTGAGTAGACTCCCTAATCCATAAACCCTTACATGTATTTCTACAACAATTGCCTCCAAGTTACATCAATTAAAGCGAGGGGTAATTCCCTTGATGTAAATTGCTTAATTCAATCCAAAACAATCATAATAAATCCACTATAAAATTAAGTTTCTCAATGAGAGTTGGTCAAACACTTAGTTTTATGCTTTAATTCCTAATAAAGTAATGGAAGGCTTAGTCTGACTTGATATTAAGATGAGATATTTTGTTTATAATGCATACAATTTTTCTTGTTTTATTCATTATATGTATTTTTAATATAAAGTGGATTTTAATTTTGGGATTTATCATGTTACAATAAAACAATTACACGTAATCCATTTATTTTAATTCCATCTTTTCATATTAGTGAATTTATTTATGTGATCATGGTCTTGAAACCATAAAATAAATCATACATAAGGAAGAAATAAAATAAATAAATAAATGATGTGATCATGATTTTATCTAATGGATTAATTGTTGAGAAAATAATAAATCAACCTATAACCCTCGGGGAAAACTCTTTGTGTCGGTCTAGGCATAGGTTAAAACATCCCATCTATGTACCTATGTGTCTATGATGTTTATTTTTTCTCAGTTCCATCTTGAACGGCATCTGCCTTAGATTTTCCTTGAACTAACTTCATGTGACTTCAGATACTCATTTTATTACATATGTTTTATAACTCACACATACATGAGGGAAACCAAAGAATTGGTTAAGGATGATTAGGTTGAGGAGAATTACAAAAAACAACCTTAGACATGAAGGTTTGACATAATAAAGGGAGGAGGGATGAATCATAGGCCATCATATTTAATTTAATAATAAACAATTTAAAACCCATATAATAAATTAAATTAAATTAAAATCAATGCATACATAGGTCTGGTCAAGATCATGATCGATTATACACATGAAATGATTACTCATTTAAAACAACTTGCTAGTATTCATTTCAATTCGTTCTTTGATGAGATAAAACATGCATAAACTAATCTGATTAATTATCTTATTAATCAATTAATTCATTTTATATTATTCCATCCAATCACTAGGAAATTATCATCTGCTGTAATTTTAAATAAAATAAATTATTTTATTTTATTTAAAACTCAATAAAATAGTGAAAAACTTTTTACTTTGAAGAAACTCGATGAGTACCTCTATAAACTACTCAGTATGGTTTTAATTATAAACAATTCACTCATAAAACATATTTTGTACATGTAATGTTTCATAATTTTATGATATGTGCTTCCAATTTAATGTCACATGCAACACATAAAAATTTCATAGTCTATACAATTTAATGCATCGAGTATTTAGTATAAAATAACCATATATGATTCATAGTTTTAGATATTATTTTAAATTAATTTAGCATTTAATAGAATATAAAACCTAATGAATGATGTGTACTATCAACTTAAAGACCCATAGGACTTAGGTTGGTGAGGTTTAATGAAGTAATTAATTAGATTTAATATTTCTATGTGAACAGATAAAGTAAATGACAAGTGCAGTCCAACAATAGGGTGTGTACTTCACTTCACTGGATATACATAGTACATGCCTAGGGATTCAGCATGTACTTATCGCAAAAATTTATGAAGTACACGTCATGTAAAAAGAATAAATGATGTGTACTTCAAGTTACACAGCTGCTAGTCTATACACATCATGTATTAAATACACATGGTGTATTAATTACACAATGTAGTTTGACCCAGTGTTTTCTGCCTTGAAAACATGTAGAATACACAACGTGTAGTCAATATACATGGTGTATACACTAGAAAATCCCTATGCGGCCCTGGACGTTCAACACATGGTGCATTTATTTCATGCAGTGTGTAATAATTACACAAACACATAGAATCCATACGGACATCCTTGTGTAATGTACAAGTATACATGACGTGTAACAAAGGAGTAAACTCCATATAGTCTTGTATAATCTATCCATAATTCTTGGAAACTATGGGTGGGCTCTTCAAATGTGATATTGGTTAATTATTAATCGATATTAGTAATATGAGTGAGAAACAACAAAGGGGAAGAATATATTTTGATGATAGATCATGAAAAAATTAAAATTTTAAATGAATTTTAACTTTTAAATGTGTAATTAACAACAATCAAATTAATAATTATAAATTTTAACATGACTGTTCTGATACCACTTGATGGTTCTGAGCACAGTGGAAGTGCTTATCAGGACTAATCCCAACTCAGAAAATATATGATTCAATGGATCATTCACATATTGTATAATACTTAAACATCATGACTAATGAAATTTTTTCAATCGAATGTTGACAAGAAAGGATACCAAATCTAATGACCAATAAAATAAATAATATATATCTACTATAATTCATCTAGTGGTAATCTACACATGCTCATATGATCACTAAACAACACTGATGAATCTTTGGGTGCTAACATGGTCAATTGATCATCAAGAATTGTTCATATTGATTGCTTCACATTTCTTTCATTTTGAATAAATTCTCTCAATATTCTCATTCTTGAGAGGATTTGAGAAGAAATAGGAGGATTCTAGATAGAAAACTATTATGCACAACGATTCTCAATTAACCTCTCGTAGAATATATTAACAGTCTATTTATAGACCTAGGGTTAGGTTTTGCAGATTAATTAATTGAACAAGTTCCCTTAATAAAATTTTAAACTCATATCTGAGATCACGACGTGTATTAAAATGATATTATTATCTTTTTTCATGATGTTCACTAACAAGCGCAATGATAAATATTATTTTAACAACTTGTAAATTATTATTTATATTTAGACTTGATATTGGTCTACTAGTCCTCCTTAGTTTTTATTTAATACCAAAATAAATTAAATTTTTATTTATTTAATAAATAAATAAATATTATATATATTTTTAATTTAATAATTACCATGTGAATAAATATTTATTTAATTTATATGATCATTAATCCTGAATAAAATTATTCCTTGGTCTTGAGAATAATATTTATTCCAATAATACAATTGAGATCAATGGAAACACTTAGTGTGTGGCCCTCTAGTATTATTTCTATTTTGTATTAGGCAGGCTTGCCTAAAGTACAAGATTACTGTCTAGTAGAGGTTCAATTCACCCAATAGAAAGAATTTAATGTTTCAGCATCGACAACCACATATGAGTTATCACTATGTAATATAATCCATTTGTCACAATATCTCATCAAGAAGGTTGCACATATGTGTCATCAACCTATATGTTTGATATTTCTTTCTTTGATTATCTAAAATAAAATCATTATTATACCATGTCCATTGAATTTAATGTGATAGTTGTATTTCAATCAAAGGGTTGAGATATCAACTTCTATAAATATAGAAGGGACAAATCCTTCATCAATTTATTAATTAATAACATATCAGTATGGTTGAACCCAACATACCCTACATCCTTTGAATATATGACATCATGTTTTTGGTTAGTAAATCTAAGTGTGTTATTCATTTCATACATTAAAAATAATCTTAAATTTTGAGGGCCATTATACACATGCCTAGATGGGGATATCTGATGATGCGTAAACATGAATAATTCCTATGGTCTGGTATGTTATCATAATCTCCCATTTTGGATATTACCAAGTTATAAATTCATGAGATAAAGTCTCATGTTCTTATGATCACTCACACTTGGCATTCAACATACTATGCTCCCCATAATAGAAAGTTATTAGACTATAGAAATGGTTTTAATGATACCATCATGGAATTTCAAGGTTTTCATAAGAGTGGGGAATGGTTATTCCCTTTTTAATGAAACATATACTTTATTAAATTATTTCATTAAATTCATTATGGAAAATGAACAATATGTAATGTTTAATTAATATTCACTTAATTGAATATACATGTAATCTAAAGTAGAAACTATTGGTTCTAGGACACAAATTCCAACATAAAAATCAACCCAACACTTATATTTATTTCATTATATGATTTTATTTAGAACCATATAATCCTATATTATAAAATATGTCATTTTTGTGTTTCTTTACTTTAATTATAACATTTATATTATCTTAAGTAAAAGATAATTAAAAAATATCACTCTCTTTCTTTTAACTTTCAAATATGTTTTCATAAATATAAAAAGAAGTTATAAACAGTTCTAAATATTTATTTTAAATATGAATATATTATTTTTATTATAGTAATTTATTTTTAATTTCTATTGATGGTTATTTTTATGGAAGACTAACGCAATGGTGATTCATCACTTGTACAAGTAGTAGAAAAATCAAGTAAATGATTTTAACAACATTGAGAATAATATATTTTGAATGACAAATGGTGTTACAAAAATTTTATGGATAATTATAAATTATAAGTGATGGTTAATGTTATAATTTTATAATTACATTTTTATATTTATGCCTTTAATGTCAAAATATGTGAATAGTCATGTCACGACCCGCCTTCTCTAAGATGAGGGAAGGAACAGCAAACTACCAGACCCATCCTTCTTTAAGTTGAAGGGAAGATAATAACCCTCGATTCCCACCTTCAATAGGACCCGAAGTGGTGACTAGAACCAATGGTATAGAATATCACGTAATATAGAAGGCATTAACCTTTTTATAGAAAAATATTGGAGATAAGAAGGTAAATCCCAAAGAACTCCTAATACCGAAAGAAAAAGTAAATCCAAAAACCTTTTTCACATATTCATGTTAAAAATAAACTGATATAGAGTACAAGAAAAACTATAAATGAAATTACCACAATCCTTTCTCGTTATAATGTTCAAGTGATTTCATTTAAATATTTCTTCACTAATGGGAAACTAAAAGGAATAACCACAAGCCAAAACAATAACTGAAAGAAAATAGCCAAATAGGCATTTAAGCATTTATTCCTGGTTCCCTTGCAAGTAACAACATAAAATGGAATCCCATGAGATCCCTTGAAGTATTGGAATCAAACCAAGCCCCAACTTACCAAGTCCATAACATTTATCTCCGGCTCCATACAGCCTCAAATTCACAAACCAACAACCTATCAAACATATATTCCATTCCCATCAACTTCACCCCATAAAGAATCAAACAGAACAACCATTCATGTCACCTGAACAATGAAAGGGAATTTTCAAATTTATCCAACACACTTCATTAAGTTATTTATTTCTGTTTGGTTAACCGGGTTGATCACACAAGGGTTATTATTCATCGGGCATCCATTTAATAAACCAAGTTTACGTGATTAATCAGTTTCCATATTACAATCATTCAATAACAAGATTATCCAGAAAACATAGCTTCATTAGTGTATAATAAAGGACTACCTACATCCCTGAATTTTAGTGTACAAGATACCATACGAGTCACAATATAAAAACAAATGTAAAACATAGAAACATCAACAACTACCCCATCCCTTCATTCTTTAAAAGTCACTTCATTATCTTTGTTAAAGTTGGTTTATTCCATGTCCTAAGGGAACATCATCATATCCACCCCACATGATGCATAGTAAAGAGAGAAGGAGGAATAACCCCTACTTTGATGATTAAGGATCGAAGTTTTCTCTTTGTGCTAAGAACTGGGGTCGCGTGACAGGAAACTCCAAGAATAACTGAATAGGAGGGATCTCACACAGGCACGAATCAACTCTGAAAGAGGGACCCCAAGAACACTAAGGGAAAATAAATAGACCAAGGAATAAGAATATCTTAGTGTGATAAAATTCCCAATACTAGAGTTACAGGATGTGAAATCTCAAAGTGCTTGAAAAGTGTATTATGGTTTGACCATGTGGTTGTGTGGTTTCACACATTGGAATTAATTTAGATTTAATAATTCCCTTGGAGATATTGAGATAGAACATCACACATCGAGGAGTTGATATGTTAAATTTAAACCGAGAAAAATTCATAATAAGGTCGTAACTAGAAACGCGATAAGGGTTTTAAACTGATTAAAAGGCCACACATTTTGGTAATTCAAGGGTCGCCCCACTCTTAGGGGATTTAAGATATCCTTTACCAGCCTTAAAACAGTCTTAAACCACTTTAAAAGAGGTATTAAAACTTAAAATAGGTGTTATGTGAAAAATGAAGAAAGAAACCTGACACCCCACGGTGGCACCGTTTGGGTGCGGCACCGATCGGTGAGATCGATCGGTGGCAGCGTTAGGTGATACCACGGTGACACCCTTACACTCACATTGATGCCCTCCTGACTCACTGATAGTGTCCAGGACACTCCAAACACCATAATTTAGAAAATTAATGGACCAAGATGGTCCAGTCCATTACATTAGATACCTCTCAAAATATTTTCGCCATCTAGAATTCAAGAGTGACCCTAAAGGAAAGAGAGGGGTCCGAATAACAACCTCATAAGATGCCTCTTAGGGAAAAACCACCCTATACTTGTTTTAAAGCTAGAGTAAAACCCTGAAATCTAGGAACACCTCTCTCATATATCTCCTAAACAACTATAGAAACACTTAGTTACCACACAAACACAAAAATCCACATCATCCAGACATATGGATTAGGGAGTTCCTTCCTCCATATCAAAATATTGTCTTCTTTGGGTGGCACTGACTCACCTGCATGGGTTTAATCGCATCCACATTAATGCATCTTTATTAGGGATTAGGTTCTCCCCTCCCCATAGTCAAGACTTTTCACACACATTTAGAGAACAAGGGAAACAACTTATCTCATAGTAAACAAGTTCAATAATCCACTATAAAAAAATGCAAATAAACACATAATATCAAAGCTAAAAACAGATCTAGGTACCAGGCATGCATATATGCCTCCCATTCCTTGGTACTCTCCATAAATCCACCATGCCTCCATAACACATGAACTAAGGGAATGGTCCATCCATGAAGCACCTTCTCCTTACGATCATCGATTCTCATCGGTCGCTCCACAACATCACATCATCCTTGATATCCAACTCTCCCCAGTCGAGGATGTGGGATTCATCATGTAGATACTGACGGAGCTGAGATACATGAAATACATTGTGGATCCTCTCCAATGGCGGTGGTAACTCCAGCTGATACGCCACCTTTCCAACTCAACCCAACACCTCAAAGGGTTCAATGAACCTGGGATAAAGATTACTCCCCTTACCAAACCTCTCCTTCCCACATCAAGGGGAAACCTTAAATAACACATGATCCCCAACCTCAAACTCCAAGGGCCTCCTCCTATGATCCACATGCGACTTATGTCGGTCCTAATCCTCCTTTATCCTCCCACGCACAAGTCGAAACTTCTCTATTGTGCTCTGCACTACCTTTGGACCAAGAAAACCTACCTCCCCAACCTCTGTCCAGCACATGGTTGAATGACATAGTCTCCCATACAAGGCTTTGAATAGTACCATGTTAATGGTAGAGTGATACCTATTATTGTAGGAAAACTCTACCCGAGGCAAGTTTCATACCCATGATCCTTCAAAGTCCAGAACACATGCTCGTAGCATATCCTCCAACATCTGGATGGTCCTCTCTAAATGCCCATCCATCTGAGGGTGGAAAGTAGTGTTAAGGCATAGTTGGGTTCCAAAATCACATTGTAATCCCTCATACACACATGAATTAAATCGTGTATCATGATCTGAAATGATGGTTATGGGAACTCTGGGTAACTGTACGACTTCACCCACGTACTTCTGTGCTAATTCATCCAATGCGCTCAACTTCTTAACTGCTAAGAAGCGAGCTGATTTCATTAATCAGTCCACCACTACCTAGATTGCATCACAGTCTCCCTCAGCCCAAGGTAGTATTGTGACTAAACCCATCAAGACTTCATCCCACTTTCACTCAGGAATGTCTAAGGGCTTAAATAGACTGCCTAGAACATGGTGTTCAGCCTTCACCTGCTGACACACGAGGCACTTTACCACAAACTATGCCATAGCTCGCTTCACTCTGGGCCACCAAAACTGACCTCTCAATCCCTGATACATCTTGGAGACTCTTTTATGTACCACCAACAGTGATTTATGGAACTCACCAAGAACTCCCTCGTGCATCACCACCGGGACAAATAGTTTCCCAAGAAACAGCATCTGATTCTGACTGTCCTTCAACCATCCTTATGGAGAATCACCCTAGAAAACATGATCGTGCATCACTTCAAACTCTGAGTCTCCCCACTAAGACTCCCCCACCTTCCATGCCAAGGAATATTTCACTATCATCTGAAATAGACAGCCTCTACCTTCCTCCACTCTTATGCCCAAATGAAAAGTATCCAACTCTTCCATCACTCTCCAAGCATATACTGACTCCCTAACCATATCCTTCTATGACTTCCTACTCAAGGCATCGGCCACTACTTTCCCCTTTTCTATGGTGTAGAAGATATAGAAGTTGTATTCCTAAAGAAACTCCATCCACCTTCGATGTCGCAATTTCATGTCTCGTTAGGAGAATACATACCTCAAGATCTTGTGATCTGTAAAGACCATGAAGCATTCACCAATGAGTTAATGCCACCACAGATTTAGTGAGAACACTACTACTTCAAGTTCCATGTCTTGGGTGGCATAGTTAATTTCGTGAGGTCATAACTTCTTAGACCCATAAGAGATCACTCCTCGTTGCTACATCAGCACACACCCCAAGCATAGACCGAAAGCATCATTGAACACTTCAAAGGTTACCCCTTCTTATAGAAACCTCAAAACCGGGGAACTGACCATCTTTCCTTTTAGATAAGTAAAATATTTCTCACACATATCGCTCTTTACGAAATCCTAGTCTTTCCTATTCAAGGTTGTCAAAGGCGCTGCAACTCGAGAGAATTTAGGTACGAACCTTCGATAGTAACCTGCTAGTCCCAAGAAACTACGAATCTATGCCACGTTCTTGGGTGCTAATTAAGAAAAAAATACTTTGATCTTAGATGGGTCCACTACTATTCCCTTTTGGGACACCAAGTGTCTAATGAAGTGAACCTATCATGTCCAGAACTTTCACTTGGAAAACTTCCCATAGAGATGGTGGTGTTAGAGGACCTCCAAGACTATCCTTAGATGCTTAGTGTGATACTCCCCTGGTCTTGAGTAGATCATCATGTCATTGATGAACATGACCACGAAATGGTGTAGATACTCAAGGAAAATAGAGTTCATGATCCCCATGAATATAGCTGGTGTGTTTGTAACACCGAATGGCCTGACCACGAACTCAATGTTCTCATACCTGCACCTGAAAGCATTCTTCGGGATGTCACCATCCTTAACCCTCAACTAGTGATATCCAAACCACATGTCAATATTAGAGAACCAACCTTCTCCCTTCAATTGGCCAAAAAGGTCATTTATCCTTAGGAGGGGGTAATAGTTCTTGACTGTCACTTAATTCAGTCTTCAGTAGTCTATGCATAGCCTAAGCCCACAGTTTTCCTTCTTTATGAAAAAGACTAGATCACCCCACAATGACACACGTGGTCAGATAAAACCCTTTTTCATCAGGCCATCAACCTAAATCTACAACTCCCACAACTCAGAAGGCATCATCCGATAGGGATCCATCGAGATCAAACGGGTGTCGGGTTATAAGTCTATCATGAACTCAACATCACGTTGAGGTGGTAGAGTCACAACCTCTTTAGGGAAGACATCCAGAAAATCACTAAAAATTCATGGAACTTCCACTATTTATGAGTCTATTGATTCCACTAACAGTTTGACTAACAAAGAAAGGAGGGTCTCCACACGTCAGTTTCCCTCTTGGAAACCCCACTTGCCAATGAAAGCTACACGATGGATGCCCATATCTGAGAATATGACCCTTATTTGGAAGCAGTTGATAATAGCATGCTTGGAAAATATCCAGTTGATTCCTAGGATGACATTGTATGGCTGTATTTGTAGAAAATGAAGATCCCCACTGGACTGATGTGGCCCCAACATTAGTATGCATCCTCGACAAACATCAAACAGGTTGGTCTAACCTGCAATGGGCGTACTCAATACTAGGGGAATAGAAAGTCTCTATATGTCTAGACCCAGTGCATGGGCTAGATTAGGTGTAAAAAAGAGTGTGAAGCTCCTGAATCAAAAAAGGCATGGTCAACAGTGATAAACAAACTGATCGTACCTCGAACGACCTATGGACCTACTAGAACTGCTGCCTCTGTGGCATGAAAATGTCCACGCCCAACTCCTCTACCCCTCGGTTGTCAGCTGCCTCCCCGAACATGTACTGGTTGAGGTCCCTGAGGAGCTCCCTAATGTCATCCTGCTCCTACAACATATGCTCTCGGGGGGTAGGGGCCAGCTGTTACTGCTAAAAAGGTTTGGCTGGAAACTGGTGATTCTGAGGTGGGCATTGAACTTGCCCACCCCCACTATACTAATATCTAACTAGGAAATGATTCTAGATGTTATCAAAACCTTCACAACAAAATCACCTCAGTCCCAGGCCCATGGTGAAAGTTCAAGTAGCGGGAGATCAGAACTGGAACTATTGAGGCATGCTCCCTACCAACCGAAACTTGGAAGGTCCTAATGCTAGAGGCCTACTACTAACAACCTCCCCCTTTGATGAACCCAGTTGGCTCCACTCTCATGGAACACCTCCTAGTGTGTTCATCCTCTCCACCACCTCATCATTATTTTGAACCTCTAAGTATATTGTTAGAGTGAAAGTAGTTATAGAATACTGAAGAAAAGGTTGGAGTGACTCCTCTAAGTGACTTTCCCACGACTCCTCATTCGAGAAGTGGTCTGGAGAAAAATGAAGGAGATCCTGGAACTTTATCCCCAACACCCTTACCGAAATACTCCCTTACTAAAGGGAGATAAACACCTACCAATTCTCAGCCTTCATCGTGGAAGAAATGAATTCTACCCAGAACTCCCTCTCAAAGTCAGTCCACAAAACCTCAACTTCCTTCTTCTCCCAGAGATAAAGCGTCCACCACTGATGTGCCACTCCCCACATTCGGCTCACCACTAGAGGATCCCAGTACTCTAATGAAGCTCAGATAAAGCTAAAAGATATCACCAGCTCCTCAAACCTGCTCTTTATCTCCATATCAGAAACACTTCCCTCGTACTTCTTGAGGGTCTTCCGCTGGAAAGAACGTAGATTATTTTTCCACTAGTCATCCACATTATCTTGATCAGCCCTCCACTAATCAACCAAATGAACATGATGGGCCTTGACTGTGTGCACTACTCATGGACGACACCTGGGTACCATAGATGAAAATATAAACAAATAATTTCTAAGATTGAGTAGTGTAGAAGATTCCTTTTAAATTTCATTTAAACTTTTTTATCTATTTTAAATTCCCAAAACACCCAATACACACAAGAGAACAATTCATTATGATGCATTTACCTTTCTTGGTTCTCTACCCTAAAATCAATGTAGCCTCACCTGGTCGTTTAGTAGGTCCAGATTCCTTGCAATGGATCACGGGGGGGCCTTAAAATCCCATGTCATAGTCGGTCGTCCATGTCCTATTTAACGCACCAAGATTTTCTAACATTGTTTCCCTACCATCCCATGCAATCCTTACTATGAATATCCCTGTAATCCATCCTATCTCTCAACCATCATACTCTAATACCATTCTGTCACTACCCACCTTCTCCAAGATGAGGGAAGGAATAGAAAACTGTTAGACCCTTCCTTCTTCAAGTTTAAGGAGAGATAATGACCCCCAAGCCCCACCTTCAATAGGCCTTGGAGTGGCAACTAGCACCAAAGGTATATAATCTCACGTAATATGGAAGGAATTTCCCTTTTATGGAACAAGATTGAAGATAATATGGTAAATCCCAAAAAATCCAAATACCGAAATAAAAATTAAATCCAAAAACCTTTTTTCCATATGCATGTTCAAAATAAACTGATAAAAAACACAATAAGAACTCTGAAGGAAAGTACCAAAAGAAAAGAAAATCAAAAACATCATTTGTCCCAATGCCTGAGCTAGTGAAGTCTTGCATGGTCCTCAATGTCCTCCTAGAAACCTGAAAGTAGTTTTATATACTTAGGGTGAGTATATAGGTATACTCAGTAGGGAAACCAAAATCTATTGTGCATAAGTGGGGAGACATTCTAATTCCACGTGATAAATTGAGGTTACCAAAACACATTGCAAGAAAAACTATCCACCCCACCTCACCAAGGCACACTCCCAAAATAACGCAAGTTAGGTAAAATAATAGTAATAGCACATCAATATTTGGGTACCCCACACCACTTTCCCACTGGTAATTTAAAACATCCTACACATCAGACCTCCCCCACAAATCCCACTACAATCCCACTACCACCCCCAACAATAACCAAATGGCCCATCCCAATTGCATGTTTATCCCACTCGCAAACACCTGGTCCACCACAACCACACATCTTGCCTGCAGATAACTGGTCCACCACAACCACACATCCTACTCGTAGATACCTGGGCCACCACAACCACACTTCCTATCTGCAGACACCTGGGCCTAATCCCGAAGACACTTGGGAAACAAACCTACCCACACACACCTAGGACAACCCACCACAACACACCCTGCCTGAAGGGTCTTGGACTATAATGAACCTCAGTCCATCACATCTTGCCTCAAGAGTATTGGGCTACCTGGGAGAGGGAGAAAAAAGAAGCTAATAACTAGCTACTCATAGGAATGTTGGGGAAAACACCCTCCCCCATGAAATGGGGGTGTTCGGCATGAAGTGTTCAACATGGGTGGGGTGTGTATAAGAAATGAAAGAACTAAATTTTATACATATATATAATCAAGCACTCATCCCAGCCTAAGGATCCCAAAACCAACAACCATCCCAAACAAAACCACTCTTGCTGCTACCCCTACATGCACAAGTTCACAACCGCTACAACCAGAGCACAACCCATTTCATGAAAACAATTCCCCATTGTACCCTTTCTCGTTATCATGTTCAAGTGATTCCATTTAAATATTTATTCACTACCGGGCAACTAACAGGCATAACCACAATCCAAAACAACAACTAAAAGAAAACATCCAAACATGTGTTTGAGAATTTACTCCTGGTTCCCTTGCAAGTAAGAACATCAAATAGGATCTTGCGAGATCCCTCGAAGTATTGGAACCAAACCAAGCCCCAATTAAACAGGTCTAAAACATTTACCACTATCTCCACACTACCTCATATTCTCAAACCAACAACCTCTCAACCAGATATTCCATTCCCATAAACATCACCCCACAAATCATCAAACAGAAAAACCATGTGTATCACCCGAACAAATCAAGGGAGTTTTGAGATTTATCCAACACCCTTAATTAAGTTATTTCTTTCCATTTGGTTAATCGGGGTGATCACACAAGGGTTATTATTCATTGTGCATCCATTTAATCAACCATGTTTATGTGATTAATTAGTTTTCATATTATAGTCATTCAATCACAAGGTTATCCAAAAAACATATCTTCATTAGTGTTCTTGAAAAGACCACCAATGGACATGATTTTTATTGGACATGATCCCATACAATTCACAACATAAAAACAAAGGTAAAACACTGAAACATCAATAACCACCCTATCCCTTCATTCTTTAAAATTCCATTCATTATCTTTGTTAAATTTGGTTTCATCCACATCCTGAGGGAACATCATCATACCCACCCTACATGATGGATAGTAAAGATAGATGAAGGAAGAACCCCTACTTGGAAGATCAAGGATCGAAGTTTTCTCCTTGCACCAAGAACTGGGATCACGTGATAGGAAACACCAAGAAGAACTGAATATGAGGGATCTCGTGCAGGCACAACTCATCTCTAGAAGAGGGACTCCAAGTGCACCAATGGAAAAGAAATATACTAAGGAAGAAGAAGATATCAGTGTGATAAAACTCCCAATCCTAGAGTTACGAGATGTGAAATTTAAAAGTTCTTGCAAATCATATCATGGTTTGACCATACAACTGTGTGGTTGCACACGTTGGAATTAATTGAGATTTAATAATTCCCTTGGAGATAGTGAGGTATACCATCGCATGGCATAGAGTTGATAGGTTACATTTAAACTGAGAAAAATTAATAACTAGGTTGTAACTGGAAATGTGGAAAGGGTGTGAAACTGATTAAAAGGCCACACATTTTGGTAATTCAAGGGTCGCCACACTCTTAGGGGATTTAAGATATCCTTTACCGGCAATAAAAAGGTCTTAAACCACTTTAAAAGAGATATTATGTAAGAATGTGGCTTTTGCTGCGAATGACTTTGGAATATTATTGATATTATTCCAGAGCAGCGCCCTCAGACGGCGTGCGATTCCGAGCCCCGGAGTGGCTAGAATTAAGTTTCCAGTGCATTCACACTGGGAACGCCAAATAAATGGGATAACTCCTAAACGGTGATTCGTATCAGGAATCTGAGTGTACGGATGAGTTTAGAATGGGGTGCTTACCCTAGGAACGACATAAGGTATGTCGGCGCGGGACGTTTGGACCCCTCTCTTGCTTCTGGAACAAGAAACGGATAAATTAAATAATTAATTTATTCCTTTAAGGGTGAAGCTCAAGTATCTCTTAAATGGTGGCTCGGATTGGAAAACTGAGGGCATCATTGAGTTCGGAGCGTTGTATTTACCCTATGAGGGGTATAAGTTTTGTGGGCACGGACCGTATATGAAAAATGGCCCCAGGGGCGTTTTCGTAATTTGGCGTCTTGGGGCGTTCAGCTTTATAACATTCAAATGGAAGCTCAGAATCAAATTCTGAGACTACCATTGTGCTCGGGAGGTGGTGTTTACCCTAGGGGGAACTTAATCTTGACCGTGCCAGAAGATTTGGACGCAGGTGTTTTCGGGGGACGAGTCTTTTAATTAGAGTTTATTTATTTAAACTCTCCCCCCCTTCTCCCCTTAATCTCCATTGACCCCCCCCCCTAGAGAAACCCTCAAGCTCCCTCTCCTCCTCCACTTCGGCGAGGCTTCTCCGGCAAGGCGACGGCGCGGCGGCGAATCCTCCGTGAAGCTCTGGGCATTTCCCAAGAGGTAGGATCGTGCGTTTCGTTTTTAATTTCCCGCACCATGTTCGTCCTAAATTTGTTTTGTCGATTTGTTGTCGAAATTGAAATCAAAGCCCATGGATGTGTAGTAAGTTTTTTTTCTTTCCATCACTCCTTTAAGAATGGAAATCCGAGTTCGGAGATGATCGCAAACGCTCGCCGAAGTTTGCGGGTTTTGGAGTTTTCTGGCGGTTCGGCGAGCTCTGGCGCGGCGGCGGCTCGGTTCCAGGGTGCTGGCGGTGCGGCGGACCCAGATGTAGGCGGCGCGGCGGTCCAGGGTGTAGGCGGCGCGGTGGTCGGCCTTCCGGCGGCAGGCGGCGGTCGCGCTTCAGGAGGTCGGCGGTCGTCGGCGCGAGGGTGAGTGGGCGCCTGCCTGCAGAGGAGCTCCGCGGCACGGAGCGACGACCGGTGTCGCGCTGTGTGACCCTGCGGCCAGACCAAGACCCACCAAAGGCGGGTCTCCACGTGAGAGGCGACCGGCCTTCAGGCCGGTCGGCGGGGAAGTGGACCGCGGGTCCACGGCCGGCCCGTGCGGCCGAACCGCGGGCCGGTCCAGCTCAAGGGGTCTTGCCCCCTTAGTCTTCGGACATCCGTAATTTTCGTTACGGACGTCCGTTTTGCTTGCCGTCTATGGCAGGGAACTTCTGTCGTCGGGGTGGACTTTTTTAGATGGTTTTGGAAATTTTTAATTCCTGAAACGAGGGGCCTCGGAGGTGCGGCACGTCTTTATGTGAATTGACATTTCCTTCGGGGAATCTTGTTTTGGACGGCGCAGACGCGTCCGACGTCCGTTTTGAGCGCCGTCAGCGGAGTTGGGACCCTAGCACCGAGGAAAATCCTTCCAGGGTGGTTTTAGGCGTTGATGCCGGAGTTGAGGCGTGGGCCCCATGACCCAACTTTTGAGCTGCGAGCAGCGTTTAGCGACTTTCTCATCGGGCGTCCGTTCGGGGCGTGCGAGCAGTCGTTTCTGGATGTTTTTCTAAGTGGATTGCGATAGTGCAATTTGCCCGCCCTAATTCGGCACGATGGTGTGGGCCCCACGAGGACCATTTTGGGAGTTGACGGTGATTTCCAGCTTTATCACCAGGTGTTCGTTTCGAACAAGTGATTAGTTGAACTTGTGTACTTTTTCAAGAGGATCGCAATGGTGCAATCCGTTTGTTGTGTTTTGAGACCGGGTTGTGGGTACCACGAAGCACCGCTCGTGTGCGGTGCGCCGGAATGCACCTTTTTCTCTATATATCCATTGTACTCATGTGATTAGTGCTTTTAACGTGTTTTCCCCAGGGGATCGCATTGGTGTGATGCGACTGACTGTATTCGGGGCCGAGGCTCGGGATCACAGGACGTCGTTCGAGCGTGAGGCGATGTTGGTGACTTTTTTGTCGGATATCCATTTGAGGCGAGTAAGTAGTATGTTTCGCATGTCTTTCCACGAGGATTACAACGGCGTAATCTATTTAGGAAGGCGGATCCTCATACGCGATCTTATTAAATGTGGAATTTTGAAGGTGCCCCGGGGGCGGTTCTTCTACTGTGTTTGTAGCGGAACCTTGGCGAGTGATCGTGTGCACTCCCGTGTGAGTGATGTAAATGCTTGAAGTGATGTGGATGGTTGTGCCTCAGCCGATGAGATGGCAAGTTGGAAAAGTTACATTTATGCCCTTCGTGTTGACGTTGGGGTGTCGTGTGTACAATAGCCTTAGGGCTGGAGACGTGGTATACTCTGGGAGTATACGAGAGCGCTTGGAGGTATGTGTGGTTTTTACCTAAAAATGTTTGTGCGCTTGGTCAGGGTTGACTTGGGGCCACATGTCGTGTGATCCACACATGCTTTTCGTGCTCTTCTTCGCTTACTTTGACCTCTCGTGACGTAGAGGGTCCCTCGGTTCTCATTTGTTGACCATCGGGGTTGAGTTTTTCCCCCGGCTCTATGCTCGATGGTTTAGATCAGAAGGGTTGAGTGGTTTCCCCTGGTCTTATTCTGGAGTCAGATGGTTGCGCGATACCCACTCCGTGTTCGGTTGGCCAGTGATGTACCATTCAGTAGGGATGGCCAGAGCAGTTCCAGGTTTACCCTCCAATAGGGTTGGGCAGTGGGTTGCTCATCGACTCCTCCTAGGGTTTACCCTCCAGTGGGGCTGGGCAGTGGGTCAACCATCGACTTCTCCTAGGGTCTACCCTCCAGCGGGGATGGGAAGTGGGTCACCCGTCGTCTCTTAGGGTCTACCCTCCAGCAGAGACTGGGTAATGGGTCACCCGGTGACCTCTTATGGTCTACCCTCCAGCAGAGACTGGGTAGTGGGTCACCCGACGACCTCTTAGGGTCTACCCTCCAGCAGGGCTGGGTATTGGGTCGCACGTCGTCTAGTTCCAGGTATACGCTCCAGCAAGGCTGGGCAGTGGGTCGCCTGTCGACTTATTCTAGGTCTACCCTCCAGTGGGGCTGGGTAGTGGGTCACCTGATGATGTATTAAGGTCTACCCTTCAGCGGGGCTAGGCAGTGGGTCGCCTGATGATGTATTAGGGTTTACCCTCCAGCAGGGTTGGGCAGTGGTACACCTATTGGCATTCCAAGCTCAGTCCTTTCTACTAGGCTAATCTATGGATTTCCTTCGTGACTACTGGAGTGGGACCCTTGTTTTATGGGTTAGTGATGTGACGACTTTGACTTTGAGGAGACCTCTCGACTGCGGGGCAGTGACGAGGTGTGGTTTGACTTAACCCAAAACTCTCAAGTACGAGGGGTGTTTTCCCCCACCGAGACGCATCCTTATGATGCAACCTAAAACCGTGCAGGCGAGTCAGTTCCACCCAAAGTGGATAGTGTTGAGGTGCGGTGTTTTGAGCCCCTTGACTTGTAGTTCGGGGCAGACATGCAGGATGCTGGGCATCGATGGTGTTTATTTCTGGGACTGTTGGCTACTTGTTTTCTTGGGCTGAGCTACGGGATGGAGATCCCCTTATGATTTTTTTCAGGATTCTTGTTGATCATAAGGATATGTATATACCTTGTTCCAGAACCCACTTCTTGGGTTTGGTTACTCTCCTTCCAGGAGAGGCGAAGACGCGTGGGGTATGCCACGTGCTTTCTGTGTCTAGCTTCTTGTGGTTGGACGAGTCTACTCTCCTGCTATAGGTAGAGAAGACTCGACGGGAAGTTCATCTTCTCACCATTTCTAGCTCCTTGTGTCTGGATGAGTCTACCTTCTTTCCTCTTGTTGGGTTGAGCTGGACTCTTTACTGCACTCTCTGTTGTACTCCTTTACTTTTCTTGTTCACTCTACTGCTCACCATTTGGTACCTCCTTTGTTTCTCCCTCCATAATTCGGGGTATCCTATTGAGTATTTTTATACTCACCCCTACTTGGGATTTTCCCGCACATGGTGTGCCCTTGTAGATGATGGACAGTTTGGTCGTGACTTCAGTGGAGCACAGGAGTTCAGGAGCTTGGACTGTGTGCGGTGGTCGTAGTCAGGTTCCAGGTGGGGGACCCTTCCAGCTGTTTTTCTTTTGTTCACCTGTTGCTGGGTTGTGGAACTTTTTTTGGGTTGGGCTCGTGTTTTGCCCCTATTCTTTTCAGTTTACTTTCAGCTTGTAATTTTTACTGTTTAGAGGTCGATGCACATTTGTGGTTTTTATATAGCAGTTTCTCTTTTACTCTTCTTGTCTTTTCTTTTACTCTACACTTTTGCATTGAGTGTGTTGCGTGTGTGTGTACAGGTACTTAGGCAAAGGCCTCCCCGAGTTATTGTGACTTCGGCGCTGGTCGCCAGCCCCTGGCCTATGGAGGTGGGCTTGGGGTAGTTGCGTCTCGAGCTTGGGTAGGGTCGGGTCATGATAAAGTGGTATCAAAGGTGGTTCGTTCCTTGGGACATTGTGCGGACGTCCCTAAAAGATGAATTGGTTGGGATTTAGGGAAACGGTGTTAACGTGTCTTGAGAGATACTATTAGGCTAGGGAGTCCAGTGGTGGTTCGGCGGCCGACGTATCTATTCACCAGGACCTTGATAACTCGCTTGTCGACTCGGCATGCTGAGACACTTGTTGCAGGGAAAATTGGTTTGTGCATCACATAGGATTGAGTCTTTGATTGTCCTTATTGAGTCAGCTCCCCATCGTTGTTGTTATTGGTATATACATATATGCTCATCTGACTGCAACAATCCTTGATAATATTCATGATGTCTCCGCGAAGACAGCCAGCCAAGATACCATCTTTGGTTCGTGACAACAACCATGTGAGCTACGGGGCCATAGTCCAGGACCCATCATGCAATCCCCTTTCTCCAGGTGGGCCGGTAGCAGCACCCCCACCTTTTGAGTAGTAGACAGCTTCAGCAGAGCAGGCGGGGCTTGATCGCAGGTTGAGCGTGCTCCATGAGTTCCAGTGGTAGATACCGCTGAGGTTCAGTGGTGAGCCAGACCCTCAGGCAGCAGAGGTTTGGCTAGAGGCAGTGGTTAGCCTTTTCAGGCTTGTGCAAACACATACAGATCAGAGAGTGGCTTTGGAAGCCACCCTTTTTCGTGGAGCAGCTTGGCGTTGGTGGAGTCTGGTGACTCAGTTTCTTGATGAGTCGTCGCTTTTGTGGGGCGACTTCTAGTTGTTATTCTATGAGGAGTTTTTCCCCTCCTTCTTGCGCTCCTTTTGGATTTAGGAGCTCCTGTAGTTTCAGCAGGGAGGGATGACGGTGGTCGAGTACGCGGCTAGTTTCGCAGATCGTGCACGCTTTTACCCGGACTTGGTCCAAGATGGAAACTCCCGAGCGCGGAAGTTTGAGCATGGTCTTCGCCTAGAGATTCGTGCTATCATAGTACCCTTAGGAATTTCCACAT
Organism: Viscum album; assembly: GCA_963277665.1. Taxonomy (NCBI): domain Eukaryota; kingdom Viridiplantae; phylum Streptophyta; class Magnoliopsida; order Santalales; family Viscaceae; genus Viscum; species Viscum album. Next base: position 255,088,257 of record OY728163.1, on the reverse strand, counting down.
ATTTCGGGCTGTTAGAGAAGGAGATGGTGGCAGAGATCTTCCTATCACGTTCTCGAGTTGGTGGTGGTAGTAGGCACGTTGGATCCGAGACGTCTGTCGCAGCTAGCGGGAGTCGGCAAGCAGGACCTTGACGCAGGTGGCTTTCTGACAACCGGACTTAGGGGCATGATCGTACACCACAGTGGCGTCGGAGGGAACCAGTGCAGCCTAGAGAGATTCGGTGCTATGCTTACGATAGGCAAGGTCACCTGGCGCGGGACTGCCCGACTAGGCATGCAGAGAACTTCGGGCAGGCAGCAGGTGCACCACCACGACGGAGGCAGCTCCATGATCGGAGTAGCGCCCAGAGAGGTGGTTCTAGTAGGGGATCGGGAGGAGCTAGTAGTGGGGTATGACCTTAAAAGGTATTCCCATCACCACTAGGCGGTCCACGTCGGGATCCGGGAGCTGACAGTTGGGACCGCGGACAGCCGCGAGCTTTGGATGTCTACAATCCTACAGAGCATGAGGTGATAAGAGGTACACTCTACAGCTATTATACTCTTTGCAGTAGAATTTTTAGACTCTGTGTGTGGAATATTTTCCTCTCTGCTCCTTGCTTGAGGTGTTACCAGGGTGACGCAGGGCATCGGGTGTAACCCTGTGATGGTAAAGTAGAAGGCACGAGACCTTTTTCTCTAGTCGATGGTGTCGACTCCTTCACCTTTCGAGCATGTAAGAGAGTCTTGGATGCGATACATCGACTATGAAATCTTGCATGACCAGATATCCTTGGGTGTTCTACCATATGGATATTCTGAAGGAGGGAATCATCGGTCCTTGTTCTAGATGCGGGTGGTGATTCCAGTCATGGTGTGCGATTTAAGGGTTCGGTCGGGGAGGTGAGCTACCCCCAAGAGCCTTCGGGCTATTTGAAATCATGCAAAGGGATGGTGAGGTTCCCTACCGCCTTTCCCTAACCCCAAAGTCTGGAGTGGGTGCATGACATCGGCAAGGGCCGACCCCATGTGAACAGATCAATCCTCTAGTCTGTGTGCGGTGGCGCAGAGCTGTGCGAGAGTTCTTCTGGGTACGGAAGAGCCAGGTGTGGGATTAGTACCATGTGTTGCTCCCTAGTTTTGCTTTTCGGGGACGAAAAGCTTGAAGGATGGAATGATGTAAGAACCTGGTTTTTGCTGTGAAAGACTTTGGAATATTATTGATATTATTCCAGAGTAGTGCCCTCAGACAGTGTGCGATTCTGAGCCCTGGAGTGGATGGAATTAAGTTTTCAGTGCATTCACGCTGGGAACACCAAATAAATGGGATAACTCCTAAACGGTGATTCAGATCAGGAATATGATTGTACTGATGAGTCTGGAATGGGGTTTTTACCCTAGTAACGACATAAGGTATGTCGGTGTGGGATTTTTGGACCCCTCGCTCGCTTCCGGAAAAAGAAACGGATAAATTAAATAATTAATTTATTCGTTTAAGGGTGAAGATAAAGTATCTCTTAAACGGTGGCTCGGATTGGAAAACTGAGGGCACCGTTGAGTTTGGAGCGTGCCTTTTACCGTAGGAGGGGTATAAGTTTTGCGAGCGTGGGCCGTCTGTGAAAAATGGCCCGAGGGGCGTTTTCGTAATTTGGCGGCTTGGGGCGTTCAGCTTTATAACTTTCAAACAGAAGCTCATAATCAAATTCTGAGACCACCGTTGTGCTCGGAAGGTGGTTTTTACCCTAGGGGAGCTTAATCTTGACCGCGCTAGAAGTTTTGGATGCGGGTGTTTTCGGGGGACGAGTCTTTTAATTAGAGTTTATTTATTTAAACTCTCCCCCCCCCTTCTCCCCTTCCTCCCCATTGAACCCCCTGGCAAAACCATCAAGCTCCCTCTCCTCCTCCACTCCATTGAGGTAGCTCCGGTAAGGCGACGGCGCAGCGGCGGATCCTCCGTGAAGCTCTGGGCATCGCCCAAGAGGTAGGATCGTGCGTTTCGTTTTTAATTTCCCGCACCATGTTCGTCCTAAATTTTTTTTGTCCATTTGCTGTGAATTTTCAATCAAATCCCATGGATGCGTAGTATGTTTTTTGTTCTTTCCATCGATTCTTTCGAAATGGAAATCCGAGTTCGGAGATCATCGCAAACGCTCGCCGAAGTTTGCGGGTTTTGGAGTTTTCTGGCGGTCCGGCGAGTTCTGGCGTGGCGGCGGCTCGGTTCCAGGGTGCTGGCGGCGCGGCGGACCCGGGTGTAGGCGGCGCGGTGGTCCAGGGTGTAGGAGGCGTGGTGGCCGGCCTTCAGGCGGCAGGCGGCGGCCGCGCTTCAGGAGGTCGGTGGTCATCGGCGCGAGGGCGAGCGGGCGCCTGCCTGCGGAGGAGCTCCGCGGCACGGAGCGACGACGGGGGTCGCGCTGTGCGACCCCGCGGCCAGACCAAGACCTACCAAAGGCGGGTCTCCGCGTGAGAGGAGACCGGCCTTCAGTCCGGTCAGCGGGGAAGTGGACCGTGGGTCCACGGTAGGCCTGTGCGGCCGAACCGCGGGCCGGGCGGACCGGCCGGTCCAGGCCAGTCCAGCCCAAGGGGCCTTGGCCCCTTAGTCTTCGGACATCCGTAATTTTCGTTACGAACGTCCGTTTTTCTTGTCGTCTGCGGCAGCGAACTCCTGTCGTCAGGGCGGACTTTTTGAAATGGTTTTGGAAATTTTAAATTCCCGAAACAAGGGGCCTCGGAGGCGCGACACGTCTTTAAGTGAATTGACGTTTCCTTCGGGGGATCTTGTTTTGGACGGCACAGACGCGTCTGAAGTCCGTTTTGAGCACCGTTAGTGGCATTGGGACCCTGGCGCCGGGGAAAAGATTTCCATAGTGGTTTTGGTCGTTGAATCCGTAGTTGAGTCGTGGGCCCCAAGGCCCATCTTTTGAGCTGCGAGCAGCGTTTAGCGACTTTCTCATCGGGCGTCTGTTCAGGGCGTGCGAGCAGTCGTTTCTGGATGTTTTTTAGAGGGGATTGTAATGGTGCAATTCGCCCGCCCTAACTCAGCATGATGGTGCGGGCCCCGTGAGGGTCATTTCGGGAGTTGACGGTGATTTCCATCTTTATCACCGGGTGTCCGTTTCAGACAAGTGATTAGTTGAACTTGTGTACTTTTTCGAGAGGATCGCAACAGTGTGATCCATTCGTTGTGTTTCGGGACCGGGTTGCGGGTCCCACGAAGCACTGCTCATGTGCAGTGCGCCGGAATGCACCTTTTTCTCCGGATATCTGTTGCACTCATGTGAGTAGTGCTTTTGACGTGTTTTCCTGAGGGGATCGCATTGGTGTGATGTGACCGACTATATTCGGGGTCGAGGCTCGGGATCACGGGACGTCGTTCGGGCGTGAGGCGATGTTGGCGACTTTTCCATTGGATATCTATTTGAGGTGATTAAGTAGTCTGTTTCGCATGTCTTTCTATGAGGATTACAACTGTCTAATCTGTTCAGGTGGGCGGAGCCTCATATGTGATCTTATTAAATGTGGAATTTTGAAGGTGCCTCGGGGGCGGTTCTTCTACCATGATTGTAGAAGACCATTGGCGAGTGATCGCATGCACTCCCGTGTGAGTGATGTAAATGCTTTAAGTGATGTGGATGGTTGTGCCTCAGCCGATGAGATGTAAAGTTGGAAAAGTTATGTTTATGCCCTTCGTGTTGACATTAGGGTTCCGTGTGCACGATAGCCATAGGGATGGAGACGTGGTATACTCTGGGAGTATATGAGATCGCTTGGAGGTACGCGTGGTTTGTACCTGAGAATGTTTGTGCGCTTGGTCGGGGTTGACTTGGGGCCACACGTCGTGTGAGCCCCACGTGTGTTTCATGCTCTGCTTCGCGTACTTTGACCTCTCGTGATGTAGAGGGTCCCTCGGTTCTCATTTGTTGACCAGTGGGTTGAGTTTTTTTCCCGGCTCTGTGCTCGATGGTTTAGATCAGCAGGGTTGAGTGCTTTCCCCTGGTCTTATTCCGGAGTCAGATGGTTGTGTGATATCCACTCCGTGTTTAGTTGGACAGTGTTGTACCATTCAGTAGGGATGGATAGAGCAGTTCCGGGTTTACCCTCCAACAGGGCTGGGCAGTGGGTTGCTCATCGACTCCTCCTAGGGTTTACCCTCCAGCGGGGCTGGGCAGTGGGTCACCTGTCAACTTCTCCTAGGGTCTACCCTCTAGCGGGGCTGGGCAGTGGGTCACCCATCATCTCTTAGGGTCTACCCTCCAGCAGATACTGGGCAGTGGGTCACTCGATGACCTCTTAGGGTCTACCCTTCAGTAGAGACTAGGCAGTGGGTCACCCGATGACCTCTTAGGGTCTACCCTCCAGCAGGGCTGGGCAGTGGGTCGCCCGTCATCTAGTTCCAGGTCTACCCTCCAGCAAGGCTGGGCAGTGGGTTACCTGTCGACTTATTCCAGGTCTACCCTCCAGCGGGGCTGGGTAGTGGGTCACCTGATGATGTATTAAGGTCTACCCTCCAACGGTGCTAGGCAGTGGGTCGCCTGATGATGTATTAGGGTTTACCCTCTAGCAGTGCTTGGCAGTGGGTCATCCGATATCTGGTTATGAATTTCCCTCCAGTAGGGTTGGGAAGTGGGACACCTGTTGGCATTCCAGGATCAGTCTATTCTACTAGGCTAGTCTGTGGCTTTCCTCCGTGACTACTAGAGCGGGACCCTTGTTGTACGGTTCAGTGACGTGACGGCTTTGACTTTGAGGAGACCTCTCGACTGCGGGGTAGTGATGATGTGTGGTTTGACTTAACCCAAAACTCTCAAGTATGAGGGGAGATTTCCCCCACTGAGACGCGTCCTTGTGACTCAACCTAAAACCGTGTGGGCGATTCAGTGCCTCCCAAAGAGGATAGTGTCGAGGTGCGGTGGTTTGAGCCCCTTGACTTGTAGTTCGGGGCAGACATGAGGGATGCTGGGCATCGATGGTGTTTATTTCTGGGACTGTTGGCTACTCATTTTCTTAGACTAAGCTACGGGACAGAGATCCCCTTACGACGTTGTTCGGGCTTCTTGTTGAGCATAAGGATATGTATATACCTTGTTCCAGAACCCACTTCTTGGGTTTGGTTACTCTCCTTCCAGGAGAGGTGAAGACGTGCAGGGTATGCCATGTGCTTTACATGTCTAGCTTCTCATGGTTGGATGAGTCTAATTTCCTGCTATAGGTAGCAAAGACTCGACGGGAAGTTCATATTCTCACCGTTTCCAGCTCCTTATGTCTGGACGAGTCTACCTTCTTTCCTCTTATTGGGTTGAGATAGACTCTTTACTGCACTCTATGTTGTACTCCTTTACTTTTCCTATTCGCTCTACTGCTCACCCTTCGGTACCTCCTTTGTTGCTCCCTCAAGACTTCGGGTATCCTACTGAGTATTTTTATACTCACCCATGCTTGGGCTTTACCCGCACATGGTGTTCCCTTGCAGACGACGGACAGGTTGGTCGTGACTTCAGTGGAGAACAGGAGTTCGGGAGTTTGGACCGCGTGTGGTGGTCATAGTCGGGTTCCAGGTGAGGGACCCTTCCAGCTGTTTTTCTTTTGATCACATGTTTCTGGGTTGTGGAACTTTTTTTTGGTTGGGCGCATGTTTTTCCCCTATTCTTTTCAGTTTACTTTCAGCTTTTACTTTGTCCTATTTAGAGGTCGATGCACATTTTTGTTTTTTATATAGCAGTTGCTCTTTTACTCTACTTGTCTTTTCTTTTACTCTGCACTTTTGTATTGAGTGTGTTGCGTGTGTGTGTGTACAGGTACTTAGGAAAAGGCCTCCCTGAGTTATTGTGCCTTCGACGCTGGTCGCCAGTCCCTGGCCTATGGAGGCGGGCTTAGGGTATTTGTGGCTCGAGCCCAGGTAGGGTTGGGTCGTGACATATTAAAACTTAAAAGAGGCATTACGAGAAAACTGGGGAAAGAAACCTGACACCTCATGATGGAACCATTTGGGTGCGACACCGATTGGTGAGATCAATTAGTGAAACTGATTGGTGAGACACTGATTGGTGATACTGATCGGTGAGACCGGTCAGTGGCACCGATAGGTGACACTACGGCGACACCCTACCACCGACACTAACGCCCTCATGACTCACCGATGGTGTTCAGGACACCCCAGACAACATAATTTGGAAAAGTAATGGACCATGAGGGTATGGGCCATTACAAGTCATTAAAATGACTTTAAATGGTATTTAATGTTTAAAAATTATTTTTAAATCATTAAAAATCATAAAAATAATAACATAAATCAAATGGATGTTAAATTGTTAAGTAAATCATGAATGTTTCATGCATGTGCCACTTGGAATTTTTAAAATTACTTTCAGGGCCCTTAGTGATTGAAAATTTGGTTATGATAACTAAGGCTAAAATGGTTATCTAGGGGGTTAAACTAAGAGATAAGTTTAAAAATTTCACTTAAACTTATCTAGATTATATTAGTTGAACTTATTTAGACCTTATCCTCCTTATATTCAAATCTATGACACTTTATATCCTTTTTTTTGAGTTATACTCATATTATATATTAATATTTCGTTTATTTACATGATCTCCACTCATCTCACTTATAAAAGGGGACCTCCTCTTCTCACTTGATGATACATCATGATCCATTTATCATGACCAATATCTACCCAAATCCCTTCTCAACCTTTATCCTCATATCAAAAAGGTTTTTGTATCACCAAAATGATGGTATCAAGGTGCATAGTAGAAGATGTTGGGTTTGGGATTTAAAATCATTCATCACTGGAGTGACGAAACTTGTTATCTCCAACAAAATGAACCTCGATATATGTCTAAGGATATCTTGTGAATAATTAAAAGAACATAAAATAAAAATGAGTACCTCATTATATTTGGTGGTTCATTTGAATGTAGCTCATCATCAAAAAAATTGGCTCAAAGGATTAAAATTTGAACCCCTATAGATCATCTATACACACTATAAGAATCAACATTCTCATTGTTTATAAAATTCTAAGTGCTATCACAAAACATCAATGAATCCTTCAGAATCGTGATGATCACCTCGCTCAATGGATTCGATGTTGGAACCAAGGTTGTTCATTGATAATAATGGAGTATGTTTTGTGTTTTGTGTCGATCTATACATGGATGATTAGGGAGTTTGCAAAGAATGTGGTCATACGTCTGAGGATGAAAGCAGTATTGAAGGGGGTACAGTTTCCCAGTGTTTTCCAAATTTTTGGGCCTTAAAATCAAGAATTCATTCATAGGAATGTATGGCATGAAGAATGGCAAAGGAATTTAGCAAAGGGAGAGAACCATGTGGCCCAGGACATGGACCAAATACCATGTCTGGGAACGGTTCACAGACCACGTACGTAATAGAGGGAATGGTATGTGGAGTGGTTCTTGGAACTGAAATCAGTTCGTAGTGAAGGTATACATATAGAGGTGTGCGGTACACAGAAGGCTGGTGGTTCGCAGAATATCTGTATTTTGTGGGACAATAGCAGTATGTGGTTGAGGTCGTACCAAATCAAATATTTGGTAAATCTTGGTTTATGAGATTTTTTGGATCTATTAGTGCCTATATAAGGAGCAGTAATACCCTTTGGTAAAAAGATGGATTGGATATTAAAATTTCAAGAAGAAATATGGTGAAGTCCAAAGTAGTTCACAGAGGAGAGGACGGTACACAAAGAGAACCATAAGCATAAGGAAAAACTGTATAACAACCCTACTTTTTATTACACAATTAAACCTGATTTATTAAATAAAATATTCACTTGATACAACATAGAAGATTGAGAGGTCTAGTGTATTTGGAGCTTATGAACATTACATAACATCTTAGAACATAAAACACACAACATATTTATTGAAAACTTCCTTTACATGACCACTACATTCCCTCACACTTATCATTGCATGGGATAACCTGAGGACATGCATAAGAAAAGGGTGAGCTATAAAGCCTAGTAAGGGAATAAACATGGAATAACATGAGGAATAAAATACATGTTATACAATAGGCATATCAATGGATAACCAGAGAAACATGAACATAAAGGCATGATAAAGCATGATAATCATAACATGGAAATGTGGCAACAACACTTAAAATGGAATTAGCATGAGCCAAGGATCATTACACATGGAGCATGAGTAAACCCTCATTGCACATGAAGCACAAGTAAAACCTCATTTCACTTGAATTAGAATGATTCAACACCCATTGCACATGATGTATCATGATACTATACTTTACCCAATTCATTAGAGCGCTATCAGGGTGCACCCTTCTTAAACATTTCATTTCATGCATAAACATGGAATCAACCAACATCATAAGTTATTCCATTATTAAGTAATGCGGAATAAATACATGAAAGTAACATTCAATATGTATATGTGTATAAAGGTGAATACCCTTAATAGAGACATGGGTATGGTATTCACTACACAATGATCTTGGCTTGGAAAAACATAGTGCAATTTCGGTAGCATAACGGCGTGACATAAGGATTCATGAAAATGGTTGATGTGAAGACCCGAAATCCAGAAAACTAGGATCTGGTGCCTTCTGAACATGATGTGTCATTTTGAAATAAAAAAATGCACTGATAAACACACATCACGTCCCATACAGAGGATCGAGTTCAGTTCGGGCTCTGGGAAACCTGCAACTTCAGGGATGTTTCATCTGATAAAAGATGTTACCTGAAAATTTTAAATCAAAACGTCGGATGAGCATAAGAATGCTTAGTACTGTGTTTTAAAATAAACCAATGTAACTTTGAAAGCATTATTTAAAACTATCCATAGAACATTCTCTTAAGGAAAACTGTAACACGTGTAACATAACATAAAAGTTCTCAATCAAGATTTGCAAGGAATACATGAATCAATTATAACATTTTTCAAAGGAGTAATAAATTTCATCATAAACAAGTATGACATATGATTATTTAAGCACAAATTAAACAGTTAAGAGTAATACATAATCAGAGTTGTGCGTGAAGGAAACAACTTCAATTTCCTAAGTTGGTTACTATCTTACTGAGTGATAAACACAAATCATGCCCTAAACCTTTACTTGTGACATCAATATGAACTTGATAAAGAAAACATAAGGACAAGAGTAGTGAAATAATAGGCATATCATTTTGAAAATAACTTGTAACATAACTTGAACATGTGGCTTCAACATTTAACTTAGACAATCATTTCTGTATCACCAAGGTCCATCCCCAAGGTGTCATTAAAAAAATTACGAACGTTATTCACCAAGGTATCATTAAAATAGTCATATCTATAGATTAAGTCTTTACCCAATGCATTGGAGTGCTATTAGGGTGCACCCTTAATTTGTCTTTATTATCCTGTGAGCCGCATAGATTATACTTTACTTAAACGGGGTTTTATATTCAAGATGCCCTATACCACCTTGAATAATTCATTCATTTTCATATTACCCAAGGTGTCTCATACCATTTTGGGTAATTAATTTTCATTTATATTACCCAAGGTGTCCCATACCACTTTGGGTAATTTAATTTCTTAGTTCATTATCGTGATATGTCATAAGCATGCATTATGTACAATAATAAATAAAATGAATAATAAAACATTACACATTTTTCAAATACAAGATACGACAGATAACATTGAAAATATGTCAATAACTAATCAAAGGCATACATAGTTATTAAACATTCTTTGCACACAAGCTAATTACTAAAGCACATAAAATGATAGGTGAATAGGGTTTGTCACGTGAGATAATAAATGATGAATCCTTAAAATTATTATTTCATGGAAATGAAATACTTAAAGAAAACACTTGCTATCAGTTATGGTGATAAAAAGGTCATTCAACTTGAAAATAAATTAAACCATAACTTGATTGACTAATAAAATTCACCAAAGTAAGTTCATTGTGTAATAAGACAATAAATGAACACAACATGATAACATGATCCCATAAATCATAAATCCTATAATATATTTTAATCAATCTAAAATACACAATTTATCATAAAACACATTATGGGTAATTTCAAATAAACTTCTTTAATAAAACATGCTCATTTTTGTGTACTTATATACAAAATACATGTTGGTTTTCCAAGCACCAAAATTATCTTTTATTAAAATCTTACATGTATCAATGCATAAATTAAGTCCTGGTAATTATTACTTAAAAAATAGGGTTTTTGAAATTATACCCATAAATACATATATGTATAACCATATGTATATAAATATAAAAAAATTAAGGTTTTATAAACATAATTCCATTTAAACCAAAAACATAGTTCGCATATAAAAAATTATTTAAAGATTGATATCCATCCTTTAAAAATCATAAATTTGATTTGTATTGGACTACATACTCATATATATAAGTTTATAAGGTATATAAAAATTTTATACTTAGGGGTTTGGCATGATATAACCAGCTTCAAAACAACCCTTATAATATTTATCTCTCCTGGTAAAACATCCATAATCACTTTAGAAACTCTAAAAACAGTTTGGATTTGGGTTATATATATATATATATTTATGTCTAAAAAATCGTATATACACATTATACAAATATATAGGTTTTATGAAAATAGAATTGAACAAAGTTAATCCCTTACACAGAAAAACTTCAATAATCATCTTTTAAAACATTTAACACCAAACAGATTGATATATATATATATATTTATTTATTTATTTATAAAACCGTATATACAGAACAACATTATATAGGTTTTGTAAAACAGAAACATTTAAAAGAAAACAAATAGACCCTTAAACATGTAAGCCTCCTAGTAAAACGTAGGCAAACACCCTTGAAACCATTTTAAAACTGAAGGGTTTTCATTATAAATATTTATATATATAAACTGTATATACTGAAACATAAAAGAATGGGGTTTTATTAATGAAAACAAAACATAAAACACCCTTATCGTGACTGCGGAGGATGCTCAGATCAAAGGGAACTCGCTGGTTTGCTGGGAAGATCGAGAGGAGTTTGGGAGCATGAGGAAGTCCATGAGGGGGAGGGGTTTAAGTAGAGGATTTGGTACACTTATTGAGACTCTACTTGAGAGGTAGTCCAGTACGAGGGGTGAGAGAATATAGTGCCCTAGGAGGTGGGGTGTGCAGGAGTGGGGAGCAGTGGAAATGGGGGAGGTCATGGCGTCCTCGGGTGAACCAGTGCGCTAGAGTGGGACCAAGATGCGAGGAAGAAGAAGAAGGACATCGGACGTCTGGGAGGGAACAGGAAAGAGAACACAGGTTTTAAAATAAATGATGGTCGGGATTTTATCTTGAATTGATCGGACGGTCATAGAGAGATGCGGGCGTTCGCGTGGCTTCGATCGCGCGGATGGTTCCGATCAATCGCAAGATGTGATGAACAACTCGCATCGCGCGACACCGGAAATTCGGCGTCCCACATCGAAACGAAACAAAGAAGGGGAACGGCTTATAATCCAGATCATGATGCCCTCATGGAAATGAAATGCACACACAAACACTGTGGCCTTATACATGGGCACCTGCGGGCCTTGGCCCATCCTCACACACCGCGCACTGCGAGCCTTAGACACGAGCCCGTGCGCGACCTGGCCAAAGCTCTGCTCGGCTCAGAAATAAACTGGGCCATACCATTCGTGCACTAATCGGGAGCCTGTGACCCTAATGGATGATACCTCAGGTGTCACTGAGACTCGGTCTTGGCCTTGAGGGCTTGGACCCAGGGATGCCCTCAGCTGGCCGGGCCCCTCTAAGTTTTTATTAAAAATTTATTTGAGAAAAAAATGAAATGTTAGAAATTATGGAAACAGAATGGTTTCATTTAAAAAAAATATGCAATACTAATAGTTAACAATTTAATTTGTATAAACTTTTATACGTTTTAATAACTTATGACTTTTAAAATCTAAAATCCAATTTATAACATACTCTACCATTTTATTTAAAAGATAAATAGTTTTTCCTAATTCAAAATACATAGTTTTAAAGATCTAAAAAAATATTTATTTCAATAATCATTATAGGTATATGATTATAAGATACTATTTAAACATGACTTTCAAAACATTTAGAAGTTGTTAAAATACTAGGTTTTCAACCATCTAGATTTTGTAAAATCAATTAGGTTCCTTTATAAGAGTAATCTTTTATTTTAAAATTATGATAAATATAATTCAAATAATTTGAACATTTTAACATACTTGAAATACCATAAGGTTATAGAAACAAAGTTTTTATAAAAATATAAACTTTAAGAACTGAACGTTCATATATATATAACGGTCATAATTTCTAAAGGATCCCTATAAAAACAGCGGGGTAGGGTGTTTCAAACTCAAGGTAACCGAAGAAGATGGTGCTTCTGATCCCACTGATGATCAACACGGTATTCATGATTATGGTGGTGATGTATTTTTCTTTAGTTGACTCGAAGGATCTCCTTTACTTACTGGGCCTCGTTGTGGTGATTGGGGGTCTTCCAGTATCTCTAATAGGGTTTTTCATAGGTATTTTAGGTTAGTGTGTTTACTCATTTCATCTAAGTGTATTGTAAACACTATGGTGTTCTAAATTAAATAAAGAGACTTATGTTTGCCCTTTAAATTTTTGTTTGGTTAAAATGGCTTTAAAAAAAGTAAATGCAAAGTATCATCATTATATGATACCCAAAACTCGGGCTTTTACCTTATTCCCCCCTTCAGAAAATTGCGTCCTTGAAATTCCTTTCATACAAACTCACTAAGAGGAAGCTCCTAGTTGTTCCTAACATATCCCCCATAGTGGGTAATCATCAGGTTTGTTCAGCGGAAGACCCACATTGATGCTCAAATCCTCTAGTTCTATGATCCAAATACACTTAGGGAAGAACGATTTGAACTCATGCACCAAACACTCAGGCTTCCAGAGGGAGGCTTGAACGGTACAGAGTTTGGAAATGTCCATATGGACCAACGTATGAAGAACTTTCCGAATTATGTCTCGCTCGAGAACATATAAGTTATAGATGTTGTCATATAGGATAACGATGAGGAGTTGGTACATGAAGGTCACACAAACGTTTCCCTCTAAGGCACCCTCTTGAAATTTTACTTTGGACATGTAGTTACGGCCTAGGGTGAAACACAGGAAGATCCCTTCATGGTATTTCCCCCTCTGCTTATGCTCGGACAATTATGTCGAGCCTATGTGGTAGTAGATGCAAGAATTCCCTTGATAGGTGTGGAGAATATTCAGAATGTTTGTCACCTCAAACAATTTTTTGCACATTCCTCACAGGTTTGCGAAGGGACGATACTCGTCTTCATAGGTTTTGATTGCGATAATCTCCAGTATCTCAGTAGAAAGAGATAACATGTGGGTTTGTCCTTCCATCTGAAAGTTTAAGATGGGAGTTAAATCACTTGAAATCCATCCAAAAGTATAAAAAAAGTAAAGACGGGTATGGAAAAGAAAATATTTCAATAAAGCATAAGTTTATCACTAAACATTAGTGCTTGAGTTTCCCCTAATGACCTACTACATGAACTCCACACAGAGAAGCAAAAATCTCTATCTCCTCAAACCAAACACAGGCTGAGCATCCAGGGTTAAAGTCATGGGGAACCTGTGACGTCTCCTTAGTATAGAATGAGGGGTATGAAGTTGGGAGATGTCATAATAAACTTTTTTTCTGTAAGACAGTCAGTTGGACTCATCTTCTAACATTCTGAAGTCCAACAACTGGCCCCAGAAGCCATAGTTCAAGATTTTACAAAGATAGGCCGCTCAAAGGTCATTGGTAGCAGCAGCTTCTTGAAAAGTGTCAAGGGCCATAAAGACAAAGTCCTCAAATGTCGTGAACAGCTAGAAAATTCCCTCATGGTACCTTCCCTAACATACATAGGAGGTGAATTGGGTCATCATCATAAGGAGTTAATCCAATCCTAACCCCCGGTGTAGCCGAAGCACCCATGGTGAGTTTGACACGTCGTATAGGTGTTTTCATGTCATGTAAATATGGGAATAGTTTAGAAAATTCTCTCAGCTAGCTAAAGACACAATGGTCTCTAGGGACTCAATGGGGAGATAAAAAAGATTAGTACCTTCTTTTTCCATCTAAAAATTAAGAAAACTCATTTTTAGTAATGCTGAAGTATATTTTTCTTTGTTTCAGTTTTGGTTTTCTAGAGTTATCCAAACTGAACCCTCTGATACCAACTTTGAAGACCCGAACTCCAGAAAACTAGGAGTCAGTACCTTCTAAACATGATGTGTCATTTTGAAATAAAAACATGCACTGATAAACACACATCACGTACCATATAGAGGATCGAGTTCGGTTCGGGCTCTGGGAAACCGACAACTTCAAGGATGTTTCATCTGATAAAAGTTGTTACCTGAAAATTTTAAATCAAAATGTAGGGTGAGAATAAGAATGCCCAGTAAGGGGTTTTAAAATAAACCAATGTAACTTTTGAAATCATTATTCAAAACTATCCATAGAACAATCTCTTAAGGAAAATTGTAACACATGTAACATAACATAAAAGTGCTCAATCAATATTTTCAAGGAATACATGAATCAATTGTGACATTTTTCAAATGAGTAATAAAGGTCATCATAAACAAGTATGACATGTGATTATTTAAGTACAAATTAAACAGTTAATAGTAATACATAATCAGATTTTCATGTGAAGGAAACAACTTCAATTTCCAAAGTTGGTTACTATCTTACTGAGTGATAAACACAAATCATGACCTAAACCTTTACTTGTGACATTAATATGAACTTGATAAAAAAATAAGGACATGATTAGTGAATGAATAGGAATATCATTTTCAAAAGAACTTGTAACATAACTTCAATATGTGGCTTCAAAATTTAACTTAGAAAATAATTTTCATGTCACCAAGGTTCATCCCCAAGGTGTCATTAAAAAAATTACTAAGGTTATTCACCAATGTATCATTAAAATGGTCATATCTAGATATTAAGTCTTTACCCAATGCATTGGAGCGCTATCAGGGCACACCCTTAATTTGTATTTATTATCATGTGAGCCACATAGATAATACTTTACTTAAACAGGGTTGTATATTCAAGATGTCACATACCACCTTGAATAATTCATTCATTTTCATATTACCCAAGGTGTCCCATACCAATTTGGTTAATTAATTTTCATTTATATTACCCAAGGTGTCCCATACCACTTTGGGTAATTTAATTTCTTAGTTCATTATCGTGATATGTCATAAGCATGAATTATTTACAATAATAAATAAAATGAATAATGAACCATTACACATTTTGAAAATACAAGATACGACAGATAACATTGTAAATGTGTCAATAACTAATCAAAGGCATACATAGTTTAGTAAACATTCTATGCACAAAAGCTAATTACTAAAGCACATAAAATGATAGGTGAATAGGGTTTGTCAAATGAGATAATAAATGATGAATATTTAAAATTATTATTTCATGTAAATGAAATACTTAAATAAAACACTTTCCATCAGTTATGGTGATAAATAGGTCATTGAACTTGCAAATAAATTAAACCATAACTTGATTAACTAATAACATTCACCAAAGTAGGTTCATTGTGTAATAACACAATAAATGAACACAACATGATAACATGATCCCATAAATCCTAAATCCTCTAATATATTTTAATCAATCCAAAATACACACTTTATCATAAAACACATTATGGGTAATGTCAAATAAACTTCTTTAATAAAACATGCTCATTTGTGTGTACTTATATACAAAATACATGTTGGTTTAGCAAGCACCAAAATTATCTTTTATTAAAATCTTACATGTATCAATGCATAAATTAAGTCCTGGTAATTATTACTTAAAAAATAGGGCTTGGGAAATTATACCCATAAATACATATACGCATAACCATATGTACATAAATATATAAAAATTAAGGTTTTATAAACATAATTCCATTTAAACCAAAAACATAGTTCGCATATAAAAAATTATTTAAATACTGATATCCATCCTTTAAAAATCATAAATTTGATTTTTATTGGACTACATACTTATATATATAAGTTTATAAGGTATATAAAAAGTTTATACATAGGGGTTTGGCATGATACAACCAGCTTCAAAACAACCCTTATAATATTTATCTCTCCTGGTGAAACATCCATAATCACTTTAGAAACTCTAAAAACAG
The DNA here is from genome assembly GCA_963277665.1 of Viscum album. Lineage (NCBI taxonomy): Eukaryota > Viridiplantae > Streptophyta > Magnoliopsida > Santalales > Viscaceae > Viscum > Viscum album. The sequence continues at coordinate 255,072,041 of OY728163.1, read as the reverse complement.
TTTGGATTTGGGTTATATATATATATTTATTTATTTATTTATTTATATTTATGTATACAAAACTGTATATACACATTATACAAATATATAGGTTTTATGAAAATAAAACTGAACGAAGTTAATCCCTTACACAGAAAAACTTCAATAATCTTCTTTTAAAACATTTAATACCAAACGGATTGATATATATATATATATATATATATTTTATTTTTTTATTTATTTATAAAACCGTACATATAGAACAACATTATATAGGTTTTTTAAAATATAAACGTTTAAAAGAAAACAAATAGACCCTTACACATTTAAGCCTCCTAGTAAAATGTAGGTAAACACCCTTGAAACCATTTTAAAATAGAAGGGTTTGAATTATACATATTTATATATATAAACCGTATATACCAAAACATAAAATAATAGGATTTTCTTAACGAAAAAAAAACATAAAACACACTTACCGTGACTGTGGAGGACGCTCGGATCAAAGGGAACTCACTGGTTTGATGGGGAGATCGAGAGGAGTTCAGGAGCACGAGGAAGTCCGTGAGGGGGATGGGTTTAAGTAGAGGCTTCGGTGCACTTATTGAGACTCAACCCAAGAGTTAGGCCGGTACGAGGGGGACAAGACTACAGTTCCCTAGGAGTTGGCGTGTGCAAGAGTCAAGGGGAGCAGTGGAAATGGGGGAGGTTGTGGCGTCCTCAGGTAAACCAGTGCGCTAGAGTGGGACCATGATGTGAGGAAGAAGAAGAAGGAGATCAGACGGTTGGGAGGGAACAGGAAATAGAACGTGGGATTTAAAATAAACGAAGTCTGGGATTTGATCTTGAATAGATCAGACAGTCACGAAGAGACGCAGGCATTCACGCGGCTTCGATCGCGCGGATGGTTCCGATCGATCGCGAGATGTGATGAACGGCTCGCATCGCACGACATCGGAAATTCGACATCCCACATTGAAACGAAACAAAGAAGGGGCACAGATTATAATCCAAAGCATGTTTCCCTCATGGAAATTACATGCACACACACACACTGAGGCCTTATACATGGGCCCATACGAGCCTTGGCCCATCCTCACGCACAGCGCACCACGGGCCTTAGACACGGGCCCACGCGCGACCGGGCCAAAGCTCTGCTCAGCTCAAAAATAATTCGGGTTGCACCATGCGTGCACTACTCGGGATCCTATAACTCTGATGGTCACTACCTCAGGTGTCACTGGTACTCGGTCTTGGCCTTGAGGGCTTGGCCCTAGAGCTTCCCTCGGCTAGTCGGGTCCCTCTAATTTTTTATTAAAAATTTATTTGAGAAAAAAAATTGAATGTTAGAAATTATGGAAACAGAATGGTTTCATTTAAAAAAAATATGCAATACTAATAGTTAAAAATTGAATTTTTATAAACTTTTATACATTTTAAAAACTTATGACTTTTAAAATATAAAATCCAATTTATAACATACTCTACCATTTTATTTAAAAGATAAATAGTTTTTCCTAATTCAAAATACATAGTTTTAAAGATCTAACAAAATATATTTTTCAATAATCATTAAAGGAATATGATTATAAGATACTATTTAAACATGACTTTCAAAACATTTAGAAGGTGTTAAAATACTAGGTTTTCAACCATTTGGATTTTTTAAAATCAATTAGGTTCTTTTATAAGAGTAATATTTTATTTTAAAATTATGATAAATATAATTCAAATAATTTAAACATTTTAACTACTTGAAATACCATAATGTTATAGAAACCAAGTTTTTATAAAAAGATAAACTTTAAAAACCCTACGGTCATAATTTATAAAGGACCCCTATAAAAACAGCAGGGTAGGGTGTTTCAAACTCAAGGTAACCGAAGAAGATTTTGCTCCCAATCCCACTGATGATCAGCACGGTATTCATAATTATGGTGGTGATGTTTTTTTCTTTAGTTGACTTGAAGGATCTCCTTTACTTACTAGGCCTCGTTGTGGTGATTGGGGGTCTTCTAATAACTCTAATAGGGTTTTTCATAGGTATTTTTGGTTAGTGTGTTTACTCTTTTCATCTCAGTGTATTGTAAACACTAAGGTGTTCTAAATTAAATAAAGAGCCTCATGTTTTCCCTTTAAATTTTTGTTTGGTTAAAAGGGCTTTAACAAAAGTAAATACATAGTATCATCATTATATGATACCCAAAACTCGGGTTGTTACTGTTGATGAGATAGAAAAGGGTGTATCATCATATATACATAAAATGAAAAGTAAGGGGGTCATATAGAAACATTTCCCAACAAACGTAATGGAATTTAGATTCATAATACAAAAGAATTACTTGGATGTAAAAGAGGAGAGAAAAATCTCTCACGAAATTTTAGCAAGGTAACGAGTGTACATGGGAGGAATTAATGAGAGAGAAAGGGGTCTACCATTATCCAAACACAAAGAGAGAAGTATGGGGGAGGTGATAAATCATACCCCAACAGTTTTAATTGAAAAAAAATGGCATAACAACTTAAAGAAAATTAGATAAAAATGAGAAAGGAAGAAATCCCTTACTTGGAAGAGTGGTCCCAAAGGCTTGGGAGAGGCTTCAGAGAGGCGTCTTGGGAGCTTGGGGAACCTTGGGAGTATTCTAGAGAGAGGAGGTCAGGGTTTGGTCTAACTCCAAAGGCTTTGAGTGAAGAGTAAGTGGGATCTTGGGTGGATTTATATAGGAAGGCAGAGGGAATTCTTTATTATTTAGGTTTGGGACACCTCACATTAAACTAATCAATACCACAAACCAACCCATGGTTTTTTCCCATGGTTTTTTCCAAAGGGGAGTGGAAAAAAAATATTTTATAAGTCCAATGGCCAAAAGTTTTAAAATAATAGGGTTTCTTATGTGGAGGTGAGTCACACTCTCAAGAAAAACAATTTAAAAAGACAAAATGTTTTATAAGTCTTGGAGGGTCCACAAAAGCTTTGTAAAATAAATAAAAAAAATCTAAAATCACATTATTTTAATTATAAATCATATATTGGAGGAATATAATGTTTATAGTATTTTATTACCTCACTATTGGGTCATTATGATTTCATAAAACACGTTATATATTTAAACGTTATTTAATTTTTACCCAAAAATTCGATTGTCTCAGAAAATTATGAAAAAATCACCGTTGGATAATTTCGACATCATGATTCCAAAAATAATATTAATTTTATGTAAATAATTTTATAAATATGTGAATTTTTAATTTTAAAATAAAAACCGACATTTACAAAAAAATCATTGGTTTTGACAGAAATAGTTTCAAACATTAATAAAAATTACAATTGCATTCATAAAACTATATGATCATTTATATTTAATAAAAATTAATTTAATAATAATATTTTATTAAAATATTATTTAATTTAAAAATCCATTAATTCATCAAAATATATTTCTTAGTTTAATATTAACTAAAAATATTATTTGTTCTTTAAAAACTATTTACAAAGTAACAATAATAAAATGAATGCACATTCTTTATACAAAAATAATGTACATTTTCATAGTGCTAGGTTCGTGTTACATAACCCCTTACAAAACCCATATAAGACTGAAGGGTAAGTTGTGCAATGGTGACATACTCTTGGGGTGGCTCAGATAACATCACTCGGGTGGTAATCTCAATTAACTTCCACTTCTCCTGTAGTCAGTTCTGCTCAAGCTTAATGTGTTCAAGATCAGATTGGGATTGGTCAAGAGTGAATCCCAATGATTACCCCTCCTTTCCGAGCTCTGAAAAATGGGTTTCGTACGGGGCAAGTCTACTGGATGAGTCCATTGCTTCCTTTGTCTGAGTAAATTGGATTTGTTAAAGCCCTATATATATACTAATCATGTGATCATTGTTCAATGACTCTATTAGAAATGGTCACAATTCATAACAGTATTTTAAAATCAAGAAACATAAAACCAATGAAGTTCACATTTTATATAACCATAATAAGACCTTTAATTAGATCAAGAGGAATTTTCATTAATGAAAGTTTGGGTCATTACAATCTTCCCCCCTTAAGAAATTTTTCCCATGAAATTTCCTTTTCCCACACTAAAATAGATGTGGGGGACTTTTCTTCCTCACTTCCTCTGATTCCCATGTCGCTTCTTCGAACTTGTGGTTTCTCCACAACACCTTGATAAGGGGAATTGTCTTATTTCGTAGAAATTTTTCTCTACGATCTAATATCTTCACTAGTTTATCCTCGTAAGAAATATCATCCTCTAGTTGTACTACCTCTGAAGAGAGTATATGTAAAGGGTCTGGTATGTACTTCCTTAAGAGGGATACATGAAAGACATCATGTACTTTGTCCATGGTAGGTAGAAGTGCTAGTCGATAAGCCACAACCCCAACATGATCAAGAATCTCGAATGGGCCAATATACCTAGGACTTAACTTCCCTTTCTTTCCAAACCTCATGACCGTATTCCATGGAGATATGTATAGAAATACCATGTCTCCAAATTTAAACTCAAGGTCTCATCAATGGTTGTTTTTATAACTCTTTTTTCTACTCTGGGTTGCCTTGGTATGCTGTTGAATGGTGTTCACCTTCTACACCATTTCTTCGACCATTTCTGGTCCTAGCAGCGTACGTTCTTTGACTTCATCCCAACATGCTGGTGTTCTGCACCTCTTCCCATACAAGACTTCATAAGGTTCCATTCATATTCTTGAGTAAAAACTATTATTGTAGTAAAATTCAACTAGTGGAAGATGTTGGTCCCACCCTCCTTTCAAGTCCATAGAACACGCTCTCAACATGTCCTCAAGTGTTTGGATAGTCCACTCAGATTGGCCATCAGTTTGAGGGTGATAATCCGTACTAAAGTTCAGATCAGTATATAGAGAATGTTGAAGACTCTTCCAAAACATAGATATGAATATTGGGTCTCGATCGGATACAATAGATAGTGGTACTCCATACAGCCTTACCACTTTTTTAATATATATATGTGTCAGTTGATCCAATGAGAAATCCTCCTGAATTGAAATGAAGTGTGAAGAATTTGTAAGACAATCCACAACAACCCAGATTGCATTGTTGCCTTTAGATGTCTTCGGAATTCTGATGACAAAGTCCATGGTGATGTTCTCCCATTTCTATTCTAGTATGGGAAATGGTTGCATCATCCCCTTAGACTTTTACCTCTCTTCCTTCACTTACTGACACACCAGGCACTTTGATGTATACTCAGCGATATCCTTATTCATATTATCCCACCAATAATGCTCTTGGAGATCTTGATACATATTTGTGTTTTTTGGGTGAATAGAGAAATTTGAACTGTGCACATCATCCAAAATTTCCTTCTTTAGCTTCGGACTTGATGGAACACATAGTCTTTTCCCAAATCTCACAATTCCTTCTTCATTAACATTTAACTTCAAGGATTTCCCTTTTCTGATAGCTTCCACTCTCTTCTGGATACCCACATCATCCTTTTGATCATCCTTTAACCTTTCCAAAAGAGATGGTTGAGAAATAATTTGTGAAAGGATTGATGATGTTCCCTTCTTTATGATTCCCATGTCCATCTTCATCAAATCTAAGAATATTGGGACCTTCTCACTTCTCATCAATGATAGAATTGATGAGTCCTTTCTACTTAGAGTATACTCCACCTTGTTCACTTTCCTAGGGTGGTAATGGATTGAGCAGTCATGGTCTTTGATCAGCTCTAACCATCTTCATTGGTGCATGTTCAACTCTTTCAATGTGAATATATACTTGAGGCTTTTTTGGTCCGTATATATTTCACACTTCTCCCCAAAGAGATAATGCTGCCAAATTTTTAAAGTGAAGATCACCATAGCCAACTCCAAATCATGTGTTGGATAGTTCTTCTCATGAACTTTCAATTTCCTTGAAGCATAGGTAATGACTTTTTCATTTTGCATCAACACACAGCCCAGGACCTTCTTCGAAGCATCACTGAATACCACAAAAAGTTCTCCAATTGTGGGTAAAGTGAGCACGGGCATAGTGATAAGCCTCCTTTTTAACTCCATGAATATTTCTTCACATTCATCACTCCAAGCAAACTTTACTCCCTTCTGAGTTAGCTTGGTAAGAGGGTTGGACAATCGTGAGAAATGTTTCAAAAATTGTCAATAATATCCAGCTAACCCCAAGAAGCTACGGATATCTGTTACTGATGTTGGCCTCGGCCATCCCTCAATTGCATATTTCTTGGAGGGATCCATAGATATCCCATTGCTTGTGATGATATATCCCAAGAATGAGACCTCCTTCAACCAGAACTCACACTTGTTGTACTTTTCATAGAGATTCTCCTTCCGCAAGATCTCTAGTATAGTTCTTAGATTCTCCTCATGATCCTCCTTGGTTTTGGAGTATATCAGAATATCATCTATTAAAGATTACCACAAATTTTTCATGGTAATCCCTAAAGACTCTATTCATTAAGTCCATTAAGATTAAAGGAGCATTATTGAGTCCTAAAGGCATTACTATGAATTCATAGTGCCCGTATCTTGTGCAAAAAGCAGTCTTGGGGATATCTTCCATCTTCACCCTTACTTGATAATATCCCGACCACAAATCCACCTTGAAAAACTATTTTACTCCATCTATATGATCAAACAAGTCATCAATTCATGGGAGAGGATACTTGTTCGTTATTTTGATTTTATTAAGCTCACGATAATCGATGCAAAGGCGCATTGACCCATCCTTATTCTTGACGAAGAGGACTGGTGCACCCCATGGTGAAGCACTTGGGCATATAAACCCTTTATCTAGATTCTCATGTAGTTATTTCTTAAGCTCCTAAAGCTCCAAAATAGACATTCTATATGGAGTCTTGGATATTGGCAATGCCCCAGGTATAAGATCAATTGACAATTCAACATCCCTTCTAGGAGGAAGACTAGGAAATTCCTCGATAAACACTTCAGAAAATTACCTCATAATAGGCATGTCTTCAAGGATGGTTTCCTCCTTAGACTCAATCATCTGAGATAGATATGTATACTCATAGGGTAGTAATATCCATGCTTAAGATGATGGAGCTAAAGAAGATTCATCTTCCTCCTTGCACTTGTATAGAATCGGGCGTCAATTCTCCACATGGAGAGTGATTTCCCTCTCACAGCAATTTATGTTGGCTCTATATAAGGAAAGCCAATGCATGCCAAGAATTGCATCAAATTCCACCAAAGGGAGTATGATGAGGTTCTCCGGGAAATTAAATCCACAAATTATGACGAGGGAGGAGTTATATTTATGGGATGCAATGATTTCCCCATTTTCCGTACTCACCGACATCTTTACTTCCATGATTTGTGGTGGTGCTGGGATTATTCTACTAAACTTTTGGGATATAAAATAATGCGTAGAACCTGAATCAAAAAGTACGTTCGCTATTCTTGAATGAATAACTAGCGTACTTGTCACTTCGTTTTCGGGGTTCACTTCGGCAGTAGTGATGGAAAAAGCTCTCCCTTGCTGCCTTGGAGGTTTTTGGTTGCCTCCCAAATTCCTTAACTTAGGGCACTGATTTGCAAGATGTCATGGTTCTGTGTAGTTATAGTAATGAACAACATGTTGTGGTTCAAATAGAATGTTCTTCTCCTCTGTTGCAGTCGCAGATTTTTCTTGTCGGTAGTTAATAGCTAGGTGGCCTTCTCTTCCACACCTAAAGCATTTCCTCATCCCCTTCAGGCAATTTCCGGGGTGCTTCTTTCCGCACCTTTGGCAAGTGGGGTGCTGGATCTTCTTAGCACCGTTGGATTTATCCATCGGACCGCCAGCATTGAAGTCCACCTTACGCTTCTTATCTCCATGATACCCCAGAGATTATCTGGTCTCCATTTTGTCCTTGAGGGCACATCGGACAATTTCCTCATAGCTGTCGAAGTCACGGATCGCCACCGCTTTCCTAAGGATAGGTTTTATCCCACCAAAGAAACAGTCAACCTTGCATTCGGGGGTAATGAAAAAGTCGGAGGCGTATCATACAAGCCTTGTGAAGTTTTCCTCGTACGCTTCGACAGATTCATCGTCTTTTTTCTTGAGGGTAAGGAAGTCCCTTTCCATATTAAGTCGGAGGGTGCGTGTAAAATATTTATTGAAAAACATCTTTCAAAAATCCTTCCATTCCAAAACCTCGATCTCTTCCTCAGGATTTGTTTTTTTGATCAATGTCCACCATTGATCGGATTCACCTTCCATACAATAATCAGCTAGAATAACCTTCTCTTGTTCGGAACATTGAAGGATGGAGAAGATCTTTTCAATGGAGTTGATCCATTGTTCAATGATTGGGGGATCAGATGATCCATTAAAAGTAGGAGGCCTTTGTCTCATGAAACTATCGATAGTGACTTTTTCTTTCTTAGGGGGGGTGAACGTTTCTCTTGACCCATGTTTCTATTCAAATCTTGAGTTAACTGAGAGAGAAGCATGACAAAGTTTGCGATTTTCACTCCCATCAGATTGGGCATCTCATTTGCATAGTCATCACATTGATCTTCACATCGGTTGTTAGCCCAAGTCCTCCTATTACTGTCCATTGGTTGGAATAAAAGGAAAGTTAGGGTTAACACGTAAAGGGTAATTCGAGGACAAAACTGATGACTTATAAATAACTTTTATTTCCTTAACTTATAAATCCATAGGCTTCGATCTATGATATCCATGATCTACTTTCTAACATATTTCTTAGGGGAATTTTTTTTAATTCCCTTAATAAGGGTTTGTACTAAGATTATGAATTTACCAAAGCATCTCCCTCGGGAGTGTTGTAACCAAGAGTGCAGCAATGCCCGTTGTCATGCACCAGTTCCCGTTCGAGTCTAGCTCAAAGCGGTGTTTTCATATTTTACCCCAAGGATACATTTGTGCCAGATCCGCCTCTACCTGCTCGTATCCATACACTTACTCAATACTCACCAATACTTAGGGATGTTTTTATTATACTTATTCTTGTCTCTATGTCTTCACTAGGGTTTTCTAATCCTAATCCCAAAAATAACTAAACTTGTCCTTTGATACCAACTATAACAACCCTGCATTTTATTACACACTTAAACCTGATTTATTACATAAAATATTCACTTGATACAACATAGAATATTGATAGGTCTAGTGTATTTGGGGCTTAGGAACATTACATAATATCTTAGAACATAAAACATACAACATCTTTATTGAAAACTTCCTTTACATGACCATTACATTCCCTCGTACTTAGCATTGCATGGGATAACCTGAGGACATGCATAAGAAAATGGTGATCCATAAAGACCAATAAGGGAATAAAAATGGAATAACATGAGGAATAAAATACATGTTAGAAAATAGACATATCAATGGAGCACAAGAGAAAAATGAACATAAAGGCATGATAAATCATGATAATCATAACATGGAAATGTGGCAGCAACACTTAACATGGAATTAGCATGAGCCAAGGCTCATTGCACATGGAGCATGAGTAAACCCTCATTGTACATGAAGCATGAGTAAAACCTCATTTCACTTTAATTAGAATGAGTCAAAACCCATTGCACATGACATATCATGATACTATACTTTAACCAATGCATTGGAGTTCTATCAGAGCGCACCCTTCTTAAACATTTCATTTCATGCATAAGTGTGTCACATGGATCATATAACATGGAATAAATCAACATCATAAGTTATTACAAGATTAATTAATGCGTAATAAATACATGAAAGTACCATTAAATATGTATATGTGTATAAAGGTGAATATCCTTGATAGAGACATGGGTATGGTATTCATTACACAATGATCTTGGCTTGGAAAAACGCAGTGCAATTTCGGCAGCATAACGGCGTGACATAAGGATTCATGAAAATGGTTGATGAGAGATAAAAGTGTGTATAATAATATATACATTAAATGGACAGTAAGGGGGTCATATAGATACATGTCCCAACAAATTTAATGGAATTTAGTTGCATAATACAAAATAATTACTTGGATGTAAAAGAGGAGAGAGAAATCTCTCATGAAATTTTAGCATGGTAACGGGTGTACATGGGAGGAATTAATGAGAGATAAAGGGGTATCCCATTATCCAAACACAAATAAAGAAGTATGGGGGAGGTGAGAAATCATACCCCAACATTTTTAATTGAAAACAAAAGGGCATAACAACTTAAAGAAGATTTGACAAAAATGAGAAAGGAAGAAATCCCTTACTTGGAAGTGTGATCCCAAAGTCTTGGGAGAGGCTTGAGAGAGGCTTCTTGGGATATTGGGGCACCTTGGGAGGATTATAGAGATAGGAGGTAATGGTTTGGTTGAACTCCAAAGGCTTTGAGTGAAGAGGAATTGAGATCTTGGGTGGGTTTATATAGGAAAGGAGAGGGAATTCTTTATTATTTAGGTTTGGGACACCTCACATTAAACTAATCAATACCACAAACCACCCAACTGTTTTTGCCCATGTTTTTTGATAAAGGGGAGTGGAAAACAATATTTTATAAATCCAATGGCATAAATTCTTAAAATAATAGGGTTTTTTATGTGGAGGTGAGTCACACTCTCAAGGAAAACAATTTAAAAAGACAAAATGTTTTATAAGTCTTGGAGGGTCCACAAAAGCTTTGTAAAATAAATAAAATGAATCTAAAATCACATTATTTTAATGATAAAACATATATTGGCCGAAAATAATGTTTATAGTATTTTATTACCTCACTATTGGGACATTATGATGTCATAAAACACGTTATATATTTAAACGGTATTTATTTTTTACCCAAAAAATCGATTGTCTAAGAAAATTATGAAAAATTCACCATTGGATAATTTTGACATCCTGATTCCAAAAATAATATTAATTTTATCTAAATAATTTTATAAATATGTGAATTTTTACTTTTAAAATAAAAACCGACATTTACTGAAAATTCATGGGTTTTGACAGAAACTGTTTTCAAACCTTAATAAAAATTACAATTGCATTCATAAAATTATATGATAATTTATATTTAATAAATAGTAATTTAATAATAATATTTTATTAAAATATTATTTAATTCAAAAATCCATTAATTCATCAAAATAGATTTCTTAGTTGAATATTAACTAAAAATACTATTTGTGCTTTAAAAACTATTTACAAAGTAACAATAATAAAATGAATGCACATTATTTATAAAAAAAATAATGCACATCGTCATAGTGTTAGGGTATTGTTACATAAACCCTTATAACACCCACATAAGACCGAAGGGTAAGGTGTGCGATGGTGATAGACTCTTGGGGTGGCTCGGATAACATCGCTCAGGTGGTAATCTCAATTAACTTACACTTATCTCGTAGTCGGTTCCGCTCAAGCTTAATGTGTTCAAGCTCAGCTTGGGCTTGGTCAAGAGTGAAGCCCAATGATGGCACATCCTTTTTGAGCTCCGATAAATGGGTTTCGTATGGGGAAAGTCTACTGGATGAGGTCATCGCTTCCTTTGTCTGAGTAAATTGAATTTTTTAAAGCCCTATATTTATAATAATCATATGATCATTGTTCAACGACTATATTAGAAACGGTCACAATTAATAACGGTATTTTAAAATCCAGAAACAAAAAACCAATGAAGTTCACATTTTATATAACCATAATAATACATTTAATTAGATCAAGATGAATTTTCATTAATGAAAGTTTGGGTCGTTACAAACTGTCTGCAGAAGAGAGTGCAGTTCGTGGAGGAGGTTCTGACAGTACGTGGTGAAGAAAGGCAGTACACGGAGTAGGACGGTATGCGGAGGAGATGAGAAGTATGTAAAGTAAGGTAGTATGTGGAGTAAGATAGTTCGTAGAGAAGCTTGGTGGTATGTGGAAACAACATTGGTACGCGGAGGAGGTGATCCACGAACCATAACCACTACTCTATACATGGAGGAGGTAAAGTGGTACGTAGAACACCCAAGGAAGCCAGAAAATTGACCAAATCGGTTTGTGAAATTAATTACCATAACCTATTAGTGTGAGGGAAAGTAAATTACATATATGGGTGATAACAGGACTTCAACAAATCATCCATTTACAGTTGAGGACACATGATTTAATGATAAACCATTGAAGCAACCTTCTAGTCGATAAACTGAGTGAAGATTCTTCCAACATAGTGAGCAAGAGGGAGTCGGTAGAAGTGATCTGAGGGATGCATTGTGCTATTCCCAAAACCTTGTAAATATAGTGCACCTGGCATATAATTACTATGTTAATCTCTTGTAATCCACAACTTGTGAATATTATTGGTTTTGGTAGGACCGACACACTATCAACGTATGCTCCTTGGACGTAGCCCTTAGCGGTGAACCAAGTAAAATTGTTGTGTCATTGTTTTTCATGTGATTATTTTTTTCTTGTACTTCCTCCCCATACAGGTTTAACAGGTTCCTAACAACATGGGAATAAGATTCATCAATTTAAAAGAAGCATTTGACACCCTGATTCACCCCTCCCCTCTCACGGTGTTCTGGGGTCCTTTATTTGATCCATCAAAAGTGTTCTTGGATTAATAGCTCGGAGGTGAAGTTTTTATCTTTAGAAAAATGGATGAGAGAGAGGATAATATTCCATTAGAATAAATAGCCATGGAATGAGGTCCTCATTCCTACTTCTATAGTGAGAGGTTCAAATACCCAAAAAGGGTTTCCTAACCCCTAGAAATAAAATTACCACTAAATAAGTAATAAATAAAATTTTATGATAAACTAAATTCATTATAAATATTATTTATATTTTATAACCTCCTTATAATATAATAAATATATTATGTGATAAAACCCAAGTCATTAACTCGACTCATAATTCCCTGTAATATTAAACAAACCTTGACTATTAAAATAAAATTCATTTGTATAATATTACTCCATGTATTTACTTAAATATTTATAAATACATTTAATAAATAAATTTAATCCAATTATTCTATACTTGGATAATAATTTATTTATTTATTCATTAGTGATTTATTACTTGGAAAAATATTGGACCTTCTGGTAGTTCCCATAGTTTCCTATATACCTATTTACAAAAATATGGAATATTCTTAAAATATGTTGTTGTGTGTGACCCTCTAGGACCTTATCTCGATAGAAGTGAATATTATTCACAAACCAAGATTGGAGTCTAGAAACACACCAAGGATCTTAAATAGATAAGGAATGGTCATAACAACAACATCCAACCTACTAACACACACTGTGTAATATAATCTATTTGTCTCTGGATATCATATAAAGCAGGATGCACACTACTATCACCATCCATTATTTATTTATTATTTTTTAATCTAACTGTAAAGACTTACCTTTGACTACCTTGGACAAGGATTTATGAAGATATTATCATCCTGATCAATCAAGCCATAGATATCACTTCCTCAACTCAGAAGTGACAAATTCTATCTTGATCATTCAATTAATTTCATACCACCAATGATGCACCCAATACAAACTACCTCCACGCGACTTCATTTCCATGGTTTTCACCTTGCATCAAAGTAAACGATCAAATGGAACACATTGATAATGATCTCTAGTCTAGATACTAATACACATGTCCATAGATATGAACATCCAATGACACCCAAAACATGTGGGGTTCCTATTGGTGTGTTTTTCCTCATGATATCACCTTATAGAGATCACCAGGTAAGAAACTTCCTGAGAAGAAGTCACAATGATTTTGATCCCCCAGCACTTGATAGTCATACATCAACTGTGTCCAGTCAATATGATGTATCTAGACCATAGGAAATTTTTTTAAGATTAATTTCATAGCCGTAATAATGTATCCTTATGTCCAATGAACACATGAGAATAATGTTTTTTTAATACTTAAAAAAAGTTCAAATATAATAATTTACTTGGAACTTTGAGGTTGTGTGCTTCTCACTGCTAACTTAGGAACGACCCTTTCTTAGTCGCTTGGAGAATACACCTTAATTATAATTAATTATTATACTTTAATAAGAAGTGACTACTTGATTTATCAATTTAGTTAATTGAATATAAGATTCCATTAATTTATCTTGTTATATGCAAAGAAAATAACCTATTATGTGATAAACAACCTCTTTTCTTTGAATGATGTTGTGAAGGTGTCTTTTGAAATTACACTTTTCATTGGACTTTTCACCTTGTCTTTCAATTTGTTCACCATAAGAATTAAATATTATACTTTCTTTAAGTTCTTATTTTCTTAGAAAACCTTATTTGAAAGTAATGAAGAGATTTATCCATATGTTTAGTTTTTTAATCTTAAACAAGACGAGAGTAAATGGGTAAAAATGATATGAGAAATTCATTCATTTAATTATTATGATCCATCTTTTAATTTACACATATCAAATTTAGTCATTATCCATTAATATCTCGCTTTTCTTTCTCCTCGTAATCTTCTTAGAGATGATACAACATGTAAAATCATTCATGTCTTAATGTTGTATCCATAGATAACATTGGACATTGATGATATCATTATGAAATAACCATCATATTAATTATACATGAGTCACTTATAAGAATTTTTATACTCTCGCTTCCAAAGGTGGCTTAACAAGTATTGGGGACACCAGCACCTTGAATTTTTAATGTCATAGTACTTTGCACAAGCACCAATAAAATTCATAGAAATTCATCCTAATTTGAACATTCTCTTTGTCCAATATTATAATATTGTTTCTTGTGGTATTACTTTCTATTTTATAAAAAAATAAAAAACGAACATATTAGTACTTTTATCTTGATTACTGATTATTCATTACTGATTATTTAAATCATTAAATGTCTCCCACTATTTTATCAAATTCTAAAAACCCTCTATACTATAATTAGAATACTCTATCTCTTGGTTATTCTAGTGGAAAGTATCCTTGAAACCTCTTCGCATAGTTTAAAATTTTTGGATACACCACTACTTGGAGAGTTTTTAGATAGGTATTTGAGTGTCCAACCACATTAACTCATGGTTCCTTGATCTTTTGAGAGAATTCCCAGCTTCTAAAATCATAAAAATTATTTAATCAATGCTAACCACTAATGTTTCAACAAGATAACTTTGGATACTTCTTTGTTGTCAACTTCAGTTAAGTCAACCTATCACTCTCATAAAAACTTCCTAGTAGTATGAGGCACCCTCAACATTGGTCGTAAGGTGTTTGGGACTTAATATTTTTATGAGAGTTTTTAATATTTTTCAATGAATGTAATCTATTTCTATTAATCTGTTTATTTTATGTTTTTGCACTCACAACCTAACATTAATAGAAAAACATTCAACACGTCTTTATGTGTTATACTATTTGTTATTTTATATGTTTCTCATAGTCATGTAAATGTATAAAATAATCAAAAAATTCATAAAGGAAATAAAAATACCCAACTGGTGTTGAGAATCTAATGTTGGTTGATCCATCCAAACTTAATGGATCAACCATGACCTGGGGGAATCATGCCTAATCCATGTATTCACTCATTATGTAGCTCATCCAAGTACAATGTGTCTACTTCTCATCTAGATCTTACCTTGACTTGGCATGGTCCACGACTTACTGCATCCTTAGCATAGTACAACAATACTCGCACACTTGCAAGGGGGACTTGGGAGTGAAAATACAGATAACTCGCTTTTATTTGGGTGCACAAACCCTCATATATATTAAATGAGGAAAAAAATGATGATGTGCAGACCGTATTATTTAAATAATTAATTACATGAATCACACGCAATTAAATAATTAATTCAATAATTAATTAAAACCCAACATGCACAGTCGATGCTCAATTCTAGTTGGTATTTCAAATAAAATCATGATAAAAATTAGAATGTAATAAATTTAAGTATGAGGGAATTTAAATAAATTAAATGATTTATTTGAATTCAAATAATTTATTCTTATTTGATCTCATCATTAATTTTCTAGAATATTAAAATATTAGTATTTTAAAACAAAAAAATAATATTTAATTAATTTAATATAATACTAAGATTAAATTAATTAACTAAATTAATTTTGATTATATGAATTTTTTTGGACCCCAAAACCTAGCATAGGGTCAATGCGGGTTGACCCAAACCTACATTAGCCCATTCTGGGTCGATCATACCCCGTGAAGGATTGTTCTGGACTAGGAAAACTCACCTTAACCCTTTCTGGGTTGGGAAGGTTTGCCTAGGCCCGTTGAGGATCAGTTCGGGTCAAACTGTACTTGCAAAACCATGCTTCTCGGTAGAGAGTACCTCGGGTGCACACAACAACCACTGGTGGCTAGATCGGAGGTGGAAGCATCTGAAAAGAGTAGTGAAGACCAATCAGGGTGTGTGTAGGGTGGGGTAGCCACGATCTGGTGAGGTAGTATCCACGGAGAGTGGCAACATTGGGGTTTGACCATGAGAGGTCGTGCGGTAAGGGGGTGACGGATCCCAATAGAAATGTTGTGCAGATCTGGCCATAAGCACACAGCGGCCGATTGTGGTGGAGGGAGATGTCAGTTGGAGGCATGTCTGTGGTAAGTTGGGAGGGTGGTGGACCAATGTGATATAGTTAGGAGGTGTCGCTCGATGAGGAAAGTCGGCTGGGAGGGTGATCCGTTGTTAGTTCTTCTGGTTGGGACCAGAGGCGATGTGCTGGTGGCAGGAGAGGGAGGAGCAGCGTGGTTTGGGATGGAGGGTGCATATCTGAGGAGTAGGAAGTCGAGGGGTGACACTAGTATAGGGAGGGATTCTGGGTGGGGAGGAGCTTCTGATGGAATCTTGTTCTCCTTTTTTTAAAATTATTTAAAATTTATTTTTAATGTCTCACCCCACCCCCTTCACCCCCATAGTCAAAAAATATATTTTTTTAGTTAGCTAGGTCAAGAACACCCCCCCCCCCCCCACAACCAATTTTTTGTTATGAAATTTTTTTTCAAGCCTATAAATTTGACTATTGGAAATGTAGTTTTAAAATTTTTAAAACAAAAATCGATCATGCATGGAATCAATTCCACTAGCCAATGAAACATGTTCTGATGGTCGGAATTCATCCAATGTTATGCCTAGAAATTAAAACCCAAATATATATATATATATATATATATATTCATATATTTTTCATTAATTTTAATATCCATTGAACCACCACATTCGATCCAAATCAATTTCAAGACCCAGAAAAACCAACTGTGATCTCTATAAAAAAATTTGGATGACCGTAACTTGGTCAGCCGATATCATATCGATGTATAGTTTTTTTGGTGGGACCAAATTTAAACTCTCTACTTAATTTAATGAAATTTTAATATTTTTATTAGTTCATAAAATTTATGTGATTGCTCTGATACCAATTAATGGTAACGAGGCACGCTGTGAAAACGGGTGGGTAGAGGATTTAAAATCTTTCATCACTAAAGCGACTAAACTTATCATCTCTGAAGATCCAATCCCTAATAGAGATTTGAAGATCTCACGTGAATAATTAAAATCACATAAAATAAAAACAAGTACCTCATTTGATTCGACAACGCGTTCGACTTCATCTCATCATCAGCGATCGTAGTTCAAAGGATCTAAATTCGAACCCATCTAGATCATCCACACATGCTCTAAGAATTCACACGCTCATCATTCATTTAATTTTGAGTGCTAGCACAGATATCCAATGAATCCTTCGGCATCACAAAGATCACCTAGATCCATTCCTTTTATCCTTCGAACGTGTTCTTGGATCAATATCATATAGAGAGACTTTGTCTTTCTAGAAAGTGTGAGGAGAGAGAGGCTCTCATTCCAATGGAATGTAAAACCATAGAATGAGCTCCCCTCTCCTACTTATATAGTGGGAGGTTCGAATACCTAGAAAGGGTTCCTCATCCCCCAGAAATAAAATTCCCACTAAATAAGCAATAAATAAATAGTTATGAAGAACTAACTGTGTCATAAATATTATTTACATTTTATCACCTCCTTATAATATAATAAATATATTATGTGATAAAACCAAAGTCATTAAATTGACTCATAATTCCCACTAATATCAAGTGAACATTGAATATTAAAATAATATTTTTTCATATAATATTATTCCATATATTTACTTAAATACTTGTAAATGCATTTAATAAATAAATTCAGTCTAATTATTTTATACTCGAATAATAATGAATTTATTTATTCATTTATGATCAATTACTTAGACAACACTCAGGCCCTGTGGTGGGTCCCACCGTGTCCTATATACCTATTCACCATAATAGAGCAGATTCTTGAATACGCTATTGTGTGTGAAACTATATAACCTTATATCGATGGCATTGAATATTATTCATAGACTAAGAGTGAAGTCTAGAAACCCATCAAGGCCCCTAAAGAAATATGGAATATTCATAACAATGACAACCAACCTACGAACATGCAGTGTGTAATATGATCTCTTTTTCTTCAGATATCTCATAAAGCAGGATGCACACTTGTGTCATCATCCATTCTTGCTTTATTATTTATTGATCTAATAGGATAGACTTACCTCTAACTACCATGTCCAAGAATTTATGAAGTTACTATCATCCTAATCAACCACGCTCAATATATTACTTCCTCAACTATAAAGTGAAAAATTCTATCTTGATCGTTCAACCAATTTCATACCACCAATGATACACCCAACACAAGATACCTCACCATGACTTCATTTTCATGGTTTTTTCCTTGCATTAAAGTATGAAATTAAATGGAACACAATGATAATGATCTCAAGTTAAGAAACCAATACACATTTTCATAGATAGGAACATCCAATGACACCCAAAACATGTGGTGTTCCTATTGGTGTTTATGTCCTTGTGATGTCACCTACTAGAGATCACCAAGTGTGAATTTCATGAGAAGAAATCTCAATGCTTGTGATACCCCAGCACTTGATAGTCAGACATCAATTATGTCTAGTTAGTATAATGTATCTAGACCACAGGACATTTTTTTAAGATTAATGTCATAGTATCGCGAGGTTCTCATTATAGCCTAGGAACTATTGTAACCTTTTTTATATGAAAATTAATATATGGAAATTATCATTTAAATAGTGGACATAGAAATATCAACACTATAATGGTAAGTATATATCATGCATATTTTATGGTAGACATGAAATGGTAATCAAAAAGTATTGTTTATTTGGTTCTAGGGTACCCAATATTACAACACAAAAAACCAACCTAGAAGTCTTAAGGTGTAATTCCAAGTAGTTTTCTTAAAGTAGATGTATAACTCTTAACTGAGTGTTTTCATGTTTATTTCTTCTTAAACCTCGTTTAAATATTATATAACAATTATAATATAATAACATCAGTACCTTACATATACTACATTTTTATTATGTTGATGGAACAACCCTTTTTTATATCCTTCACCATCCTATGAGAAATGAAAACATCACTCGTGTGTATGTGTGGACTACCACTTTCACAAAGTGATGTGTTTCATTTTTCATCACTGAATCATATGTATGGTTAAAATGATAGATCAAATGAATAAATATTATATTTATTATATAATTATGTTTCTGTAAATATAATATATCACTTACCATCTTACCTTTCTATCTATTGTAAAATGATAACAAAGCTCATGCATATGTGTGGGCTACCACCTCCAAAAGCGATGTGATCCATTTTTAATTTACACCATACTAGGTTGGTAATGAGGATAAAACTAATAAATAAATATAAAATTTATAACATATTTATGATTTTGAAAATTTAAAATATTATCGACTTTATTTCTTTTCCACCCAGTAAAAAATTAAAATTTTGTTCATGCGTACATACGTACGTACTACCATCTCCATAGAATGATGTGCTTCATTTTTCATGAACACATTACATGAATTATGAAAAACTAGAAAATGTTAATAATAAATAAATTTCATTTATTGTTAATATTAATGATTATATTCAATGTATTTACATTCATTACAATAATTTTATATTATTTTTCAAATAAAAAAATAGTTTTATTCTAACTAAAGTGTTTTCCATGTACTATATGGTTTTATTTAAATGTTAAATTTTAAAATTTTATAAATTTAATTTGGTAAAATTAAATTATTTTTTAAATAATCATTTCAAAATAATATTAAGAAAAAAAATTTAGATTTTTTTGAAAATATTGATTTTTTAGTGGATAGTGAAAAACACTGATTTCTATAAGAACTTTCATTTCTTTTCAAGTATTTATAAAGTAACATTATATTTTTCATTTATTTTAAAGTAAAATTATTCCAATTTTATTAAAAAAATCCCATTAATTCCATAATAATCAACATTATGCTTGGTTTTGGTATAAATTCATTTTTAGGCTTAAAAAACATTTTTTTTAAATTGTTTTTATGATGTTTTGAACGCTTATATAAAAATAGTTTCAACCAAAAAAATGAATCATGAAAATTTTATTTAATATTTTGAATCATGAGGTTAAAATTTATTAATGAGTTCAATTTCATTTTTTATTGTAATGAATAGTAACCAGAGTAAAAAAGTTATCACCATGGTAGTAGGTAAAACAGGTTAGCTAAAGTTAAAACTATGTGATAAGGTAAAACAATATCATTTTAAATATTATTTTATGAGATTATTTTGACCTTTATAATCTTATATTATAAATGGGATAATTTTAGGGACACTTTCCTATGAATAATACTATATATTATTTTAAAACATTAAACTTTACAAGAGTGTCACTACCCTCACTTATAAAAGGCCACCCCCTATCCTCTCTAATTAATACATTTTGATCTAATTGGATCAACCAAAACCTAACCAAATACCTTACCAACATCCCCCACCACATCATAGAGATTCTTTTCTCAGAAAAAGACTAACTTAAGAAGTCTTAAAGTGAAATCCAGTGGAGGATTTCTGGAGAAGAGGTATAATTCTTAACTGAGTATTTCATGTTTATTTATTATTATACCTCCTTAAAATTTTATATAACCATGTGAATAATATACTAAAATTTTATTATTTTGATTTATCAATCTTTTTTTTTCTCACTTTCCATCCTATGGGAAATTAAAGCATCGCTCATGCGTACAGGTGGACCACCACCTCTATAAAGTGATGTGTTTCATTTTTCATCACCACCTCACAAGGTTGGTAATTATGATGAATTTGATGAATATATATGATATTTATGACATAATTATTATTATAAAAATATAATATATTACTTACCTTCTTTCCCTTTAATTTTTTGGGAAATAATAAAATTGCTCATGTGTACGTGTGGACTACCACCTCTACAAAGTTATGTGATTCGTTTTAATATCAGTGTTTTATAAATAGTTATAAATTTGTATTTAATTTATAAACATGATACTTATTTCATTATTAATATTATTCATATTATGAAACAATGACCCATTTTACCATGTTCAACCTACCGAAGTTGTTTTGGGATTATGAATTGAATGTCCTGAAAACTTTTGACATGAACCAAACTGATTTATTAACAATATAATACATAGTGATAAATGAAATAAAAGAGATAATAATATGATAATAAACCAAATAAAGGTTCTTAAGAAATAAAATAATTAATATAATATTATTATACATGATTTAAAGTACGTATTTTCTAAGTCAGACTCGAGGTAAGCTATTTGTCTTTAAAACCTTTTTTTAAAAGTTTAATAGTTTTTTCATCTATTTTCCCCCAATATACATGTTATTTAAAATGTTTTAGGTATGTTATTTATATAATTAAATCTATATTCAAATTCATTTTAAAATATGTTTAACTTTTTATGAAGGTTTTAAAATATGACTTTTAATCATTTTCCAAACGAATTATTTTTAAGATTTTTATAAAGGTGTGAAATAAATATTTTTTAACATATATGACATGAGCGGTATTTCCCATAATCATAATCATTTTTATTTAATAATATTACTCTATAATTTTTCATGGTTTTTTAAAATAATATCTCATTTATCATTCTTTAATGATTTTTTTTTTAAAGTGTTTTTAAAGAAAAAGGATTTTTATCCTTATTTTTATGTAAATCTAGAAATTTATTTTATATATGTATTAAATGGAATAATTTATGTGATTTTATGATAAAAATATAATATTTTTTGTGTTTTAAGTATGTTAGTATCCTTGTAAATTATTAATGATGATAGGTGATGCTGATATATCTCTCCAATGTATTGGGTAATGATTTTGTTCTATGGGTAATATATGTTGGAATTAACTAAGTATATTATTAAATTTATATGAGTACTTGTAAGAGTGATTTTAATATTGATATGATGATGATTTCACAAGTTAGATTAATGAAATTTTTATTCTTTCAATTGAGTTTTCATGGAAGTCTATTTTTTTCATATGGAAAGATAATGAACTGATGTTTAAAAGAAATTTTATGCCCTTTTAATAGTGAAAAAATATTTTTCAATAAAATGCTTTCATGAGTACCCATGTTTTACAAGAAACCCTCATGATTTTGATTTTGCCTTTAAGATTATGTATCATATGTTTTATGAAAATATTTGTAAGAGAAGATGATTTTTTTAGTAAGTAAATGATTATTTACACTCAAAGTTATTATATAAAAAAAGGAAAGTTTTCTTAACAGATTTCCTGATTTTAAAAATATACTAATGAGTTTCTTTCTTTTTGTATCCCTTATTGAAATTTTTGTTCTCATCTCAAGTTTTTAAATGTTTTTCATGGGACCTAAGGATGATTAGGAACTATGGTGAGTTCTAACATTATATTATAAGGATTTATCTTTAAATAAAGGAATGAGTTTCAAATTAAATAGGAGTTTAAATTTATGAATTATGTTCTTGAAGAAAAATGTATATTGAGTAGAAGTTTCCACTTTATTTTATAAGTGTTTGATATGTAATATTTTTTCCAAATTATCTAAAACTAGAAAATTAAATGATTCTCAAAATGTAAGAAATTTAAACCCTTGTTATCAATCATATAATTATGGTTGGTTTAAGTTATAGGGCATTATAGTTAGTACTAGAGGTAAGGTTTAGATAAATTTAGAGGTTGTGATGTTATTAAGAAAAAACTTTTAAGGGGTATTAATCTATGTATTATATTATCATGAGAAAACATTAAGGGTTTTTATGTTTCTCCATCTAATTTGTGTTTGTTTTAGAATGGTTTTCCATAGAGGAAATGAGATTAATGTAGTGAAAATGAGTCGGGAAGATAATGTACTTAGGAATCAATAATCTAGAATGGTTGGAATTGTAATATAACGATTATCAGCCTATTAACTCAGTTTAAACAAGATATTAATGGTGGTACTCATGATATATATCAACTAAACTCTCTATATAGGAACATTTCTATGCTGGATCATTTCATGAAACACCCCCCCCCTAAATTTTGTGTAACCTCAAATCGGGTGGTTTATGAAAAAATGGATCAATTATCTAGAAAAGATATTTGAGGTTTTGGGTTATTATAAACATCAAAAGGTAATTATTTTCATTTATAATTTTAAGGGAGAAAATGATCAGTGTTGGTCTCTGATTAATAATACTAAGGAGAAACATGAGATATTTTTTATTATGTGGTTAGTATTTAAAGATATTTTCCTTGAGAAGTATTTTTCTATGGTTGTTTGACTTAAGATGGAAATTAAATTATTGTAACTGAAGAAAAATGAGGACTCTATTTCCACCTATGAAGACAATTTTACTAGATTGTCCAGGTATGTGTCAAATTTCATTCTAGACCATGATATTAAAATTGATAGGTTTTACTCAACATTGAAACCAAGTTTTTTAAGATATTTTTACTCTAATGAATTTAAAATCTATGATAAAGTTTTAATGAGTGTTGAGAATGTCGAGATGGAGTTGTTTGACTTTTACAACAACAAATATAATAATCGGTCTAGGTGGAAAGCAATGGGAAATAATCTATCAAATAAATATGAAGGCAAGAGGTCTAAATTTCCCTTTTGTAATAAGTGTGGTAAGAAGCATCTTGGGGAGTGTCTTATGAAATATATAAAGTGTTATTAATGTAATATGTTGGGAAATTTGTCTAATTATTACAAAGAAAACAATCATGGTAATGGTCATACCAAATATGAAAAGTAGACATTGGGATGTTTTAAATGTAATGAGATAGGACATTATGTTGATGTGTGTCCAAATATAAGCATGAATGATGGTAATCATCATTACCATGAGTGTAAGGGTGTGAAATTCATTCGCAACTACCTAGGAAAATTAAGGACCATCAAATGAAGCAGTGACATGTACATTATTTATTTAATCATATTATGCAAAAGTATTTTTTTGATTCTGGGTATACATGTTCTTTTAGTAAAAACTAATAGTGGAATTATTAAGACAAAAATTATTTATAGTAATATTCCTATGATTATATATGGAATGGTTTTTCTTGAAAATCTTATTTTCTTTCCCATAGTTGATTTTGATGTTATTCTACATATTTATTGACTTTCAGTTTATCATTCTAAGATAGTTTATAAAGCTAAGGAAGTAATATTCAATTTTCAAAGTGAGTTGTAATTTGTATATAAAAATGAGTTTGTACCTATGATAACATATCAAAAATATATTAAACTGATTAAAGATTATAGTGAAAGTTATCTTACTCATATTATCAAAAATATGGAAGTTATTTAAATTAGTGATGTGTTAATAGTAAGTGAATATATAGATGTATTTCTGAATGATTTTTTTCGGTTGTAATATTGATTGGGAGGTTGAATTAATTTTTGACTTAGTTACAAAAGCTAATCCAATTTCAAAACCCACTTATCTAATAGATCCAATATTAAAATTAAATAATAAGTTACAAAAGTTTCTTGAAAAGGGTTTTATCCATCCTAGTACTTCACCTTAAGGTGCGCCTGCTTTGTTTGTTAAAAATAAAGATGATTCTATAAGGATTTGAATTGATTATAGAGAACACAATAACATTACTATTAATAAAAAGTGTTCCTTACATCATATAGATTACTTGTTTAAATAGCTTCAAGGAGCATAATATTTTTCAAAGATTGATCTTAAGTCCAGATATCATCAGCTGAAAGTGAAGGAGGAATACATTTCAAAGACATTGTTTTGTATGAGGTATGGGAATTATGAGTTTGTTTTGATGAAATTAAGGTTGAATAATGAACTCGTTGTATTTATGGATCTTATGAATTGAGTTTTCCACGAGTATATGGATAAATTTTTAGTTTTCTTAATTACTGACCAACTGGTTCATTCTAAAAGTTATGAGGAACATGAAATACACTTGAGGATTATTCTAAAAACATTAAAAGAAAATAAGTTGTATATAAAATTTAGAAAATGTGAATTTTGGTTTTTATAGATTTATTTCTTTGAATATATTATCTCTAAATATGGAATAATTATTGATATTTCTAAAATTAAAGTGGTGTAAGAGTGGTTGATACCTAAAAATGACATTGAGATTCAAATTTATCTTGAATTAATAGGAAAATACTGATGGTTCATTGAAAATTTTGCTCAGTAATCTAGCCCACTAATTAAGTTAACTAGACAATGAGTTAAATTCATCTAGACAAAGGAATGTGATTAATGTTTTTAAGGATTTAAAAGAATATTGGTCAATGCTTTAGTGTTATCATTTCCATCTAAAAATGGTGACTTTGTTATTTATAATGATTCTTCTTGGAAGGGACCTAGCTTGTCATAATTTAATGTGATTTAGTAATTGAATATTCATCATTCCAATTGAAAATTCATGAATAGAATTACCCTACACATGATATTAAACTGAATATAATAATTTTTTCTTTAAAAATATGGTGAAAAATTTTATATGTTGTAAAATTTGAAATATATACTGATCATAAAATTTTGAAGTATATATTCACTCATAAAAATTGAAAATGAGGTATAGAATATGGTTAGAACTGATAAAGGATCATGGTTTCATGATTCACTATGATCCAAGTAAAGAAAAAAAAGTTTATTTATACCTTGATATGAAAATATAATGCATTATTATCTATGTATGATACATTGGTTAATGATTTAATGAATGTTGGCCTAAAAAATTATGTATGAACTACCACTCTTTTGATTCATGTGTCAGTGTGGTCATCCTTATCATACGGAATTAAGTATGCTTAGAATGAAGATTTAGGTTTGCAAGGAAGAGTAGAGTTGGTTAATAAGGGTAAGTTTTCTAAATTTAATATTGAAAAAGAAGTTGTTATAATATTTGGAAATAGGTTGTATGTTCCAAGTGATCACTAATTTAAGAAGGAATTGTTGAGTGAATCTCATATATCTTCATTTTTTGTTCATCTTTAAAGTACTAAGATATATAGTTACCTTAGAGAATAATATTGGTATGAAGGAATGAAGAAGGATATTTCTAGTTTAACCATGACATTTTTTACTTGTAAATAGGTTAAAGTTGAGTGAAAACTACCAAAGGGAATGATTCAACCTTTTTCATTGATTGAATGTAAATGGTATAATATATCCATGGATTTCATGGTGTGATTACCAAATAAATCTTGAGGTAATAATGAGATTTAGATTATTTTTTATCATTCAACTAAATATGCACATTTCTACCTATTTGAGATATTATGTCTTTAAATCAACTTTCTAGACTTTATCATAAATTGATATTCATATTAAAAGTATTCCCTCTCTCTATTGTATGTGATTTTGATCTCATGTTTAAATTTCATTTTTGGAAAGTAATTTAAAATTCATTAGGTATTGAATTAAATTTTAGTACAACTTTTCATCCTTAATCTGATGGATGGTCGTAGAAAACAATTCATACATTATAGGATATACTTCGAGCTTACACATTAGATTATCAAGTAATTTTGGATCAACATATCTCTTTCACTACACTAAAATCTGACATTAGCGGTAGTTTTTTAGCGGCGGATTGTGAAACCGTTGTTATTTCTTTAAAATAATTTAACGGTAGTTTTTTAAAACCCACTACTAAATCTTTTAATGTTTAAACAAACCCAACACTTCTCCCCCTATCCCTCTAATGATTCACCCCCAACCCCCCCTAAATCCCTACCCGACCCCCCCCCCCCCCCGAATCCTCACCGTTGATCCCGACCCTCACCACCCCTCACTAACGATCTCAACCCTCACCACCCCTCATTGTTGGTCCGACCCTTGCTGACCCCTCTAACGCTTCACCCTCGACCCCCGAGATGCTTCACTCTCACCCCCCCTAAATCCCCAAATCCCTACCTAACCCCATGAAGCCTCTTGGTCAATCCCAACCCCTCTGACGCTTCACCCCCGACCCCACAGATGCTTCACCCCAACCACCCCCCCCCCCCCAACTCCACGAAGCCCTACCCAACCCCCCCCCCCCAAGACCTCTCCACTGATCCCAACCCTCATTTCCCCTTGCCTCTAATCCCGACCCTCGCTGCCCCTTGTCGCCGATCTCAAGCCTCTCCCCTACCCCCCTTACCCTCGCCGACCCTCATTGTCAGTCCCAACCTAGCTGCTCGCCGCCCCTCTCCACTAGTCCAGACCTACCACCTCTCCACCCCTCAAAGGTCGAGTGGTAAGTGAAAGGGAGTTTCTATCTAGATCTTTACTATATAAAAATTTGATTTACCATGGGTGTTTAGGAATTACAACTTGATTTGAGTTTTTTTCTTGGGTGTTTTGATATGGTTTGATGCGATTTACAACTATCGTGATTAATTATGTAGCCTTTTATGTGTTACCCATATTGAAATATGTATTTATCGAATTATATGTTTCATGTTTATAGATAACACCTCCTAGAAGTTTGAGTAGGTATGTTATTCAATGATGGAGTATATATCTTGATTTTTTGAGTTAGTTTTAATTCCCACAAATCCCATCATGAATGATTATGGGAATTAATGTTTTTCTTTAGTTGAAGAATTATAATTTTAATACCCACCACTTTATTTGTTTTATTATAAATTGGATATTTTAATTAAATTAAATTTTAATGAAAATTGGTTTTATCAATTGAAACTGGTTTAATTGTATCATTGAAATTTAATTATTTTATTTTTAAGCATAGTATTTTATGATAATTTAATTTAATTTAATTGTTATTTAAATGTTCACCATTTATTCATATTATTTTTATTATTCTTTATAATTATTTTTTCTTGAAACATATGAAAATTTAATTTTCTAAATATTATTTTTACCTTTACATAAGCCTTAAAAAGTTCCTATTATCCTTATGTAAATTTGGTGTACCCTTAAAAAAATTCTATTATACCGTTACATATTTAGTTTAATGTTCTTTTTACCCCTAAGTAACTATTTTTCTTACCCTTACATAGAATTTATAGTTTGTGTGTTACCTTTACATATGCTCCTTTTTTCCCTTACACATGCTTTTTATTATTGTTTTTACCCTTAAATATTCTCTACATACATTTACACAAGTGTTTCTTACCTTTACACAAGTGATTATTACCTTTACACAAGTGTTTCTTACCTTTATGCAAGTTTTTCTTACCTTTACTCAAGTGTTAAGCTACCCTTAAGTGGCATGAAAAAAATGTAAGTTACCCTTGTGTAGTGAACTAGATACCTTTAAATAGTGTATAGAATTTATGGATTACCTTTACAATGCTTTAGAAAATGCTTATTACCCTTATGAAACTTCTGAGTGCCTTTATACATATTTTTTATTTACCTTTACGTGACCAATTTAAGTAAAAGCTTAGCATTACACATCTTTACTAGTTACCCTTATTCAATGATTTTAATTTGTTCTTACCCTTACATAGAATTATAATTTACCTACATACAGCATGTGTAAAATTCATCTTATCTTTATGCAAGTTGTATATTTTAAAGGTTACATTTACGTAGATTATAAAAAATATGAGGTACCCTTATGCAGCCTGTGAAAAAAAATATTTTAACCTTATGTGGGCTATATAGGTATAAAATATCTCTATTATATTTAAGTAGTAGCATATCTCATCTGTTTGAATGGTAGAAATCATCTTTCACTGGAAAATGATGCCAGCAAAAAATACATTGAGTATTTTTTAATTTGAGCATGATATTTTAAACAGTAATATGTTTCTATTTTATTTTCTAATTTTTGGGTTTTAAATGTATGATGAAGAATTAGGAAACACCAATGTTTAGAAGATTCAATGGATTTCTAAAGAATTTTATCCTTTTTTTGTCTATAAATAGAAGTTAAGGAAAGAAGTGGATAAATAATAAGAAAGACATTTAGAACTTCATGGATTCATTATACTAATTTGTTGATTCATTTCTAGTTGCCATGTATTTATTTGTTCTGTATCAATTAAATAAGGGTCTAATTTCACTACTCTACACTAGTTTCTTCGTCGAGATATTCTAATAGTCCAAATAGTTTTATTATTTTTTAGAAGTGCCTGTAATTATTATTTCACATATGGTTATATATACATTTAAAAGGTAGTGTATGGTTATTCTTACCTGATCAAAAGGTAATAACAAAGGTTTTCCCCATCTTGTAGAATAGAATAGTTTTTGTCTACACCTGCAAATACTAAGTGATGGGTTGGGTCTTCACCTTATAAAATATTGGGTTTTTTCTTGAACCTGTAAAAGGAAAAGGTTGTCTATGTCCTATAATATTCTAGGTTGAGCCTAATCCTATAAAAGACATCTTCTATATTTATTTTAAGTAAATGTTAAAAATGTTTTCAAAATATTATTTTATGTTCTCAACTATGTTTAAATTTTATATTAAAAAGTATTTAACCTCAAGGAATTTATGTTACATGATTGATCCCTTCATAAATATAATTATTTATAATTTTGGTGATTGAACTCATAGAGTCATGAAAATTGATTCTTGATCCCTTCTTGTGTATTTATATAGGAAAACCTTATTTAACATATTCATATTTTTTCAACTATTATATATGAATCTCTTTTCCTATTTAGTAATAGTTATGTGTTTTATTGTTTTTAATAATGTGTAGAAACATTGTGATATATATGGATAAAATATGGATCACATTACCGAGGAACATACCTCAATATGCTAAGGGTTTGAAGGAGCTTTTATATTTTTCAATTTCTAATCGATCTTTTGATGGGAGAATAATATTTTCATGTCCTAAATGTAAATTTATAAGATAGTTGAGAAGTGAGGAAGTTTATAAACACTTTATATTGAAGCAATTCCTTACTCAATATTTGTGTTGGATTTGGAAAGAATAATTGAATGTTACAGAAAGGTTGAGAACTGATGTCAATCCATAGAATGAGCTCCCAACTTCATCGAAAATTTATAATAAAATGAAAAAACTTATAAATGATTCATTAATCATTACAATACACCAACATCAACATCAAAAAATATCAAAAAAACCAGTTGAGGGTGCTACAAATAGAAATGTGAAAAGTGATGTTTTTAGACTGTAGGACTACCATATCAAGATTGTAACATATCATGGATCCTCCTCTTGATTATGTGAAGACTAATGTAAAAGAAAAATTCACTGAGTAGAGAGATGAATTTCATGGTTTAATTGAAGATGGAAATCAAGAGTTGTATATTAGATGTTTGAAATATTAAATACTTTCTTTTCTGGTGAAGGTGTACCATATCAAATGCCTATGTGGAATTACAAATAAGGCGATGTTCATGATATTAGAATTATTGTGAGATGAATTTCCTAAATCAAAGATCCCCGAGTCTTTTTATGATATAAAAAATTTTATTGATAATATTGATCTGAAATATACAAAAAATTATGTGTGTCTGGTCTCACACAAATTTACCCAAGTTATTAGGGTTAAGCAGTCTCTTGTAGTTTAGCTTGGGTTGTCGAATCCTCAGAGACCTAAGAAGTAACCTACAAACACGTACATTATATGGATTGTTTTTGGCTATGAATTTTCAAAAAAAAATTGATTTTAGATGGGTTTAAAGGATCACTAACATATCTAATTTAATTAAAATTAAGCTAATGAGTTGATCCTAGGTTATCGCTCGAGTGGATTGGATGAAATTCTTTTTTTAACGGTTTCAATTTATTCTATTTGAGATGGGTTTATTCAAGAAGA
Source organism: Viscum album (assembly GCA_963277665.1). Lineage (NCBI taxonomy): Eukaryota > Viridiplantae > Streptophyta > Magnoliopsida > Santalales > Viscaceae > Viscum > Viscum album. The sequence continues at coordinate 255,040,911 of OY728163.1, read as the reverse complement.
TCAAAAAAATTCATCACTTACTAGTTTAATACCAACAAACCATAATAATAATCACCTATACACTTGGAGGATCAAATTTATGATCACTCTAAGGTAAAGGTTCGTAATATCACTTGAAGTATGTGGCCTTAAAATTCAATAAGGACAAAGAAGTTTTAAAATCATCAAATAAAAAACTCAATTAAAAGAAATGATTAGACATTAATGGGGTGATAAATAACATTTAATCCATCCCCTTGAAACTCCCTTGGATCAAACCATAAGTGTGTTAGCCCTCCATTGATTCTATGGTTTCAATGGAAGTGGGAAGTAGACTTATGAGGGAGGTAATGGAGAAGTAAAAAAAGACAATGAAATAACGATCACTCCACAGTTGTGTGATAATTTCACAATATTTGGTGTGAATAAATTCACACCTTGAGAAAATAGTATCAACGTGATATGAATAATAACATAATAAAAGGAGAATAATAACTTTTATTAATAAACTAATATGAATTAGAACAAATTACATGTGAAAGACAAACTTGAGACAACAAAATTACAGAATAACATTACAATGAAAGAAAGCACCAAAGATCAATAAATCCTCCAACACTACTAACTTAAATAGGCATTTCAAGAGGCTTTGGTCGATCTCCCAATAGTAAAAAGGATCCCACTTGAGTATGGTAGGCCTAAGATGGTGTAAATTAAGGGAGAGTGGACTTCTTTATCCTTGACCTGAAATGGAATTCAACTTTCATCCACCGAATAAAGGTGCCTAAATTTCATTTAGATGGCCTAATTTGACTGGTACATAGAAGAAAAAAATGAATCTCCGGATGTCTCCTATCTCTCTGTAAAATTTCATCCAAAATGAATTTTTTGTTGTTGATATATTATTTAATTGGTGGGATATTTTTTTGGGTCGTAGAATCTAGCCCAGAATTTTATCTCCAAGTTGGGTTGCCTAGAACTCCATTCAAACATCATAATTAGATTTTAACACTATTTAATGAAATGTTCCCCATGATTTCCTATATCTTCGGTTCAATTTTCAAAATTATTGGGTTTGGATATTGGCCTCTACAGTAGTTTTATTGGTCATATGTCTAGTTCACTTCACCTAGAATGTTGTTTGTTCAAGGCCAACTTTGGTGGTCTTCCAATATGAATCTTCAAGTACTCAAAAAGTATGAATTGAACCAATGTAATTAGAAACCTGAAAATTAAATATGAAAATAAAATCAAGATCATTGGGTACTTTAAATGATGTTCAAAAATTTACTATGTAATACTGCATTTTAAGAAGGAATTACAATTATAATATGAAATAATGTTCAAAGTGTAAAATGAACTAAAATGGTGTTTATTAATAATAAAGAACATGAATATTATATATATTAACAATAAATATTAGCCTCATTCATTGGCTAATCAGTGTCCCAATGACTTTATGCTTTATTGGAGAGAGGATTCAAGCAGATAAGATTGCAAAAACAATTCTTCTTTTTGATGGAAGACTATGGATAATGTTGGAAGTATGAATTAACATACTACCATAAAGAAGAAGAAAATGAACACACCTACAAAATTTTTTCATTACTTTCCTTTAAATACTTGATTAAAAATATTATTCATGTCATTGAAAATCGTTGAACACGTGAAGTGGAATTCTGTAGATAATAACAATGATGGGTTACTGCGACGTCCAAGAAATTCACAATCGTGGAAGAAATTTGATTCATTACATCCATATTTCTCATCTAATCCAACCCATTTTGGATTGGTTGTTTATGGATCCAACCCATTTGGTACTTTGAGTACCAGTTATAGCATTTGGTCAGTTGTTTTAATCCCCTACAATCTATCTTTGTGGATGTGTATGAAACAAACATCTTTTATCATTTTGATGATTATTCTTGGAAAAAAAATCCTAGAAATGATATTGATGTATACTTTCAACCTTTAATTGAATAATTGCAGGAGTTATAGATCAATGGTGTTGAGACATATGATTCATCTTCTAGAACAATATTCAAAATGAATGTTGCTCTAATGTGGACCATTAGTGACTTACCTGGACTTAGGAATTTAGCTAGTTGGAACACTTACATGATTTTGGAATGTCCTATTTTTAACTTTGATTTTGAGCCCAAATGACTACCTCCGAGTAAAAAAGGTGCATATTTTTTCATCAAATATTTATAGATACATCTCGTAGATTTTGGATGAACATGTCAAAATTCGATGGTTTCATTGATTATATACCACCTCTAAAGTTGTTAACAGGTTCTGAAATATTGGAACAACTTGGAAATGTTGAAACATAATTTGGGAAGGTGCATCATTTGAATTATAGTGGGAAACGAGTTCAAAGTTTATCGTCAAGTAAAATCAGAATGCAAAAATGGAAGAAAAAAAGTATATTATTCAAACTTCTATATTAAGAATTTAATTTGTTGTGGCATAATCTTGATGTGATGCATATTGAGAAGAATGTTTGTAAAAATTTGATCTTTACATTGATTAATGAGCATGGAAATTTGAAGGATCATTTCAATGCTTATAAAGACTTACAAACAATGAGAAAAAAGAGTGATCTCTGGCAAGATGATAATGGAAAGCATGCTCTGGAAATTTTTTCCATGAAAAATAGGGTTAAAGATACATTCCATAGAATTTTAAAATATGTGAGGGTATCTTATGGGTATTCAAGTAACATCTAAAAGTGTGATGACAAATCATCGTAATTTACATGGATTTAAAAAACACAATTCATATATTATGTTACAATGGTTACTTCCATTGGCATTGCGTACATTATTACCTGAAAAGGTTACTGTTATTGTACTCCAATTCAACACTTTTTTCAGAAAACTATGTGAGAAAACTCTACATCCATTTCATATTGACAACCTTTAGGAGAAAATTTTTTTGACACTTTGTGCAATGGATATTATCTTTCCACTATCATTTTTTAGTGTCATGATTCATTTAATTGTGCATCTGGTTGAGGAATCAAAGTTATGAGGCCCTATACATTATCAATTGATGTATCCAATTGAGAGGTACTTTATTTATATATTTTTTCATTAAAAAAATTATTGGAACTTCATTAAATACATAATTATGTTTTTTTTATTTTATTTCACTAATATATTGGGCATTTGAAATCATACGTGAAAAATAAAACTCAACCAAAAGGCTCTATTTTTTAAGTCTATTTGGAAAAGGAGTGTCTTACATTTTATTCTAGATACTTAGATGATATTGATACAAGATTCAATCGAGTTAGATGTGTTTATGACACATCAACTCAATCTAAAATACATGGGAAATCAAAAATCTTTCCTACTATTGGATGATCAGTTGGGAGGATCTCAAATATTACACTAACAGAAATGGAATTATTACAGGCATATAGATATGTACTACTGAATAGTGAAATTGAATATCCATTTATTGAAGAGTTGAGGATATAAACAATGAGACAAATGAGAGGAAGAACACGAATTGAAAAAGATATAACAAAATATGTTAACCAAGAGCTTGTATAATGGTTTTCACGATGTGTAAGTTCATAAATATTGAAATCAATACAGATATTAAGTTGATACATACATTTTTTAAATATAATAATGTATATTAATTTTTTTAGATCATGAATACTGATACTTGAGTATATTTGTCATAATATTTGAATTTTTATGCTCTAGGTCCTCTAAAACAAGCTAGAAAGTTTGACGCTTACAACATGATTGGATTTAGATTTTTTACACTTGATCAGGAAGAGGGTTTGAAAACATAGAATGGTGAAATATTTACATTTGATGAAGTGTAATACTATGGAAAGTTTATTGATATTATCAAATTAAACTACCATGGAAAGTTTTCATTTTTTTTATTCAAATTCAATTGGGTGGATATTATCAGGGGTGTTAAAAGAGATTTATTGCAATTTACTTCTGTGAACTTATCTTGCTTGATGGATGTTAGTGATTGTGAATTACATGATCAATATATCTTATCATTGCAAACAAAATGGTATATTATGTGAAATATGTCATGGATGAAGGGTGGAGTGTAGTTTCTCGTGTAAAACAAATAAACTTATATGATATGGGTGATGAAGTGAAATTTTTTACCTCTAACATTGAATCCCATCAATAGCAAGAAGCAGACTTATTATTCCATCATGACATTGAAAATATTAGTCTTATAAGAGTTGATAATGTAGATGAAGTAATGAGGGAGTAGGAAAACGACATGATTGAAGGATAAAATGATTGTATGTGCAGTTATCCATTCATTTATCAACCACTTATGTCATTTTTGATATCATTCATTATCATTTTTATGTATTTTTTTAGTATTGTGCATCTGTTATCATTTCTATTTATTCTACATGAATTTTTTGAAATATATGTTCTGGACTTAATTCTATTTGATTAAATGATATGAATTATAATGATGAATTTCTATACTCATGCCAGTCAACTCTCAGTCAACATTACATCAACCATAGTGATAGCTGATGATCCATCTGTCTCCCTCCCTATAGTATCTAAGACACCATCTGCAATCCCACTTACACCATCTCTCAAACCCTTCGTCAGTATCCCATCAGTAGCTCAGTCGATGCTTTCCTGTTTAGCAGCCTCAGCAGTGAGGGAGTAGGGCAACACTTCTAGTTCTTCATAGGGATATTGGAGGGTGACTTTTATAGGTAAAAATTTTAATATGAATAAATCTATTAAACTTTTTTTATACTAATAACTATTTTTTCATAAAATATGGAAACAATTCTACTACGTAGAAAAATATGAAAAGTTCATATGTATGGAATCTGACCGGATAAAAGATATTTTTCCCATTTGATTCCTATGAGGTCCATATGGATGGCATTGTGGGATTACTTGGCCAGATTCTAGGCCAGCTGGCGGTGGATCTCGTTTCCCTTCCCATTACGTATGAGGATTGGAGTCATATGCCATCATCTTTAAAAAAAATGATGTTTTTTATTCAAAAATAAAGGTAATTTTAATACATTATAGTGTAATTGAATTGAATTTTATTAAACTATAATATTTTAAAAATCAATCTCTATGTACATATGTTTTTCCACTTTACTGTTGCTGATATCCTAGCACGAAAGTGGTCATTGAAAAATTTGGGGAAAAAATGGAAATATTATAAATAGAGATTATGCACTTAAGTCAACAATACTTCGTTGAGTTCCCAAAAAAATGTATGATAAGGTACCCAATGGGGTATCTAGAGAGCAATGGAAATTTTTCATTGATAGGCATCGTGATGATAAGAACATGGTATTTAAATATATATTATTATATTAATCTCATTTTACATTTATACATGTATATGAAAAGGAGATAACATTGCATACATTACTATTAAATTTTATTTTATTTATTTCAGTATCTTTCAATGAAGAATGCATCGATTCTGGATAAGCAAATCATCCCTCGCACTTTGGTGTCAAAGAGTTTTTCTAGAATCCGATCGAATCTAGTAATTTTTTCATTACTTTAAATATTTATTAGACAATGTTATCTATTTAATATATTAAATTTTTTATTTATATTTTTTTAATAAAGTCACAGAGTTTAGTCCACCAAGAATCTCTAATATAAGTGTGGTTGGATGTTCATAAAAATCTGATGGGATTTTTGTTAATGAGCCTACCAAAAAAGTTGGGGTGTGAATTAATTTTTTATTATAATAACTTATTATCAGTTGTCACTATGTTAATATGTATTTATTCTAATATGATTGATATTTTATTTATTGGTAAAAATTAAAGAACTATGGGATGTTAGTCCCACATAGTTCTACTCAGTCTCCCAGGATGACCTAGTTTGTAAAGTCCTTGGGAAGGAGCATCGTGTTTGAGTGCGCAGGATGGGTTTGGGACCATTACCATCTAAGGTCATTGTTAGGAAAACAAGGATTTCAAGTTCATCTAATCCTAGTTTTAGTAACTCCATACCCCAATATTCTCATAGAAATATTGATTCTATGTAAAACACAATTGAGGAACAGGGGGCTGAGATATCCGTTTTGAAAAAAGTGTTGCTTGATTTATATTAGAAGATGACTGGATCTGCCCCCATGGATTTTTCAGTGTTGGATAGTGGTGGAAGGTAAATCAAACAACTTCAAAATCATTTAGTTCACAAACTTTAATTGATTTTATGTTTAAATATAAATATACAACATTGTTTAATTTTCAATATAATTGTATTCCAAGTGCCGATAGTAGGAAGTAGAGATGGAGATAGAGAGGGTTACAAGCTGAGCTCATCATTGGGAAATGATTAGTAGAGAGGGTTTTTTCATGTATCAGTACATCCAATGTGGGTATTTTTTATCTTTTTATTATATTTTAGATGGGATCAGGAAAACGAGTTCCCTATGTATGTGTTGTATAACCATGTGTCTATATGTTGTGTTTCAACTAGATATAGAGATTCAAATTTATTTATGATCATATATGATGTTTAGTTTATTGTCTCTCTTTTACATATAGTTTGATCTAACTATTATATTCTACTATTTCCCACTTTTTTCATGGTGCCTTACTAATTATGTTTATACTCACACCTACATGGTCTTTGCATGTATGATTTTTTTCTTATACAAACAACTAGTAGATGGTGTCCTTAGTAGACCTAGTATCTATGGAACATGTAAGTGGATTCATTGACCATGTTTGGTGGTTAGAGTTAGTGATCTTGAGTTGGGAACTCCTCTTATTTTCTCTTTCAGTTGTTTCTAGATTGGGACCTACTTTCCTTCTTCTTGGTTAGGCATGTATTTTACCCTTTTCCTTTCTTGGATATTTATCTATCTCATTCTAATTTATTTATTAGAGGTTACTACCTGAATTTTTGACATCGAGAAGTTTTATTCTATTATACCTATACACTATTTCTTGGAGTTTAGTGTGTGTGTGTGTGTGTTCACATATAATAGGATAATGCCTCCCACTTCAGGGATATTCTTACTTTGTACTTGTAGCTAGCCCTTAACCTATTGAGGGTGAACATGCGGTGTCACTCTCAGCTTACTGGTGTCCCAAGTAGGACCATATAGGTCAAGTTATAACACAAAACCCCATGATTTTCTCCAAGACTGTAATCTCTATCTAACCCCAGTCATTATAGAAAATTATATACCCTTTTCTAAATCTCACATCATAACCCAGTCCTACTGACCAAATATCATTCTATGTTATCTCTCACCAAACTAAGGTCCTATATCACTTATCCATACAATGATGTCTCAAGTGTATAACATATAGGATAACCCCTATCTATCAGACCCTTTGTTCGATTATTATCCTCTTGTTTTCACCTTCTTGGTTAGAGCTCAATCTTGATGTGTTGGGTGATCTCCCTTTTGGGAGATTTTTGTGCTCTATTTGTGCATGGACCCTATTTTTTGAGATCTATATTGTTGGTATTGGATAGGTTACAAGGATGTAATTGGGTAACTCGGACTATGTGGATTCTTGTTAGAATAGTCACATAGAGGAATCTATGTTGTTTTTCTTGATCTTATCAAGGGGTGGGATCAATGTTGGAAGTCCTAGGATTTCATAAAGTATTTACCCTTTGTATAAATCCAAGTTAGTTTTAATACTCACTTGTGGAAGTTTAGATTATTTATGGATATTTAAGGTGATTTATCTTTTGGCTAATCATTGGTTATTGGTTTTGAATCATTAATGACCCTTTTGATGAAAATGGTCTTCATGATGGATGGTTTAATATTGAGAATTATTTCTTTATTATTAAAAAAAATTATATTATTTTTAATTTTAGTGGATTTAGTTTTAACATGGGAAGCCTCATTTTAATGAAAGTACTTTAATTCCTTAAATATAGTTTTAAAATTATTATATTTATGTTTTCCTTGGAAATTTGTGGTGTAATAGTTTAAAGAATCACCATACTTTCAATGAGAAATGTATTAATTCTTTCAATGTATTGAGATATGTATTGATTTTTTCAATGTATTGATAAATGTATTATTGATTCTTCCAATGTGTTGATTCTTTCAAGGTATTTATGTATTATTGATTCTTTTAATGTGTTGTGTCTTTTTTTATTCTTTTAATGTATTGAGAAATGTATTATTTCTTTCAATGTGTGGTTTTCCTTGGTCAATATATTTATTCTTTATGTTTTGGTGAGAATCAACATACATTGATTCTTTAGTTTTAACATGTTTTGTTTTCCTTGTACGTTGATGATATATTTTATGATCTGGTAAAATTTTCAATGTTATTGTTCTGTTGTTCTGGCTGCAGGTTCTGGGACTACAGAACCTGTAGCTTGTTTTTTTTTCAATTCATGAATTTGTAGTGGTTTAAACCGCCTCTAGATATATATTTTTTACGATGGTTTAAACTGCCACTGTATTATAGTATTTTTTTTTAGGGTGGCAGTTAAAATCACCGCTAAATATGAAAAAAATTTACTTAGCGGCAGTTTTATCCATTTTAGTAACGGTTTGTTTGGTAAAAAGTTCACAATTTAGCAGTGGTTAAAAACCGCCACTAGATCAAAGTTATTTTTTTAAGAGAAAACTGCCATTAAAACTAAAAAATTCCCCAAAATACATGTTTTTACAACACTTTCTAGAAATAGCTGCTAAATGGACATTTTTTCATAGTGTTTGGAATATTTTTCCTATAATAAAACTTTTCATTCTAGTATACATATGACACATATTGAGGCATTATATAGAAAGTGGTGTTTCACTCCAGTATGTTGAGATGATGTTAGTGAAAGAAAGGTATCTGTACTAGAACTGAGAGAATAAATAGTAGAGAAGGTAAATATGATTCAATGAAAAATGAGGTCACCTCAAAGTAGGTAGAAGAGTTATGAAAATAACTGGAGGAAATACTTTATGTTTGAGGTAGGCAGTCATGTATTTCTTAAAATAACTCCTTGGAAATATGTAATGCATTACATAAATAAAGGGAAGTTTAGTGCATGGTTTATTAGTCCATATGAAATTTTAGAGAAAGTTGGATCAGTTTCTTACTAAGTAGCATTTCCTATGAGTTTATCTAACGTAAATGATGTGTTTCATGTTTCATTGTTAAGTAGATGTGTATATGACGAATCTCATGTTTTGATCCCTAAGGTAGTGTAGCTACAAGAAAATATTTCTTATAAATAAAAGCCTATTTAGATTCTATATCACAAAGATCAGGTGTTAAAAAATAAGGAAACTCGTGTGGTTAAAGTTTTTTGAAAGAACTGCATAATTGTGGAAGAAATAAAAGAACCTGAAAAGGTTATAAGGGGAAAATATATCAAACTATTTAAGTGATAAATAAATTTAGAGGATTCAATTTCTTTAAATATTGAAGAATGTTACAACCATCTAATGTTAATAATAAATAAATTTCATGTCTTATTAATATTCATCATTATATTTAATAGATTTTTATTCAGTACAATAATTTTATATGATTTTTTGAATGGAAAAGAAATAGTTTTATTCAACTAAAGTGTTTTCTATGTATTATATGGATTTATTTAAATGTTAAATTTCTAAATTTTAGAAATGGAATTCATTTTTGAAATCAATATTTCAAAATAATCTTAAAATAAATTTTTGGGTTGGATGAATAGAGAAAAATACCGATTTTTATAAAATGTTATCATTTCTTTTCAAGTATTTAAAAAGTTTAATTATATTTTGGAATGGTTTTAAAGAAATATGAGTTCCCATTGATTAAAAATAATCTAATTAATTCTATAATAATCAACATTATTCTTTATTTTGGTATTACTTCATTTTTAGACTTAAAAACACATTTTTGAAGAAAAAAACTTCTTTTAGTTGTGTTTTGTGTGTTTATATTAAAATTATTTTTTCAAATTCGTCAAATTGAATCTCGGAAAATGGATTTTATATTTAAATTAGGATTTTTAAATTTATTAATGAGATAAATTTCATTTTTTCATAATGAATAGTAATCATGGTAAAAAGTTTCCACCAAGGTAAAGGATAAAACAGGTTAATTAAGATTAAAACTAAATGATAAGATCATAAAATATCATCTTAAATTTTATTATATGGGAATTTTTCAACCATTATTATCTTATATTTTAAATTAGATAGCTTTAGGGTCACTTTACCTTGAATAATACTTTATATCGTTTTAAAACTTTTAAAAATTATAAGAGTGGCACTCCCCTTATTTATAAAACAGAGCCTTATCTCCTCTCTTATTCACACCTTTTGAGTTATTTAACTTGACCAATAACTACCAAGATACCTTACCAAAATCCCTCCCTATTTCTTAAAGGTTCGGGTCTTACAAAAATACCAACCTAAGAGGGATTACGATGTAATCCAAGGGAGGTTTTCCAAATAAGAGGTATAATTATTAATCAAATATTTCATGTTTATTTATTCTTCTACCTCATTCAAATGCTTTATAACCATGGTGATATAATAACATATATATCATCCATATACTAAAATTTTATTTTTTTGATGGAACATCCCCTTTTCATCTTCTTTTCCATCCTATGGGAAATGAAAACAGCATTCATGCATACGTATGAACTACCACCATGAAGCGATGTGTTTTGTTTTTCACCACCACCTCACAAGGTTGGTTATTATGATGGGTTTAATAAATATATATTATATTCATGAAATAATTATTATTCTATAAAAATAATATATTACTTATATTTTTACCCTTTAATTCATTCTAAAATGATAATGGTGTTCATTCATACGTGTGGAATACCACCTCCATGAAGCGGTATGATTCATTTTTCATGCCATCCTTTTATGAAAAGTTATAAAATTTATTTAATTTATAAAAACAATAATTATTTCATGATTAATATATACATGGAGATTTGGACTCGGGGTAAGGAATTTGTCATTAAAACCTTATTCTAAAAGTTTTAAAGTATTTTCTTTCTTTCCCCTCTATATCTATATTCTTTAACGTGTTTAAATTATGTTATCAATATACTAAAATATATTTTAAAATTAATCTTAAACCATGTTTTACTTTATGAAATTTTTAAAATAATACTTTTAAATGTTTTCCAAAAAGGTTATTTTTTACATTTTTAAAAAGGTGTGATATGAATGTTTTTTTAATGTGTATGGCATGAGTGTAATTTCTCAATATCATGACTATTATTATTTAAGAATATTCCTCTATAATTTTTCATGGTTTTTAAAAATAATATCATATTTCCCATTCTTCTTGGAAATTTTTTTAAAGAATTTAAAAAAATAATTTTTATCCTTATTTTTAAATGAAGGTCAAAAGTGATTATACATATGTGTTAAATAGAATAATTTATCATATTTTATGATAAAATTGTAAGATTATATGTGTTTTATGTATTCTATAGTCCTTAAACATTTTTAATGATGATGGGTGTTCCCAATATAGCTCTTTAGTGAATTAGTAATGATTTTTTTCTCTCAAGAAAATATATTGGAATTAACCGAGTGAGTTATTCCATTTGTAAGAGTGCTTGTAAGATTGATTATAAGAGTGATATGAATATTATGTAATAAGGTACATATATTAATTTTTTATAATTTATAATTATTTTTTATGGAAGCCTTTTGATTTCATAAGTTAATAAAATAATTTAGTGTTTAAAGAAATTTTTATGCCCCTTTTAAGGGTGAAAAGTATTTTTTTTTAAATGTTCTCATGAGTACCCATGTTTTACAAGAAACCATCATGATTATGATTTTAACTTTAATATTGAATATGAGGTGTTTTAGGAAAATATTTTGGAAGTGAAGTTGATTTCCTGAGTAAGTAAATGATTATTTGAGCACAAAGTTATTATTTAAAAGGGGAAATTTCTTATAGGAATTCATGATTTTTAAAATGGACTAATGAGTTTATTTTTTTATATATCTTAATAATATATTTTTTTCATCCAAAGTTTTAAAATGTTTTTATAGGGCCTATAGATGATTAGGAACTCTATAAAGGTCTATCATTCATTATGAGGATTCATCTTTAAAGAAGATAATGAGTTTTTAATGAAATTAAATTTTAAATTTAAGAGTCCTGGTTTTGTGGGAAAATGGATATTGACTAGAAGTGTTCACTTTGTTTTTTAATTTTTCTATATGTAAGAGTTTTTTCTAATTCTCTAAAACTCTAAACTGAAAAAATCCTCAAAATGTAATAAAGTGAAACCCTTGTTATAAATCATGTAATTATGTGTTATTTAAGTTATAAGGCACTATATGTGTGGTTAAAAAATTATATTGAATGTATAAACATGATAATCATAACATGTTTAATATTATTTAGATGATGGAACAATGGACCCTTTGACCATGGTTAACCCACCAAAGTTGTTTTTTTAACTAAATGTCTATAAAACATATGACATGAACTTAATTGATTTATTAAATATATAATATATCGTGATAAATGAAATAAAAGATATTATGATGAGGGAATGAACCTAGAAAATGTTCTTAATATTTTAAATAATTAATATAATTTTATTATTTAGGAAGAAAAATAATTTACATGGCAAGTCAAGACTTGAGGTAAGGTTCTTCTTAACTCAATTTCCTTTTATTGAGTTATATCAGTTATTCATTGACTATGTTATGCTAAAATTAGGTGTGAAATGACCTATGATTTTTATATCATATTTACACTTTTTTTATGTGGATTTATATTTTTTTCACATAATCAATTCATTAATTTAATCTAACTTTAAATGTTACAATCTTTATAAGGGTTCTTTATCTCAATATTGTTTCGTTGAGGCATGTTTTATGTAATTCACCTAGTTGTGTTAACATGATGCATATATTTCCCCTTTGATATTTTATATCATGAATCTCTTTATATTCATGATATTTAAAGTTTCATTTTAAGTTATTTCTTTCAAGTGGGTTATGATTCAAAAGTTGCTAAAACGGTAAGGGTTTATGTTGCAATATCATTTTAATCGAGATTATTAATGATTGAATCTACTTTAGTAGAATTATATGATCTTTATATGTTAAAAATCATATAATTTCTTCTGATATAGTTATTTATAAGGTTTCTATTTTCTTATTTCATTCTCCACTCTACGGTACTTAAAATGGTAAGGAAAATGTTTTTGTTAAAAGTAGACCTTATTTTCTATTTTGTGTGTGAACTTTTTCTTCAATGTCCATGTTCTTTAAAATGTTCTCAAGAATATTATTTTATATAATCTAGTGATTATTTAAAAATATTTTAAACTATATAATACTTTCTTTCCAAATAATTAAAAAAGAATTCTTATAATGTTTTTCTGAATAGGCTATTTATGACTTTTTACAAAAAATGTGAAATGAATATTTATCTTAATGTTTACCACACTAACGGTTTTTCTCAATGTTATAACTATTATTTTATTTAAAGATTAATTTAAAAAAAATCATGGTTATTTTCAAAGGAATTTTTTTCTTAATATTCTAGGAATTTTTTTTAGTTTTTAAAGATTTAAAAATAAAAGGATATTTTCACCATTTTTTAAGAAATGTCCAAATGATCATTTAAATATATTTTTCATCTTTGTTAACATCCTTGATGTTTCCAATGATTCATTGGGGGTTTTCTATAATGATACCATCTATATATTTTCTATATATATCTTATGATGATTTTTTAAACAAAATTTTCAAGAAACCTTTGTAAAGGCATTGTCATCGGTGCTCTCAAACATTGTGTAAATTTTTTATACTTAGGTGAATCGGAGTGGGTAACTAAGGTTGTTCTCTAAGGAGAAAGTATTTAAAACATAGTAAAGTTATTTTTGAAACAAAATAAAAGAAACAAACTAACAAAAAGGATGAGGGTTTTTGTTTTATTTTTATATCACAAGATGATGTATGTTGGAAGAATATTGTATTTTTTAAAAATTTAATTAACAAACGCAATGAGAAGATTTTTTTTAGAAAATATTTTTAAAATTCATAATAGGTCTAAATATACCTCTTCACTTACATATTAATAATTATATTTCAAATTAAAAACCACTTAATTATGATCCTAATTTGTTAACCCATGAACCCTATGAGAATTAACTTAACCACAAATATGAAATGAATTAAACCCTAGGATATATTTAGAACATGAAATCATAGCACCCTTCTTTTATTGATGTTATAAGTATAGCCTATGTTCAGTGGTAAATTAGGGCACATATTTTCACGAACCAAATCTAGTCCTCATCCAAACTGGAACTCGACCCAGTATGTGGTATGGACCTAAGGGAATTCCCAATCCCCACGGGTTGGAACAAGTTCCTGGATATCATAAATAAATGTTGGGAACAATTTACCCAAATTCATAAACATCAAACCATCAAAGACTAATAAAATAAATCTGAAAATTTATACCAAATGAGTCTTCAACAAATTTCAAAATTAAATTGTAGGGTTTATAAAAAATCCAAAAGACTACCACAAGGTAAGAAAGCTAAAAAAAACTTCCAAGGACTACTTCAGGGAAAGAGGACATCGCCCTTAATTCATCTCCAAAATACTGCACCAAGGAAGGAAGCTAAAAACCTGAACCACTCTCTCCAAAGACCTTTTCCTTACCTATGTCAAACATTACCAATTCTACTTACACCCAAAGGTGTAACTAGGGTGTGAGACTAAGCCAAATAGGATGTAACCCAAGAAAATATTTCATGCTATAAACACTATAAGACAAAAATCTTACAAGTTTTTATAAACAGGAAAAGATAGTAACAATTTTAAAGGGATTCAACTTTGAATAAAAATAGTTTTCAAGAGAGAAACTTTAAAGAATAATTTTTTTTAAAGAAAACACACATTATGATGAAATTACCATCCAAACAAATTTTATGTCGATGGTAGGTACAATATAATCAATGAGAACTAGTCACGGGAACACCCCAAGGCACTAGCTAGTTGTGGGGCCCTAGGTACATCATATCTCAGTCTAAAAGTAATCATAACCAATAACCTTCTCATGCATTAGCCACTAGGAGGGGAAACCCCAATGTCCTAGTGGTCCCCAAACATCATCATAGTTTAGTTAGTGTTGTCATAGTTAATCTTGCTAAGTGAAACAGGGATGAAGCCACTATCGGGTCACTAGCATACTAGTCCTAGTCTATCCACCTAGATACATGGGTTTCCCTCTTTATGCTCAAACAAGTTCCACATGTTATAAAATACCATTTTCACATAAAAATCCATTTCTAAATCATACACACACAAAAATAGTACCCCAAACATGTTCTACACCCTCAATGTAGTTCATTAAACCCAATAAAAATTTTATAAACAACTTCAAGAGGTGTTACAAGGTTTTTCACGCAAAAATCATTCAAAAATCATCTTTTAAGTCCAAACACCCAAAAATACCATAAAAATAGAATTGTAATCCCTAACACCATTTAATAAATCAATTTTATGAATCATAAAATAACCCAAAATGGTACAACATGGAATACACATGAAAAGGACCCAATTCCATGTCAAAATGAAACTTTAAAATTGAACATTTAATCAATGCTACCAAAAAAATTAGAAATTTCATAAGACATTTCCAAATTTGTACACATAAAAACAACCCTTTCACTTAAAAAGAACAATTTTAAAAACATACACCAACCAAAATAGTTTTCCAATAATATTTTCACCTCTTATATCATTCAATACACCATTTTGAATACTTATAAAACAAACCCAAGAAACACAACAAGGAATTACACTGAAATCATACCCAAAATCCCCCTTTTTGAACCAAAAACACACTAATACCACACCAAAATATAATTTTTATCCCTTTCATCATTTAATAAACAATTTTCAGAAATTATAAAACACTGCCAAGTGATACCAAATGGGTTTACATTAAAAACACAGCCCATTTCACATAAACATGACATATAAAAATCAAATACATAGTAATCTATTTCAAAAAACATTTTTCACCCAATATATAATTCAAAGAACATGCTAAAGAAATTAAGTAAGCAAGTTAACTCATTAAACAATGTTTATAGATGGAACCACCTACCTTAAATATCAAAAACCCCAAATCTTTGTACAAAACTTCAACCACACCACAACCGCACCATAAGTGAGTAGAGAAAAACCCTAACCAAGAATATTGAACCCAAAAACCAAAGGTTAAACCATAAGGATTAAACCCTAGGTGCTGGAAACATGAAACCACAAGAAAAGGGGAAGAAACCCTAAAGAGAAGGAAGAAACTAGAGAGAAACTCACTTACTTGATGTCTCTTGAAGTTTCCCCAAAAAATACCCCTTAAAAAGTGGGTTCTAAGGGAGATTGATGGAGCTTGGAGACCTCCCATGGATTCTAAGGTCGAATGGGGGAAGAAAGGGGTGCATTAGGTTTGTTTTTTGAAGGGAAAATGGTCAAAATCCATTTTTTTAACACTCGGACATTGTGCACGGTTTGGCTGCACGGTTTAGTAAACTATGTGGCCAAACTGTGCGTCTGGTTCTGTCCACCCAAAAATCCTCATTTTCTTCCAAAATTTAAGGGGGGTGCAAGGGTAAACCTAGGGGAAAGATAGTCCAAGAATAAGAGGAAATAATGCCCCAAAATTTCAAACCTTTCACACCCGGTTCCTAATAAAATGACCAAGAACCCAACCCAAATCGGGACGAAGTAAAAGTCAAAAACCCAGGTGTGACAATTATCCCCACCATAATGCTTTCCACCCTTAGAAATCCATGACAAGGCCATATTCAAAAACAAAACTGATACCATTTCCAAGTTCAAAGGGGGTTCCCAACAAATGCTAAATGAAAAGACAACAAGGGAACTACCAGTAGTAAAAGAGGGATACGTGTTAATTTGGGAGACCAAGTTGGACTCCCTCACTAAGGTTCACCTACCTCCAAAAGCCAAAATACCTCCAGTTGATCAAAAAAAAGAAGGGATACTCTCAGCACACTCAAACCGACATCCTGAGAAAAGCACCTTAAACATTCCTGAGAAGTTCAAATAGTCCACCTAAAATGAACTAAAGATTCGAATGAGGTAACCACAACCTTAATTCAAAAAAACCATTGTGTTTTCTCCATTCCCAACATTTACCCAAGAAGTAAGTTGGTAGTTAGATACCCCCGAACAGGACCACCTACTGCCAAACCAGCACCAAGATCACAACTGAATTACTGATACACGGAGACCCGAACGAACTCCCCACTGTAAGAAATAAACTAACACCCAAGACTAAATTAGAATACTAACACGAGGAGGTCTGAACAGACTCCCTTCCATAAGATACAACTTAATTTCCTAAGATATAACTGGGACACCAATGGGGGGAGGCCCAAATGGACTTCCCACCGTAAGGGGTAGACTAACATTAGACTTATTCCAAAATAAATTATATGAGACCCATGGTGGGTCTCCCCACCATGAGAACCAACCATTTTAACCAATTAACATGGGTCAACAAAAGAAACTGAACATGGGATAACTTAGGTGATTCATGTACAACTTCTTCCCCCACTACAAGAGGTCCATTCAATAAAACTCTAAACCAATAGAGACACTACGTGGTTCACCACTCCCATGAGTATTACCATCCTCGAATGAGTCTAACCAGAACCAATATCGAAAAGGACCTATAAGGTTATTCATAGATGAAAAACCATATTGAGAGTTTCACCCACAAGGGTTCAAGAACTTGGGTTTTGAGAAGACAAAACCACCCCACCTCCTTGTAACCAAGGTGGGACTCTTCCACTAACACGGATTAAAACCCTGAGGAAAAGGGTCTGCATGTCCCTTTCCACCAAATAGGACAACTTGAAATGAAGCTTCCTCATCAAAACCTAAAACTGTCTCTACCTCCCACATCATAGACAAAAGTTAAACCAAGATCCTTTACACCCATGGTGTTTTCCTGACTACATACCAATTTCACTCTGGTACCTACGACTGGAGCTCATATGATTGAAGTATCTTCTTCCTTATAGTTAGGTGTTGAAAAACCCCTGATCAAAACTTCTCCTTATAGTTCCACAAGAAACTACATCACCTCTCAGACAAAACCACCATGACATAACACACTCTAAAACCCACTTTACCCTAACACAGCACATTCACCGAGACAGGGGCCTCGAAGATGCATATGCATTTCCCCACTCACCCCAAACAAGAAATAGTAGAAGAAGGAACACAAGGAAGATGCCTTCATTCAGGATAGAAAATTTCTAGAATTCCTGGAAGAAAACATGCTTTCATTTAAGAGAAAGTCCTTGAAAAGTTCCACAGCAACCACCTTTTCCCTTAAAATAAAACAACACATAGTAATACATCACAGAATATGACTCTAGAAACTGATATAGACATTATAAGGAGTGTAACCTTCAAACAAGTCCCAAGTGGCGTGAGATTACTGCAAGTAGAAATAACATCCTCAAATGAAAATATTTTCCACACTGGTGGCCTAACATGAACCCTTACCTTGAAGATACTAAAGAAAGACCCAGAGGCCCTTAAAGACTATAGCCACTCCATCAACTCTAGAATGATTTACCTTTCCTTACTGTAATTCCCTTCATCTCTTCCGGATAGAGCTTATATACACAATGTTGTCAAACTTCACCTTTGATGACTTAGGAAACTTAAGAGACTAAGGTATATTTCAACCTTTCATAACCACTCTTCTGCTATAAGAGGACCCACTTAACTAAAAAGTATTATGGGTAAATTCAATCTCCAAAGTTCAAGAAGAAAGTCCTAATGTTGATCAACTGGATGATCTGCCAACGGTGAATCACATATGGCCACACTTCCATCATGCATTAACTCCTCTTGGGGGTGTACCCTAGCCAACAAGAAAACCCAAGGACCCAACCAAGATGGTCCATTGGTCAAACATACCACAAACCAGAACCAAACACATAAGGGGAACCACCAAAAAGGCTTCCCAAAACATTTCCCATAAAATACCACTAACCAACACTTCAAACCAACTTACCAATGAAACACAAACCCACAATATCATCCAAATAAGAAAGTCTTTCAAACTCAAAACACCCCACTAAAACATTCCCAAAACACAAGAAGACTCATTACATAACTATTGGTCACCAAACAATCCATCCTTTCTTTAAAGGATCTTCTGAAAAAAAAAATTGGGAGGGTGGAATGAACATTCACCAATGGTATCCCACTGAGCCTCTCACAAGCATTATCCTCATTCAAAATTGGGAACCCATTCACTTCTCTCACATATCATATGCATGTGAACACTCATAGAAATATAAAAGGTTAAAACAAAATTTATTTCCATTTTTCAAAACAACAATCATCCCACACCTCCTCTTCTCAAAACCACTAGTCACAAAGTTAAACCCATTCCAAATTTCACAAAAAACATCTTCATAAAAGCATTGAACCTTCAAATAAAACCCACTTTGAATCTCACAAAACATTGTTGATAAGAAATAATCATCCAAACAAAATTTCATTCTCAAACCTTACACGTCAATTTC
The DNA here is from genome assembly GCA_963277665.1 of Viscum album. Lineage (NCBI taxonomy): Eukaryota > Viridiplantae > Streptophyta > Magnoliopsida > Santalales > Viscaceae > Viscum > Viscum album. Next base: position 255,021,367 of record OY728163.1, on the reverse strand, counting down.
AAAATATTTCATTCCACTTAAAACAGAATTTTAAAACCCACATTGAAATCATCCTTGTTTTCCAAACCATCAATTTTGTGAATCTATAAGTTCTGGTTATAAAAATCCAATATCATCTTACATAAAGACCATTTCATGAAAATAAACCTTTTCAAAATATCATTCAAAATAGTTCCAAAAAATAATTTTAATCCCTTTGAAAATCACACCATTATCGCTTTAAAATTCCATTTAAAATAGATTAATAAAACCCACTTTAACATAACTTACCCTTTACCAACAATTAATTTCAGTAAACTAAATGTTTAAATTATGAAAATAAAATCTTGATAAACTAAACCCCATCCACTTAAAACAATTTTTATTTTAAAGTATCGTTTCCAAAATTTTCAAACAAGAGTTTTCAAAATGATTTTTCAAGACCCATAAAGATTCAGAATGAATCAAGGGGAAACTAGTGCTGACAGGTGAATCAGAAATATGGTTGGAGACTATACACCAGTCACAACACCATCACGGAGAGTGTTCTAGGACAATATCCCCAACTCCACATGGCCTTCCAGGCCTTGCGAGCTCACTAAGACCATTGTCCTAACTCCCATTTCATTTACTAAATAACGAACAACCACAAGGACCAAAAAAAATTGATGGAACCCTAATTCCCTGGTAACTCAAGTCCCGCCATTAGGTGTTCTGGCCAAGAACCTTACTTATAACCAAAACATCAAGTTCTGACAATCCTAGCTCTGGTCTACCCAGTCTCTTTCCCAAAAGAACATGACCCAAAAGATAGAACTTGCTCTGATACCATTTTGTCATGAACCAGATCTAGTCCTCGTCCAAACCAACACCTGACCCAATCTGTGGCATGATCCTAATGGCATTCTGGATCCCCATGGGCTTTCACAAGTTCCCAGGTATCATAAATAAAGTTTGGGAATGATTTATCTGAATTCATAAACATCAAACAACCATCAAAGGCTAATAAAACAAATTTGAAGATTTATAACAAATGAGTCTTAAAAAAATTTCAGAATTAAATTATAGGGTTTATAAAAAATCCTAAATACTACCAAAAGGTAATAAATACAAAATAATATCCCAAGGACTGCCTCATAGAAAGGGTACATCACCCTCATTCCATCTCCACAATACTACACTAAGGAAGGAAGCTAACAACCCGAACCACCATCTCCAAAGACCTTTCCCTTACATGTTTCAAACATTACCAAGTCTAACTATACCCAAAGGTGTAAGTATGGTGTGAGAATAATACCAATAGGATTCCACCCAAGAAAATATTCCATTCTATAAACACTATAAGACAAAAAAATTGCAAGTTTTTATAAACAGGAAAAGCTAGTAAAATTTTTAAAGGGATGAAACTTTGAATAAAAACAGTTTTCAAGAAGGAAACATTAAAGAATGAATGACTTTAAAGAAAACAAACATTATTCTGAAATTACCATCCAAACACACCTTATTATGATGGTAGGTACAATATAATAAATGAGCACTAGTCACGGGAATACCCCTAGGCACTAGCTTGCTATGGGGCTCTAGGTACATTGTATCTCGGTGTAAAAGTAACCATAACCAATAATCTTCTCATGAATGAGCCAATAGAAGTGGAAAGAGAGATAAAGCTATTATCGGATCACTAACATACTAGTCCTAGTCCACCCACGTAGATACATGGGCTTCCCTATTTTTGATCAAACAAGTTCCACATGTTATAAAATATCATTTTCACATAAAAACTCCATTTATAAATCATAAATTCACAAATTAGTACCCCAAAAATGTTCCACACCCTCAATGTAGTTCATTAAACCCAATAAAATTTTATAAACAACTTCAAGAGGTGTTATAAGGCTTTGCACAAAAAAATCATTAAACAATACTCTTTTAAGGCCAAACACCCAACAATACCATATAAAACTATAATTGGAAGACCTAACACCATTTAATAAATCAATTTCATGAATCATAAAATAACCCCAAATGATACAACATGGAATACATATGAAAATGACCCAATTCCATGTCAAAATGCAGCTTTAAAATTGAACACTTAATCAATGCTACCAAAAAATGGTTTTAAAATTTTTTTGAGACATTTCCAAATTGGTACACATAGAAAACACCCCTTTCACTTCAAAAGAACCATTTTTAAAACATACACCAACCAAAATATATTTCCAATAATATTTTCACATCTTATATCATTCAATACACCATTTTGACAACTTATAAAACAAACCCAAGAAACACAACATGGCCTTACACAAAAAACATTCCCAAAATCCATATTTTTTAACCAAATACACACTAATACAACACAAAAACAGAATTTTTATCCCTTTTATCATTTAATAAAAAAAATTCCCAAATTATAAAACACTACTAAGTGATACTAAATGGGTTTACATCAAAAACACGTCCCATTTCACATAAAAATGCCATATAAAAATCAAACACATGGTAATATATTTCAAAACAAATTCCTCACCCAATATATAATTCAAAGAACATGATAAAGAAATTAAGCAAGAAAGTTAACTCATAAAACAATGTTTATAGATGGAACCACCTACCTTGAATATCAAAAACCCCAAATCTTTGTGTGAAAATATGACCACACCACAAGTGAGTAGAGACAAACCCTAACCAATCATATTGAACACAAAAACCCAAGGTTAAACCATAAGGACAAAATCATAGGTTCTGTAAATATGAAACCATAAGAAAAGGGAGAAGAAACCCTAAAGAGAAAGAAGAAACTAGAGAGAAATTCACTTACTTGATGTCTCTTGAAGTTTCCCCACCAAACACCCCTTCAAAAGTGGGTTCCATGGGAGATTTAGGGATCTTGGAGACCTCCCATGGCTGCTAGGATCAAATGGGGGAAGAAAGGGGTGCATTATGTTTATTTTTAGAAGTGAAAAATGGTCAAAACCCATTTTTTCACACCTGGACATTGTGCACAGTTTGGCTGCACGGTTTAGTAAATCATGTGGATAAACTATGTTCTTGGTTCTATCCACCAAAAAATACTCATTTTCTTCCAAAATTCAATGGGTATCCTAGGAAAAACCTAGGGGGAAAGATAGGCCAAAAATAGGAGGAAATAATTCCCCAAAATTTCAAACCTATCACACCTTGTTCTTGAGAAAATGACAAAGAACCCAACCCAAAATGAGATGAAGTAAAAGTAAAAAACCTGGGTGTGACACATATCCATTCTATAAATGAGGATAAATTGAGTTTTTATATTGTATTTGAACTCTATAAATTGATCTTGTGTTGTTATGTTTTACCAATTATGATTGTACTCTAAGAATTCACACATTACTCAACCTTGTGTTTTTTGTGTTAATTGTTCAATTACTTTCTTAGTTTATTTTAAGTTAAAAAATAAATTAATAGATCATATTATTTTAATTATATTACCTCATTTATTCAAAAAAAAAATAAGTGAAGAAGGTGATAATTAGATCAATTACTAAGAACAACTACTTATACATGGGTGGTGTAGTCATAGTAGTAACATTTTTCATGTGCGAAGGTTTATCAAGGGTATAACCCAATCACATTTCTACACTTTATTTATATCCTAAATTATTGAATTAAAGAATAATAAAATATAATAAAATATAAGAAATGGGAACAATCATTACAATGCAAAGAAGAATAAGAAGAATAAGGATTCGATGAAGGGATCCTTTCTTCAAGAGCTCTCCCTCTTTAAATGCTTTGAGAAATGGAGTGAAACCACTTAAAATCCTCCCTAAATCACTTAATTCGTATACAAAACCCTCTAAATGAGAAAATAAATATTTATAGAGTGAAGGGGAGGCTGGGGTTCCAAGACTTTACAAGTGTGAATGAAAAATTAGGAAAAATATTTTAATCAATATTTTACCTACTTGTTGACCTCTAAAACACATGAACCAACCATCCTTCAAGAAGTATGATTTGTGAATAATTAAATTATATATATAATTTCCAAATTTTAACCCAGTACAAGATCAGATGTAGAATACATGGCCAAAATGGTAAGTGGTGTCCAATTTAATGAGTCCAATCCATCTTTGACTTCATCACCTATTTACTCTAATAAAATGCAAGATCCCGCTCATATGATAAAAATGAAAGTTATATCTGAATAAGTGAAGAATTATTTCATGAAATTTTAAGCTAAAATAATCCACATAAGAATATTTATGAACAAAACACTATAGTGAAATTTAAAGGGTCAAAAATGGAATTTTCATCAAATTCGTAAATGAATGATCTAATCTCAAATATTCCATAAATTACATTTTTAACACATTTTGGGTTAATTATGTCATTTATTATCAAAAAATATTCAATAAAAATTTGTTTTATCACGTTTCCATGGTTTAATTAAGTTATAAAGGGAATGATGGTTGTTTCAATGAGTTTTAAGAAGAAATAAAATATTTATATATTATATTAATGTTGGGGTTCTTAGACATTATTGATGATGATGAGTGACCCCGGTGTAACTCATGATGATGGGTAAGCCCGATATAGCTCTCAAATGCATTGGGTAATGTGAAAAAGTTAATTAGTTGGAAGTTACTCCTAAGAGATGATGAAGTTTAATGAATATAAGTAACTCTTAAGAGACGATGGAGTTAACTGGATGGAAGTTACTCCTAAGATAATGTTGTAATTATACTATTTAGGTAATTCCATGATGAAAGTATGATGTCTCGAGATACCAACATAGTTTTTCTATAATTTTTATGAGTTTTAATAATTTATTTGAACAATATTTATTTCACATGGTTCATGATTGTTAACTCATATAAATCTTGTCTTATTCCATGACTCGTGTTTTATGATCCAGGTTTTGATGGGTATGAATTCTCTTATGTAATTTCCATGCACTTTGATTATATTCTCATACCCTTATGATCATCTTATGCCCATTGATGATATTTGATTGAGCCTTATATTTACCGTTACTATGCATTTGATCTCACCCTTCTTATGTTTCCATTTCTCTAGGTTATGAAAAATGGTGTCATGTAAGTTACGTCTAAAAAGATTTCATGTGTGGATAATTTTATGGGAGATGTTTAAGACTTATCACAGAATAATAAAATATGGGCATGAAAGTAAAAAAATATTATTTGGATGGAAATATATGAGTTTAGTTACACAAAGGGTTTCCCTATTTCTCTAAAACTATAAACCTAAATGGTATTGGGTATATAAGTGACTAAATATTTCATTTTGATGTTGTAATTATAGAAGGTTAAAATTGAGTTTTGTATGTCGATATCAAATAAAGAATTGTAAAGGGTGTGTTTTTATCACCAGATATGGGTGTGCGGGTCTAATTATAGTTGATATTAGAGTAAGGGTTTCAATAACTTTAAACATTGGGATGTTATCGATAGAGAATAATTTAAGGGTTATATATATCACCATGGGTTAAAGAGTATAAGGTTGATCAAAAGTTTAAAGGTATGGATACCCATTTTGAGATTTTATGTGATGGGAATTTAAAATAATTAAGTTTATTTTGGGTGACATTTATGGGAATAAAAACTTTGGGTTTAGTATGTGGTTTAGTTAAAAAATTATTTGAGTACAAGTTAAAAGGTATTGATAATATTTAGAGTTAAAATGATATTTGATATTGAGATATATATGATTAATTTAGATAAAGAGTTTTTACATTTTGGGAACATTAAATGATTAAGGTAAACATAATTTGAGGAATAAATATTGTGTTAATTTATGAAAAGATGTATAATTTTATTGTGGAAACAAATTAGCATATTTTAGAGATTATATGATTATAGCATACATATTTTTGGTATCTGACTTTATGAGTGATTGATGTTCTTTGAAGACAAATATTAAGTTGATCTTATATGAATATGTGAAAAAATATTTTGGATTTATGGGTTTTGAATTTGGTCAAGAATATTTTGAAGATCTTTAAGGTTATTTATTTGTGGAATATCTAAAGTTGAACTTTGGGTGTTATTGTTAACAATTTGGAAATTAATGTATTATTTAATCATATAAAGGTTTATTCATAATGAATATTATCTTAACTTGTGCTAAAAAATTGTTTTTGGTTAATGGATATAAATAGTGAAGTTCTAAAGGATCGAATAACAACTGAGAAGGGGGTTGAATATGTTGTTCACTTTTTATGAGTTTCAAAAAAATTAGAAACTTAACCCTTGTAACCTGTTTAGATTTATTTACTTATCAACATTTAGTAAATACTCATGCATGAAAAATTAGGAAAGCAGGTAAAGCACACAAGATTTACAAGGTTCAGCCTCAGTGTGAGAACCTACATCCTTGTCATAGTCACTCTCATGGGTCTATGAAAATTCACTATTATAAAGAAGTGAATACAACTTGTTCCAAATCCCATTAGACACTTTCTATATCTTGATAGAAAATATTATACTATGTCCCTTGATTTTACAATGTTGTCTTATAAAACAATTGATCCAAACAAAAGCATAAAGGCTTTATTGAAATTGTTCCACAATTACTCAATATGAATCCTCAGTTAGATTTGGTTGGATCTGATTTTCCCAATCTGATGAGTCTGGATCTAATAATCTCAATATGATGAGTCTAGATCTGATTCTCTCAATACAATGAGTCTGGATCTGATTCTCTCAATACAATGAGTCTGGATCTGATTCTCTCAATACGATGAGTCTGGATATGATTCTATTAATATGAGGATTCTAGATCTGAACCTCTCAATACGATAGACTCAATATGATGAACCTATTCTCAATCTGAAAAACTCAAACTCTACTAAAATGTTCAATACGATCTTCTTCAGTCCGATTGACTCAATCCAGTCTTCTCAATATGATATTTCTCAATCTGGTAAACAAACATTCAGTTGTCTAATCCTCCTAACGAGATCTTTGTCCACAAATGACTTTCACTTGATTTCTTTAGCACTCTTACTTTTCCACTTTCATGAAAAAGTCACAAATAAATGAATGGTCTAAGCAAGTATTTATAGGTGACTTAAAAAACATATGTGGGAAACTTGAAAACCTTCCCTAATTCCTCAAATTTAAAAATTCAAAAAAAATATTTCATTTAAACTTAAACTTTGAATTCTTCAATCCTACTTATATTTCTTTGAGATTTACGCAAAAAATGAATTTAAAGTTTGACCTCTTCAACTCTCCATAAAACTTATGGAATTTTCTTTTTGAGTCTTCTTAAAAATGAACTCATTATGAATTTGTTTCCTTCTCAGCTCATTATGAATCTATTTCCTTCTCATCTCATTACAAATTATGTTTCCTTCTCATCTCATTAATAATTTTGTTTCCTTCTTAACTGATTTTGAATTCTATTTCTTTCTCAGTTATTATGAATTATGTATCCTTCTTAGTAATTAAGAATTTTATTTCCTTCTCATCCCATTATGAATTTTGTTTCCTTCTCAATGATTATGAATTCCATATCTTTCTCAATGATTACGAATTATGGATCCCTCTTAGTGATTACAAATTATATTTCCTTCTCATCTCATTATGAATTCTATTTTCTTCTCAGTGATTATGAATTATGTTCCCTTCTCAACTTATTACGAATTATGTTTCCCATTATGATGTAATTCTTCACTCTGTAATTTTTATTTTCTTCAAACCTCTCCACCTTTTCTTCAAAATATTTTATCATGAAAGTTTTCATGATTTTTGAGAACTTCATGATCAGCAAAGAATCATTAGAATTAGTTTAGAAAGTATGAAAACTTTCTAACTCCTGACGTCACAATATTCTTTCAAAACTCTTCAGCAACAATACGACTTCTTCAAATAGAAACATATGACTTTATGATAAACTATGAGTGATGAATCATTATTATGATGTATATGGGTCTGATTCCTTAATAAAAAAACATTATTTAACAAAGAGGTTAGTTTTAAATAAATATAAAAATTTTGTTAAAAAAAATTATCACAAAGGTTCTTTAATCTCCCCCTTTGAATTTTTGGACAACCCTTGTTAATAACTTTTCCAACTCTCGAAATTTTTTCAAATCTCAACTTTTGTAAACAACTCAAGTTTTTTGAATTTTATCAAAACTTATCATTTCTCAAAAGACAGTGTCTTGAAACCAAACTAATAGATAAAGTAATTTTTTTAAGGAATCCCATCCCTCAGTGACAAGAAAATTTTGCAGCCATATAAAGATAACTCCCCCTCGCTTTTCTTTTTCTCTAACTTTTCTTTCTCTCTCCCCCATTTTATGATAACCATAGCTTCATATTCATTTAAGAAAGATAAGTAAAAACTTCTTACAAAGTACAAATTTGTTACTTTCTCCCCCCCCCCTTCAAAATAATCCAAATCATAGTGGGGGTACTTCCTTATGAGGTTTAGGAATTCATGGGAGGAGGCTGGACATGAAGTTTTAGCCTCAATTCTACAAACCTTTCTTTCAGCATTTCTTTTATAAATATATTTGCAATCTAATACTTTTTTGAAATGTATTCCAGTAAAAAATCTCCAGCAGTAACTTTCTCTTTTGTAAAGTGAAACTTTATATCAATGTGTTTTGATCTTAAATGTTGGATAGGATTCTTAGAAAGATCAATTTCACTATAGTTATCACAAAGTATATTCAATGGTTTATAAAATTTTACTTTCAAATCTTCTATCTAAACATTTATCCACAACATTCGAGTACAATCATGAGTTGTTGTAACATGTTCGAATTCAATTGTGCTCAATGTTACTGAACTTTATTTTTTACTATGCCAACTCACGCAATATTCACTCAAGAAAAATGTTCCTCCTAAGGTTGATTTTCTATCATTACAATCTCCAGCCCAATCGGCATCAGTATAACCATGAAACTTCATCTCATTATTTCTTTTTTTATAACAACCCATTTGAAGTTATTCCTTTGGCATATCTTGGAATTATTTTTTCTATCAATATATGTGATTCTTTCATATTACTTTGATACTTGGAACACAAAGTCACATCATAAAAAATATCAGACCTTGAGGCTGTAAGATAAATTAGAATTCCTATCATCTTCCAAAAGTATTTCAGATTCATACTTTTTCCAGATTCATCTTTAATCAACTTTGTGCTCACTGAAATCGGAGTAGAAACTTCTTTGGATTCTTCCATACCAAACTTCTTTAGAAATTACCTAGCATACTTTTATTGAGATAATAAAATTCATTTTTATTTTTGTTGAACTTATAATCCAAGGAAGAATGTAAATTATCCCAACATTGACATTTCAAAATTCTTATTTATTTCATTAGAAATTTTTTTACAAACATCTTATCTATCCATAGCAAAAAAAAATATGTCATCCACATAAACAATTACAATTAAAGTTCCAAAGTCAACATATTTCACATATAAGTTGCTATCAAATTTTCCTTTATAAAAATTTAACATTCTCAAACAATTGTCAAGATTAGAATACCATGCATGTGGAGCTTGTTTCAACCCATACAAAGCTTTCTTTAGTTTACAAACTTTGTTTTCATCCTCACAAAGTAGAAACTACATGGTCTTTTAATGTAAAATTCTTACTCAATCTCACCATTTAAGAAATCTAATTTTACATTTGTATCACCCCAAACATTTTATGGTATGTTTCTCTTAAATGCATTCTAGTTATAGCCTATATTTCATGAATCAGTGAGCCTCTATGGAACAAAACATGGTTACTTATAGAAGATAGTCATAACCTAGCCATAAAACTTATATTTTTCAGCTCTATGATTTGAATTTTAAAAATCTAACATACACGGTTGTGGTCAAGATGATAATTGGAGTCTGATAGAATTAACTTAATTTTTGGTGAATAGTAACTTACCCTTGTGAATAGTAACCTACCCTTATGAATAGTAACTTACCCTTATTAATAGTAATATGACTCTTATGAATGGTATTCATGCCCTTGAATTTATAAATGAATTTAGGCACCTTAAGAATGAAGATGAATATTTTAAGTGTTTATATTTTTCGATTAAATAATTATTTTAATTAAATATTTAATTAATCATATTTAGAAAATTATTTTTGAAAAATGGAATTTATTTTTGGATTCTACACATCAAAAAATGTTTAGGGTGAATTTTTGAAATTTTTTCTGAAATACTTAATTTTTTTATGAATAGTAAAATGCGATAATTTACGATAAATGCTAAATAAGGAATTTATTAAGTCATTGATGATGATCTGCTGATGTAAGCCCAATTGGTTCGAAGTCACATGCATATATTACTGTTATTGGTCATGGAATACTCACTATTGGTTGTCTTGAGAGGAAATAATAAATTAATGATTATAATATTAAGAAAACTCATCTCCCCTCCACTATATAAACCACCCCTCACCCCCTCTTCCTCCCACACCACTCAAGCTTCAAGACTTGCCTAAATTCTGTCAAATACTCTCCTCAAGCCCTCTCCCCACGTCCAAGACCTACTGCTCTCACCAAAAGGCCAAAAACAAAGGCCTTAAGGAGATTCTCAAGGAGTACTCAAGAGGTGAACTTTCCTTCTCTTTTCTTTCAATTTCTTTTACAAAGTTCCATTCTTTTGTTCTCCCTTCTCACCTCCCCTCATCCAAATTCCATGATAATTCCAGTACCTTACATGTACTGGATTTTCATTGTGCTAATGTAATATTTCATCATAATCTCTCTTTTTCCCCTCCTTTTATACAATAAATGCAAACACCGTTTGAGATGTGTAAATTTATCACACTCAAGGAAGATGAGTTTTCAATTTGCATTACTATCTTCAATACTGGTCATGAAACCTTTTTAATGGTTGAACCAGGTCATAATATATGAAACTTATCTTGATTAATGTTCTGGAATCTTTACACGTTCATAATATGGAATAATAATACAAAACAAGTTTATTGTGCACAAAACCGCCAAGCCAAATCCAAGCATTTATTTTTAACTCATCGAATGAGTCATCCTAATGGTATATAACTAGAATCATTATAAGATCATTTATATCTCTTTAATGACACTAATAATGTATATTAACAATTTTGGATGTTTAACCACATTTCAAATGATCTTCCATTCATGAATACAAGTAAACAAATCATAAAACCAAGTAAGAAAATGCTTCCAGAACAATAAAATTGAATCTCTTAAACCCATCAAAAAGGTCATTAATGAACTTAATAAGGTTATACCATATCAATTACATGTTTATGTGGTTCTGGAATTATTAATTAATGAATCTAAATATGATTATTCAGGTCGTTAAGAACAAAAAAGAACACCTTCGAGTGTAAGGTAAGGGATCATCTCTCTCACTTTTGTTCAAGAATCTCCCCTATGTTGTGCCCTTTTATTTTTAATTTCTAATGATGGGGTATGTTTTCGAACCTCCCCAATACTTCCCTTGTGGCATATAAATAATGGAATACCCCTTTACCTCTCATTAATCCCTCCCAATAACACTTGTTACCATGCCAAAATATTTGTAAGGGGTTTCTCATCTCACTTTCATTTCTGTGAGATTTTCATTGTTCGCCACTTATTTCTTGTATGTGGTATATGTATACTGCCATTTGATATATAATAACATGATTCTCTTTATATTCATTTTATTCAATGATCCATTTGAGGGTTATTAAGTTCTAGCCATATGATTTGACCGATTACATTGTGGTAAGAGACTTTGTCTCAGCTACTATTTTGTGGTGACTAACTTTGTATTGTGCACCTAATAATCCTTATGTGTTGTACCTACTGCCCATTTGATATCACTTTTCATTTGAAAATTATATTTATATTAAATATCCACAATCTCATATCATGGATATGTTTGTTGTCTAAACTGTATACCATTTTACATACGGTGTTTATTTGGAAAGTTATTTTAATTATAGAAATATTGATGAATCTGTATATTCAACTCTATATGGATATTGAAAAGGCATATTGCTCTTGTATTGAATCAATGTATAAAGAATGCTTTCGACATAAAGTGGTGGGTGGGGCCTGCTATAGCCCTTCGATGCATCGGTAGGTATCATGAGACAAATCAGTTGGCGACAAACCCTTCGAGTTTCTTTCCAAAAATCAGACAGGTTTCTACCCATAGAACTAAACCGTTTTTACGGTATTATGGTTTCATGTGCCAGATACATGACGTCCAAATAATAAGCATTCTCTTTATTCATTATCAGTTATTACTATCCATGAGGTTTTCACTATGACAAAATCTATGGATGCAGTTTCATTCTCAGTTTATTAATTGCGTGAGTTTTCATTTATTCACCATGCCATATTGATTAGGTCAAATTGTTTACAATTCAATTATTATTGATTCATACTTCCACCATTTTTAACCCTTATTGAGCGTTTGAACTCACCCCTTTCATTGTTTACTTTCAAAAGGTGACAAAGAGGAGATCATTTATTGAGTTCTTGTGGATGCAGTTTTTAGTTTTCATTATGTATTGTATTTTGTAAACTTTTCCAATGTAATTTGAGTAACATCTATGTATCTAGTTTCTTCAAGACTACTAAACTGATCGTTCCTTTGGGATTTTCATTCCTTCTAACCATGACAATATAACAAGTGCACCGGCTCCAGTCTAGAGGGGTCGGTGCATTACAACATCCATATGATAAACTTTTTAATTCTGATGTACAACAACTAAAAGAAACATTATAATAGTTTCTAATATTACAACTAAGAGAAAAGTTTCTTCAAAATCCACATCTTCCACCTGTGCATAGACTTTACAAACAAGTCTGACTTTGTTTCTTAAAACTTCTCCATGTTCATTTAACTTATTTCTATAAACCCACTTGGTTCCAATAACATTTTTATTTGTTGGTTGTGAAACAAGTTCTCATGTTTCATTCTTCTCAATCTAATCTCACTCTTCATTCATATAATCCACTCACTCTCTATATTCAATAGCTTCTGAAACTGATTCTGGTTCAACTTTTGAGATAAGTGAAGTCTGGTTTTCTAATCTCAACTTTCTTCTTCTCTGAACAGGAGCCTTCTGATTTTGAATAATGTTTTTGAACTCAACATTTTTTTATAAATTATGAAATTTCAAAGTTTCTTTCCCAACTGAGATTTCTTCATCGCGTGAATTTTCTGAATCTTGATAAGTATATTTTGACTTACTTTCACTATTGTTTGAAATCTCCAGTTTATCCTCCTCAGCATTCCCAATAATTTTTGTTAAGGAACATTGATTTTTAATTATCTTCCCATCATATAATTCCACCAACTTTTGTAAATGTTTGTTCCAACATTTGTAACTTCTTCCATTTGGTGAATAACCCATAAAAGTTCCTTCCTCATCTTTCTCATCAAACTTTCCCAAATCCGGATTTTTGATTTTGAGAAAACATGGACTTCAAAAAACTTTGAAGTATTTCAATAAAGGTTTTTTGTTATACCACATTTCATAAGGAGTCGTGTTAGTTTTTGGTATCAACAAGCATCAATTTTGAACATGTACAACAGTACTAACAGCTTCTCTACATTATAATTTTGAAAATTTGTATTCTACTAACATATTTCTTCCCATTTCCACCAAACTTCTATTATTTCTTTCTGTTACTCAATTTTATTATGAAGTATAGGGAACACTATATTGATGTTTGATACCATGTTTTCTTAGATAAGTTTTAAAAGTATTTTTTGTGAATTTGTTACCATTATCTGTTATCAACTTCTTTATAGAAACTCTCATTTCTTTCCCAACATCTTTTTTGAAGAATTTGAACATTTAAATAGCCTATAACTTGTGCTTCATAAACATGATGTTTGTAATCCTAGTGAAATCATCAGTAAAATTGATAAAGTAGAAATATTCTTTTGTTGATTGATGTCTCATTGGCCCACATAAATCAGAATGAATGAGTTTAAGTGGTCTGGTAGATTGAATCTCAACTCTTTTATGACTTTTGTTAGTCATCTTTCCTTTTTGAAAAGTTACACAAACATATTCTTCTCTTCTTTTCAATTCTGGAAAGTTTCGAACAGAATCAACTCTAGAAATTTTGTTTATACTTTTATGTCCAAGGTTCGGAAGTCTTCGGTGCCATAATTTATTTTCATCTTCAGCACTCAAGTAACATGAGTTATTGAATTATTCTATTTGGAAGAGATTATCACTAGTTCTTTCTCCTTTTGTAATAACTTTTCCATATTTCACACTTTTGATGATAAAAAAATATTTTATAAAAAACATTCTTTTCCATCATCACAAATTTGAATTACGCTAAGTAATTTATGTTTTATCCCATCAAAAAATAAAAATTTCTTAGATTTCATCTTTTTCACTTCAATCTCAGTCATTCTAATTCCTCTGATTTTTAAGGAACTATCATTATCAAAGGTAACTGCTCCTTTATCATGAATTTAAACGTGTTTCAATATTTTTATATCACCTATCATATGTGAATAACAACCATTATCAAGTATCCATGGTTTTTTCCTTTTACTTACTTTCAAAGTAATCTCAACAACAAAATCTCTTTCCATAACTTTCTTCTTTCCATCTTCCTTTTCTTTTCCATTGTAAAAAACTTATTCTGGAAGGAGTGTCATACATTTTTCGGTATGATAACCAACCTTATCACATCTTCCAAAAACTTCTTCCAGAAATTCAAATTGATTTCTTGTCGGTAACTTTCTAACATCTTGAGAATTCACTTTTTCAATTTTCTGTAAGTTAGAAAAGTTGCTCATTCTACTTTCACTATTTCTTCCACTTTTCTCAAACCTTATTCCAGGTAAGGATAATTTGTGGTAAAAATTATATTATTTGTGCCCATATATTCCACAACACCAAAAATAACCATCAAATATTTATTTTCTATTGAAATAAAATCTTTCTCTATTGAAACTTTGTTGAGGATGATAGCTTATTTCTGCTCTATCATACTCAGGATGTGTACCATATTTCCTTCAAAGTAGGTATTAATATTTTGTAGATGTGATAGGTTTCTCATATCATTTTTTCATTCAATCTTTCCCAATACTTTTTTTTGGAAACTAAAATGTTATAAAAATAAGATGAAATGTTATTTTTAATGAGTAAAGATTGCACCTTATTATTGTTTTGATCCTTCTTATAAAATTTAGAAACCTCATATTTTACTTTCGAGGATTTGTTGAAGTTTTCATTCATCTTCCTTAGGGTACTCTAGGACTAAAGAAGTTTTGATTGAAACTTGTTAACTTCTTCTTCCTTAGTTTCCAGATTCTTACTAAGATATTCAATCATCTTTCCTTGTTCATCAATTCTTAGTTTGTAACTTAAGATCTCCTGAATGTAGTCATCCTCCTATTTGATGAAATATTTTCTTCTATCAGCAACTTCTTCACAATATTTCTTCATTACTCTAATTTATTTCTTTAGAGTTTTGTTTTTATCAAGACATGAAAAGGTTTTGTTCTGAGCTAATACTCAATAAGATTCTTCACCGCCTTCTTCGCTATCTGAGGAATCTTTTGTTTTCTCAACTTTTTCAATGAAGGTTCTGAATTTTTCTGAACATTCAACTTCTGAAGAATTTTTGTTAGTTGATTCAGATTCAAATTTCTTACTCAACATACTTCTTTTGTTTCCAATAAAATTCTTCTTGTATTTGTTGGATTGCTTTACTTCTTTATCGACTTTGTTCCACTTCTTCCATCGAGGTTTTTCATCAGAATCATCTTGATATTATCCAACTTTATTCTTGGAGAAATTCATAGTAAAATTTTTGATTCAAACACACTCAAAAAATTTGATAGTAAGTTTACCTCCATATTTTCCTATTACTATCCAATAGTTTTTAGATATAAAAGACATAATCTTATCATTCAACTCATCATCTTCCTTATCTTTGGACTCACAAGTATCAACTTCTTCAATATCTTGTATTTTCATCTTTCTCGTAGATTAAAAATCCATTTCATCTTTCATCTTCTTTTTAAACATTGGAGATTTTCTCATTTCATAGGCAATAAAAAAGTTATGCAATTCATCAAGAGATAAATCATCATTGTCTTCTAAAGAGGAAATTTTAGAATCAAACCTATCCAAAAAGTTTCTCATAAGTTTCTTCATAATTGTAGAATCTTCTAAGACATTTTTGAATCCTCTGATGTTGTAAACAATTTCATTTACTCTTGTGAAGTATTCACCAATAGTTTCTTCATCACTAATTTTGATGTCTTCGTACTTACTATGCCTTATTTGTAGCTTTGATTCATTCACTTTAGTATTATCTTTGAAAATACTTTCCAGCTTGTCCCGTATACTTTTTGAAGTATTGAGACCCATCACCTTTCGATAATCATTCTTTGATAAGGACATAAGTATTTCATTTCTAGCCTTCCCATGAACTTATATATTTCTCTTATTAGTAAACCTCATAGGTGCATCTTTCTCAATAGGTGAAAACTCAATAATAGCATCATCAACAACTTCCAAGCTAAAAGATAAGAGATAAGGAATTATCCTATTTTTTCTTCCATAATAATTTTTTCCATAAAATCTTGGAATTCTCATACTATTTATAGAATTGATATTGTCCATGATAAGGATTTAACAAGGGAACCTTTATTTTGATACCAGTTAAAGTTCCAAAGGATCGAATAACAACTTAGAAGGGGGAGTTGAATCAGTTGTTCACTTTTTATGAGTTTCAAAACTTTTAGAAACTTACCCCTGAAACCTATTAAGATTTATTTTCTTATCAAATTTTAATAAATAATCATGCATGAAAAAGTAAGAAAGCAAGTAAATCACTTAAGATTTACAAGGTTCGTCCACAGTGTAAGAACCTACATCCTTGTCATAGCCACTCCTGTGGGTCTATGGAAATTCACTATTATGAAGAAGTGAATACAACTTGTGTCAACTCCTACTAGAAACCTTTTATCTCATAATAGGAAATATTATACTAACTCCTGTCAATTTACAATGTTTTCTTATAAAATAATTGATCTGAACAAATGAATAAAGACTTTGTTGATACTGCTCCACAATTTCTCAGTCTGAATCCTCGGTTTGATTTGACTGGATCTAATTTTCTCAATCCGATGAGTCTGGATCTGATTCTCTCAATACAACGAGTCTGGATTTGATTCCCTCAATATGATGAGTTTGGATCTGATTCTCTCAATATGATTATTTTGGATCTGATTCTCTTAATATGATGAGTCTGGATCTGATTCCCTCAATACGAAGAGTATGGATCTGATTCTCTCAATATAATGAGTCTGGATTTGATTCTATCAATACAATGGACTCAATACGATGAACTCGTTATCAATATACAAAAATAAAACTCTACTCAAATGCTCAATATGATCTTCTTCAATCTAATTGAAACAATCTAATCTTCTCAATATGATCTTGCTCAATCAGGTAAACAAGCATTTAGTTATCTAATCCTCCCCATGAGATCTCTCAATGGAAATGACGTTCACCTGATTTCTTCAACACTCTTCCTTTTCGGCTTGTGTGAAAAAGTCAAAAATAAACAAATTATCTTGAAAAATATTTATAGGTGACTTAGAAAACAAAAGCGGGAAACTTGAAAACTTTCCTTGCTTCCTCAAATTTCAAAACTTTAAAAATATCTCACATTTAAACTTCACATTTGACTTCTTCAATTATCCTTAGACTTATATGAGATTTACAAAAAAATGAATTTCAAGTTTGACCTCTTCAACTATTCATAAAGCTTCTGGAATTTTTTTTTTTTTTGAGTCTTCTTGATAATCAACTCATTAAGAATCTATTTTCTTCTCAACTCATTGCGAACCTATTTCCTTCTCAACTCATTACGAATTTTGTTTCCTTCTCATCTCATTATGAATTTTGTTTCCTTCAAAGATCGCTATGAATTTTGTTTCTTTCTCAGTGATTACGAATTATGTATCCCTCTCGGTGATTATGAATTATGTTTCCTTCTTAGGTCATTGTGAATTTTGTTTCCTTTTCAGTGATTAGGAATTATGTATCCTTTCTCAAGGATTACAAATTATGTATCTTTCTCAGTGATTACAAATTTTGCTTCCTTCTCAGATCATTATGAATTTTGTTTCCTACTCAGTGATTACAAATTCTATTTCCTTCTCAGCTCATTATGAATTATGTCTCTCATTACGATAGAATTATTCATTCTATAATTTTGAATTTCTCCAAACTTATCCACCATTTCTTTAAAAGATTTTATCATGAAAGTTTTCATGATTTTTGATAACTTCATGGTCATCAAAGCATCGTCTGAATTAGTTTAGAAATTATGAAAACTTTCTAACTCTTGACTTCATAATCTTCTTTCAGAAATCTTCAGCAATAATACAACTTCTTCAAATAGCGACATCTGACTTTCTAACAAACTCTGAGTATGATGAATCTTAAAAAAAATGGATATGGGTACAATTCCTGAATAGCAAAAACATTCTTTTACAAATAGGTTTGTTGAAAACAAATACAAAAACATTATTAAAACAATTTATCACAAAAGTTCTTCAAATTGGATAAAAACTTTTCATCCTTTTATAGATCTTATGATTCATTGGAAATTAATTTTAGTACTTCTGGCATCAAAAATTCATCATTTATCATTTAGAATATATGAGGAAGAAAAGGTGTAAAACTGTTTGAAACACTACCAAAGGATAAAATTGCATTTATGAATTTAAAGAAATCAATTATATATTTTCTCATATTCTATGTCCTAATGGTAAAAGAATATCTTAAACTCTAGAAAATTATCTTGAAATTAAAATGTTTTCCTTTTACAGTCATTTCTAATGAATTAATGGTCTCTTATCTCTTTAGATAAAATTACATTTTAATTCATAGTTTCTTACTTTATGAACTTATTTTTCATAAAAGTATAAAATTGTTGAGATTAATTCTCATCCTCTATAGCAGTGATTTCACTTACATGTCCATATTTTCACTTCCCACCAATTTTCTCCTTATTTTGGAACTTGATTATGTGTTATTATATGTGACTTTCATATTTATATTTTCTTTTTTTTAAATGATGATTTATTATCCCTTTTTATGATATGGGATTTCAAAAAATGTATTTTTTTAAATATTAAACATGTTTTTCTTCTAATGATCATATTTTTTATCTTTC
This sequence comes from Viscum album, assembly GCA_963277665.1. Classification (NCBI taxonomy): domain Eukaryota; kingdom Viridiplantae; phylum Streptophyta; class Magnoliopsida; order Santalales; family Viscaceae; genus Viscum; species Viscum album. The sequence goes on along the minus strand of OY728163.1, from coordinate 255,002,196 downwards.
ACTTCATGAAATTGATTATGAAAATGTTTTAAACATGAGAATAAATTGCAATGATGCAATTTCTTTAAGGGGGTAAAATGTAACATCCTAATATTTTAGTTTTTATTCCTTTAAATCAATACAATGTTTGATTGTGTATATCACATGCAATACCGAGTTTAAACAAACCACGATATATTATAGAAATATTATAATTTAAATATGATCATTAAAACCTAGTCTTTAGATTGTCATATATGAATAGAAGTAACTTCATTATGAAATATATCTAGAAATTTTTTCCTTGACAAACTAAATAATCATGCGTACATTGATTATCAATGGATTAAAAATGAAGATAAAATCATTTGAAGGTAAATGAGAAATTTTTCATGGGCACAACATATTTTTATAGATTAAAATAATCACTATTGGTGAATAATTTTAATAAAATGTGTAAATTATATATCCAATCAAATGAATTAACATTCATTTCATTGCAATTACTAGGAAAAGAAAGAGAATAAAGTTATTTTATACTTCAAAAATACATTTTCTTCAAAAATGATTTTTATTTCATTTTGTGAGTGGATATTATAAAAAAATTATAAAACATTTAGAAATTGAAATGGATAAAATAGACAAAAAAATTTATATCTGAATATCAAATATAACTTCGTGTGAATTTTTAGAATTTTTCTAAAAAGATTGATTTTTGGGTGAACAATAAAAAATACCGATTTTTATAAACTGTCATTTCTTGAAAAGTATCATTCTATTTTTGGATTTGTTTTAAAGTAACATTAGTCCCCTTTTATTAAACATAATCCAATTAATTCAACGGTAATCAAAATTATTCATGATTTTGGTATAAAATCATTTTTATGCTTAAAATTGATATTTTTTAAAAAATTGTTTTTCATTATGTTTCGCAAACTTATAATAAAATTAATTTTTACCACTTTTGGAAATTAAATATGAGAAAATGGATTTCATATTTTTAATTAGAATATTCAAATTATTTAATAAGGTCCATTTCATTTTTAGTCATAATGAATAGTAACTATAATAAAAATATGTCACCACGATAAAGGGTAAAATAGGTTAAAAGAGGTTAAAACTATGGGATAGTCTAAAAATCAACCTAAAACTTTATTTAATTAGATTATTTTATTTCAAACATCATAATCATAGCTTTGTAGATATGGCATTTTGGTGACACGTGACTTTGATTATAACCTTTATATTATTTTAAGTAAACGACAATTGTAAAATGTCCTCTCTTTTAATATCTCTAAAATGCTTTTATAGAGATAAAAAGAAGTTATAAAATGTTTTAAATTCTTATTTGGAATATGAATAAATTGGTTATGATAGCAATTTTGTATTTTTTATTTATGGTATAATTGTTTTGAACACTTACGCAATGTCGACACAACACATGTGCAAGTAGTGTAAAATCAAGTAAATGGTTTTAAAAACATTGAAAGTGATATTTTTTAGATAGATTATAGTGTTTCATGATTTTCATGGATACTTTTAAATTCAAATTGATAGTGAAAGTGTATATTTTTTATCTTGATGCATTTATAGTCAAAATATGTGAATAGTCATGAAAATGACTTCAAATGGTATTTAATGTTTAAAAAATATTTTTAAATCATTAAAAATCATAAAAATCCTATCATAACTCAAGTTTGTGTGAAATTTTTGAGCCTATCATGAATGGTTAATGTATGTATAACTTGAAATTTTTAAAATTACTTCCATGGGCTTTAGATATTGAAAAATATGGTATCACGATTAAGGTTAAAAAGGTTAATAAGGGGGGTAAACTAAGAGGTAAGGTTCAAAATGTCACTTAAACTTACCTAAATTTTATTGATTGAATTCACTTCAAACTTATCCTCCTTATATTTGAATTTGTGGCACTTTGGATCCATTTGACATGAGTTAGACACATATGGTATATTAATATTTCATGTATTTACAAGATTGTTACTCACCTCACAGGACACATACTCTTCTCTTTACCGCACACCTAGTTATTTATCTCAAATAAGCTCTATCCAAATATCTTATCAACCTTCCTCCCTATGTCAGAGTTTTTGGTCTCGCCAAAAGACCAACCTAGAAAGCTTAAGGTGTGATCCAAAGAAGGTTTCTCCACTGCAGTCATCACCACGTCGAAACCTTAAGTTTTTCCTCTATTAAATAATATATCTCAAATAATCTTCAATTACCATGACATGTGTCTTCTTATCATCACGGCACAAATATGAACCCTTCGACATAGCAAACCCTCCAACCAGTGCGACACTTCCCAAAATGGCATGTGCATCTCCCTATGGACATGGAACTGAATGGTTCTTATACATCATCTTCACTCCTGCATACAACAACCACCCTAAGGGATACATTAAAGACATGTGCATTTTGGTTTCTGATTTTCCTTGTGGGTCATTGCCAATAAGTCAATGGAATAACACTCAATGTTTTGAGCTCCATCCAACTCACTCATACATGTGGTTCACATCCCTACCACGACACAACATTATTTCTCTAAGTGTTTCACCAGTGGTTTACATCATCATCACACTGATGTATGTAAGAAACTTGACCACGACCCTCAACACATCGAAAGCGTCTCCATTTCAGTCATAGGGAATTCCTTGTGAAACATTCCCTTGCTTGGTGTTTCAGTGATTGTGGTGGTGGTCATTTTCATCCTTTCATATAGTGTATTCTCCATTGTTGTCACATGGCCTTCACAGTTACAAGTCGAACTTCCTAATAGAAATATCCACCTTTACAGTGCTTTATAGAGGCGAGCCTGAGCTTCCCAGGTGGTTTCCATGGCGGTTTCACGGTGGTCTAGCGAGGTGCATAAGAAACATGAGTGGGTGAGGTAGTGGAGCTTCCATATGAGTGGGAGATGCATGTGGCATATTGAAACAACACCATAAATGTAAGTAGAATAGTCCCTACACTTTCGATGTCCCACGTCAATTTCTCTCTCAGGTTGGTGCTCCTTTATATATCATTTCACTGTAGTAGATGCTTGATAATTCTATTAAGCACCAATCCATGTCAGTGAGTGTTTCCCTGCCTTCTTCAATGAGTCAACCTGTTCCAACCATTATCTCTTCTATTCCTAGTGTGCCTTTTTATCCGTGTGTCCTCCTTAATGGCCAATTTAAAGCCAAATTTTACACTTACAAACAATACACACTTTTCCCTTTGCAAAATTCTTCATCAAAATTATATATATTTATTTCTTTTTTCCAAATTATATTTTAAACATCTCAGGCCCATAAAGTAATTAAAAAAATGAATATTACGAAATAATTATCAATTAAATTCCCAAAAATTGATGAAATTGATTATAAAAATTTATGCATGAAATAATGATATCAAATCCCCATACATAGAATCTTGTTTGTCCTCAAGCATATAATCTCAAATTATATCACAAAAAATAATCATTATACTAATATTTAAATTCCAAACAAGATAAAACAATTATCAATGGGGAAATAAATTTACAAGCTTCACATTTCAACTCCTCATTTTTCAAATAAATCAATCAATAATTCATTTTACTTTTCCCCTTTTAAAATGACATTGATTCTCCTAACTTCCATTTAAATGTCTCAATTTATTATTACTAAGCATTTCACTTTGTGATCTTCCTCAATTTGAATTATTTTCTCTCATCATTCAAGGTAATGTTTTAAAAGTGGGTGTCCTAGACCCAACTTTATCAGTACTTTGGATTACCATACCTTGTGTATAGTGAGATATGCATGATGTATACTTACCATTATAGTGTAGATATTTTTTCATTCACTATTTAAATGATAATGTCCATAGATTAGTTGTTGCATAAAAATGTTATAGCAGATTCGAGGCTATAATGCAAACCTCAAGATACTATGACATTAATCTTAAATATATGTCTTATGGTCTAGATACATCATATTGACTGGACACAGTTTATGTATGACTATCAAGTGTTGGGAGCTCATAAGCATTGAGACTTCTTCACATGAGGTTTGCACTTGGTGATCTCTAGTAGTAAGATCGTAAGGATAGACATACCCATAGGAACATCACATGTTTCGGGTGTCATTAGTAGTTCATATCTACGGACATGTGTATTGGTCTCCTGACTTGAGATCATTATCAATGTGTGTCATTTGATCGCGTACTTCAATGCAAAGTGAAAAACATGACAATGAAGTCGTGGCGAGGTAGTTTGTGTTGGGTGTATCATTGGTGCTATGAAATTGGTTGAATGATCAAGATAGAATTTGTCACTTCCGAGTTAAGAAAGTGAAATCTCTAGCCTGGTTGATCAGGATAGTAGTACCTACTTTAATCAATTTCCATGGTAGTCAAGGTAAATTCATCCAGTTTGATAAATAAATAATAAAGCAAGCAAAGGACAATGACACAAGTGTGTGTCCTACTTTATGAGATATCGTATGACAAAAAGATTATATTACACAGTGAGTGTACATTGGTTGGTTGTCGTTGCTATGACTACTCCTTATCACTTTAGGAGGCATGATGGGTTGCTAGATTCTGTTATTGGTCTATGAATATTATTCACTACTACTGAGATAAGGGTCTAGAGGGTCACACACAATAGCGCATTCAAGATTTTACCCTATTGTGGTGAATAGGTATATAAAACATTGTGGATCCCACCATGGGGTCTGAGAGTTGTCCAAGATTTATCAATCACTGAAAATTAAAAAAAAATTATTATTCGAGTACAAAATAATTGGAATGAATTTACTTAATAAAAATATTTATAAGTGTTTAAGTAAATACATGGAATAATATTATATAAATGAATATTATTTTAATATTCAAGGTTCGTTTAATATTAACCGAAATTATGAGTCAAGTTAATGACTCGGGTTTGTCACGTAATATATATTACAAGTATGTTATAAAATATAAATAATATTTATGATGCAGTTGGTTTGTCATAATTATTTATATATTACTTATTTAGTGGGTGTCAGATATATGGGGGTAGGGAACCATAACCAGGTATTTTTACACATCCACTATATAAGTAGAGGTAGAGCTCTTTTCTAGTGTGCAAGGGAATTCATTTTCCAACGGATTAAGAGTTCATCTCTCATCCACCTGTATCATTGAGAGAGAAAGACATTGTTTAAGAAATCGATTCAAGGATGTCTTCATAGATCATAGGAATAGAGTTGAGGTGATCGTCGCGACGTCAAAGGAATCATCGAAGCTCCACGCTAGCACTCGAAATTTGATGATCAGAACATTTTTTCAGCAACAAAAATGAAAGCTTCCTTTGGAAACTTTGTCAATAAAATTTAATATAAAAAAATGGGAGGGTAAAAAGAATTGCTTCTAATGGAAGCAAGAATATATATATATATATATATATATATATAATGATAAATCCTACTTTTAGGCATTTTTCAAAATGGGTGGGGAGGTTCGAATGTCAAATCCAACTTATTTTGTTTGGTTTTAAAATCCTACCTTTAGGCTTTGACAAAAATGAGTGGTGGGTGGCTCCAAGCATCCCTAGGAAGCTAAATTAATATAGAAAAAAAAATATCTCTCCTCAGAAGTTATGTAGCTCACCCACCTCCTACGGTCGACTAACCCTCCTCGTGAGACCCGTGTATCCTCCTCCTTCGAAGTCACGAAGCAGCTCTGAATCCATACCCCCTTTCGGCCACCTCGGTCGAACACCACAAGCCAACCACTTCATCCTCCGCCACATGAGTCCCTCTAATCCGAACCACCCCTGATTTTGTCGGAGTCGCCTCCTCTCACTGAGGGAAAACCCGACGCACTACCTTCGTTGTTCACCGCCTGGATCCAGCTCGACCGCAGGCATCGACGCACCTCCACCACTATCTGCTAGACTAGAGTCGCCTCCCTCATTGGCAGATCCAGTCACCAAACCAGCCCTGAGGTCGCATCAGAAACACGACTATCGCGGGGACCGTCGTGCGCACACCTGGATGTCATCGGACCTAAACCCAACCACTGTCACGCTTGACATCACTGCCCCAAGTAACCAATCATTGCCAGAACCAGCCCCTCAGTTGACCCTTTCACGCTGCCCTCATCGAATCTCGATCCCCTTGCCCAGATATGACGATCTGTTGCTCAAAATGGGTTCGGAACAACCCGAAACATATCAAAACGGGTTTGTCTGACCTGGAACTGCCTTGCACGGGGTTTTCTTGAACCGCGAAGGCCCTGGGAGGGATCTTCCCTGCCAGGAATAGGCCCGTGCAGGTTCGACCCGACCCGCAACAAATCTGGGTAGGAATTTTGGGCTTTAATTTTTTTTAATTCAACGGTAAATTAATTTAGATAATTGAATTAATTTTATTATTAAATTAAATTAATTAAATGTTAATTTATTAGTTAAATAATAATAATAATAATTTTATTATTTAGAATAATTAATTTAATTTTGGTGTTAAATTAAATTAATAAATTGATTTTATTTTTGAATAAAATTTAAATTAATGGTCAGACCGAAGAAAATAAATTATTTGAATTGGTTAATTCATCTAATTTATATTTAAGCTCACAACTTTAAATTTATTACATTTAATTTTATCGTGCATTTACTTTACATATCGACTGGTCTTGAAAAATTGACCAAACTCATGTATGTCTGGTTAATTTCATTAAATTATTTATTATTGCGTGTGATGTTTGTAATAAGTAGTTAATTTAAGATGATATGTGCATCATCATTTTTAATTCAATATGTATCAGGGTATGTGCATCCAATTTATCAGTTATATATTGTGCTCTTGAGACCCTCTCACCTATGTACGAGTATAATTGTACATTTGATGATGACGTTGTAAGGCGCGGACCCCGCTAAGACAAAGTGATACTTCAGACGAGAAGTGGACATAATGAAAGGGGACGACCTGCATCAAGAGTCAAGCTTCGACTCGAGTATGATACCCCTAGGTCACAGTTGATCCATCGAGCTTAAATGGATCAGTCGTTATTAAATGCTCAAGACCAATCAGATAATTGTTTCCTTTATGCTTTGTTTATTATTTTATACATGTGCATTTTTGCTGCGAAAACACATAGAATTATAAATAAGAAAAATACATAAAATAATGAATGAATTCTATTAAATACATGTTCATTTGTGAGCATGACAACATAGTATAAACATATTTAATATAAAAGGATTATATTCATAAAAAAATGTAAAACTATCAAAGAAATATTAAGTCTCAAAGGTCTTCTATCACTAGAATTTGAACAAAACCGTGTATATGAGGTGCTCGTCAGCCAAAGTTGAGGGTGTCTCCTTCTACCGAGGAGTTCTTATGAGAATAATGGGTTGACATAACTAAATTTGGCAGCAAAGAAGTAGTCAAAGCTAGTTTACTGCAACTTTAGAGATAAGTGTTGCGTAGATTGTATTTATGGTTTTAGAAGTGGGGACTTCACTCAACGGATCAAAGAGTCGTGAGTTAACAAGGTTGGTCAGTCAAACGTATGCCTTGAACTCTCTGAGTAGTGTCGTTGAGAAATAACTATTTGTGATGGGAAAAAAATTCCATCATAAATAGCTTTGGTGTGGTTTAAGCGCCAAATTGCGGGAAAGGTATTTGCGGTGAAAATATATTCTCATCGCATATATCTTCCGTCAGTATTGTTGTTTGCGACGGGATTTACTTCCCGTCACAAATAATCTGTTGGCAGAAGAGTATTTGCGACGAGTCTCATCACAAATACCTTCAGTCATTCTTAGTTATTTGCGACGGGAATTAAATCTCGTCGCAAATAAACTGTCGGCAAAAGAGTATTTGTGATGGTTCCCGTCACAAATTATCTAACTTATATACCCTCCAACCGGAATTTTTTCCACCTTCTCCTCTTGCTCTTCTCTCTTTTCCTCCTTTCCTCTTCTTCTCCTTAAATTTGTAAAAGTTTTAAATTTTACAGAGAAGTAAATATTTGGCTTCGCCCGAATGGCCCGAAAGCCTTCATTTTTATTGATTTTTGATAACCCCTCTATCAAGGGATGAGGGAAAACTCTTACAAGGCCCGTAGGCTCAGAGATTACGTGGCCCGTAGGCTTAGAAGATTACATGACCCGAAGGTTTTAGGAAATTCAACCAGACTATCTACATGAAATTGCTCCTCCCCAGCATCTGCATCGTGATAGTAGCTCTCCACCTTCGCATGGTCGTCTGGCTAGGCTTCTCGTGCAAGCACAGGCTGGTTCTGATGGCATAACCATACCCTCTCATTCTGATAAATCCATTTGGCTCTACTCTGGTGAGTGCACCTACTCTGAATCCTCTTCTGAGGCTGCTCCTTTTTTGTAGAGTCTGTCTGGGGCAACTGCATGTGGCCCAAAGACCTTGAGGTGGCTCAAAGGCCTTAAAGGTGGCCTGAAAGCCCTACTGACCTGAAGGTCTAGGTGGCCTAAAAGCCTTAAGAACTCCAAGCCCAAACTGGTGACCCAAGGTGAATAGTTCCAGCTGCTACAGTACCGAACAGTACTTATTACAGTACCCGCACAGTGTATAGTTCTGCTATAGTACTGCTACAGTACCCCGAAAATATGCATCTACCAAGTTTTGAACCTAGGTCTTGTGGATGCACTTAAGGATGCATCACCAATTGGGTTGAGGCTCATGTGATCCAACAAAAAATTCAATTTTAAGGTATTTATTTAATGTTTTAAAGTTTTAGTTAATTTGTTTTATTTAATGTTAGTAATTATTATTATTAATTAGTCGTAATTAGTTTAAATTAGAATTACTTTTATTTTGTAGTAATTAGTTTTTAAGTGGGGGTAATTGTTTTTAATTAGAAATATTTAGTTTAAATCGTTAATAATTATTTGTAATTAGAAGTAATTAGTTTAAATTAGTAAAAATTAGCTTTAATTATTAGTATGTAATTGGTAATAATTATTAATAATTAGTAATAATTAGTGGTAATTATTAATAATTGTTGTTCGGAGTAGAATACTCAAGAGGGGATGGTGAATTGAGTATCTATAAAAATTTCTGTTTAAAAAGTATTCTAAAAAATGTTCCCTAATCAATTTAAATACAGCCCATTTAATCAAAGTAATACGGTTATGAAAGTTTGACTGTTAAAATAACTTCTCAGAAGATTGATTAATTCTCAGTAATCTTAATATTAGTTATTAACATTACTTTTGAAGTTATTCTAATAAGGCAAAACAGTTATAACTTCTTTCCAAGATTAACTATCAAAGTAAATTTAGTGATTTCTGACTTATACAGTAAAACAGAGAAAACTAAATTAAACAGCACAGCGGATATAAAACAAGTGGTTCAATCTCAAGTCGAGACATAATCTACTCCACTTAGTGATCACCTGCCACCAAGAAGTTTATATAAATAAACTTGATCCACAGCCTGCATCGGGGTTAACAACAATACACAAGAATGTCCAGGTCACACGACATCTTCCATAGTTCTTCATGGGTATGAACTAACAGGTCATACAGGGGCCTCTTTCACACTCATCTGTGGGAATACACAAGTGTAAAAAGATGCATGAGAAGGGATATCTTGTATCCTTCAGTTTAATGCAGGAGACAGTGCGTGTTTTTATACAAACACACACACACTGCTCGAAAGATAAAAATAATACACAACAGAGCAAAAATGATGAGATAAGGTTAGAAGTGCTCTGAGTGCAGCTCTGGACTTCTAGGATGAAGCAGATGCAAAAATCGAGTCCTCTTGCGGAAAACAGAGTATCACAAGTCAGCTAGATCTGGCTCGTGTTCTTCATGGAGTTGATGGTGCGAAAATGTTCTCGACTCTAGGATTCGAGTATGATTCGTGTGTTCTTCAGCAGTGTTGGGTTGCATGTATCGGTTCTTCTTTCATGAATGCTTGTGCTTCTTCGTTATCCCGCACACACTTAGTTTTCTGTTGTCGCTATTGTCACTGCTTTTTCTTCGGGCCACGTTCTTTTTATTCTTAGAATGCATGTGTTGGAGCCGACAGGATGCATGTATTCTGCACCTCATACCTCATACTGTCAGGTGACATGTCTACAAAGAAACATTAATTATGTCAGTGCAGTTAAAAGCTTCAAATATGACCGTTAGAAATTAAATTGAAAAAAGACAAAACATATTAAGAAACGGTGTCACAGTCTGACTGGAAACGGTGTCTTCATGAAGTAGTGTCTCTGTGAAACGGTGTCTCCTTGTTTCTTTTTGAGCGGTGAGACAGCTATGATGGGACATTTATATAGAGATCAGGAACCGGTAGCACAGATGCGGTGTTTGATCATAGTGTCTGGTCACGGTGTCTGGATGGTCACGGTGTCTGGGTCACGGTGTCTGGGTCACGGTGTCTGGTTACGGTGTCTGGTCACGGTGTCTGGGTCCTTTGCCAAAAAAACATAACCGGTGGCAGACTCACGATTTTTCAGACTTAGCCAAATATCTATATACATACTTAAATAGTGATATTCATAGAATGGATTAGACTTAGTCATTTATCAAGGAAAATCATTATTACACAGACTCAAAATAGTTTACAATCATTAAACTTAGTACTTAAGATCTTGGATAAGTTTATTTAAAGCATAAAGAAACTAATCATCTGTACACATTATTTTAGATAGATTAAACAGGATTAGAAAGCTTTACAGAATGTATAGAATTTGTGATCATTAAAACATGATTAACACAGGAGGATTCCAACAATCTCCCCCTTTTGATGATCACAAATCATGTGAGTGAGAGATTTATTCTTAGGTAATGTGTCTCTTCTTTAATGTGAATATAGAATACATATTTCTCCTCCTTTTGGGATTATAAAAAAGAGTACAAAAGTAAATAAAAGAATAGATAAGAGGTGTTCAGAATGCATTAGATAAAAAGTGTCATTACAAACAGTAAGTAATAAGAAATACAGAAATCATCTCATTCAAAAGATAGTAGTCATTGTTTTTCAGCACGGGTTTGTCTTCTCTTTTCCCTTGGCAGCAACATCAAAAGAAGAAGCTAGAGGAGCAGAGGTAGAAGTGGAAGAAGGGAGTGAACCAGTGGACAGAGAAGGTAAAGGGAGTCCTTCAAAAACAGAAGGGGCCAAGGTAGGTGTAGTGGAAGACCGAGGCAACTGTTGATCAAGGATAACATGTCTGATCTGACTCAGAGCCTGAGAGACGGACATAGATGCAAAGGCAAGGGCAGAAGATGAGAATGTAGGAAAACCAGATCTCAGGGGTGCGGGTGCAGCTGCAGGAGCGACAATGGCAGTACTCTGGACATGAAGATAAGGCCTCAAAAGCTTGATGAAGTCACCAATGATCTCACCACCATACTGCATGGCTTTCTCAAAGTCATCCTTGTTCTCCATAAGCTTATCCAACAAAGGAGTGAAATATTTGAGCTTTTGGACTTGAGTTTTGAAAGGTTAAGTGACAGGAGGAATTCTTAGATTCTCTACGTGGTACTTGAAAGGGTTGGTCATGCCATTCTTAGAGAATATCCGATTGAAGTAGAAATACATCTTCTTAGCAATTTCTTGTTGAGCATCATTGGCAATCTTGGAATGAATTCTCACCAAATCAAGAACTTTGTCACTATTCTTGACAACTTCAGATAGAGATTCTTTTTCAAAACCACTGAGCACAACCTGAAGTTCTTCTTTGACAACTGTTCTGAACAGATCACTGTCTAAAGAGGGTTGAGATGGTTGTCCAAAAGTACGAGAAACAATAACAGCTGAAGTAAGGAATTTTAGTTGATTCAGAACTTTCTGGAGACAGCCCTTATACTCATCAGTTAACTTGTTAAGACCAATAACAAGCTCACGTATCTCTTGAACAATCTGCTTGTTTCTTTCGGCTACCTTATCAGCTAAGGAAGTGAGATTAGGTTGAATTAGGGAGGCCACTTCCTATAGAATCTGACTAACAACATCCTCAACAGGATAAGAAACAGGTTCTGGTCTTGAGTTCATCACTCTCTGCATTTCTTCAATCATACCTCTAAGAGTCTTTACTTCATCACTGAGCTGTTTGTTCTCAACTCTGACTTCTTGAATCTCAGGAAGCATCTTGGGTTGAATCTGTCATATGATCTTTTCCAACAACAGGGCAGCATCTCTTTCACTTAAATTGGTTACAGGATTCGATTGTGTATTTATGAGTTTTTCAACTCCAGCTAATAGGGTAGCTCCAAATGCTTTCATATCATCCTTATTCACCAAGTCTGGAGGTTCTTGTGAAGGTTCAGAGATAGAAGTTGAGACAGGTTCAATATCTTTGGCAGAGATAGCTTCAGGTATAGATGTCAGTTTCAATTGAAACATAGTAAACAGATCAATACCTTTTACTGAGACTTCTTGTGAATCATTCACATCAAAATAACTAAGGAATTCATACCATGTATCCACTGAGTTTGGATCAACGGGATTAGGGACTTCAACAGGTTCCAGATTCGGGTGTTGCTCCCCCTCAACAGATGCATCTTTCTTAGGACTGAGAGATTTAGATCTTTGATCTATTTCCAAGATTTCATTCATGATATCCTCACCCATTTCCTTTCTAGCCAACTGAAAGGTTTGCTCCACTCTCTCTTCAGCAGATGGAATAATTTCATGAACAGCTTGTTCCTCTGGGTGTTCCTCAAGAGCATCTTCTTGCACAACAGAAAGATCTTCTTTTTACGCTCTTCTACAAAATCATGTTCGTTTACCTTAGCAACAGATTCTTCTTCAGCGGCAGGTTGTTCTTCTAAATCAGCAACATCTTCAGGAATAGGTATTTCCTTCTCAATTAAGACTTGAGGAGCAGATTCACTGTCTTCCTCAACCAGAACTGTTTCTCTTGTAGGTGTAATAGCCTCTTACCCTTTTTCCTCATCAGAATACTCAGCAATCTCATCTGGTTCCAAAACAGGATCAAAAATATCCTTAGGTCTTGAAGAGTGTTCCACCAGATTAAACTTTTCATAAACCCTGTCATTATCTTCAACCCAAGATTTTCTCCATGGATTCCAACTGATTTTCATTCTCTTTACTGTAACTTTCGAAAGACAAAACTCATAATCCTAAATAGATTCTTCATTTGGTCCAACCAACCCTTTTGCATAAAGCATAGTTGAGATAAGGCTTGAATAGAACAGGGAGGTTTACTTGGAGGTTGTTTTGATCAACTCACACATATGGTGTATAACATATTTTCATAGGTTGATCTTATGTCCATTTTTCATGAGATATATCAAAAATACATCCTAATACTTGAGTGTAGAAAAATCACCTTTTCTGGGGCTAATTAGATTCTGAACAAACTTAAACAGAAGTCTAGTTTCACCATCTAGCTCAGCAGCAATGGATCTTCGCTTTGTTTCATTCTCAGTTAAGCTTCTCAATGCTTCTTCCAAAACAAAGATCTCACTTGGAGGTGGAAGACCTCTCTGGTAGTCCTCACAAATACCCTCATGAGGTGTCCTAAGACATGCACCCCATAACCTCGAAGAAAACGTGCATCTCTGGCTATTGATCCAACTTCTCACAACATAGACATCTTCTGAATCAAAAGAGGATTGAACATACTGATAAAACTATGCAACTAATTTCGGATAAATAGGCTTATCCTCCTTTGTGAACCAATCCAGACATCCTTGCTCTTTTAGCACTTTCAATACCAAAGACTTACTTGACATAAGCCAATTAGGGCATATCTCCTTTTCAGGTACCACTATTATGTCTGCCATATTCGGATTCAAAGGACCTTCGGGTGCTAACTTCGGTGCCATTTCAACTTCTTCTTTGAACTGCACTTCTCAAGAGTTGATGATGATGAGCGTTTCATCCTGGGCATTCAACGACGGTTTGAGAGAGAGAGAGAAAAACTAAAGGGTTGAGAGAAGAGAGCTCAAGTGAAGAAAGAGTGAAACTTCTTTCGTTTTTATCATTTAGGGATATCAAGCATCACGGGATCAAAAACGCAAGAAAGTAAAAGGGTAAAATAATTAATTACCGCAATACGGGTTATAATGTATAAATAAAACAATAAAGCGTATTTACGGTGAGACTGTAATCGACTTTCACGATGAGACCGTAACTGGCTTTCACGGTGAGACCGTAACTGGATTTCACGGTGAGACCGTAACTGTGTGATTTCTAAATTGTGTGACCGTATTGTTTGAGATAGTAGGTGTTAGACAGTAACAAAGAGAGAATAATTGAGAAATCGTAAACATGAAACAGTAAGTTGTGTAACCGTATATTTACTATTTAAGATTTATCATTCTCAATTCATGTATGATGTAATCTATTCTTTCATAATTTAATGGTTTGGTGAATATATCAGCAAACTGATATTCAGTTCCAATGAATTTCAAAGTGATGTCACCTTTTTGATAATGATCTCTCAAAAAGTGATGTCTTACATCAATATATTTTGTCCTAGAGTGTGAAACAGGAATTTTTGAGATGTTAATAGCATTTGTATTGTCACAATTTATAGGTACATGACTGAATTGATATTCATAATCTAGTAATGTGTGTTTCATCCATAAAATTTGTGCACAACAACTACCAGCAGCTATGTATTCAGCTTCTGCAGTAGATAATGCAATAGAGTTTTGTTTCTTACTACACCATGATACTAGTGACTTGCATAAAAAGTGACATGTTCCAGATGTTCTTTTTCTATCTAACTTACAAACACCGAAGTCAGCATCATAATAACTTACTAACTCAAATGATTATCCACTGGGATAGAACATTCCTAGATTGAGTGTATGCTTGAGGTATTTGAAGATTCTTTTAACAACATTTAAATGAGATTCCTTAGGATTTTCTTGAAAACGAGCACACATACACACACTAAACATAATGTCAGGTCGGATAGCAGTTAAGTAGAGTAAGCTTCCAATCATTCCTCTGTAAGTGGTTTGATCAACAGATTTTTCATTTTCATCAAGATCCAACTTACAAGTAGTACTCATTGGAGTATCACTACTTTTAGTGTTATCCAATCCAAAATGTTTTAGAATATCTCTAGTATATTTGGTTTGATTTAAAATAATACCATTATTATTTTGAAAGATTTGAAATCCAAGAAAGAATTTGAGTCCACTCATTAAACTCATTTCAAATTCGTTTTGCATCATTTTAAAAAATTCAGTACATAAAGAATTTTTTGAAGATCCAAAGATAATGTCATCTACATAAATTTGAACTACTAAAACATCATGGGAAATTCATTTTATAAAAATGGTAAGATCAGCAATTCCTTTTGTAAAACCTTTGGAAATAAGAAAAATATTCATTCTATCATACCAAACTCTTGGAGCTTGTTTTAAACCATATAAAGTTTTTGATAATTTAAAAATATGGTTTGGAAAATGAGGGTTTGTAAAACCAGGGGGTTGCTCAACAAAGACATCCTCAACTATATACCCATTTAGAAATGCACTTTTAACATCCATTTGATATAGTTTGAAATTCATATGTGTTGCATAATGATTTCAAGTCTAGCTACTGGTGCAAATGTCTCTTCATAATCAATTCTTTCTTCTTGACTATAGGCTTTTGCAACCAATCTAGCCTTGTTTCTGACTATATTACTAGCTTCATCTACCTTATTTTTAAACACTCATTTAGTGTCTATGGTGAATGTGTCTTTGGATCTGTCAACAAGTTTCCAAACGTTGTTCCTTTCAAACTGATTAAGTTCTTCTTGCATAGTCAATACCCAAAATTCACCACTGATAGCATCATTAATGTTTTTAGGTTCAAGTTGTGACAAGAAAACTAGATGTTCAACCTGATTTCTAAGAGAATCTCTAGTTTGAGTTCCTTTATCTAAGTCTCTTACAACGGCATCTAAATGATGGTTCTTAAGAGTTCTAACAGCTCTAGAAAAAGGACTAGTGATTTCAGGTTCTTCAATAGGTTCAGATTCATTGTGACCTGAATCTAAAGAATTTCCAGAACTGGAAGTTTTCACAGATTCCTTTACAGGATGGTTGAGGATTTTGAATTAATGTTCATATTTGATATATCATCCTCTAGGTTCGCTAGAGTGGTTTTAGGCTCATGTGGATATGTTTCATCAAATTTGACATGGACAGATTCTTCCACACATTTAGTTCTTTTGTTAAACACTATATAAGATTTACTAGAGATTAGATATCCTAAAAAGATCCATTCATCACTCTTGGATGCAAATTTGTCAAGATTGTCCTTAGTATTAAGGATATAGACTTTGCAACCAAAAACTTTGAAGTAGATAACTCTGGGTTTTCTATTGTTCCACAACTCATATAGAGTTCTTTTAAGAATAGGTCTAATCAACACTCTATTGATAATATAGCATGTTGTATTTAAAGCTTCAGCCCAAAAATAAATAGGTAAGTCATATTCAATAAGCATGGTTCTAGCAATCTCTTACAGGGTTCTATTTCTTCTATCTACAACTCCATTCTGTTGAGGTGTTCTAGGGGAAGAGAAATTATGATTATAGCTATTTTGTGAGCAAAAGGATTCAAACTCTTGATTTTCAAACTCAAGACCATGATCACTTAAGGATTTAATTCTAAGTCCACTAAGATTTTCTACAGTTTTGGAATATTTGGTAAAATGATAGCAGACTTCACTTTTGTGAGCCAAAAAGAAAGTTCAAGTATATCTAAAAAAATCATCTACAAGAACATAAACATAGTGTTTCCCATTTAAACTAAAAACTCTAGATGATCCAAACAAATCCATGTGAACCAGTTCGAGAGGTTGAGAAGTTGACACTTCTTTCTTTGGTTTGAAGAAAATTTTGTGTTGTTTTCCCTTTTGACATGGATTACACACTATCATTTAGAAACTCAAGTTTGGGTAGGTCTTTGACTAAACTTTTTCTAGTTAACTTTCTAAGGGAGTGAGTATTACAGTGTCCTAGTTTCATATGCCAAAGCCAAAATTCTTTGTGAAATACACTTAAACATGAAGCATTTTGAGAAACTAAAGATTATAGGTTAATAGAGTAAACATTTTCATTTCTAAATGCAGAAAACACTAATTCATTTTTAGAATTAAAAACATTGTAAGCATCATTTTCAAATTTGACATAAAATCTATCATCACGTAGTTGTGAAATACTAAGCAGATTATATTTCAATCCATCAACAAGTACTTTGGAAATTAAAACTGAGTTAGAGTTACTGATTTGGTCAAGGCCAATAATCTTTCCTTTGGCATTGTCATCAAAGGTGACATGTCCTCCATCAATTTTTATTAAATTCTTGAAGCATGAATAGTCTCATGTCATGTGTCTCGAACACCCACTGTCCAAGTACCATAAAATTTTACAGGAACTCTTTAAGCAACTTTCTTAAAAAATGGTCAAATGAAAACAGATTTTGGTACTCATACTTGTTTAGGTCTAATAATATTAGTGATTAGTGCCTTAGGAACTCATATCTGCCTCATAGGTTTCCTATAAGCATTATGTAAAGTACTTGAAAAATAAACTATATTTGGTCCAAAAAAGCTTGAAATAGTAGAGTGTATCATAACTTTAACTAGCTGAATGTTTTCCAAAACTAGGAGTAAAGTTGTATGGCCTAGACTTAGAAACAAAATTAGTTCTTCCAAAATTTCTTTTACCAGGTTAATAGCCAATGTCAATGGTATATTTAAGAGCAATCTATTTACCTAGCATTTGTACCAAGGTATCTTTACCATTAGTAAACCTTTCAAAATCCATTTTTAATTGCTCATTAGATAAATTTAGTTCATTGTTTTCTTTGAGTAATTGAGCATTTTTCTCCCTTTCTACACTAAGTTCAGTTTTAACAGTTGGGGTAAGAGCATGATGTTTCTTTAAAGATTTGTATTTATCTTTTAGTTCATTGCATGTCTCTTCAAGCATATCACAGTGCTCAAACATTTCTTCATTAGACATATTTTCAGAGTCACTCTCATCTCCAGAATAATAGGAATTGTGTACAAGAGATTCCAGTGTTGCCTCAGTTGTGTTTGTCATAAAACACATATTGGCTTTGTTAGCCTATTCATCATGTGAAGATTCTGAGTCACTTAAACTGTCCTCAGAAACACTCCATGTTGCTTTCATTTCCTTTTTATACTTTCTATCTTTGCCCTCATATTTCTTTTTGTACTTGAGCTTAGGACAGTCAGCCTTGATATTTCCCTTTCGCTTACATTCATAACAGACAATCTCATCAGACTTGTCACTTCTCATCAGACTTGTCACTTCTTTCCCTTGATATTTCCCTTTCGCTTAGGCTTTCTGAAAAAGTTTTTCTTCTTGTAAAATCTCTTAAACCTTCTGGTTAATTGTTAGGTAGGCATCTGAGAATCCTCATGATTTTGATCTTTGGCAGTCACTTCTCTTCCAAGGGAAATCATTGTGTTGAAAATTTTGTTGAACCTGAGATACATGTTAGAAATAGGCTCATCAGGTTTCATTTTAAAGTTATCATATTTAATAGTATAAGTATTAAATCTCATTTCTTTCACACTAGAAGTTCCTTCATGTAAAAGAGACAAGGTATCCCAAATTTCATAGACGGTTTTACATGCAGAGATTCTATTAAATTCCTCATCTCCTAAAGAGCAATATAAAGCATTCATGGTTTTGCAATTGTTATTGTAGGCAGTCTTGGTTGGATCATCCCAAGTGATTCTATCAATAACAGGAATCTTATATTCATCTATAATTGAAGACCGGATTTCAAAACTCATACTTTCTAAATGCATTTTCAATTTAATTTTCCATTGAGCATAATTGGTTTCATTAAAGAATGGTGGTCTATTTGTTGCAGCACCTTCCAGTCTATTATCCATAATAAATAAATACTTTGAAAGAGCTAGAAATTTAGAATTAACAGAAATTTACAGATCTTTAAAGTACAACTAAAATCACAGTTGAATATGATCCAAAACAGAGTCTTAATAAACAATCATTTGATACCAAATGTTGGTCAGAGTAGAGTACTCATAGAGTATATGCGTGAAAATGATATTAAAATAAGATGTATTGAAAAGACAATGTCTCATCTTTCAATTTACACGTATTAGGTGTAATCATCACCTTATTCATATATTGATTCACTTTCTCCTCACAAGCTTCTCAGAGATGAGACAACATGTGTAATCATCCATGTCTAGATGTAGTATCCACAACTCACATTAAACGTTGATGATAATATTATGACATAACCATCATATGCATCATACATGAGTCTTTTGTAAGCATTTTTCTCACCCTCGCTTTCTGAGGTGGTTTGACAGGTAATGGGGACTCCATCACTTTGAGTTTTTCATGTCGTAGTACTTTGCGGAAGCGCCTGTACTCTGAAAATTTGTGTTGGATAGGACATTTACTTTTTCCAATATTTATTGCAGTGTACTTGTGATATTACTTTATATTCTCTACAAAAATAAAATCTAGCATATTATGCTTTTATCTTAATTACTGATTAGACATTATTGATTAATTAAATTATCAAATGTCTTACTATTTTATCGTACTCTAGCAACCCTATGTACTAGAATCAGAATACTTTGTCACTAGAGTATTGTAGTGACAATGATCCTTGAGCCTCCCCTCACAGTCTACAAGCTTTGACTACGCCACTATTTAGAGAGTTCAAGGTAGACTTTTGACTAACCGACCGCATTAGCTCGCGACTTTTTGATTTGTTGAGTGAAGTCTCAGTTTCTAAAATCATAAATATGATTTACTCAATACTTGCATCTAAAGTTGCAACAAACTAGCTTTGACTATTTCTTTACTGCCAACTTTAGTTATGTTAACCAATCATTTCTAAAATCATAAATATGATTTACTCAATACTTGCATCTAAAGTTGCAACAAACTAGCTTTGACTATTTCTTTACTGCCAACTTTAGTTATGTTAACCAATCATTCTAGCGCTGATAAAGGTCATATTTTCAGTAGTGATATTTGGGAAAGTCTGGATAAACAGAAGCTAAGATTGTTGGGGCTTAAGGTTCTGATTGTGAGTGGGGTGTATGTTGATGGTGGATTGATTATTTTTATTTGTGGTTATTGCTTGTTGTAGCAAGATGCCTCCCCGAATACTTCATGTGCAACTGCGGGAAGAGGCCGGAGAGAGTTCTCCCTCGCCAGTTGATTAGAGACTAGTGGAAGTCGTGGTTCGGGTTGTCCAAGCTTTGGGTCAGGGAGCGGGCTTTGGTCATGCTCATGTTGGGGAAGTCGAACAAGGTCCAGGAAAGGACAAGGCTCGGGAGTTCCTCAAGAACAAGCCTCATTCCTTTCGAGGTAGCACAGATCCCCAAGAGGTAGAGGATTGTCTTGAGAAGATCAAGAGGATGGTTGTGTTTCTTTATACTCACAGGGCAGTGAAAGTAAAATGTGTTTTGTTTCTGTTGGAAGGTCTCAGTCAGAGGTGGTGGAACTCCCTGGTTCAAGCTAGGAAGCACGAACAGATGGGTTGGAAGGATTTCAAGGTCGTCTTCAACGAGCAGTATTACCCTAAGACCTTAGCCTTCATCAAGACCCAGGAGTTTTTTTATCTCCACCAAGGGGATCGAACCGTGATGGAGTACACCAACCGGTTTGCTGAGTTGGTTTGGTTCGCGCCCGAGGTTGTTTCCAATGAGCAGCTGAAGGTTCAACGGTTCGAAATGGGATTGTGGTCGGATATCCGATCTCAGGTCTTCTTGTTTAAGTTAAAGACGTATGTTGAAGTAGTTGATCGAGCTTTGATGGTGGAGATCGATCGTAATGGAAAGTTTGGTTTCTTTGGATCAGTTTCAACAGTGGGCAGTGGCAGTTCATCTTAGACAAAGAGGAAGTGAGACGAGCAGGAGAAGAAGAGGGGTGGTAGTTCGGGTCATCCTTCCTGACTCTCTTCATATGTGGCTTCAAACATCGGATCAATCTTGTGTCATCAGTGTGGAAAGGCAGGACATGTGATATGTGTGTCCAACTCCACCTAGACCGTGTCACTAGTGTGGACATATGGGGCACTTGCAGCGGTTTTGCAAAGCCACACATCCATATCTGAGTGGAGCAGGTTCTATGAGCTCCAGGGGGATGTCAAACCATCCAGGACAGCAGGTTCCAGGTTTAGTGGTCGTGGCGGTAGGGCTAGATCTTCTTCTGGTCAGAGTCAAGCTTAAGACAGAGTTGCAGGTGAGTGGTCGTCCTCAGGCTCAGGCAGAGACAAGGCATCTTCATGTTGTGGATCAGGCACCAGCAGAGTCGGATGCGGGACCTGCAACAGTTAGAGGTACTTTTTTTATTCCACCATCTATAGTTGTTGCTTTGTTTAATACAGGTGCCTATGTTTCCTTTATTTCTGCCCATCTATGGATGTGTTGAAATTGTCAACTGATCATACGTCGTATGTGATGGAGTTAGTGACGCCCCCTTGGTAAGAAGCGAGAGCAGGGTTTCAGGTGTTCGTCTTATGCACTCATCGTGTCAGGGATCGAGCTGGAATGGGATTTTCTGGTTTTGGAGATGAACCTTTTTGACATGATCCTTGATATGGATTGGATTGTGCATTTTCAAGCGCACATCGATTGTTATCGACGGCAAGTGAGTTTCATGGCACCTGATGGAATCTCTTAGGTTTTTCAGGGTGAATGAGATCCTTGTTCAGGGCGTGTTGGACCCCCACTTCCAGAATTGGGTGATATAGTCCCTTAGTTCTTGTCGATCATGTTGGGGGGACGATGGTGGAGGCATCGAGGGTGGATTACCTCAATGTGGTGGATGAATTCTGAGAGGTGTTCCCAAATGCCTTTTCAGGATTGCCACCGAAGCGGGATGTGGAGTTCACCGTTGATTTGGCGTCGGGGACACAATCGATATATCTTCCCACATACCATATGGTCGACACCAAGTTGAGGGAATTAAAGATACAGCTGGATGATTTGGAATCCAAAGGGTTCATTCGCCTGAGCATCTCATCTTGGGTCGCCCCAATCTTGTTTGCAAAGAAGGTCGATGGATCTCTCCGATTATGTATCGATTATAAGAAGTTGAATAAGGTAACGATCAAGAATAAATAAATGTTGCCCCGCATTGACGATTTTTTGATGAACTTAAGGGGGCGAGGTGACTCTCCAAGATCGATTTACGTTTCGAGTATCACTAGGTCAGAGTCAGAGAGGCGAATGTTCTGAAAACAGCCTTTCGAAGTAAATACGACCATTTTGAGTAATAGGTCATGTCTTTTGGGTTAACAAATGACCCTGCGGTATTTATGACGCTTATGAATTGAGTGTTCCACCAGTATCTTGACTTGTTTGTTGTGGTATTCATGGACGACATTCTAGTCTATTCTGGAACTGAATAGGAGCATGAGCGACATTTGAGGATCGTGTAGGGAACTCTTCGGGATCATCATCTCTATGCGAAGTTTTCCAAGTACACCATTTGGATCAGGGAGGTGAAGTTTTGGATCATGTGATCTCGGAACGAGGAGTTTCGGTGAATCCCGAAAAGATTAGTGCAGTGATGTCATGGGAACAACCGAAGAATGTTTTTGAGATCATAAGCTTTTTGGGTCTGGTAGAGTATTACAAGCGATTCGTTAGAGATTTCTCTCGGCTCGCTTCACCCATGACGGAGTTTACCCGGAAGGGGATAAAGTTTGAATGGAGCTCAAAATGTCAAGCGTCCTTTGAGGAGCTTAAGTGGTGGTTGACCACAGCCCCCATTTTGATCTTGTCAGAATCTGGAGAGGGGTACGTGGTCTACTGTGATACTTCAAGTATGGGTCTTGAGTGCATGTTGATGCAAGATGATCATGTGGTGGCGTATGGTTCTTGTCAACTCCGGTCACACAAAAAGAATTACCCAACTCATTACTTGGAATTAGCAGCAGTGATACATGCCTTAAAAACATGGTGTCATTATCTGTTTGGAGAGAAGTTTGTGTTCCATTCTGATCATAAGAATTTAGTCTACATATTCTCCCATAAGGATTTGAATCTAAGGGTCATTGGGTGGAGTACCTTCAGGGGTTCGATTTTGAGACTGTGTATACCACGGGAAAAGGTAATTTGGTAGCAGCTTGAGCAGGAAAGTGTCAATGCAAGTGTTGAAGGAGTCCAGCAATGAGTGGACCCTAATGGGGATTTTGCTCAGATGTATCTGGAGACTGGAGACCAAGGAGCACAGTGGATGTACGTTCTTGGCCAGTGTTCAGCTAACACCTTCCCTTCTGGAGTTGGTTCGGCGGGAGCAACCTAGTGATGAGTAGTGTCAGCATTCTATGCAGTTCTTAAATGGTGGGGAGGTGCCTTGTGAATGGTCATTGTCTCCTAAGGGAGTTTTGTGTTTCAAGGGTCGCTTCGTGGTACAGTTGTCGTTGTGGAAGGTGGTGATGCAAGATAGTCTCCAGTGGGTTGTTCATCTCAAGACCACCAAGATGTTTTATGACGTGTGTCGTCGGTTATGATGGTCGAGTATGAGATAGGATATAGCTGATTGTGTATCTCAATGTTATACATGTCAACAGGTTAAAGCAGTGCATCAGAGACCCTCTAGTTTGCTTCAGTTGTTGTCCATTCCTACCTAGAAGTGGGACGAGCTTGTCATGGATTTCATTATCGGCTTACCTCGTACACCACGGGTAAGGAACGCGAATTGGGTGGTGATTGATCGTCTGACCAAATCAGCTCATTTTATTCTAATCAGAGATTCGACCAAAGTGGATGAATTGGAGTGATTGTATGTTCAAGAAATAGTGAGGCTTCACGGTGTGATGTCTGCTATCATTTTAGACAGGGACCCCCGTTATACCTCGCAGTTTTGGGAAGGTCTTCAGAAGATGATGGGGTCGCAGGGCAAGTTGAGTACGGCATATCATCCTTAAACGGATGGTCAGACGGAGCGGGCAAATCAAATTCTGGAAGACATGTTTTGGGCATGTGTGTTGGATTTCGGAGGCTCATGGGATAATCATTTGGGATTGGTCAAGTTTGCGTATAACAATAGTTAACAATCCTCAATTTGAATGGCTCTTTTTGAGGAACTTTATGATCGATCGTGTCGGTCGCCATTGTGTTGGACTGAGGTGGGTGAGACCTCATTGTTGGGACCAAGCCTTGTGCAGGAGACGTCTGATAAATCAAAGTTGATCAGGTAGTGTTTGTTGACAATACAGAGTCACCACAAATCTTATGTCGATCAGATAAGCTAAGCTTTGGAATTCTATATGAGTGACCAGGTGTTTCTGAAAGTGGCACCTCGTTTGGATCATCGTCATCTTAGAAAACAAAAGAAGCTAACACTGAGGTATGTCAGACCTTTTGAGATTACCGAGAGAGTTGGTAAGGTGGCATACTGGTTGGCTTTGTCTTCTCAGTTAACGTCAATTCATGATGTGTTTCATGTCTCTCAGTAAAAGAATTACATTCTGGACCCATCTCATGTGTTAAACTGGGAAGAATTGGAGTCGAAATCTGATTTATCTGTGTTTGAGCGACCAGTGCAGGTTGTGCATTCCCATGAGAAAGTGTTTTGGGGGAAGCTCATATTGTTGGTCTGAGTTCTCTGGCATCATGGGAATTATGAGCATGAGACATGGGAACGGAAGTCTTGAGTTGAGGAGCAGTATCTGTTTTTGTTCTCTGATCGGACTCTAAGATGACTTTCTAAGGGCAGAAAGTTTTCATAGTGGGAAGAATTGTCACATCTGTGATTTTATTTTTGAGGTATTCTTTTGTTTATTTTTGGTCTTGTATTTATCCCTTGGTTTTCCCGGGAGTTTTTTGAGAAAATTAGAGTTTTTTGACCCGACAGCAAGTGGGGCAAGGTTGGCGCACAATTAGGGGAAACTATGCGTCAACCCAGAAGAAATTGTGTGCCCTAAACAATGGCATTGTCCAGATCGCACGGCCAGCCACACAGGCATGCGTCCTTCCCCAGCAAATTGTGTGGTTGGTTTCCTCTTGGGCGGAAGAGACTGCACGGTTGCCACACGGTTTAGAAAACTGTAAGGGCTAATCATGCAATCTGTCCAAATCATTAAAAATCAGAAAATTACCTTTCTACCCTCCCCCAGTTTAACACCAATTCCACCCATTTCTCCCCCCATTCGGGATTTGCAGCCCCAAGCGCCTCTTCCCCTCTTCTTTGCTCCCTTGGGCCTTCAATTTTTGGGTGGATTTGGCTTGGAATCTCTAAGAATCATCAAGCCTTTATTTTCTTGATTTCTTCCTTCTTCTAGAATTCTTCATTCCTCCTTGGGTTCACTTTTCTCCAGCGGGTTGGTTGCCCTAAAATGGGTTGAATCATGGTTCATTAGGTTTAATCTTGGTGTTATGGGTTAATCTTGCCTTTATAGGGTCCTCTTGAGGTGCGGTTGTGGTTTTCCACTGAATTTCAAAAGTTTTCAAGCTTGAGGTAGGTGATTCCATGTTTTAGCACTGTTAGATGATTTTGGTATGTTTGCTTTGCTTCTTAAATGTGTTCTATGGATTGTGAAAAAAGTGTGAAATGTGTTTTAAAATGTTTGGAGGTGCATATGAGTTGAAAGATGATTTTCTAAAAGAAATTGGTTGGGTTTCATATGTGCTTCCTTATTGTGCGTCTTAAATGTGTTCCATAAATTGTGTAAGTGGTGTGAAGTGTGTTTTTAAATGGATTTGGTGTGCGTGTGGATTTGAAAGAGGTTGCCCTATGAAAAATGGAGGTCTTTCATGTGTATTCATATTGTTTGGTCAGTGTGTATGTAAAAGTAGTGATCTATGTGATATGAGAGATGAAATTGAGCACAAAAAGGGAATCCTATGTATCTAGGTGGACGAATTAGGACTAGTACGCTAGTTAGATCGACGGGGTCAAGGCATGGTTTCTTCTAGCAGAATTGACGCTAAAAAACTAACTAAACTATGATAATGATTGGAGATCACTAGAACTTTGGATGGATTCCTCTCTAATGGCTCGTGCATGAGGACATTGTGGGCCACGATTGTTAAACTATTATCACCGAGATACGAGGTTTCTAGGGTCCCACTGGTGCTAGTACCTATAGGGATTTCTCGTGACCCAGTGCTCTTTTGTGATGTGATGCTCAGCGTCAACATACGGTGGACCTTTCTCCCGTTTTAATTTCAAAGCAAGTTTCTTTTGAAAATGCTTTCCTTAAAAAGGTTTTATTAAAAATGTTTTTGTTTTCTTTCTTAAAATGTGCATGTTAATTTGTCTTCGAATGTTATGGCATGAAATTTTTCTTTTGGATGGCATCATACTGGGCTTTAGCTCACACCCTACATACATACCACCACCAAATATAAATTTTTATTAAAAAGACACTTTAAGGGAAAGTGGGAAACCATAGTCCACCAAACAAGAACCGCTACGTGCTAAAAGAGCTCACAAAATTATTAAACACCAGACTAAGATTATTTGAGTCAGAAACTCTATATAATTCTCAGTGTAGAGTACTAACCTGGATGTCTGGATCCTCCCGGATAAGTTCTTCGAGGTGGGTAACCATTATGTCCATTGTCTGAGTGAATTCCTCTAAGGTGATTTTCCCTTGATTAAAGCCTCGGGCGATGATACGGTCTTGCTTGTCTATCCAAGATTCTTGCTCTTCAGAGGCCTCAACTTGCAACCTTCTTTCATAGATTCTTAAAATCTCCTCATTTGAGGCGTTGGGTCGGAGAACTTCCTCTGTCATTTCTTCCTTGGAGCGGAATATGAGCCTTAGACACTCCTCTACCTCTTTTTCCATCACTCTCGGTTCTCTGCTTGGATCACCCCTTTCCCCGACTTGCGGGCCATTGCTTTCCTTGCACCCACCTTTCTTGGATGACCTAGTTTCCATCAGTTTAGGCAAGTAAGAATAGTCTTTGCGTCCCTTGGGTTTTTTCCCCTGAGTCACAATGCATTTCCCTGAGTCACGCTTTCCTTTTTTCCTCTTCTTCCGTCTTGGGCTATGGGGCTTTTTCCTTGGAAACGGTCCAAACTGTCCACTGAGAGTTGGCTATGACTTTCATCACCAGAACCATCTTCCTCATGCGTTAATGTTTGGTCTTGGACCGCCAAACCTTCAAAACGATTTTTCAACTCAAACCTTGGGGCTTCTTTGAGAGGTCTCGACTTGCACAGAAAATCCACTTTGCCAGTTTTAGCCTCCATGCCATTCTTCTTTCCCTCACTTCCAGACTTCTGGACGGAAGAGGACTAGGTAATGGGAATGTTTGGGTCCAAGGGACCCAAGACACTAACCCCATCATGTCTTCCTTGTCCACGAGACCCTGTAGCAGCAAGAAAATTCCCCTGCAATGGCAATACAGAAGGCTCGGCCTCCTGTCTATATCCACTCACCTGAACAACACTACACGTCATGTCTGAAGCTGTGGGCAGCTCGTTTCCTCGGCCCATGAATTGCAGTTGCGTGTAGGAGTCCTCCCAGCCCCGACCTTGAGAGCCCCCAGGGCTGTGGACATCACCGGCAGACAGATTCGCCACTCCATCTTCAATAATGCTGACTGAGGCTGGGTGTTTCACCAGATCCACATTCAAGGATACCTCCTTATCCAATCCATCCACCGGCCCTGCCTCCACTATACCCATCTGTATGGGGCTGATCCCCAGATCGTGTCGTAAGCGGCTTAGGACATCCACGACTTGCGGCTCAGCCGCCTTTTCCTTAACATCCTTCACTGCAGTTGTTGGCACCGAAGAAGGGTACCGCATAAGCTGAGCCGAACTGCCCTCGCTTGTGCAGCTTTGCAACCTGTCTGGAGCCCCTTCCTCTGAGACTACCCCGCACACCTCCCCTGACCCATCCAAACCGTCCTGAGTCTGTTGGACCACAGTGGGGTCGACCAGCACCTCCGACCCTTCTGGATGAGGAAGCAACGTTTGCCGAGCACGTAGCCCACAACAGCATCCAAGGACCGGATGTCCTAACCGTTGACAGCCTGAACAGTATGCTAGTCAAGATTCAAAAACCACCCGTTGTTTCCATCTAAATTGGTCTCCAACCGAAATCCAAATCCAATCTGCATGAGGTTTTGAAACATCGACCTCAACACAGACGCGGGGGAGATGGGGTGACATATTGTTGAAGTCCTACTATCAGAGCACAAATATCTACCTACCAAGTTCCCTATCATGCTTAAAATCGAGGGGTTCTGAAAGGGGAGCGGCAATTCTGGGAAGCTTACCCACACCGCTATATTCGGCTCATCCCAGTTCATGTTGAACTCGAAGGACCAGCGAAGGAGGTAGAAACTGCAACCGTGGAGAGATCGAGGAGCGCTGGACCAAGCCGCAACGAGATCAGTCTCTGAGGAGAAGCGTATCATCAAATGGTGCCGGTTGAGCAGACCCACCACCGTGCGATCATAAAGCCCCCAAGAATCAAACACGAATCTATCAAAGGCATCAACTGAAGGGTGACGACCTCTGAAACGCGCCACCAGCGTTGTCCTGTAGAGATCCGAAGCGGCGTTTAATTCCTTTGTGGAAATCGCGAGTTGTGGCGAACCCTTGTGGAGGTCGGGAACCTTAGGGCACAGGGGAATCGCCGGGAAGGGGGGAAGAAGGTCAGGATTGGTGAAAGGAAGGAAGCTCCATAAGTTTCCCCCTCCCTCCTCCTGGGAGGGAGGGGCCGACGCATCGGGCATCGCCGTTAGGGCTTCGCCATCGTCGTCGCTCCGGAGACGCAAAGGAAAATCCTAAAAGTGGCCGATGAGACTCGATCCCCACACCCTACATACACCCTCGAGAGTATGTAGACTTTGTTATGATTGACTCGGATAAAGGCAAGATGTTCTGTGGTGGTGGTGGTGGATCTGGTTGCTAGTGTCTGCCTCTTCCAGGTGTTGGTGGAGGTGGATTGAGGGGTTTTCCCCCTTGTAGCATGGAGGTTGAGTTGTGTGGTTGGTTCTCCTCACTCTATTTTGGTATTTTGTTTTTTGGTTAAAGTTGTAAAATGTTTAAATTGAAATGGTTGGAACTCTGGCTATCGTTATTGATCTTGGTGTGATGTTTTATTTGAGTATTGTTTTTTGTTATTTTTCTTGGGTGAAATTGTTCTCAAAAGTGTATTGTTGGTACCCAGGCACTGGTTGTCAGCCCATGGGAATCGGGAACACCCTTCGAACCATGCCACAGGTCGGGTTGGGTGTTGGGTTCGATGGCACCCATGCTTGATTCGTGACACGAGTAATCGATCCAAGGACGTCTTCACAGATCGGGCGAACAGAGTCAAGGAGAGCGTCGCGACGTCGATGGAATTGTCGGAGCTCCACGCTAGCACTCAGAATTTGACGATCAACGTTCGCGCAGTTTCTTGAAGCGTGTATGGACAATCTAGAGGGGTTCAACATCATATCCTTTAAGGAACGATCATCGACGAAAAACTACAATCGAACACGTCGAATGAAACAAGGTACATGTTTGTTTATTTTGTGCTTATTTAATTCACATAAGATCATTGGACCTCTATCGAGGCTCGAATCATCAGAGATGACGAAGTTACGTCACTCTGATGATGAAAATTTTGAAATTTCCCATCCACTGGCTTCCATTGCGCACCATGGTACCTTCAGGTAACAATTTAATGAAGTTATGTTCATACCTTGAATGCATGCATCCTAGCCATAAGCTTGCAAAGGATCTCAAGTCTCCATCCCGTAAGGAAAATATCATAATTAATCGTTCAGTTGAGCCCTGCATAAGACTCACCATTAGGGTCACCATCTGATTGGGAAGTGTCCACACAATGCGAAAAGCATGTATGACTACCCCAAACCAGTCATCAGTTGCCTGGGGGTCTAGCTCAACCCGATACATGGGAGGTCTTTGCCTCTAAAATTCATGCGGCGCACTCAACATTCGTGCATCCTCAACCCGAACTGCCGACACAACCTGCTGCTCGACGAGTGGTGGCTCGACTAGCAAATCACCCGAAGGTACCGCCTCAAAACTATTTCCCTGCACCGAAGCCTCATCATTATGTGGATCGTCATCACAATCTTGTTGTGGAGCTTTGTCTGGTTGTCGTCGCAGTGGCATCCTGAAATAGAATCAAGACACGTCACAGGCAATGAGTATATCTGAGGAGTCGACTCAAGGACATGGAAACCACAACTCAATCTTATATGATGCATGTATCAAAGTTTCTCGACAACCAGTGTCTAAATGTACCGAGTTAACAAGCAGGCTATCAGAGTTCTTGTGAATGGATACGCTGACCGTCGCACCAACACTGGAGTCTCTGACCTGAAAATCGAACTCAAAACACTCATTGTCGTCATAAATCTCAAACCAAGCTCACGACTAGACAATAAACTCTGGTCCTAAGGAAAGACCTTCTCTGATACCACTCTGTAACAACCCGACCCATCGGGGTCCGCCTGGCCGACGGAAGGTCGAGCAGCCACTACCTCAAGTCTGCCTCTGATAAGTCAGGGGTTGACGACTAGTGATGAGTAGTCATATGACACACATGGGAAGTCTTAGCCTATGGTACTTAAACGCACGCATACACATATATCTTCATGCGACAGTGCAGAGATAATGAAACTACTTATACAAAATGCATGCATACATCCATCTCACAAACAGAATACGATAGTACTCAAAAGCATGAAAGGGAGCACCGTCTCTATCTGCACAGCAAGGATGGAGGACTCACACTCTGGTGCGACAGGGGAATATCATCTCCTTGGATAGAGAAGTTGTGCCCTGGTGTGATAGGGGAGTACTATCTCTATCTGAACTCTAAGATGATCGTGTTCGATCATTGGCATCATCAAGCATCGTTTAAGGAAGTGTCACACTCGGAACATCTAGCATCATATTTTTACCGCTAAAATTGTGGTCATCATCACGTCCAATGCGAAAAACTGCCTAGGACAGTCTACTCGCGAGCCTCCATCTGAGTCCTGAAGACAAAGATGCGCGAGGGAGAAGTATCCAAAAGGAGTACTCGGTGTGTGCCCACAATACATGACATGTCTCAAGAAACCGACCTTTGACTGTGTCCCCTCTCAGCACTTGGCTTGTATTTGGGAATATACACGGCGTGTACCTCAAATCACATGATGTGTGATCGTGTCCCATCTTTTGGGTGTGCCCTTGCCCATACACGGTCGGCTAGCCATGTCGCCCCGCACAGCGTGTACCCTCGATACACGGTGTGTCTTGGCTACCTGGCTACTTGGTTGTGTCCTCAGCTTGTGTCTCTGTTCATCATCTTGTGCCTGCATACGGCATCACATGTCCATGTACCTGGTCATGTACTGTCACGTGGTCATGTCCCTCGACATGGCAACCCTAACCATGTCCTCGGCAACACGGCATAGACCCACTACACAGCATGTACCCCCAGTACACGTGTAGTCCCCAAAGATTATCATCCCTGAATGGGAAGAACACACGACATGTACTCTTATGCACTACATGTCGTGTGATCGGGAATGTTGAACGGGAATCCTCTTCGAGCCACCTGAAACTTTCTAATTCCCACTGATACCCGCAAATCTAAAATCTTAAAACAACGCATCAAAAGGGGTCAAGACGTAAATCTTGTAAATTCGTCTACCTCATGGCGAAACATTGAAGCTTCGGGTCCAAAACAACGCCTGAAACCTGATGCACCTCGATCTGATGATGATCAGCATTAAAAACGGGGATCGACGACACCTCCTCGCCTCAATTCGGCCTCAGGCCGTCTGTCATGCAAGGGGGGCTCCTCTGTCGTGCATGAGAACCCAAGGGGTGGAGGGGTATATTAGTTTATTTGTTTTTTAAATAAACTAATATATCATCAACACATCTGTCAACACGTCATCAACCGAGCACCTGACACTGACAAACTTTATGTTGCACCTAGGGTAAAACTTACATTCTAAACTCAACTGTGATCTCAGATTTCTGATTCGAGACTCTAATCAAAAGTTATTCCAGATTTACTGAAAAACTACATGCGTGATAAAATATTCAATATTTTTAATATCACTGCACTGAGGTTCTTCAAGCCCCAGAATCTCGCACCGACTCAGCGTCTGATTTCAAAAATAATACTAAAAATATTTCAAAGTGTTACACGACAAAACCAAAGTCACTACATAAATTCAAAAACCACCCAATAACATCATGATGCCACAATGAGCATCACATCACAACCACAACCAAAAGCAACACTGAAAATCACTGCCTGAGGAATTATGATGCAAAATAAACCATCGCGTCGCAATCCCACAATCATAGCACAGCAATCAAGCCGTAAAAGCCAAAGGAAGCTCTTTTTTTCTTCGCCATTGGACAATATACCACGATGTAACAAAAGACCATTACAGCAGATGAAATCCATCTTCCCTTCCACCATTCACCTTTAAACTCACTAAACAATTTCAACGCCTCAAAACCACAAAATAAAGACCAAGAGAAATCTAGGGCTATACATGCTCCTTGGATATAATCTCCACATTAAGGGCAAACCAAGTAAATGTTTGTGCTTGTCGGGTATCATTAACTTTACACGCACATGTTTATGAGATTTGAGAGAGAAGTGTTCTCTTGATAGAAACACAAAATCCAAAAGAGGGAACGAGATCAAATGAAACAATTTTGAGTATCCTTACTCACCACAATGCTACTTTTAGATCTTTCTCTCAACTTCTTCATTATCCTCCATTTTTTCCCAATCACTTCATTCCACTTAAATAGATCGAAAACAATGGGAATTAGGCAAAAGAAGGCTCCATATGAAAATCATAAAAGAAATTTATGCATCAAGCCATCAAAGTCACCCAACCACATTTTCATTATGATTCTTAACAAATCTACATTTCTTATAGTTTTTGGTTTGGGTAGTACTCACCTCTACTTTCCTTGCAAGTCCAAACAAATTCAACATCTCCTTGATTTACGAATAATGTGATTGCATCTTTCACAATGAAGCTCTAAAGAATGAAGTCTTTTTTAGTGGAATTAGTTTTCAAGATACCAGTCTCAACTTCTCTTCATTTCAGCCTTAAGATTTCAAGACCTTTGTTGTCTATACTACATGGTATTTACAACTTAAAAACATAACATGCTTGGTAACTTTCTTTGATGTCGCAACCTAAGCTTGATTCTATATCTCTAGAAAACATCACTTGAATTTGTGGCTGATGTTCTTTGAGCTTTAGTAGCTCTAGAGAAGGTTTTCACATTTACCTTCCCTATTCACTTTTTGTCAACAATTTTATCTCAAATTATTGAATTTTTTAAGTGCTTTTAGATATAGTTTGGTGCCCATAATTTCATGTATCCTTCCTTGCTCAGCAATAGTCAAGGTCACCTCTTGAACTCTTCTATTAAGCTCAACATTTAACTCATCTAATTATTTGGTGAATCTTAGTTTACAATTAACTTTCCACCATTGCAACCCTAATTATTTTTTCCCGTGTCCTCTTACCTAGCCAAAAACTTATGTGACTCAATAAATTCACTCTCCATCTCTATAGTGTCAAATATGGTTATGAGAAGTTTTCCCTAATAAAATCTCATGTCACCTTCAGGAATATTAATCAAAATCTTCTATATATCATTAGAAGTCTTGCGATCAACTTTAACAAACATTTTTTATGAGAGTTGAGAATATAGAATCTCTAGTTTTTTCAGTCTGCAGATTTTTCCTTTCATTATGCATAAGACCATCTTCATTCACATGTATATACAGTGGGGAAAATCCTTGCATAACAAAAGCATGTACATATGCAGTCATCATGTTTTTCCATAACTGAAAATTACTTTAATCAAATATTGGAATATCTTTACAATTCACTGTATTAAAGGAATTCACAGTAGTAAACTAAAATGAAATGATATTGAGAAAAATAGGGGCAACACAACAGATCTTGAACAAAACTAAATCAATGACTCAAAAATATTTGACTTGATTGTTTAAATTATCCACGGTAAGGCGGTGAATCAAATATACATGACAATTATTTTGTCTATATTTACGTTTAGAATTAAACTGATCGAATCAAAAAAGAAATACATAAAATATCTAAAATATGAACAGAACAAATATGGTAGTTAAAAAAAACAGATAGGAGTGGATATGATATGCTTTTGGATCCAACACAATCATCATCACAGTAATGCAGGACGATCCACTTCAAAATCAGCGCAATACACAAAAATAAAGGAAAGAAGAATACACAAAAGAAGATGATGTTAAGCACTCAAACCTGCAACAGGGTGAGGACAGGCTTCCTTTTTCATCTGAACCCACAACTCTGAATCTCCATTCATCCCTACAGCTCACTGTAACTGCGCCATACTGTCCGGAATTCCTCACGAAATGTGTTCAATCGAGCTTTCAGATTAGGAGTCCGAAAACTTGCATGAACAATGGTAGCTGCAAAATCAAACCAATCTTAACAAACTTTAGCAAAAAAAAAAAACATTTCAGACAAGGACTTTGCAAGAGCACACATACCAAGAAGGCCGATGACCAATGCCCACGAGGCAGCAACGAGAACAGAAGAAACAAACCAGAGAATGGAACTTGCTGTACCCACAAACAAAATTGAAGTTGACCAGTTAAAAACAGTAACACGCCAGAGGAGCCTTTAAAGAGATCATAGATACCGGCTGTGAATATGGAGACGAACACCCAGCGAGGACGGCCACAGATATGAACTACTCTTTTCACCGATGAACGGCCGCGGATGACGGGCCTAACAATATTAGCATACATTATCAGCATTAGTATCCAAACTCCAATTGATTTGATAGTGTTTTACTCACATGTGTGGAGGTCGCATTTTTGCAGCCAGGTGAAAAGATAATTGTCTCACAGTTTTGGTTACTTTCTCACTGAACGTGGCTGCGAAACTGCGACACCGAATCATCATCCGCAACAATGTTGATTTGCTAGTGAGAAATCAGTAAACCAAAAACAAGAGAGACCCGGATACGAAAGTAGGCTTATTTGCCCACCAAATGTGAAGTATTGTGCCGCTAAAATGGCTTGAAAATATGAATAAAACATAAAACCTCAGAACCATAAGATTCAAGAACGGGGAGCACATTCTTGGGATTCTCAAATTAACTCAAAAAGAGAAAGAGAAGAAAAATAAGATATATTTTTTAAGAATAAAGTTTTAGAAAAACTACTCTCTACCCTACTATATACCTCATGTAGAGGTGGCAATTTTGAACCTGACACAACAATCCAACACGACACGAGTTAAACGGGCTCGGTCAGGCATAAAAGGGTTTAGGTTGTGATCGGGTTGAGTAATCTGACACAAATAATATTTGAATCGGGTTCAAATTGGTCATTCTCGACCCATCTAACCCGTGTAAATCGATGAAAAATATAATGATAATATAAAATATTAAAAATATCAATAATAGGGCCAGGTTGCAATATGGATAACATATGTTTCATATTAATTAGGTTATTTTTAATCCAAATGGAATAATCATTGAGTTTATGTGATATTAACTAGTTAGACATGTCATGATGTAGTCTGTTATATATTTAAAGTTAAATGGATTGGCGGATTGGGTTATGATTGATCGCTTCATAAATGGGTTGGATCAAGTCAACCCATTTAAAATGGGGCAGGTTAGGATTCAGCTTAAATGGGTTCACAAGACGGCCAACCTGACACGAACCCAGCTCATGAATCTGAATTGTCACCTCTACTCTCATGGAGCTCTCAAGACACTCTCCCTCTAATTTTTCATATCTCTGGATCATTTGTTGGTAGTGAACTCCTCCAATTTATAGGTGTATATACATTAAATTTCAAATCACTTCATAAATGCCACCCCCCCATGTACATTAAATTTCAGTTCACCATCACGCTCTCATGGAGCTAGGAAGACTCACTCTCCCTCTCTGATTTGTAATCTCTCTAGATCATTTGTCGGTGGTGAGATGAAATGAATGAACTCTCACAGAATGAACTCTCACAGACCCTCCAACTTATAGGTGTATGTACATTAAATTTCAGTTAACCCAACAAATGTTACCCCCTATGTACCCCCTCCTACTTATAGGTGTATGTGCATTAAATTTCAGTTAACCCAACAAATGTTACCCCCTGTGTACATTAAATTTCAATTTACCATCAATCTCTCTCGTGGAGCAATTGAGGCTTTTATCTCTATGATTTGTGATCTCTATGGATCAATGGATGGTGGTGAGATGAAAAGAACTCCCACAGACCCTCATACATAGTTATTTACGGTGCATGGCGCACAATGGCGACAAGGGCTCCCGGTGCAAAAGCATGCGGCGCGACGCACGACGCGTGGCCATATTAACTTGCGGCGCACAAAAGAGGTGTATACATATATCAACAATAAAAAATAATAAATTATACAATATATATATATATAAAATAAAAATTTATGTCAATAATTCATATTCCATACATCAAAAAACAAATGAAGTCAACAATGACACCAACAATTAAATATTAAAAACCATATATCTCAAAAAATCATATATATCAATTCCTGAAATATATTATCAACTATACATCTCAAAAAACCAAGACGGGTATTTCATTGCTTTGCCTTAGACATTTTGAAATAAATCACAATTCCTGAAATATATAAAACAAACAATTAAATATTAAAAACCATATATCTCAAAAAATAACAATAATAAAAAAACATAAAAAAACAGGAGGAAAACATGGCATTAAAAATAACAACAAGAGTTATTCGAAAAAAATAAGGGGCGAGCAACATAAATAAAATTGAATTAAAAAAAAATTATTGATTTGCACAGAAGGTGCGCCTGCCTTGGACAACATCGCGTATCTGAGTCGCAATGGTTGAGGGAGCTCGGTTGGGTCGTGGTCGACTGGGTCACGACAGTTGAGGGATCTTGGTTTGGTCATGGCAGTCAATGTGGTCCAATACCGGTTGGGTCGCTGCGCTCACAAGAAAGAGTGTTGCATAAAGTCGAAAGGGGAGGTCGTTGTTTGACCACAAAAAAGGTATTTTCAATCGGGGCGTAAGAGTTGGCAGGTTAAAAAAATACAAAAAAAAATAAAAAAGGTGCAGTGGCGCGCACCATTGGCGCAACATGTGTTGGATTGGTGTTGCCTGATCCGGTTGGGCCGAATGCTTGTGGCCCACAACTGTCGCGGGTCGAGCTCCACGGTAAGCTCGTTGGGGGTTGTAGGGGGCAACGCGCCCCTGCTCCGGGGGTCCGGGGGCCAGAGGTCCCCGGTCCAATTTTTCGGCATTGTAGCAATGTTGACCACTGTAGCGAAGTTGACCGACCGACACCGACTGACACTGTAGCGGTGCGAACTTCGGGGTCAACTTTAATGTAGCGCTTTTGACAAAGCCAGCCGTCATTCACTGTAGCGACGCAGACCACTTTTTCTAACAGTGATCGTCTTCTCCATTGTTTTATAGCTCATTTTCGGGCTAGGGTTACTACTGAAAAACCCCTCTGTAATTTGTACTCCCGAATAGTGAAATATCTTGTCTCTCGTGGACGTAGGGATTATTCCCAAACCACGTAAATCGTTGTGTCATCTGCTTTCTTTCTTTCATTTTTTCTCGTTTATGTCGTTGTGTCTCTCGGCGATTCCGCAACAACATGACATGCGGCATTGCGCAATATGGCGCCCGCCACAATGAGTCATCTTAGATGAGCCATGGCGAAGCCATGGCGCGGCGCACCACTCCCTGGCGCTAGCCATGGAGCAATGGTGCGCGCCATTAATAACTATGCCCTCATATTTATAGGTGTGTGTACTTTAAATTTAAATCCACCCAATAAATGCTATCCCCTCATGTATCATTAATTTCCAATTCAACATTTGACCACGTAATCAACATTCAATTAATGGGAAAGCGTTGACCAATAAATGAAACAGTACTTTATCAATCTCAACTAATAAATGCAACTATACTTTATCAATCTCGACAAATCAAACGCAACTATACTTTATCAATCTTGACCAATCAAGGCAACTATACTTTATAACACTTCATATTTCTATACTTTATCAATCTTGACAAATCAAAGGCAACTATATTTTATCAATCTTAACCAATCAAGGCAACAATACTTTATAACACTTCATATTTCATTGGGACATTAATGAGTAAGGTCCCTGCTCACCAACCATATTAGGTCAGATAGTGGATATATAACATCATCCACATGCAACCAGATGATCACTAGACTCATAAATGGGAAGCAAATGGTTTATTCAACCCTTTATTCAACGTCTTTCATTATATGGTTTCTTTCAATAATTGAACCTGAAAAACCGCTGTGACAGTTCAAGACTAACAGTTCTACCGAAAAACATCTTCCCTTACACTTGAAAGCGGGACCAGAAGAAGAAGGAAATCATGTTAAGAAAGTGACTCAACAATATCATAATTTGCTTCCCTTTTTAATGACCATGCACAAACATAACAAATGCATAAGATTAATCTGAACTGAACAGGGACCTCTGCCAAGCAAAAATACAACAAGGTATATAAGGTATGAAGATTTCAATAAAACCCATCCTATATGAATATAACAATGAAAAAAATAAAACATAAACTGAAAAAAGAAATGTGACGTGCATTTGGCCTGCCAAAGTGGGAACACTAGACTTACTGACGAGAATTAGGTTGTGTTTGATATCACTTACTAACAAACCAATTGCAACATGCCGCACTTATGAAAGTGCTTGTGTAAAGACATCTACAGATTGCTCATTGAAAAAATGTTTTCTGTCACTTATTTAAGGGCTTTTCTTCAGGAATTTAAGTTCAAGTGTTTTTTTAGAGATGGAACAGACACCGCTTGTTTTTTAAAAATGCTCATCAGAAGCGATAATTGTTGTAAGCACCGCCTGCGGAGCAAGAACACTAGAGAACCCTCAAACGATGCCTCAAACTGTTCTTGGCACAAAAAACTGCCAGATGCCCATAAGACATGAAGGCCAGAAAACTCATAAGCAAAAGTGCCCAGGGCAGTCTGATGCCAATAAAGATTACACACAACTCCTAGTACTTTATACCATATTGTGCAGGTATATTCAACGCTGCTTCAATATTTCTCAAATATAAATTAAATAGTGGTGGTCATTGATCGTCTTATCACAGAATTACAGGATATAATTTACCCGAGGAATAAACCCTTATAAGACCACCTAAAACGCCAACATGCAGTTAATTGGATTGTGCATTTTAGTAACTCTATAGAAGAATAAGCAAACAGGATTGTCCACGGCCAACGATTCAAAGAAACAGTTGGTGTAAACAAAAATTGAAACGTTTGTCTTATAGAAGGAAATCAACGAATAAGCACGGAAAATAAGGATAGTGAAAGTTGGCATCAAGGCGTAAGGCGTACCTGTCATTCAAGAAAGCAATGCTTAAGGCTGTTAAAGCAGTGGCTGCAATGGCTGTCGGCCTCCAAATGAATCCAATACCTGGCGAAAACACCAAGCACAAACATCAGAGTGCCATCGTCATAATAATGACCCAAAAACCCTAGGTTAAGTGTGACCAGAGGTCTTCCTTACCCAGGATGAAGATGATCAGAATAAAATAATTTGTCCTGTAGCTGGAAAACCAACATTAAACGGATTAAAGAAATAAAATAACCTGAATTCAGGTAGAAGGATCTAGAACGACCAACTTTCCTTAAGCCAAATAGTCACTGAAGAGGGGGGGAGGGCAGAGGGAGGGAGAGCACGCACTAATAGAGGTTGCATTTGAAGCGGCCGTTCCACTTCGAATAAGAACGAGGGAGAGTAAATCTAGAGAAGAACTCGTGGAGAGGGCGCGGAGGTGATGACCAGTCTACTTCGCGGAGGGCGTCGATTAAATCCTCTGCTGTTACGCTCCCCCAATCCATTTCTCCCGCCCTTCCTTCTCCCTCTATTGGTTCGCTCTAAAATAGAACCACCATGGCCATCGAACACAGAAATTAAAAGAAGAAAATTAACGGAATGAAATAAAGTATAGGGATGAAAAAATGTCTGAGCCCGGGTTCGAACCGGGGGCCTCTAGTGTGTGAGACTAGCGTGATAACCGACTACACAACCCAGACAACTTGAAAGGATATTATTAAAATTAATTTTATATACTATAATTTAAAATGCTAAGTGAAATAAGCCTATCTTTTTTTTTTTGTAAATATTAATTCTCGATTTTAGTCCACCTCGAAAATTCATAAACTTTATGGCATTATGTGTACGTTTTTTTAAAGCAAATGAACCAAAAAATCAAAACTGTGTGAATTTTAAAACTCTTATTTAAGATTTAATGTGCACTCAAACTTAGAGTACGATAACATATTAAATTTCCATCCATATTAGTTCAACTAAAAAAAGTATCACTTGAGATATATTACAAAAAATATTTTATCATATTTATAACTCCATTGGGTTTTATTGTTTTTCATACAACATGAAACTCTTAAATGTAAATTGAGGTTTTCATTTGACATCCCATGGGTTTTAAGCAAAAAAAGTGAATAAAATTATATTTTAATTCGGTGGAACCATCCGATTGAGGGTTTTGAATGTCTAAAGGTAGATAATTCATATCTGAGGTGTTGACTTCTTTCAGGTTCATTCATAAATATTATCCTTTTTTACTCTTTCTCAACAAGTTCATGTTATTAATTAAATTCTTTCACAGTGTTCTTAAGTTGTCACTATGGTATCTCAATTGCAAATAATTTTTTTTAAGTTTAATGCTCAATTAATTTTTGTAATACAATTGGTTGTTAATATTTTTATAAAGAAAATACAACAATGAATTCAATGATAATTAAGGCCAGTGATGAAGGAAGTGATGCGTGCAATACCCCTTGGAAAACAAAGATTTAAAAAAACACAGGACATATACTCATGCTAACACGACAAGCATTTGTTTTCAAAAGACTTACTGATAAAAACCCAATGGAGAAGCACATTTGAATTTTAGTAATTTTATGATGGGTGGTGTTCACTACTAGAAATTTAGGCTATAGCAACGGACCTATTGTCACGGTTTTATAGCACTACTGGAAATAAGATCTATACCAACGGTTTTGGGTAAACTGTTGGTATAGTTCACTTATATGGACCTATACCAACGGTTTGGCCAAAACTATTGGTATAAGTCACTAATTTTGACATATACCAACGGTTTACCCAAAACCATTAGTATAGGGGGTACTTATACCAACAGTTTGTCCAAAACCGTTGGTATAGGTCCCAAAATCAAAGAATCTATATCAACGGTTCTCAAAACCGTTGGTATAGTTACATGTATTTTTTATGGAATCTTCTTACATAGAACATTAAATAAATCAAAATTTAAAATATTTATGATAATACATATATATATTTACGAAATTGTGTTCACAAAAGTCAAGTTAGGTTAATGGTTAGGTCGTTCAATCATAAACCAGAGGTACTGGGATCAAAACCAACAAAATACTTCTTTTTTGAAATACATATACCAACAGTTTTATGGAACTATTGGTATAGATTTTTCATATTACTTATACCAACAGTTTTGAAAATCGTTGGTATAGACCTATCCCCACTGCTTACTAGCCAACGGTTCTCCAAACCGTTGGTATATGATATACCAATGGTTTGGAGGCCTATACCAACGGTTTCAAACTGTTAGTATAGGGTATTTTTCTAGTAGTGGTATGTGGCTATAGCTTTTTTATTACCACGTTTTAATTAAACCTTCGTGGGTATATCGCGGTTGTCAATTTTTCCCCCAATCTATATCGGGCTCCTCCTCCTCCCCCGATCCACAACCCTATCACCGCACAACCCTCCTCCCTCGCGACCTCTCCTCCTCCCAAACAACCTCTCTCACAACAACACCCTCCTCCCCGAAGACCTCTCTCACCGCGGTGCCCTCCTCCTCAAAGACCTCTCTCATTGCAATGCCCTCCTCCCCGAAAACCTCTGTCACTACAGCACCCTCCTCCCCGATGCTTCCAATCAACGCCGCCCTCCACAGTATTTTATGGGTCAATTTATGATTTCAATCGCACTCTTGTTGTCACAATAGATCAATATAGGCTAAACGATCATGATTTCAATCTCACTCATGTCTTCCAAAGATCTATTCCACTAAATTTGGCCCTTGCAGACCAAATGATCATGATTTATTCATCACTGGAAAACAGAACCAATCCACCTTTATCATATTTGATATTTGTAATAAGATTTGTATTTCAGGTCTTATGTGAGGTACATCTTCTATCCAAAAACCAAAAATTGGGAATTTATATATCACTCAAAGAAACATTGGATACATTTTCCTTTTGATACCATTTCATCTTCTTTTATGACCATTGAGGAACTTCTTATAATGTTTGATACTTATGAGGATCTTTTTGTTCAGAACACTCCCTTTCATCATGAAAAACTAAAAAAATATTTTTTATATGTGTTGGAAGATGTTTTAAGCTACTGATATTCTCATTTATGGGTCTCAGGAGTCACCTATCATTGTACCCTAGTGGCATAGTAGGCATCCTTGTGTCTATATCCATCACACCAAAAACAATAACCGTTAAAATAATAAGATTATGATGAGAAAAATATTACCTATTTTTTTGTTTTGTTTCTCTATAAAAAATAATTATCAATGTAGAAATCATATTGTATTTGTCTAAATTTTTTACAATAAAAACACCT
The DNA here is from genome assembly GCA_963277665.1 of Viscum album. Taxonomy (NCBI): domain Eukaryota; kingdom Viridiplantae; phylum Streptophyta; class Magnoliopsida; order Santalales; family Viscaceae; genus Viscum; species Viscum album. Next base: position 254,959,516 of record OY728163.1, on the reverse strand, counting down.
AATATTTTGTGTCATTCTCCCATTTCTGACAACTTTATATTTAGGCTATTAAGATTATCCCAATTTCACTTTCCTCCAGATATTTTAGGCCCATGTTCTGGCATGAGGTGTGGTTTTATACTCTATTTTATCACATTACATATTATATTTCCCTTTGTTTTTATGGTGACATGCCTTTGGAATGGAAATACTCACTTTAGAAAAAACTCATGGGATATATTTTTCTTCAACTAGAACTTGTTTCTTTGAGTAACCAAATTTCATGTTAGGTGTAAAGAGTAATTGTCATTCATTACACTTACACCACCAAACCCTAACTTCTACATCATGTTATTTGTCCCTCCTAACCTATTATTTTACAGTATTGGCCAAACCATCATTGATTCACACTCGTTCCTCCACATTGAGCTTGAGATCCACTCCTTTTCTAAGTTACCAAAAATTCCAATTTTCATTTTTTCAATCTATGATATCATTTCTGATTTCTCAACCTCTTACTGTTGTATATAGAGATTTGGGTTATGAAATAATATATTTTCTTTCATGGTTTTATCTCTCTATTTGTGATGTTATTGAAGGGATACCCCAAACAACACTTTCAGATCAACTCACCCCAATAAATCACTGTTATTACTATCACTATTGTCAATTAATGTTCTATCAGTAACATTCAATAATACATCTTAACCATGGTACCTAAAATTATCAACTTCTTCCACTTTAGACTCGTCTGAACTTCCATATTCATGAGACAAAAGATTTTTCTTCTTGATGAATTTTCATTTCTATTATCTCCTAGTTTTATCACTTTTAATAAAAAATATTCATAAACACCTCATCATCATCATCTAGAAGGTTTTTAAAACACTTAGAAATGAGGTGACCTACCTTAACACATCAGAAACAATCAACTGGAAGCTTGCCTTTAAATTTTCATCTTCCCCACTTTGGGTTTTTGGAAAAAATTATATCACATCCTTTACCTCATCTTCTTCTGGAACAACTTTAATAAATAATGTATCCATTTCCTTGAATAAAACTTTCTATGATTTTTTCTTTGCTATGGTATCATTATCATCATTTTCTATTTTATATGTGGCATGTGTGCTTTGAAGGATATAAAGAAATACATCCTGTGGATCCTTGTCTTAAAGTATAGACACTTTGGGATTAAACCATCGTTGAAGTCTCCTCATGATTCATTTCAGGATCTTGGTGTCAACAATATATTCCCCAAGAACTTTCATGTCTTCATCAAAAGCATTTAGATGATTGAAGAACGCAAAAAGGTTTTGGTCAAACTCACCTTTATATTTTCATATTTATTCAATGTTACATGCATCATTATATAAACCATAAAAAAGCACTCTTTTAGTAGAATAATAATATACGAGTATACGAGCCTACACATAGACTCAATATGATGATCTTATTCCTCTTCCTATCATATAAATCTCACATGGTTGTTTATAGTAATTCTTATTTGATAATTTAGTGTTTCAGTTCTACTTCTCAAAATTCTCCCCTCATAAATTCTTATAACATTATCTTTCATTTTTCATATTTTCTCTTCTCTAAATCCCAAATTAATATCATTTCCATAAATGTTATAGAAACCTCCATGATTCGAGATGTCACATATGTTATCATACAAACTAAGAATCGCTAACTCGGATTCAAAGTTGGATTTTTCATTGTGATCTAATGAAAATCATCATGGATGGTTAAATAGAAATTAAAAAGGAATTGAATGAGTTTTTAAAAGAGGAAAATGTATTAGATAACCATAATTCTTATATTAGAATCCTCCCATTAAACCTTATAATCCATTAATTCTTGTTCCACTTTAACCTTTGGTAATCTACCACTTCACCGAACTTCTAAAATTTATTATAAAATGGTAAGATCACACTCTTCTCTCAAGCTCATTGGAGATGGTTTATTCTTAGGGGAGAGTCTTCTATTTATTTTTTTCAATTATATTACCATACTATTCTTTGAGGCCTAATATTTTTATTTTGGTATGGGGGATAGGCTTTTTATTCCTTTTTATATTCCATGTATAACTCCCTTATCTTTGGTTTGGTGTTGTGAGTTTGGTTTGAGGGTAGTGGATGTTGTATGTTTATTATTATTTTTAATTCCACATTGTTAGTTTTATCATGCCTTTATTGTTATAATGTTTTCTTACTTTAACTTTTGATTTAAAATCATGATATCCTTATACCAATACATTATAATGAAATGATGAATATATATACTACCAATACTATGTGTTATCCTATGGGAAATGGGAAGCATTTTTGAAAAGGAATTGGAGAACTAAAATCCATAATGATGATGAAGTGTATGGAAATATGACATTTTAACTGGATTCTTCATTATACTATCTTCAGTTTTTATTTATTGAATATATGACGCAATGTTTTATTGATGATATTATGTTGAATCATATGTGTAATAAGAATTGATTTAATAATGGTAACATAATGCAAATTAAAATAAACAAATTGTAGATTTAATAACATGGAAATGTTTTTCTAAGGCTCATTCTCTTTAGATTAATCTGAGGGTTGGTTCATGCTTATAATGACAGTTCCTTCATTTAATTTTAAAAAGGTTGGTTTAGATGAGTTATAATTATCATATTTATATGAGATTAAGAGTTTTTATTAGTCACTTGAGATTATTCATTACTTTTCAATCCTTTTTCCTCCCCTAGGACGATGTCCTTCAGTTTTGGGATGGGTAGAGAGAAGTTTGAGGGAATAAGAGAGGGAAAAATGTTTCTTTTTAGGGTAATTCCATTAGATGTGTCTTAGGATTAGGTGTGTAAGACATTAAGAGATATGTGGGATTGTTTATGAGAGGGTTGGGTAAGTCATAGTGATGGGATTCATGATAGATTATGGTTATGATTTAGGCATTGGATTTGATGTGTTGGATAGATTTTGGAATTGGGTTTCATTACCATCTTACCTTATGGGTTGATCCAACCATTTAATTTTTTTTCTTCCCTATTTGTTCATTGGGTGAAGTATGGGGTATGTATATATGCATACATACATGGGATTTTCCTATACATTTTATGTCTTTTACAGATGGTAGAAAAATGGATTTGAATTTAGTGGACCTGGTATTAGTGGAGCTTAGTAGTTAATGGTGGTGTTGAACATGTTTGGTGGTCAGATCCTGGTAACTTGAGCCAATCTCTACCCTTCTATTTCCTTTATAGTTGTTCTTAGGTTCATGCCTCTATTTCCTTTATGTTAGGGAAATTATTTCCCCCCTTATACTTTCGTATTACCTTTCTATTCATTAATGTAATTTCTATAGGATTTTTCTTATAATGATTACTATATAGAGGGGGTACAGGTGGGGGGTAGTGGGGGTACAGGTGGGGGGTGGTGGGGGTGCAGGTGGGGGGGGGGTGAAAGTTTGGGAGCAGTTGGGGTGAAGGGGGTGGGGGGGCAGTGTGCAGGGGGTAGTGGGGGTGAAGGGGGCAGGGGGGGTAGGGAGGGGGTAGAGGGTGTGGGGGTGTAGGAGGGTGTCCAGGAGGGAGGGTGGAGGGGTGCCCAGGGGGAGGGGTGTCTGATCGCATTGTCGAGCGCGTCAAATTAGATTTTTATTTTTAACTAGAATTTCTACAGTATAGTAGCAACCCTAGGTCGTCTCTCGACGGAGCCTTAGATCATTAAGTACAAAATATGGTTCTGATTATGAAGGTAAAAATAGAAATGAGGTTTTATAATACTCAGGTTTGACGATTAAAGATGAAAATATAAAATGAAAGCGTTAAAACAAAGTAGAAGTAAACAAGGTTAATTAAACGTGATCAACCCAGGGAAGTCTCGTGATGCTCATCCTTCATCGCTTCAAGAGATAGGGTTATGATCTTTTAATCCCTAATTTTTAACACCTATTAACATAATGTTACTGAGTTTATACTATTATACCTCCTAGGGTTCAGTTGAAAACACACAATGATTCACCGGACACCGCTAATGATTGGGTGATTTGTGTTCGACATCATAACCGAAACTCACCAAGGCAACACACGAAGAACTCGATGTGATTTCTAGGTTTGTATTCTATTTCATTGTGATACCATGACATAAATTAACATGACCTTGATAGTGCTTGTGTGAGTTCAATTGACCAATATGAACCACACAAACACCACAATTGGAAGGGGGAAAAGAAAGTGGTGAACGGTGTGTGTAACATCACATGAATGGGTACCCCCAAACATGATCATATGAGTTGAGAATAACATACTAGTACATAACTCAATAAAATTAAAAGAGATGATGAATAAAAACACATACAACCTGGAATTAAAAAGATCATTCAATATAATACAAACATGAAGCTCGTGATTACATCACATTCCTCCCCGGGTGATCACAGGGGGTTTAGAAACCCATAGGAGGGGAGGAAGAAGAAGATGTTGAAGTAAAAATTCCCATAGCCTCCAGAACTTCTAAGGATGATGAAAATACCTCTTTGGAACTCCAAAATGGTAGCACCTTTCCTCTTGGCCGAACTCCCAAATGAGGTGCCAAAGGTGCCAATTTATAGGCAAAGTAGGAGGTGGTTTTAGGCACCCTGATTTCAATAATCTGCTTGGTCCATGGTTTTGGCTAGTCAGAAAGTACTAAATCACTTTTTAAAAAACTACAAAGTTGTTAGTAGACAACTTTTCTACCTCCATGTCAAATTTGGAGGTCTTATATGGAATAAAATAAGATATATTGTTGAAATACTGAGGCAAAGTTTTGACCCCATGCAGATCCACTTTATTGGACATATAAGTTTGTATGGGAATCTTAATAAACGAATTGGGATTCGGTTCCTTCATATAAAATGAAGATAATGAAATTTCGGACCAGACCAAAAATTTTCATCCCATTTTAATTCACGGTTAAGTAGAAACATGCATTTTAGTCCACTGGTGTTCTTGGATCATGTGCAGATTGACCCATCTTTCTTGGACTTCATCATGAGTCCTCCAAATCACCTCCACTTACAATATAATTATCAAAACAAGTAACATTTCCCTTTTTAATAGTGTTAAAAACAAACTAATTGAATAAAAAATGGAGTGAAATTTGTTATTATACTTGTAATTTTCAATACAATACCAGTTTAATACATTGGTATAAGAGTGAAATAAAATAGTGAATCGTGGTACGATCAGTGTCCAGGAGGGGGGGGGGGTTAAGGGGGGTGAGAGGTAGTGTGTAGGAGGTGCAAGGGGAGGGGGGTGTCTAGGGGGTGAAGGGGCTTGGGGGGGAAGTGTGCAGAGGGTGTGGGGGTGCAGAGGGGGGGGGGTAGGTGGTGTCTGGGGGGGGGTTAAGGGGGCCGGGGGGTAGTGTGCAGGGGGTAGGGGTGCAGGGGGAGGGGGGATGTCCAGGAGGGGGGTGAAGGGGGTGCAGGGGGAAGTGTGTAGGGGGTGTAGGGGGAGGGGGTCTATCCAGGAGGGGGGTCCGGGGGGGGGGGGGGGGGGTTAAGGGGGCTGGGGGTAGGGGTGCAGGGGGGGGTTGTCTAGGAGGGGGTGTCCAGGGGTGAAGGGGGGCTGGCGGGGAGTGTACAAGGGGTCTGGGGGTGCAGGGGGGGGCAGGGAGGGGGGAAGGGGGTGTCTAGGGGGTGGGGGTTAAGGGGATCTGGGGGCAGTGTGTAGGGGTAGGGGGTGTAGGGGGAGGGGGGTTGTCCAGGAGGGGGGGAGGTCCAGGGGTGAAGGGGGCTAGGGGCTGTGTGCAGGGGGTGTGGGGGTGCAGGGGGAGGGGGGTAGAGGTTGTGGGGGTGCGAGGGGAGGGGTGTCCAGGGGTGTTTTGGGGGGTGAAGGGGGCTGGGGCGGGGCAGTGTACAAGGGGCGGGGAGGAGAGTAAGGGGTGCAGGGGGAGGGGGTTATCCAGGGGGGGGGTCTAGGGGGGAGGGTGAAGGGGGATAGGGCAGTGTATAGGGGTGTGGGGGTTGGGTGGGGGTAGGTAATGGGGAAAGGGTTTTGGGGGTGAAGGTGGGGAGGGTTGTCTAGGAGGGGGTCCAGGGGTGTCTAGGGGGTGAAGGGGGCTGGGGGACAATGTGCAGGGGGCATGGAGGGGGAAGGGGGTGCAGGGGGTGGGGGCTGTCAAAGAGGGGGTTAGGGGGGTTGTCTAGGGGGATGTCCAGAAGGGAGGGGGTGTCCAGGGGGATGTCTAGGAGGGGTGTCTAGGAGGGAGGGGTGTCCAGGGGGTGTCTATGTATCTTGATTTCTCTTCTAATTTGCAATATCTTCTTAATTGTGTGATTACTTTATTTTTGAAATTATCTTGTTTTCCTCCCATCAGATATGATAGTTTTCCACCTGATTAACCATGATTTTATTATTTAATTGGCCTCTGATCAAACGTATTATATTAATTTCAAAGAATATGCAAATGAATATATCATTATCGAGTTGGTTTGGTCTTGCGTACGGTGAAAATGTTACTATTTCTGCATTTTAATTCCTTTCTTACAATTTTGTGATAGGCAATGTTATACTACTGAGAAACAACTTGAATTTGAACTCCAACACAATGGAGGTGTCATAGGAAAAATTTCTCTCCCTGGTTGCAGAATGCTTAATCGATTCAAACAGTAATGTCAAAGTAATTTCCCTATTTTTGGATTCTTGATGGCTTTTCCTTTTCGATCAATTGTTGATTTTGATTACATGTATTGGTATGCAAGATAGGGATGCATGTTATGTAGAGAAATGACAACACAACGTAGCTGATGCAATTGATTTTCTTCCACGACATGCAACCGAGATTGATGTGAATATAAAATTCAGGAGGTAATGGTTATTTTATACCATTTTTTTCAAGACATTAGTAACCATTTATTGTGTTCTTAATCAAATTGACTTGGCATACACCATGCTTGCAAAATTGATGATTTTGAGTTTACTCTTGAGTGTGAAATATTCAATTTTATGGACATTGCTTTGTATCATGGTTGGATAGTTGATCCCCAGGTATGCACTTTTGAATTCTGTACCTTTATATTTTTTTAGAAGAAATATTTTATACATTCTCTCAGTTTATAGTTTTCTTTTTTCCTTTTTCTTCTTTCCTTTTCCTAATATGCATGTTTGCACGTATATGCGTGCATGGGGGTGTCCAGGGGGGTTTCAGGGAGGGGGTGTCCAGGGGGGAGGGTGTCCGGGGGGGGCTGTCCAGGGGGGAGGGGGTGTCTGGGGGGGTGTCCATGGGGGGGTGTCCTGTCTATGGGGGGTGTCTAGGGGGGAGGGGGTGTCCGGGGGGTGTCCAAGGGGGGTGTCCACGGGGGGGGGGGGGTGTCTAGGGTGGGAGGGGGTGTTCGAGGGGGGGTGTCTAGGGGGAGGGGGTGTCCAGGGGGTGTCAAGGTGGGGAGGGGGGTCTAGGGGGTGTCCGGGGGAGGGGGTCAGGGGGTCCGGGGGGGTGTCCGGGGAAGGGGGTGTCTAGGGGGGAGGGGATGTTCAGGGGGTGTCCATGGGGGGGGGGTCCAAGGGGGTGCCTAGGGGAGGGGTGTCTCCTTGCCATCTGTAAACCTCTCCTCTACCACTTTATCCATTTCTAGGGATCTTGATTTCTCTTCTAATTTTCAATATCTTCTTAATTGTGTGATTACTTTATTTTTGAAATTATCTTGTTTTCCTCCCATCAGATATGGTTTTTTTTCCACCTAATTAACCACACTTTTATTCTTGAATTGGCCTCTAATCAAACATATTATATTAATCTCAAAGAATATTCAAATGAATATATCACTATCGATTTGGCCTGGCCTTGTGTACAATGAAAATGTTACTATTTTTTCATTTTAATTACTTCTTGGGATTTGTGATAGGCAATTTTCTATTATTGAGAAACAACTTGAATTTGAACTCTGACGTGGTGGAGGTGTCACAGGAAAAAAATTTCTCCCTGGTTGCAGAACACTTAATCGATTCAAAGAGTAATGTCAAAGTAATTTCCCTATTTTTGGCTTCCTGATGGCTTTTCCTTTTCAATCATTTATTGATTTTGATGACTTGTATTGTTATGAAAGATATGGATGCATGATATGAAGAGAACCAACAAAAAAACATAGTTGATGCAATTGATTTTCTTCCACGACTTGCAACCGGGATTGATGTGAATATAAAATTCAGGAGGTAATGGTTATTTTATACCATTTTTTGGAAGACATTAGTAACCATTTGTTGTGTTTTTAATAAAATTAACTTGGTATACACCATGCTTGCAGAATTGATGATTTCAAGTTTACTCATGAGTGTGCAATATTCAATATTTTAGAAATTTCTCTGTATCATGGTTGGATAGTTGATCCTCAGGTATGCACTTTTGAATCCTGTACCTTTATATTTTTTTAGAAAAAATATTTTATACATTCTATCAGTTTAGAGTTTTTCTTTTTCCCTTCTATTCTTACCTTTTCTTAATATACATGTTTGCACTTATATGCATGCATGGGGGTGTCCGAGGGGGGGGGGGGTATCCAGGGGGTCCAATGGGGGGTGTCCTGGGGGGAGGGGGTGTCCGGGGGGGGGGGGGGGTCCAGGGGGTGTCCATAGGGTTTCCAGGTAGGTGTCTAGAGGGGGGGTGTCTAGTGGGGGTGTCTATGGGGGAGGAGGTGTCCAGGGGTGTCTAGGGGGCATCCAGGGGGTGTTCGGGGGGGGGGGGGGGGGGCTAGTGGGAGTGTCTAGGGGGTGTCCATGGGGGATGTCTATGGGGGAGGGGGTGTCCATGGGGGATGTCTATGGGGGAGGGGGGTGTCAAGGGGGATGTCTATGGGGGGAGGGGGTGTCTAGGGGGGCGTCCAGGGAGTGTCCAATGGGGGGTGTCTAGTGGGGTGTCCAGGGGGGTGTCCAGGGGGGTGCCTAAGGGGGAGGGGTGTCTAGGGGTGTCCAGGGGGGGTGTCTAGGGTGTGTCCAGAGGGTGTATAGGGGGTGTACACGGGGTGTCTAGGGGGTTTTCTAGTGGGGGTGTCTAGTGGGGGTGTGTCCAGTGGGGAGGGGGGTGTCCAAGGGGGGTGTTTAGGGGTGTCTAACGGGGGTGTCTGGGGGGAGGGGGGTGTCCCGGGGGGTGTAAGTGGGGTCTGTACATGGGGAGAGTGGGGGTGTGCAAGGGGGGAGGGGTGTGCTGGGGGGGGGGGGTCTATCCAGGGGGGAGGGAGGGGATGCAGGGGTATTTAGGGGGGTGTGGGGGTGTTTTTTTAATGAAATTAGAAGACATATAACCATGGTTTGAAACCGTGGCTATAGTCCATGTGTGGCTTATGGTTCTGCCATGGTTTGAAACTGTGGCTATAGGTCTTGCCCTATAGTCATGCCAATACCAGCCACAGTCCATGGAACCATGACTATAACTTATAGCAATGGTTTTCCGGATTATAGCCACAGTTTGAAACTGTGGCTAAAGCCTTAATTTATAGTAGTGGTTTTATAATGTTTTTATTAAGTTTGTGAGTGAGAACAAAGTACACTCAAAGAACACATATAAGTTTACGAGGATAGTAGTTGGTTTGATAATTGACCTTGAAAGGTAATAGTATGTGGTCATCCTGTAAAACCAATTGAGATGTTATGAGAAAACCCTCAAAGCTAAATGGTCATGTTGAAAACTAAAGGAGATCGAGTAGTGAAGTATGACACCAAAATCAATACTCAATCATAAGTGTATAAATATTATACGAGTTAGTGGTGCATAGTATAGAATGAGAATGTCGTGTTTTAAGTAAGTGATATTGTGTAACACCCTTGAAAAAAGAAATAATGTAAAAAAATCATATATTGGATGGAATATTCAGAATTTATATAACGTGTAATGTGAAAAAAATAATCTTAGCATGGACTAACTAGGATGAATATTAAATTTTTCTGGAATAATTTGATGTTCATATGTACCCGATATGGTTTTTTAGAACCAATTTTAAATTTTTCCCAAATTAGTTGGCATGCATACACTCCATGCACTATTCTTTCCCTGTCATCTTTTATATGGGACAAATTATCTAGAATCAATTTTAAATTTATATAAGATTAGTTGGCATTAATGCACTTCACAAATTGTTCTCTCTCTATCATTTTTTATCTAAGAAAAATTTATTTGTTGTTCTTATTAAAATAATATTATTTGTCCCAAAAAATATTATCTAGGGAAAATTTTATTCATCCAAGAAAAAAATTGTTTAGAACAAATAAATAACTTGTTTCATATAATAAAGAAATTGAGATGAATTCTACATCCATTAAAAATTTATAAAAAATATACTTATTTATCATTAAAAATTAGGATTATATAAATATACTTATGTAAATATTAATGTATGTATATAATGTTATAATGGAAACTTATAAAAGAAAAAAACTTCTAAAAGAAAACAAAAAATGAGTGAGGCACTCCTCCAGTGCATGATAAAATGCTTGATAAAAAAATGAGGGGGAATGAATCTTGACATTGAAAAGATAATGGTAGCTCGATCTGAACACATTGGTCTGTAGTAGTGTCATTTATCAAAAGTATCCACTATAATAGAATCAATGTAAAAAGTTTTTTCCTTTATCAACGTTTTTAAAAGTACTGAGAAATGCACCCTCCCTCGATGCCTTTACTCATAACATTGAGAAATGGGATTTTAATTTTAAACCTAACACCTAGTTTTCTTTTTTCCTTATACTCTCTTCTTGTAGGTCCTTGATGTTGGTATTCCTGAACTATTGTTGACCTTTTTTATCTATATTTTTTTCAATAAATCATATCAAAACTTAAATAGATAGATTGACCATCATCTATTTTTTTCTTTAATTAGTAGTGATTTTTCACTACTACCAAATAGAGTTTTATCAATGCTAAAAAAGAGATGATAATTGAGGCACTATTAAAAGGGGGTCCCTTTTATCGACGCTAAAAAGTGCTGAAGAATGCCCCTTTTATCAGCGCTAAAAAAGAACTGATAAAAGTAAAATAAAAAAAATATGTAAATCAGAGGGTAGACCTACTCCCTTTTGACAGCGCTTGACCCCCCATTTCAACAATGCTAGGAAACCCCACCCACACGCACCCCCACCGCCCCTTTAACAACGTTAGGCACACCCCCCGCCCTTTAACAACTCTAGCCCCCCTGCACCCATCCATGCACCCCTGCCTCCACTTGGATTCGAACTCGAGATCTCTCCCTTGCACACTTGCACCTTTACCACTCATCCATATTATTTTATTCTCTATTTAATGATATATCTATTTATTTATATATATATAGTTATATTTATTCGTATATTAATATATATATATATATATACATATATAGTTATATTTATATTTATATATTTATATATTTATATATTTATTTGTATATTAATATATATATATATATAGTTAGTTAGTTAGTTATATTTTTTATATTTATATATTTATTCATATATTAATATAAATTTATAATAGTAGATTTAAATATATTTATAAAATATTTTTTTTGCGTGTTTATAAATAAATAAATTCATATATACAACACACACACACACATATATACATGTGTGTGTGTCTATAAGTATTATTATACATATTTATATATATTTACATATATTATATATTCATATGTATATTCATATGTTATAATATATAGATAATATATATTAGTTTGTTAATATAGACACACACTAATATATATATATATAGGCACACACACACATTATATTGGTATATAAATATTCATATATTTTTATTTTAAATAAAATGGATATTAATTTTTATTTAGATAAGTCTTATATATTGAGAAATATATTTTATATGTAAATATGTTTAATTATTTACTTATAAAATTAAATTTTTATGTGTGAATATATAAAAAATATGTATATATAATTATATATTTGATTATAAATAACAATACACTATTAAAAATGATAAGATTTCAAAATCATAATATCAATATGAATGTAATCACTGAGAATAAATTCAGTCATCACTGAAAAAGGGCAAAATAAACCCCTTAAATGAGGCTTAAATTCCATTGAATGTTAAAAAAATTGGGTATCCCGACTAAAAACATAGTTTTTGAGGTCTTTTGGGCCTTTTTGGCCTAAATAAATGTCAAATAGGGTTTTCTTTTATCTCTAGTGCGTAGATCTCATCGCAGGCTTTGATTTGATATGTGGTACAGCTCAAATGGAAATCTAGATCAAAAGTTATAGTTGTTTGAAGTTTGAGTTACATTTTTAACTTATTTTAGATCTTTTATTAATTTTTTTATTTTTTGTTTCTTCAAATTGTTATTAAATGATTATTACTCGATAATAATTAAAAAATTACTAGTTAATAATATCTTTAAAATATTTTATAAGCCATTTTCACTAAGTATCTTATATATTAAGTGTAAATGTCTATTTATACTTATCTAAAATATATTTAAAAATATATATATTATATTTTTATCAATATAAATATATTAATATATTAATATATTATTTTTAATGATTTTTTTAACTATACCCTTTATCAGCGCTAGTAAAAAAAACGTTGATAAAGACCTCCCTTTATCAGCGCTACTAAAAAAGTGTTGATAAAGGGGGGTACCTTTAACAACGCTAAAAAAGGATAATAAAGGTCCCCCTTTATCAGTATTTTTTTAGCACTATAAAAGGTTGGTGCTGTGAAAACTAATTTTTGTGGTAGTTTTTTTCAATACATATATATATTTTATGGTTTTGTGAGTGTGTGTGTGTATTTATGTGTATTTTTTTATAAATATTAATATGTGGGTGGGTGTTTATATGTAAATATATATAAACATGAATATAATTATATAAATTATATTTTATTTCAATAAATTTGTGTGTGTGTTATTTATGGAATAATTTCTATATTATATTATATATATATATTGTGTGTGTGTTACACATACACACAAAAAGATACACATAAAATATAATCATTTTTAATTTCATTTCAATTTCAACTTCAACTACAATTTTGATTTTAGATTTTCATTTCTCATTTCATTTTTAATGCCAATTTTAATTTTAATTAAATATTTAAAATTCCATTTTTTAATTTCAATTTAATTTTTTATTTTATATTATAATTAATTTAAATTACATATATATTTTATTACATACACACACAAATAATTTTTTTACTATATTGAATGAAATCATATGACTATGAACCTAAAATGATTGGATGTTAATCATATAGACAAAGAGTATGGATATGGAATCAAAGAGTTTATCAAATTTACAATGGAACATGCAAACGACCCTTCTCAATTTATGTGTCAGTGTCTACATTTTTTCCATACAAAGTGAATTGGTCTAACTGGATTGAAAAAACACATGATCTGTTACAGAATTTATCAAAGTCATAAATATTGTATGAAATATAGAGAAGTAAATGATGGGTTTATAAGTATAAATTAATCATTAATAAAAGTAATGGAAGCACTAAGAAACCTTGAAACCTAAGAACAACATGCATCTAAAATTGAAATCATATGAAAAAAAAGAATAATGTGTGTACCTTACACTATATAATTCATAATGTTGATGCCTTCTTCCTGTGGTTGATGGCTGCCATGAAGGAACAACCTAGTGATTCTTCACTCTAAGGTGTATCCATAGATTACATTGAATCACCCATACACTTTGGGTGGGATTCTTCAACCTTCATGATATGTTAGTACCTCAATAATAAAGAAGGTTGGAGGAAGAGAGATCTGGGGGGGAGTTTCGACAAGGATCATTCGAGAGGATCGCACACATACTACCCAAGGACTGACCTCCTTTATATAGGATACAAGGACACTCCCCGATCCATGAATCCATGCCATGAATTTACTTGTACATTTCATAAATGTATAATTAATACCTCTAGTTATATCCCATGTAACTTATGACCATTAATTCTCCCATGCCTTTTAATAATAGTTGATATGCCATGGAATTTCAAACAGTTGAATTGAGTCTTGGTCATTCTAGATGAAATGAATAAAACTGTTTGACTCATTATGACTCAACCATGTTGTACAATATGGCATGTCTATGTATCCTCCACATGATATCTTTATATCAAAAAATACGATATTCCTATAGACTCAAATACAATCTTCTTTCCTTATTTTTATTTACTTTATGATACAACAAGTCATAAAATATGACATCAATGGATTTAGGGAATATTTATTTCAATCTCTAACTTACATTAAATCCTAATAGATTTTTATGCCATTTCACTTTATATAGTATAATATATGATAATGTGTGAAATCATATCCAAAAAATATTTTTCATGTCTTCCAAAACACTTTTGGAAATCTATCATTAACTTTACCTTGTATTACATCGTATGTAATACTTTGTGTAAATATCATCCAAAACTTTTTTGAATAAAACTCTAAAACACTTTTAAAGAAACTCTCTGATTCAAACTCAATCCTCATTTAGTCAACCAAAAAGTGATACCTCACAGGCCTTTTTGCTTTGATAACAAATATGAATCACCAGATCCATAAATATAAGCAAAGAGAAGACTCTAGAAAAGTATCAAAGCAACTCAAGCTAAAAGGGATTAAGTGTGATCTCCATCAAAATACATGTATCTTTATACATGTTTCCACTAGTCGTATCACATGTCAAAATGCATTTTCATATGTCCTCTTTGTATGAGATAATGAGTGACCATGGGATACAATGTATGTCAATCCCATATAACCTTTTAAAATATTCTTGAATTTTAGAGTATAGACTGACCAGGTCGCATATCATTCAATTAGTGGATGATCACATCACATGCCCCACATATACATAGATATACACATCATAATAATCTTCTAAGTATGTCCATATATTTCCTTAACATATCTTAATAAAGGGATTTGATTCCATAATTATTGTACGAGCATAAAAATATTATCTTAATTGAGATCCAACCAATGACATGATCAATAACATACCTAACCACCCTCTAATTGGATAATCCTCAAGGTCTGTGTAAGAAAGGCGAAGTTCCTTAGGATTGTCAGAACCATTTGGGGGTTTAATCAGTGATGATAATTCACAATTTCAAATCTCTTGAAATTAACTGCATAACTTTTTAGAGTTTTTATCCTTATAAACTTTATAAAACAAACTCACAAGCATGAAATAATAAGAATGTAATACAAGAAACGTAAGATTTACTAGGTTAAAACTCAGTGTGAGTACCTACATCCTTGTCATGGAAACTCTCATTGGTCCATGAAAAATCATTATTAATAAGAAGTGAATAAAACTTGAGCTAACTCTCATTAGAATCCTTCTATCTTTTGATAGGAAATATTATACTGACTCCTATTAGTTATACATTTTTTCTTATCAAACCAATGAAATATAAGGATGAAAAAATTTATAAAATATCTACTACAAAATTATCTAGAAATCACCCATCCAATTTTCTCCATCCGAAAAGAGTCTTTTTGGCACCCCTACATTCATTTGGTGTACTATGTCTGGTGCACCTAATAAACCGAACCTCTGATCCGTGTTCTTTATAGTGAAGAAAATCATTACGCTTCACATCCTTCTTAGGAACTTTGTTTGATAATATCTCTATCAGGTATAATCTGACCAACACTTCTTCCCATTTTTGTTGATCTATACTTTTTTCTGGTGGCTACTTATTATTCAACCAAATGTTCTCATTGTTGGAAAATTACCTTGATCACAAATTTGGCTTTTGACACTTCATCTGGTATCTTTGTTTGATGCCTTTTCTATATCACTTTAACTTTTTGACTCTCATGAACAGTGATTATTCCCACACTGTAGATTCACCCCTTTTATAAATACACTCATAGGAGAAAAGGTGGGAACTCCAATTCATTTTCTCACTCAGTGAAAAACCTAGAAGAAAAACTCCCACTCAACTCAATTTTCTAAAAGCTTCTCAATACTTCTAGAACATTCCTGAAGATTCAAGAAAAAAATACAGTGACTATAAATTTCTTTGAACTTCCTTAACCCATATTGATAACAAATTTTGATTTAGAACCAAAAAATCATCAATGTAAATGGATTTACAATGTTATATAAAGCTTCTCCAAAACTTCATCTGGTAAAATGTTTGTCTAGTACTCTATTTCTTCATCCGGTGAACATATTATATTTCTCTAACTGATAATCATCCTTGTTAAATTCAAACTATCTGATCTTATTTTACCAATATGTTGGTAATATTTCATCTGGTGCATCCTATCTTAGCACATACTTCATGTGTTTACAAAACTCAGTTTGGTGCAACTTTATGGAATCATCTATCTGATGAAATTGTTATTGTTTATCCATATGATGAAATATTTACTACTATATATAACTTTCCAAACTCATTCTATTGGATTTAGTGATTGTTCACCTTCTTCCTCTTTCTAGTACACTCAAGTTGTTGCTTTTCTGATAACATTGTTACAGCTTCTAAAACTTTCTTTCACAAAACCATTCTCTATCCGACAACAACATCACTACTCTATCCAATAACTTTGTGCAATATTTTTTTAATAATAATTTCCACTTAAACTTTGTACTTCCATAAAATATTCAATATTTTCATACCATTATTTTTATTCCCCCTTTTTACTTCTTACACTTTGTACAAGTGTGCACAAAATCAATAACACAAACTTCTTACAATTCCTCATCTGGTAACACCATCCATGTTCCGTCCAATATCTTGAGTTGTTGGACTTCAATTACCATTACAGATTAGTAATAATACCCTTAAGAAAGGAATGATGGGATTTAACCTTACACAAGCTTACATATACCACTTATACCTTTACACAACCTTCAAACCTATGTTTGTACCCTAATTCAGTTGATGACAGGACTTTATGCAACCTTTGTATAAACTCATCAATGAGGACTTAATGCAAACCTCCGATAAGTAACAACCATCCCATTTCATCTGGTAATATTGTGGTAATTCTATAACCACATACATCTACTGCATTTCTATCTGATCATATCTTCCCAGTGGTCTAGCTATGGTGATCTGTATCTGGTGATCTATGTCTAGTGAAATAGTTTTACTTCTCTCCATTTCTATGAAAACATACAACTTCATCTTGGATAATGAGAGTTTTCAAGATGTTAAGAACTTGAAGATTAATATATAATTGTCTAACTTAATGAATGTTTTCCTAACATAGTTAAGGAAAAACTTCATTCTCCTTAAACTCTTCATAAGATAAATTTTCTTAATAACTTTCAGAAAATTTTTCTTGCATGTTTAAAAAAAAATCATAACAGGATATGTTGACAACAAATGAAAAACTTTTCAGAAACACCACAAATAATCTTCATTCTACACCTTTGGATTTATTGTAAAAATTCACTATAACTTTTTATATTTTCTTTAATTACTCTTTTTCTCAAAATTTTATCAAACCATAGCCTTTCTAATATAGAATTTCCTAACACCACACTATTGGATAAAGAATTTTTTTTAATGAATTTCATCCCTTGATTATAAGAAAATTTGTGGCTATAATAATATAAAATCCCCCTTAACTTTTTCACTACCCCTTTTTATGATAAAAAAACTTTAGATTTAAAATAGAAATAGTTGTATAACCTCTTACAAAATTTTACTTACTCTCCTCCTTTAAAACATAATCCAAAGCATGGTGGGGATACTTCCTTAAGAACTTTAGGAATTCATTGGTAGAGGCCAATCATATAGTTGAAACCTTAATTCCAAAAAACTTTCCCTTGGCATGTCTTTGGTGAAAACATCAACAATTTAAAACTTTGTTGAAATTTACTCAAACAAACATCTCCACCAACAACTTTCTCTTTTATAAAGTGATACTTAATACCAATGTTCTTTGATATCGAATGTTGTACATAGTTTTTTGAAAGATCAATGAAAATTTGATTATCACAAAGAATCTTCAATGGTTTAGAAATATCCACTCTCAAATATTTCAACTAAACTTTCATCTATATCATCTATGTACAAGAATGGGTGGAGAAAACATATTTTGTTTCTATTTTAATCAAAGTAACATAACATTGTTTCTTACTATGCTAGATCACACAACATTCTACCAAGAAAAAATTTCCTCCTAATGTTTAATTTATATCATTAAAATCTCTAACCAAATCAGTATCAGTGTATCCAAGAAAGTTAATGTCATAACTTTTTTTATACAACATTCCACATGATGATGTTCCTTTAACATACCTGATTATTCTTTTTACTGTCATCATATGTGATTTCTTTGGATCACATTGATATATTTCACATAATTTAACAACATATACAATGTTTGGCCTTGAATATGTAAGATAGATCAAGCCACCTATCAGTTTCCAGAAGTATTTATAATTCACACTTTTCCTAGATGCATCTTTACTCATACTTACACCAATATAGATAGGTGTAGAAACTTCATTTTATTATTTCATGATAAATTTTTTTAGTAACTCCTTGTTATAATTTTATTGTGATAGAAATATATATCTTTAATTTTGTTGAAATTGTAAGCCCATAAATAAAGTAAGGCTTTTGGTCCACCTTTAAGGCCTTAGGGCCACCTTAAGGCCTTCAGGCCACATGATCAGTGCAATTACCCAGAAAAACTCTACAAAAAAAAAGCATACCCATAGGAGGATTCAGAGCAAGTGAACTCACCAGAGCAGAACCAAATGGATTTGTAAGAATGAGAGGGTATGGCTACACCATCAGGACCAGCCGGTACTTGTATGGGAAGCCTATCTAGACGACCATGCGAAGGTGGAGCACTACCATCATGATGCAGATGATGGGGAGGAGAAATTCCTTATAATTATAGTCTGGTTGAATTCCCTAAGATCTTTGGGTCATGTAACCTCTTAAGCCTATGAGCCATGTAATCTCTAAGCCTATGGGCCTTGTAAGGGTTCCCCTCATCCCTTGAAGGGGGGGGGGTTATCAAAAATCAATAAAAAATGAAGGCCTTCGGGCCATTCAGGTCAAGTTCCAAGGTGTCATTTTTCTCAATCTAATCAAACTCTTTAATCATATCTTGTACCCACTCTTTATGTTCAACTACCTCTAAAATCAATTCTAGTTCTACCTGTGAGATAAGTGACATCTAATTCTCTAATCTCAAATTCCTTATGGTTTAAAATGGAGCCTTTTTATTCCCAATGATGTTGTTAGATTCAACCTATTTTTATAGGGTATGATATTTGAAATATTTTATACCTATCTCAATTTTTACATCACACAATTCATCTTAATCTTCATGCACATGTTCTGAATCATATTAATCTTCCATTTTATTATATTTTTTGGATGTATTTAATCTATATTCTATAACATTTTTCAACAACTTTTTGTTGAGGATATTATATTCTTAATAAATATCACATCATAAGAATCCACCATCTTTTTTATATGTTTATTCCAACATTTTTAACTTATTCCATTGGTCGAATATCCTATGAAAATTCATTCCTCATCTTTTTCATCAAACTTTTCATGATTTAGATTTTTATTATTTATAAAGCAATGACTTCTGAAAACCTTAAGATATTTTACTATTTCCTTTTTCTTATACTACATATCATAGGAAGTTATTTTTGATTTTGTTCCCAACAAAAATCATTTTTTGTATATTTACATTAGTACTAACGAATTCTCTCTAGAAAAACCTAGAAATTTTATATTCAGACAGTATACTTCTTCCTATTTTCACAAAAGTTCTATTTGTTCCTTTCTAGCACTCCATTTTTTTGAGGAGTGTATAAAGTGTTGTATTGTTGTTTTATTCCATGTTTATTCATATATAATTCAAAAGTATTGCTTCTATACTCCTTTTCATTATCAGTTTTCAATTTTAGTATATAAATACCCACCTCTCTTTCAACTTCCCTTCTAAAATATCTAAACATCTATAAAACCTCTAATTTATGTTTCAAGAACATTATGTTGGTTATATGAGTGAAATCATCAATGAAAGTAATAATGTACAAATCACCTTTTATTGATTCATGTCTCATTATCCCATAAATATCAAAGTGAATGACCTTAAGTGGTCCAAGGGATTGAATTTTAATTTTATTATGTTTTACACTTACTATATTTCCTTTTTGACAAGTTGTACAAACAATATCATCTTTACTCTTTAGTTGTGCTATGTTTCTTATAGTATATTCCTTGGAAAGTGTGCTCATACTTTTTTGAAAAATATTCACATGTATTAAATTCCATAAATTATTTTCACCCTTAGCACTTAAGTAACACGAGTTACAAAGATCTCCAATTTGGAATAGATTTTTTCTAGTTCTTTTACCCTTAGAAACACTTTTTAAATATTTCAAGCTTCTAAAGATACAAGAGTCTTTCCTAAATATTGATTCCATACAATCATCACAAAGTTAACTAACACTTAGTAAGTTGTGTTTGAGCCCATCAACACACATAACTTTCTTTGATTTTAGTTTCTGAGATTTAATTCCAGTAGTTCTTATTCCTTTGATTTTTAAGGAACAATCATTTATGAAAGTAATGGATAATCCATAATATTCTTTAATATATTTAAAAAAATTATATCACCCGTCATATGTTAGGAAAAACCACTATCAAGAATCCAAGATTTGTTCCTTTTACTAGCTTTTAGAGTTGCCTCAATAATAAAATCTATTTCCTTAACTTTATTCTTTCCAACTTCATTTTATTTCCTAGAATAGGAAAATTTTACTAGAAGAGTTTTCAAACATTATTCAGAAAAGTGACCCAGCTGGTTACATATTCCACAAAATTCCTCTAGATAATCAAATCAAAATTTCATTGGAAAATTTCTAGTTTTGATGATTTTTCCTTTATTCCTTCCCGCAACTTAAGAAAGTTAATTTTTTTATCCCACCTTTACTTCCCCTTAGTTCATGATAATTTATAGAGAGAGATATGTTATGCTAAAATTTATATGATTTGTGCCCATAAATTCCACAACACCAACAAAACCAATTGAATCTCAATCATCTATAGAAGTAAGATCATTCACTGTAAAATGTTTGTTGAGGTTCACAACATCTTTCTATTTTTGTTTCCCCCAAAATGTGGCAACTTTCTTATAGAGGTATTTTCTTAAATTTTATTGATGTGAAGTGTTTTCAAAATTCTTTCTCAATCCATGGTTTCCCAACATTGTTTCTAACACCTGCATGGTTAGAAAGATTAGATGAACTTTTATGTTCAATGGGTAATGATGTCACCTAATTCTTGGGAAATATTTTTCTCAGTAGATAAATATGTTTTATATTTTACCTATGAATCCTTGTTGAAATTTTCACTCATATACTTTAAGTTACTTTAAACCTAAAGAAATATTGATCGAGTTTTAAAAACCTCATATTCCTTAGTAGAAATTTTCTTGCTAAGATATTTCACCATCTTTCTTTATTCTGTAACTTTCAATTTGAGTTATTAATTTCCATAATTTACACATATTCCTTTTTAAGAATATATTTCTTTCCTATATTCTATTTCACACATTATTTATTCATCATTCCGATTTATTTTTTGATATTTTGTGTTTTTCTCAAGACATTCTACAAGTTCTGATCTTAGTTGATATTCTCTATAAGTTTATTCACCTTATTTTTATTTAATATTTGATGAATCTTTATTTATATAAACATTTACAAAGAATGTTCTGAAATTATATAGGTTTTCATCTTCGTAAGAACCATTTTAAATAAAATCACACTCAACTTTCTTAATCAATATACTTCTTCTATTTTTAGTGATATTTTTCTTACTTCTGTTGGATTTTTTATCTTCCATGGAAGTTTTGATTCATTTATTCCACCAAGGTTTTTCTTCATAACCATGTTCATATTTTACAACTTTATTCTTAAGAAAATTAATAGAAAAATTCCCAATTCCTCCACACACGAAACATTTAAGTGGGAGTTTTCCTCTATATTTTTCTCTACCTCTTCGATAATTTTTGAAGATAAGAGACATGATTTTTTCATTCATTTCCTTATATTACTTATCTTCCAAATCACTGAGTTCAACAATATTAGAATCTTGGATTTTCAACTTTCTCATAGCTTAAAAATCCATTTCATCTTTGATCTTGTTTTTAAATGTTGGAGATTTTCTCACCTCATATGAAATAAGAAGGTTATGTAATTCATTAAGAGATAAATCATCTTTATCTTCTAAGGTAGAAATTTTAGAATCAAACCTATCAGTAAAGTTTATAATGAGTTTATTAATAATGCTATTTACTTATAAGACACTTAAAATCATTTGATATTTCAAAAAAATTCATTTACTCTAGTGAATTACTCATAAATAGTTTCTTCATCTTCCATTATGATATTTTTGAACTTGCTTTTCCAGATTTGTAGATTTCCTTTACTTTGATATTTACCTCGAAGATACTTTCAAGTTTGTCCCAAGTTTCTTTAGCTATTTTGAGACCCATCACCATTATAAAAACATTTTCTAACAAATAAATTAAAATAAAATTTCTATATTTCCCATCAAAATTAAGATTTATTTTGTCAAAAAATTTTATTAGATCATATTTCTCAATGGGTGGTATAAGATCCTTTATTTTATACTGGGTTAGAGTTTTTTTAAGGTTTTTTAACTTTTCAATTGATGAATGAGACTAATCTTTAACTGAGAATAAAATTATAAATATGAGTGTTGGAACACTTTAAAATGTTTTTTATAGATGTGTTTAAAGTCCCAATAGGGGTCTCAGAAATTTGGATGAGTTTTAAGAGCACCGGGATCCGAAAACCCACTTTCCGGAAGAGAGAGGTAGGGTGCACGGTTAGTTAAACCACATAGAACCTTAGGAAGAACTTCATAACTTATTTAAGGATAACAGACAGTGTCACATGATTTGGAATAACCATGCAAGAGGAGGAACACAGTCATGTGTGTGGTCTTCAAAAAAATATAGAGGAACAATGCACAAGATGCACATGTTTTTTCAAACCATGCGTGAGACATACAAAGTGTGTATATCCTTGGATAGTGACACTACACAATTTTCAAAACATTATAGATCCTTAAATGGTTGGTAAAGTCTATTTTTTCCTGATTCCTAATTTCTTTTCTACTCCTCCTTTATCCATCATTTTCCATGCACAACAACCATGCGAGCTCCCTTCCTCCCCCAGGCATAGAGCTATCTCCTATATACGAGCTTGGAAATCAAGCATAGTCAGGTGAATTAGAATCATATAGGTTAGTCTTTGATTCATCTTGCTTATTTTCTTCATTTATCTCACCATAAAGAATGTTAAATCCATGTGATCTCTTTTTTCCTTATTTTTAGATCATTTGGCGATTCATATGATTTCTATCATTAAGACTTGAATCAAGGCTCAATATTGGATGAGTGGACTATCCTAAGCATTTGGTAGGTGGTCTATAAGATTTTGCCTCAAAGTTTTGTTGTTTATAAATTATTACAGTGGTACTAAATGCTGGAATTTTCCGTGTATTGCTCTTAAATTATGAAAAACCTTAAATTAATTACCTAGAACTCATTTAGACATTCTAGGTTACCCTTTTACATGGTTCTAGGTTGGAAAATTCAACTAAAACCGCTATATAAGGTGAGTTAGACTAATTTTCCTTTAGAATCAATGATTACCTTTTTGTTTAAATTTCCCCTTAGGGTGTGTTGTTGATGCACATGTTTATACTGCTCGATCCATGTCTAGAATTGCCTTCTTAGGTGTGATGACTATCCTTCATGGAAGAAATGATTAAATTGAATTCAATAAATGATATCATGCCTCTATTTTATAATAAAACCACATTTTATGTGAATTGTCTTATATGATACAAAGGGTCCATTTAATGGTAATACTCGATGATATATGACATGTTTACATACATGGACTTATTTATAATTATAAATGAATTGTAATATGGAATGTTCATGTACATAGATTTTTTTATTATTACTAAACTAACCAAATTGCGTAAATAGATTAAATGAAGAATGGATGGTAAGACCATATCACTTACCCCTTATTAGCATTTATAACTGAAATGATAATAAAAGTATTTTATTGAATTATAAATGGGAATGGAATCCATATATTATGATTCATGAGCATGGAATACCTATGAATTAAATCCCTTTCATTATGATACTCGGGTATGATGTCCCTTTCATTATGATACTCAGGCATGACATCCATTACATTATGATACTCGAACATGACATCCCTTACATTGTGATACCTGAGCATGATGTCCCTTACATTGTGATAATTAGGTATGGCATACCTTACATTATGATACTCAATCATGGAATCCATTACATTATGATTCATGGGCATGGAATCCCTGGGCATGTCATCCTTGATTATCAATAATTTGAGATCGTTAGGCATGATGTCCCTTATTAAAAAGTCAATCTTATTATATTATTATTATTAAGACACCTGAGAACTAAGCCATGGGTCCTTGCTAGTGCATGTATATCTATGAATATGTACCTTCTTAATTTTATGCATATATATACATGATGAAACATGATTAGAGATATTCTAAATTAGGTAGAAGAATATATGGTTGGCTTGGTGTCCTTGAGGAACCTGAGCCGATAGGTTTTCATTTACATTTACTACTTTTCTTACCTTGATACACCTACAAAATACTTTATTTTATATTCACATATTGGGTATACATTATAAATTTTTGGTGGTGTCCTATTAATTATATCTCACACCCTGTTTGGGCCACCATTTAGTACCCGAACAAACCTCATGGTTGCAGGTTTAGGATTATGGTTTGTGCTTGCATGTTGTTATCCTTTTGGTCTTGGACAGAGTGTGGGAGAAGAGGACCAAGCTAGTTCTCATGATGTTATTGGAGATAACTATTGACCATTTTATTTATTTATTTCCCATGTCAGTCTATCCATGTGTTCATGTTGTGTGTATAGCACTTTTACATGGTATCATGTTCATGTATGAACATTTATTTGTTATTATCTATTCTCAGTTATTAATGTTTTCCACTACCTTATTTATCTATGATTCCACTATATTTATTATTTATCCAGAGGGTATAATCTCCCCACTGTACCACCTCTAGACCCTCATTTCTAGTCAGTATCCTCTAGCATATGGGGATGCGTGTTTGAGGCCATGTGGCGAACCAGCTCATGGCACTAATATAGTGGCTATCAGGTCAGGACATTACAAAATGGTATCAAATGTTTCATTTCCTTTTTATCTTACTATTTTGGGATGGTAGAAATAATATTAGGAATGTGTTGACACTTGGTAAATAGCTTATCTTTGGGTCTTTCCAACCTAAGTAAGATGGAATGATCAAGTGGTCAGCGATGGGATTATTTTTTTATATTACAATTGATTATTATTTCACCTTGGGTGATTATTGTACTTATATTGGTTATTGATTAATTGGTTTATAGATATTTACCCTTGACCCAATATGGAAAATAAGTGTTGTTACATGCATCATTATAGGCACATAGAATCCACATGACATGTATATTCCATGCCATTTAGGTTGCATCATAGATTTCTTGGTGCATGGTGATTTTTATACCCTAATTAAGTATTTATTCATCATGATTATTTGTATACCTTACTTTTGTGATCACTTGCTTATTCCTATTTTTCTACTTACATTAGAATTATTGTGTGAGTATTTAGCATGTTTATTTGTATACCATGTTAGAGTGATAATTACCACACTTATCTTTATGCCATGCTTCTATAAATTGTCAGATTACATGCTTGTATTTCTTTCTTAGTGATAGAATTCTTAGATACACTTATGACATATTTAGTTGGTTATTAAATTGTTTTCATCAACATAAATGGTGTTTTCCCATATAGTTTTATAGTGACACCTTAATTAGCTAATTATTAGATGTTTGATCCATGGATCAACTAAAAATTTATAGAGTGTCCGAGAATTTATGAATTGGGAAGGGTAATCCATGTAATAAAACCATTATACATGAATTTGAAATATTTTATGCTGAAAATAAAAACTTGGTTTTAGTTACATGAATGCCAATTATAACTTATAAAGGCAAGTGCCTTTATAATTTGAGAATGGAAATTCATTTAACTAAACTAGGATGTATATATATATATATATATATAAAAATATTGAAATGTGAATTTGTAAAAAAACTGAATGCTTTTAAATGAAGGGTAAAGTGTGAATTAAGGGGTTTGTACCTCTATGACTTGGGCATGACGACCCATATGACCAAATCCTTAAATTCATAACTGGACCCAAGTAGGTCAGTTGGGGCATATTGCTTATGAGATAAATTGGACTCGACCCATGTAGGTCGGTCTTGGTGTGTTGCTTATGTGATAAACCCATTAACGGTGTTTTGAAATTTCAATAATATAAATTTTTATGGGCTGCACTTAGAATGGGATTCCAATTATAATTTATATATAATTAACTCCATAAATTGGGAATGAATGCCCAAATAATTGAACCCAGATTGACATGAGGGGACCCTTGTAGGCTGCCTTTATTCTTTAATTTCTGAGAGGACCAGTTTGGGATATACCTAACACTAGGGGGGGTGAATCAGTGTTGGGGGTTTTTTAAACCAATTCCAAATTTTTATCCCTATACCTCTTGACCTTTTAGGATCTTGATTCACTTATTCTATTTTTCCTGTCGCATGCAATAATAGAAATTAGTAAAAATATGCACATGATATTTTTACAAGGTTAACTACTCAATAAGAGAAGCTACATCCTTTCCATGTATGGTGATGAAAAATACATGGATTATCCACTATAATGTGATAATTGTTATAGTGGTTTGGATAGGGAAACAATCCTATGGCCAGTGTGAGTCCCTGCACTTTGGAGTGGGAAGGGGAAAAAATACTCTTCCTGAACTGTTTATTGTTGGAGTTGGTGGCCTATAACCAACTACTTTTTACTTTATTCATTAATAAATACCTCATCACATCTTTATTGATCTTCTGCATGACAATGCATGTGATAATGTCCTAAGGACAACTGTTGCATTAAAGGGTCATAGCGGATCCCTGCTATGATGAGAACCCGGAAGTGCTGCAACACTATTCTTGAATATATGTTCTATGGTCGGATGATGTTATTTTAGGGACACAAATTACAAGCCATTAGGGGTGAGGACTCATAAAACTTTGAGGCACATTCTCATGGTGTGCGCCCTTGGTAATATCCAGGAGAATATTATGAGAACGAGACCCGCTAGTAGGAAATCCACATTTCATAGTGTCATTGGATGTTCCTATCTACAGATGTGTGTATTGTTCCTTATATTTTAAGATTATTATTAATGGGTATTACAACTCACACAATTATATGTATTGACGAAAATTGTGATGAAAGACTGTTCACAGCGAGGTGGGATATGTTGGGTACGTCACGAGTGATACTACATTAATAGATAACGCGAGAAAGGATTTGTCCCTTCTGTTCCATAATAGAAGTAGATATCTCATGCCCTTTTATGGAATTGATATATCCTAAATAAATCCATGTCCATGGTAAGGTATGGGTGAGTTCAATTCTGGGAAGTCAAACAAAGAATAATCAGGTACACAAGTTGATGGCACTAGCATGAAACCCTCTTGATTAGAGATATCAAGACAAAGGGATTAAAATACATGGTAAGCGTTCGTATGAGGTGACACATCAATGAGGCGTCAACTTCTTTCTCTTGGGTGCCTTGACCTGTTTCTAGACAGTAATCTTGGACTTTAGGAAAGCCCGCCTAATGCCAATGAGAAAGAGGCCTAGAGGGACACACACTAAGTGTATCCAAGTATCTCAAGTAGAATACAAATTATTCCCGTATGTGGTTTAATAATTATTCAAGGAAGCCTAAATTGTTTTAATGTTGGAGGAAGAATAAAATGAAAAACAAGATATACACGTTGTGTACATTGAATGTACACACCATGTAGTTTTCATTTTGGAAAGGAAATAAAAAACAAGTACACGTCGTGTATTAATGATTACATGCCGTGTAGTTTTTCTAGTCGGGATTTTGAGGAAATAATATTGTTTTATTAAATTATATTTATTATAATCAGCATGGGTGCATTTCAAGGAATTAATGATTCGACATGGGGGTTTTCAATAAGAGTTAATGAAATAAATAAAATGCGTAACGCGTTTATTTATTGTCATAACTCTATAACCTCAAATCCGATTATAAATATCCTCACAACCCTAACACTTTTTCTATGAATCGTCGTGAACAACAATTATAGAAAATTATCTCAAGGCCGAGAGAACTCTTTCCTCCAAGAATGCTCTCAAGACCGAGAGAGATCCTCCTCCATTGGATCAAGGTGATCTAAGGAGGACAACGCAAGAAAAGGCTTCTCCATGCTAGCACCCAGAGATTCCTTTGGTGACGTCTAGAGATACGTGGTTCATGTGTGGATCACTGCTAGAGGAAGTCTACACTTGGATTCTATGACGCAACGGCGAATCACATCGAAACGTGACTGGAAAACATCAACGAAGAAAGAATTCCATCAAGGTAATTCTTGTCAATTAATTAAATTAATTATAACTAACATTTGATGATCCTCTCGATGGTTCTGGGACCCTTCTCTTTCTTTTCATTCATCGTTCTATTCTGAAGATCTGACATTTTATTATCGTGATGGATCTCAGATTGAACATTGTTTGACGCTAAAATTAAAGTTGGGAAAACCCATCAACGTGCTTCCGCTGCACCTAGAACCTACAAGTGGTATCAGAGGGGTCATATCATTGATTATAATTATTTAGTTTTTCATTGGTGATTTACGCATTTAATAATTTAGTTGTTTCAATTCAAGTTAATCATTCTTTAAATCTAACTCTCAAGATCTATTCATCCTCTCTCATTTCTCGTTCACCTTATAGAAATGAATTTTTCTTTTAACTTTGATTAAAATCAAATAGAGGATCTCATCCGGAGGTTCCAAACTTTCCTGGCCATACAATACAAGAATACATGGTGTGTATTCGAAAGTACACACCGTGTAGTCTAGGTTCAATGCATCGGACTGGTCTGCCAAATCAGGTCATGTATTGGAGTATACCTAAGTCATAAATGACACCATGTGTTGACCGAGAACAGGTGGCACACAGTTTCAAGATTACACATCGTGTGGTCCACTAAACATGGAGTGTAGTCCCTTTGGGTTAGGGTTGGACCGTGTACCCCGTACATGGCTTGACCGGTTGGAAACTGTGTAACGCAGATACTATACGACATGTGTCCCACTGAACACGCTGTGTACTCTGAAAATTTCCGAAGTACATCTACACACCATGTCCCCAGGCGTGTACTTCAGATGGACAATGAACAAAAGTACACACCATGTAGTTGGAACTACATGTCGTGTAATCATCCAAATTACACAAATTTATTAAAATTTATTATTATATTATACAAATCCTTGAGACATGTACCATAGTGCATGCATAAAGCTGAGGCACAACATGTGATATGTGTTTTATATATATGTGTTTAATTTAAAATCTGTGTAATGAACGGTAATTCACCGGGTTTCCTCCAAGGTACAAGTTACATAAAAATATAATTTTAAATGAATTTATTTGTTTAAAATTATGATGGATGAGAATCTCAAGGAAATTCAGAAAAGGGTTTAAGATAAAAGGATTTATTAATTAAAGATAATTGGGTTTAAGATAAAAGGATTTATTAATTAAAGATAATTAATTGATTCGAGCGTGATTTATCTTAAGCAAGAATGATTAAAGAATTGAATGCTAGTTTTATTTATGCATAAATATCGTTGCATGTATGGATGATCATGATCTAGACCATGACATTTTTATGTGAATGGATTCTTTTAATTAATTTATTTAAATTAAATTTGTTGGCCTATGAGCCTTCTCCTCATTAATATGTAGGTCCTGCGTGCCCAAGGATTATTTTATGTAAAACCCCTTTTACCCATCACATGCGTGTGAGATAAATGCATATGTAATTGATGGAGCTCCCAAGCTAGTGGAGGTGGATCAAGTCAGGAGCCAAGGTGAAACCAATCCAAGGAGATACAAAGGTGGACAGGTGAAAAGTTGTAAACACAAACCCAAAAGGTTCAAGGTGTTTCTCCCCTAGGTCTTGGGTTAGTTTATCAAACTCTAGATAAACTAACCAATAGAAAAATATCATGATCATACCATTTATTTTATTTCTATTAGTTGCATGGTTTATTTATTGTGGGTGTGTTGTCATGATCACACAATTAATGAATTAAACAAGCTTGCAATATGAAACTAAAATAAGATCGACTTATGCGTAAATATTATCTTAGACATGGTTAATCTCTTAAGTATATCCCACTTAATATTAACAAGCATGTAATCAAAGACAATAAAATGGAAATTTATGTATAAGGATAAAATCCCTCAAAGAAATATTAAGTTGTTATAGCCTTCCATAATCTTGGTTAGAATTGAACCATAGTTCAAAGTGCTTGACCAACCCTAGTTGGGATACTTTCAATTATTGGGGAATTCTAATTCAAGGTTTTGGGTTGACTTGACTTGGTTCACATTAAGGTTTGACTGCCATAGCAGGACTTGGCGTGACCAAGAGGAAAAGGTTGAGGAAATCCAAAATAAAAGGATTTCAGGATTGGGGAGTCCACTCAGCGGATCAAGGATCTGTGGGTTAATGCAATTGGAATTTGGAATTCCTACCTAAAAACCTTCAAGTTGCTTGACCAACCCAAGTTGGGGTAATGCAAAGGGCAATATGGATTATTTCTAGTAGAATATTCAGGCAACAGAATATTCTGAAGTCAATGGTGAGGGCTATTGGATTTCGATAAAATAGTGGGAGACTAATGATTATTAATTAATTTATTTGTCTTGGTTTTATAAAGTACTAAAAACTTTTCTCATATTAATTTGTAGAAATGAAAAGAAAAATGACTCCAAACATATCATTGCAAACCATACTCAAGAAGGAAAACCTTCTCACCGACACCAATTTCCAAGAGTGGCAGAGGCGTTTATGCGTCATCCTTCGCCATGAGAGGAAATTGTATATACTGTAAGAGCCTATTCCAGTTGCGCCTAGGAAAGAGGTCAATGATGAGGAAATATCTCTATATTCAAAATATATAGATGATGCCACATATGTCCAGTTTTTCATGCTATCAGCTATGTCTAATGATCTCTTGAAGCAACATGAAAACATGTAAGTGTATAACATGATGTCTCAACTTAAGGATCTCTACCAAGAGAAGGCGATACAAGAGAGATATAAGATCTCCAATGATTTGTTTACAACTAATCTTGGAGAGTATGTGTCAGCTGGGCCTCATGTAGTCAAGATTATTGGCTACATTGAATGTCTGGACATCTTAGGGATTAAATTCTCGGATGAGTTGCATACAAATATCATCCTATCATCACCGCCCAAGACCTTCTCTAGCTTCATTGTCAATTATAACATGAGAAACAATTAGAAGAGTCTATTGGAACTTCTGACCTTAATTCACCAGGTAGATAAGGACATGGGGCATGACAAACCTGCAATCCTTATGGTGAATAAGAAAAGGAAGGACAAGGCAAAGGGGTTAAAGACTTATAAACGATCTGAAGCCCCCGAGTGCCATCCCTCTAAGAAGGGGAAGATCCAGAGGCAGGGAAAGGAATGGGAGGTCGTATTTTTTTCATGTTTCAAGCAAGTCCACTGGAAGAGGAACTGCACTCAGAAGCGTGGGGACGCTAAAGGTGCATTCGTTATCGAGTGAAATCTTTCCATTTCTACACATTGGGTATTAGATACAGCTTGTGGGGCTCACATCTGTATTCAAATGCAGGAACCAAGTAGATTTAGAAATATTTCCAGAGGAGAGGTGGATATTCAAGATACTAATGGCGCAAGGATGGCTGCGTTGGCTATTGGCGATTACCACCTCTCATTACCAACTGGGATGATTTTGGTTTTACATAACTGTTATTATGTGCCTAGTGTTACCAAGAACATAATTTCTGTATCTTGTTTGGATATGGATGGATTTATTTTCAAGTTTGGAAATAATGGTTTTCTCTTTTATAAGAACAATGTATGTTATGGTATGACACATTTAAATAATGGTTTGAATGTATTAAATTATGAAAACCAAGTGTTGGCAATTGATAACGAAACAAACTCACATGACTCATACATCACCCAGTTGTTGCATCACCATCTCAGTCATGTAAACAAGAAGCGGTTGAAAAAGCTTTTCCAAGATGGTTATTTGGACTCTATTGAGCTAAAACCACTTGATAGATTTCACACTTGTTTACAAGGAAAAATGACCAAGTCGCCCTTCAGTGGACAAGGTGAAAGGGCCACAGAGCTTCTAGGATTGGTGCACACGAATGTGTGTGGACCATTTCCAGTAGAAGATAGAGGTGGATATTCTTACTTCATTACTTTTACTGATTATTTGAGTAGATATGGCTATGTCTACTTAATGAGGTATAAGTCAGAAGCCTTAGAGAAATTTAATGAATTCAATAATGAAGTAGAGAATCATCTTGGTAAGAAGATAAAGAAACTTTGATCAGATCGAGGTGGAGAATATCTGAACCAAGAGTTCATCGATCTTCTATAGGAGTATGAGATTCTATCTCAGATCACTCCTCCTTATACACCACAGTGGAATGGTTTTAGTGAAAGGAGGAACCACACCTTATTGGACATGGTGAGGTTGATGATGAGTAATGCAGATCTTCCATTATCCTTTTGGGGATATGCATTACAAACTACAACATATACATTAAACCGAGTACCAACTAAGGTGGAAAATGGAATTACCTCCAAGTTATGGAATGGAAAGAAACCCATTTTGTTTCATACATGTGTATGGGGATGCAAGGTATTTGTTAAGGCCTTATTAGGCAACAAACTAGCATCCCAGGGTATGAGGTGTATCTTTATAGGATATCCCAAGGAAACAAAAGGATATTACCTATATAACCCTCTAGACAAGAAAGTGATTTTTGCCAGACAAGCCGTCTTTTTTGAGAGGGAGCACATCTTCAAAAGGGATAGTGGGAGAAATATTGACTTTGACAAAGTTGATGCTCAAGATACATAGGAGTTGGTATAGGAACAAGTTCCATAGGTCCCCGTGGAAGAGGTTCTAGAAACACAAGTATTGCGTAGGAGCTCAAGAGAGGTAAGGGAACCAGAGATATTTGGTTTCCTAGTCACTGAGGATGGTGAATCATTATTTTTGGACAATGATGAACCTATCTCCTACAAAGAAGTAGTATAAATCTCAGAAGCTACAAGATGGCTAGAAGATATGAATTATGAAATGGATTCCATGTATCAGAACCAAGTTTGGGTTCTGGTCGATGAGCTAGTTGATGTAAATCCTGTTGGATGAAAATGGGTATTCAAGAGAAAACTGTACATGGAAGGTCAAGTTAGCACCTATAAAGAAAGGCTAGTGGCTAAAGGATTCAGAAAACATCAAGGAATTGACAATGATGAAACCTTCTCACCAGTTTCCATGTTTAAATCCATAAGAATCATACTTGCCATAATAGTTTACCATGACTATGAGATTTGGAAAATGGATTTCAAAATAGCATTCCTTAATAGGTTCCTTCAGTAAGATGTCTATATGACACAACCAGAAGGGTTTGTGACACCAGGTGAAGCCAAACAGGTTTTTAAGTTGCAAAAATGTATTTATGGATTAAAGCAAGCATCCAAGTCATGGAACATTCGATTTGATGAAGCCATAAAGGAATTTTGTTTCATTAAGAACGAATGTGAGCCATGTGTTTATAAGCGGTTTAATGGGAATTCTATCGTTATCCTAGTAGTATATGTTGACGACATATTGCTTATTGGAAACGATGTACCAGTATTACAGTCAGTTAAGGTCTGGTTGAACAAGTGTTTCTCCATAATGGACTTGGGTGAAGCAACCTACATTCTAGGGATCATTATCATTCATGATAGATCCAAGAGGCTGCTTGGACTAAGTCAGGGTATATACATTGACCAGATAATAAAGAGATTTAGTATGGAACAATCCAAGAGGGGATTGGTTCTAGTGTCACATGGCCTACATCTTTCTAAGAAAATGTGTCCTCAGACACACCAAGAGAATGATAGAATGAGTAAGATCCCATAAGCTTCGACTATAGGATCCATCATGTATGCCATGTTATATATCAGTCTTGATGATGCCTATGCACTGAACATGGTAGGCATATATCAAGCAGATCCAGGAGAACATCATTGGATTGCTGTTAAGACTATCCTTAATTATCTGAGAAGAACTAAGGATATGTTCTTGGTGTATGGAGGAGACGAGAAACTTGTCATCAGAGGGTATGATGATGCTAGTTTTCAGATAGATCAAAACGATCTAAAGTCGCAATCTGGATATGTTTTCTATCTCAATGGAGGATCTGTGAGCTGAAAGAGTTCAAAGCAGCCATTTTTTGCCGATTCTATAGTGGAGTCTGAATATATAGAGGCTTATAATGCAGCCAAAGAAGCCATCTGGATTTGGAACTTTGTCTAGGATCTTGATGTGGTGGCTAGCAGTAAAGATCCTATCATGTTGTATTGTGATAAAACTATAGTGGTGGCTCTTACAAAAGAACCAAGGTCATATCAACGGAAAAAGAAAATACTCTTAAAGTATCACCTCTTGAGGTATTTCTATTAAAGGGGTGAAGTTGCAGTGATCAGAGTGTCCACAGACGAGAACATGGTGGACCCCATGACTAAAGTCCTATCTCAGCAGAAGCATGAATATCATGTGAGAGTTAGCAGGTTAAAGGTTGTTAGCAGTTGGCTCTAGTCCAAGTGGAATTCTGTTGGAGTTGGTGGCCTAGAACCAACTACTTTGTACTTTATTCATTAATAAATACCTTATCATATCTTGATTGTTCTTCTATGTGACAATGCATGTGATAATGTCCTAAGGACAGCTGTTGCATTAAAGGGTCATAGCAGATCCTTGCTATGATGAGAACCCGGAAGTGTCGTAACACTATTATTGAATATATGTTCTATGGCCGGATGATGTTATTTGAGGGACACAAATAATATAGGCCATTAGGGGTGAGGACTCATAAAACTTCGAGTCACCTTATCATGGTGTGCGCCCTTGATAATATCCAGGAGGATATTATGAGAATGAGACCTGCCAGTAGGAAATCCACATTTCATAGTGTCATTGGATGTTCCTATCTGCAGACATGTGTATTGGTCCTTAGACTTTAATATTATTATTAATGGGTATTACAACTCGCGTACTTAGATGTATTGATGAAAAATGTGACGAAACACTATTCGTAGCGAGTTAGGATACGTTGGGTGCGTCACGAGTGATACTACATTAATAGATAATGCGAGAAAGGATTTGTCCCTTCTGTTCCATAATAGAAGTAGATATCTCAGGCCCTTTGATGGAATTGATATATCCTAAATAAATCCATGTCCATGGTAAGGTATGAGAGAGTTCAATTACGGGAAGTCAAAGAAATAATAATCGATCACATGAGTTGATGGCACTAGCATGCAACCCTCTTGATTAGAGATATCGAGACAAAGGGATAAAATTACACGGTAAGCGTTCAAATGAGGTGACATGTCAATGCAGCATCAACTTCTTTCTCTCAGGTGCCTTGACCCGTTTTTAGACAGTAATATTGGACTTTAGGCAAGCCCGCCTAATGCCAATGAGAAAGAGTCCTAGAGGGTCACACACTAAGTGTATCCAAGTATCTCAAGTAGAATAAAGATTATTCCCATTTTTAGTTTAATAATTATTCAAGTAAGCCTAAATATTTTTAATGTTGGAGGAAGAATAAAATGAAAAACAAGATATACACGTCGTGTAAATTGAATATACATGCCGTGTAGTTTTCATTTTGGAAAGGAAATAAAAAACAAGTACACACTGTGTATTAATGATTACACGCTGTGTAGTTTTTCCAGTCGGGATTTTGAGGAAATAATATTGTTTTATTAAATAATATTTATTATAATCAGTGTGGGTGCATGTCAAGGAATTAATGATTCGACATGGGGGTTTTCAATAAGATTTAATGAAATAAATAAAATGCGTAACGTGTTTATTTATTGTCATAAATCTATAACCTCAAACCCGATTATAAATATCCTCACAACCCTAACACTTTTCTATGAATCGTTGTGCACAAAAATTCTGGAAATTTCTCTCAAGGCCGAGAGAACTCCTTCCTCCAAGAATGCTCTCAAGACCAAGAGAGATCCTCCTCCATCAGATCAAGGTGATCTAAGGTGGACAACGCAAGCAAAGGCTTCTCCACGCTAGCACCTGGAGATTCCTTTGGCAATGTCCAGAGATACATGGTGCACATGTGGATCACCGCTAGAGGAAGTCTATACTTGGATTCTACGACGTAACGACAAATCACATCGAAACGTGACCGAAAAACATCAAAAAAGAAAGAATTCCATCAAGGTAATTCTTGTAAATTAATTAAATTAATTATTACCAACATATGATGATCTTCTCGATGGTTCTAGGAACCTTCTCTTTATTTTCATTCATCGTTCTATTTCGAAGATCTGGTATTTTATTATCGTGACAGATCTCAGATTGAACGTTGTGTAACGCTAAAATTAAATTTGGGAAAACCCACCAACGCACTTCCGTTGCACCCGGAACCTGCATTTATGACCTAATTCAACTTGCAGCTTCTTACTGGTTCTTTATACTACCTATGAAGAAACTATTATTCATTCTTGAAAAGGTAGGTTTTTCTCTTGGTCTTCTTTAGTTCTCTTCACTTTGTTATTTGCAAAGCAGTAGGCAAGCAACTGTCCTTTCTTTTCTCTCTCTTATTCTTAGTGAAAAACCAACTACATTACTTCTTCTTCTTTTTTCTTATTTAGTGCAATAAACAACTACACTAGAACTTCTTCTTCCTTCTTATTATCTAGAATCACAAACACCTTTGTGATTTTTCGAACACTGAGGATCATCTCACTATGAATCATCAGAATTAGCTTTTTCCTTATTTTTATATATGCATGAGAACATGTATGTGACATTTAGTTGAACTCTTCTCTTACACTTATTTTATTCTTGATTCAATTAATATTTTTTCAACTGGATTGCACCATTTTTATATATACATGAAAGAATTTATAGCCTCTTCACTTCTTCTTTATGCACACACAATTTTGGTTAATTCTTTTAAGTGTCTTCACGTGTGTATGTGCAAACAAAAGTGCATGCACTGTCCTCTTCTTCTCACTTGTGTGAAAACCCTAATGGGTATCATTATTTTCACACACACACAGCCTATCCTCTTATTCCCTTCTTCTTCTTTTCTTAGCACTTGGTTCAGGTTTTTTAGATTTTATATGCGTGTTCCTTCAAATCTGAATGAGTGCATTCACTTTCCAACTTATTCTTTCACACTTGAGGCCTCAGGTTTCTTCAAGAAAAGAACATACATGCATGCATGGGTGTACGATCCTCCATGAAAATTCCTTCTTATTAAAAAGAAAACCCTTTCAAAATGTAGATGTAGCATGAAAACCAGAGGGAGTTCTCCTTTTATTCGTGAAGACAAGGATCTCAGGGGTCTTCCTCTTTATACAAGAGGTGCACAATTCTTCTTGGAATAATATATGTTGTTCTTATTCACATAACTAGGGAGGTTCATGAATATTTCTTCATAAAGCACAACAAGGGTGTGTGTGCACTGGTTGTGTACCTATGAGATCCCCTTCATGAAACACAGTGAGGGTTTGGAAATCCTATCACGTGATTTTGGTTCCTTCTTTGCATAGAGATGTGGTTCTCCTTGTTTGCAAGAAACTTATAGAGTGCATCACACTTGTTTAAGTCCTGAGGATCTCTACACATTCTTTGTGAACTAGGAACAAAGATGCTCTATTTTTGAGAAATATGATCTCTTGGGTGTATGAATGGTAGGAACATTCCTTAGCTCAAGACTTCTTATTTTATAGTTTGGGATCATATCCTTTTCTGCATTTTAAATCTCTACACGATATTCTCCTCAAATACTTCCTTGAATAATTGAGATCTTCAGTTCTTTAAAGCTTTCAAATTGTGTGTAAGGATATGCTGGATATCATGACTATTTCCTTTTTCAAATGAGTGACCTTCTGATCCTATGTATGCATATGAGATTGCATGAGTCTTGTTTTAAGTTCATGCTCAAATCCACGTGGCCTCAGCAGCTCCATTTTCCTCAGTCGAGTCCTCCTTCAAGATTCCCACATGCATGCAAGATGTAGATTGCATAAAAGGTCTCAGTTCAGTCTTATAGCCCTTACAAAGTCACCATGATCCTCTTTTGATAGTCGGTGATCATCCATAGTTATGGGTGTCCAGAATCGACTCGGACTGATGGGTTTGACCCGAACCAACTGGGTTGGGTCGGGTTACATAGGAAAAAACTCGAGTTGGGTTCATAACGGGTTGATCCATGCATGGTTTGGGTCGAGTCTCAGGTTGGATTCATTTAGACCCAACCCGACCTGTGACCCAATGGGTGTCGACCTAATTTTTTTTTCTAATCTCTGTGAGTCACATCACCCTCCCTCCCTTACGCTCTCATCATGCTCGCCTCTCCCTCTACTTTTATCCTCCTTACTCTCCCCCTGACCTGACCCCTACCTTCCCTCACGCGGTGAAGGAAACCCTTCGACAGGTGATGAACGAAACCCCCTCTGTTCATTCCTTCTTCCTTCCCCAAGCTTCCCCAAACCCTCTCCTTCTATTCTTCTCTCTTCTCCTTATCTTGAGAAAACCCCTTCTTCCATCCTTATCTCCTCTTGAATCCTTTTGAACCTTCGAACCCACCCAGAAAAGGCCTCCTCACTTGCCTCCTCCCACGAAAATACACCTTCTCAGCAATTGGGTTCAGGATTCAGGAGAAATCCCTTGGCTCAGGTCGCCTCCTCCTCCTGCCTTCTGCCTGCTATTACGTGTGGGTCTGGTCTGATGGTAAGCAATTGATTTTTTTATCATGATCTTTTAAATTATGTTTTCCTTGAAATATATAGTTTAAATTCACACTACAAGGATGATTATGTCATAAAAGGGTTCAAATTTAAGGCTATATATAGAGTGTATTTCACAAATGTTTCCCATTTAATTAGTGATACTAATAATATTTCCCTTGAAAGGGTCTTGATAATTATAGATAGGTACAATTGGGGTCATTTTGGATGATATAAACCTGGTGGATGACTTTAGTGAATCATATAACTTGCAGTAAATCCCTTTTATTTAGTATTATATTACTTCGCAAAAAATAACCATAGGAAGTCTGAATGATTTGTGGGGTGTTAGAATGAAATAGAGGGTAAAGAGAACCTCCAAATACACCCATTTCATATAGGATATGGTGTTATGAGAATAATGGGATTGATCAAAAAATGGGGGAATGATTGATTCATGCAGAAATATTTGAAATAGGTTCTCTATAAAGAACCCTCCATGAAACAGCTACCGCATATCAGCCTATGTGAATCACCCTTACTGTAGGAGGTTATTTTTTGTTGAGTAGGTGTCATGTTGTGTTGGGATCAAGGAATTATCATCCTTATAATCATTTAAAAAAATTTGTTCTTAAAATTTTTATCATTGATTATCCTTGTATTTTTAATTTCAAATCTATATATTGGTTTTAAAATTTATTGTCCTTATTCTACCAGGGGTGTGTGTGCCATGAGCTGACAATGACAGTAGCTAGCTAGAGATTCATGGAAGGTGGTGATAAAATAAGTGGTTCTAATCCTCCAGTTGGTGGCATAAGAACCCAAATTCATATGGGGTCTACTCCAACTACACATTCAATATAAATAGAAGGGGGGAGTAGTTGCATACCATTTGAAGAAAGTGAGGGTACTAAGAGGTCTCCTAATAATAAGGTAACAATTCATAAACCTCTTCATTCTAGAATTTCTCAATCTTGGGATAATTTTCATAAGAAAAATGGAAGGTTTGTTTGTAATTATTATGGCAAAGATTATGCTTGCACATGTGGCCAACATGGAACTCGTAATTTGAATAGGCATTTGATAAGGTGCAACAAAAATCCACACAAAAATCTTGACAAGAGTCAAACCACTCTTGGTCTTACAAAGAAGTGTGAAGATGAGGATGATGGGACGATTAAAATTTCATTAGCCCATATTAACCAAGAAGAGTGCAGAATAGCTCTTGCTAAAATGATAATCATTGATGAGTTATCATTTAAATATGTTAATAATCAAGGTTTTAGAGAATTTATTGAAGTTGTTCAACCTCAATTTCAAGTTCCATCTAGAAAA
The DNA here is from genome assembly GCA_963277665.1 of Viscum album. Classification (NCBI taxonomy): domain Eukaryota; kingdom Viridiplantae; phylum Streptophyta; class Magnoliopsida; order Santalales; family Viscaceae; genus Viscum; species Viscum album. The sequence goes on along the minus strand of OY728163.1, from coordinate 254,919,140 downwards.
ATAGTTTCTAGGGATTTCTTGCAGTTATATTTTTCTTGGAAAGAAAAATTGAAGTCTATGTTTGATATGTTCTCTCACATGGTATGTCCTACAACCGACACATAGACTTCAATTCAGAATCTGAATTATATGTGTGTGACTGCACATTTTATTGATGATAATTGGATCTTAAATAAACAAATCATCCGGTTTTGTCTTGTTGTGGATCATAAAGTGGAAACAATTGGTCGAGTATTAGAACATACATTGAAACAATGAGGATTGAAATTATTAATACTGTTACTGTGGACAATGATAGTTCTAATAATACAACGATCAATTATTTAGTGAGGAGGGTTAATGATTGGAATTGGTCTATTCTTAATAGATATTATATGCATATGAGATGTTGTGCACATATTTTAAACCTTATTGTTAGTGATGGGATAAAGGAAATATCAACATCAATTGATAGAGTCGGAGTTTCCTACAAATGTGTGAGAAGTTCACCTTCAAGATTGGCTCTTTTCAAGAGCATAACTGAGGAGTTAAAAATTCCTAGTAAACATGCCATAATTCTTGATGTGCCTACTAGGTGGAATTCTTGTTACTTTATGTTTGATATTGTAGATAAATATGAGAAAGTATTTATTCTCCTTTAAGAGGATGCAAGTTTTAGGAGTGCTCTTGTTTGTGAAGGTGGGGATCCTACAACATATGATTGGGAGCATGCTCGTGTATTTGTCAAGTTCTTAATTTTTTTTATAATAGCACTGTAGAGTTTGCTGGTTATATACATGTGACACGTCACACTTTCTTTCATACTCTTTGTGACATATATATAAAAATCAAGAAATGGATGAAGAGTCATGATATTACTGTGAGTGAAATGGCTATTGCAATGAAGCTTAAGTTGGACAAGTATTGGGGTATTGGTTCAAATTTTAATTCTCTATTACTTGTGGTAGTTTTTCTTGATCCCTAATATAAATTGGAATATGTTCGGGATAGTTTTGAAATGATGTTTGATGATGAAGAAGAAAAAAATCAGTTGATTAATAAATTAACAGAGGTTCTGAATAATCTCTATGAGTTTTAAAAATGTAAATATCCCATTCCAATTGTTGATAAATGTGAGTCAAGTTCTCATCAAGAGTCTCATATTCATGATTCTAGTACTGATAGTGAGGATGATGAGAAATGGAAATATGCATATAGATTGAAGAAAATGAAAAGGCAATTGACACAACAGAGGAATGAACTAGAGGTATATCTTGAGATTGATGATTGTGAGGATGATTTCAAAGGATTTGATATTTTAAGTTGGTGTAAAGGAAAGGAAAGCAAATATCATCTTCTCTAATGAATTTCTAGATATATTCTAGCAATTACTTTAACTACAGTATCTTCAGAGTATTCTTTTAGTACAGGAGGACAAGTCCTTGATCCGTTTCATAGTTGTTTGAATCCCAACACTTTTGAAGCATCAGTTTGCTCACAAAATTGGTTTAGAAAGTCTAAACCAATTGAAATTCTAAAGCAACTAGAAGAAGTGGAATTGATTGAATTAGGTACCATTAAAAATATTATGATTTTTTTATCATTTTTCATTTGGCAATTATAAAAATTTGTTTGAAAAATTAAAATACAGACTTGTTCTTTATTTTGTTGTTTTTTTAAGATATGTCGTCATCCAACACAATTCATGATTAGAGTATCACTCTCTAAAGTAGAATAATCAAGGATGATGTATGGAGCACTCTTCATTAAGGTATAAATTTATAATTTTACCTTATACATACTTACAAGGATAGAAATTTCATGTCATTTGTTTCTGAATTTTGGAAAATGATAAACTTTCTCAGTGAGCAATGGTTCATGTCATCATTTCGTGTGTGTTTTTAAGTTGTTTCTTAAAATTTTGAGGTTTCTGAGACAAATATTTGTTGTACTAGATGATTGTTGCAGGTTTGTTGTGTAGATATGTAAGCCCTGAATGGTTCCAATTTTATATTACCTGTTTACTGAAATTGATCTAGGTGATTGATTCTTAACTTGTAAGTTAAACGTGGTTGTTCTTCTGTTTTATTCCCTTCTTCATTTTGTTCTTAAATTTTCAAAAACTTTGAACTTATATAGGGTGAAATATGGTGGAGTCTCTGCTCTCAGAAACTTATATGCTGGCTAATTTCTTTTGTCAACATGTTTTCTTACCTATACATAGCATGTATTGCACATTTTCTGAATATTTCAACTTCTGAATCCTGATATGAAAACCTTACCTTATTGGAATTTTGGCCTAATTAGATGCTATTTTTTGTTTTCTCCATGTTTATTGGTGTGATTGACTTCACTAGGAAGTAGATTTATATGATGATTTGTATAGAGAAAACATATTTAATATTTAGTATTCTGCATTTAATACAAATAAAATTGTTTAGTTTTTATTGAATTGTCTTATTTTTAATTTTTTTTTACTTTTCCTTTTGTCTGAGATATGGGTGGCTGGCTACAACTTACATGTGTTCACTATTGGGTCTGGTCTGGGGAGAGAGGCAGGCTAGTACAGGGGGGGCTAGCTGGGTCTAGTGTGCAGGCAGGCACGGGGGAGGGGGAGAGGGGGGCATGCTGGTTTTCATGGGGGGAGTTTGCAGGGGGGAGGTTGGTGTGTGGAGGGTGGGAGGGGGTATAGGGGAGAGATAGGCTGGGTTGGTTTAGTGTGTGCAGGTATGAGGGAGAAGTGGAAGGCTGGTTTTCAGGGGGAGCTGGGAGGCTAGTGTGCATGGGTGTAGTGCAGGGGGAGGGGGATGGTGTGTGAAGTGAGGAGGGGGTATGGTGTGTGCATGGGGGAGGGGGCAGGAGTATAGGGGAGTAGGGGGAGGCTGGGTTTGTTGTGTGCAGGCAGAAAGGGGGGATAAGGGGGGGGGGGGGTAGGCTGGTTTGCTTTGCAGGGGGGGTGTGCAGAGGGGAGGTGGTATGCAGGGGGGGCAGGGTGCAGGGTTGCAGGATGTGGGAGGGAGGCAGGTTGGTGTAGTGCATGGGTTCGGGGGGGGGGGGGGGGTCTGGTGTGAAGGCAGGGGAAGTGGGGGGGGGGGGGGTGGCTGGTTTGTAGGGGGCAGGTTGGTTTTCCGGGAGGAGTGTGTGTACAGGGGGGAGTGTGTAGGGGGGAGGCAGGCTGGCTGGTGCATGGGTGCAAGGAGGCTGTTGGTGCAGGGGTGTTGGGGGGGATGCTGGGTCTGGTGTGCAGTCAGGGGGGAGAGGGGGGCAGGCTAGATGGTTTGCAGGGGGATTGTGTAGGGGGAAGGGGGGGGGGGAAGGGGTGCAAGGAGAATGTTGTAGGCTGGTCTAGGGGTGCAGGGGTGCAATGTAGGGGTGTAGGGGTGTAGGAGAGGATGAGGGAGGTTGGTGTGCAGGGAGGAGGGGAGATGGGCTGGGTGTGCGGGGGGGGGGGGCTGGGTTTTGTGTGTAGGGGGAGAAGGGTGTTGTGTTGTGTAGGGGTACAAGAGGGTGGGGGTGTGTGTAGGGGGGAGGGGGGTAGGGGTGCAGGGGGGAGGGGGGATGGGTTTTGTGTGTAGGGGGGAGAGGGGGTTTGTGTAGGGGTGTAGGAGGGGGGAGGCTGGTGTGCAGGGGGGAGGGGGTAGAGGGTGCAGTGTAGGGGGGAGGGGGTTGGGTTTTGTTTTGTGTGAAGGAAGGAGAGGGGCAGGCTAAGGCATGGTGGGGGAGGGGGTGGGGTCATTCTAGTCTACAGGGGGGATGGGTACAGGCAGGCTTGTGTATAGGGGGGCAACAAGGGTCCATCGGGTTGGGTCTAGGGGAGGCGTGTGTAGCAGGCTGATGTAGTGCAGGGGTCCATCGGGTTGGGTCTAGGGGGTGTTAGGTCTAAGTGGCTAGTTCGTGTCTGTCAGGTTGGGTCGGTTCGGGTTGGTTTTACAAATATAACCTGACCCTAATTGACCTGTAACGTCCCAGTTCTGGAAGCCACCCAGAGGCGCCCCGTACCTGGTTGGTCACATGGCCTCAAGCGCATTTCCTCGAACGCCAGAGGCTGACAACTAGCAGTGAGGGCCTTGGGTGTGATAGTGGGGAAACTATGCCCTCATTGGCAGAGTACAAAATAGTAGTAAACAACACATACAATAGCAGAAGCAGTAAATATCCAACAACAATAAACAATAGAAGACTGGAATACTAAAAAATTGAAACACATATATATATGAAATGATGCATGATACATATGTCCAAGAAAATATCCAAACATGTTACAATGTTGGAAATACAACCGGTGCTAAAACAAAGTACAAAATAAAGATAAATAGATCCTCAGCATCGCAAGCCATAGCTTGGTCCCATGCTCTCTAGCTCCACAACAAGTCAAGTACCTGAAGTAGAAGGGCGCTTGACCTTATCTATACCTGCAACAATATAATCTTTTTAAGCCCAAAAGCATGACCCAAACAGGGTGTGAGACTAAATTCCAATAGGTAACCACCCGAAGATCTGTGCCTAACCGTGAGTGAGTATATGGCAGCTAAAAGTACAGAAAGCAGTAACAGGAAAATACAAAGTAGTAAACAATCCACAGTTTCAAAGCATTCAAGTCACTACACAGCATGCAACAACTAATCAAAGCAAGTAAACACAACCGGTAACCCTCTGGGAAGTACCCACAACCTATCCCCTCTGGTCCTACCTATCAAGTACAAGCAACCCTCTGGGCAGCACACTCAGTCTAACCCCTCTGGTTCAGCTTAAGCATAGACTCTCTAAGGAAGCACTCATCGTCAATGCCCCCTATAGTCTCTTATTAGTACTAAAGGCGCTTTAGGGAAGCACTCAATGTCTAATTCCCCCTATGGCCCATGTCGAGGAACTACAGACACTCTGGGGAAGCACTCAACATCAATTCTCCCTATGGTATTATATCGTAAATTATAAAGACACTCTGGAGAATCCCTCATCATCCATTCTCCTTATGGTCTATACACCAGGTTCTCACGACCCTGTGTATGTCAAGAAAGTGTATCAGTGTGTAACGGACAAGGTCAACCTCAAGAACTACTTGGTTATCATTCTACAACACAACGTATAACAGAGCAACAATCACACCATCCTACAATACTAGGCATGGGAAAGTAAACAGTAGCCTAACAGGAAAACAAGACCCAAGGTCAAAACAGGAAAAACATGCATGGGAAAAACATCCAAAGCATAGCAATCAAACCTATTCATATCCATATATCCTCTACATAGGCATACAAGCACGGTAGGAAAACAATAGGGTTAAAATAGTAAATGCGCAATACCTCATTCATGGGTATTGAGAAAATTTGCACATAAAACTCAAATACTTTCTACAGAAAGGCACAAAACACCTACCTCAAGTTTAGGAGATCAATATACTTGAACCATGAAGCTTGAATCTCCTTGGAACATCATATATCTAAGAAAACATATAAAATGTTCAACCCATGATAACTTGGAAAAGAAGATGAATTGGAAAACAAGGATCAAGTAGAAGAGAGAACTCACTGATGTGATTCCAACGCAATCAACAGTGTTCGAATTGGAGGATGGACGAAGGATTGGGGGATCGTCGAAGATCCATGAGTACTCAGTGCTCTCAGATGAACAGAACCTAAAAGAAGTGAGTTCTATCCGTCAGACGCGACCTCAGTGTGTTTAATGAAAAAAAACAAAGTACACAGTGTGTTCTTTTGAAGCACACGGTGTGTACTTGCCTTTTCTGTAATCTGCTTTAAGCAGCCTCTATGTCACTCCCACATGGCCGTGTATGTGGTTACTATATGGACAGTACACGGTCTTCTACTGCAAAGAAGTACACAACATGTACTTATAAAGTACACAACATGTACTTGGAAAATTTCCAGAATTTCCTCTTTTCTCAAAAAACAACCAGGAAGGAAAAACATACCTGAAAAGAAGGTCCAGGTTTTTACAAACTTCTCTCCTTAAAGAAATTCATCCCTAAATTTCCCTAGCGTAGCATAGAAGAAGAAACCTCAAACAGTTTCAGCCACTGTGCTCGTACATTGGCCTCCCTCTCCCAAGTCTCGTCCTGCACCTGCCCATGCTGCCATAGAACTCATACCAGAGGAATAGACTAGCTACAGAGAACCTTTGCACTATGATCCACAATATGGATAGGATGCTCTTCAAATGACACATCCACTTCGAGCTCAACCTCCTTAGGTTGAAAGACATGAGATGGGTCTAAAAAGTAACGTCATAGCTGAGAAACGTGGAAGACATCGTGCATATCTTGATACCTCTGAGGTAATTTCAACTGATAGGAAACCAGCCCAACTCTATCCAACAACTCAAACGGACCGACGTACCTCGGTGAAAGATTACCCCATCTCCGAATCCTCTTGTGTCCCAACCTCAGTGTGACACGTAGGAAAACCTGATCCCCGAACTCAAACTCTAGAGGTCATCTCTGCTGATCAACATAAGACTTCTGTCGAGACTGTGCAGTAACCATTCTCTTCCGAATCAACTCTATCTGCTCTGAGGTCTCCTGAACAAGACAAGGTCCCAGTAAAGATGCCTCTCCTACCTCTATCCAACATAAGGGTTATCGGCATGACCTACCGTACAAAGCCTCATAAGGTTCCATCAGAATAGTTTCTTGAAAACTATTATTGCAGGAAAACTCCACAAGAGGCATATGCTTCTCCCAAGAACCTCCAAAATCCAGAATGCATGCACAGAGCATATCCTCAAGCACCTAAATCGTACGCTTGGAATGGACATCTGTCTAGAGGTGGTAAGCTATACTCAAAAGTACCTGTGTACCCAAATCCTTCTGAATCCCTTGCCAGAACCGAGAAGTAAAACGAGTATCCCTGTCTGAAACAATAGAGTGTGGAACTCCATGTAGACGTACAATCTCACAGATGTACAACCTTCCCATCTCATCAACACCGAAGGTCTTTTTGATCTGCAAGAAGTGAGAAAATTTTGTGAGTCTGTCAATGACAACCCAAACTGTGTCATTCCCTTGAGGCGACCTTGGCAAACCAGTCACGAAGTCCATCGCGACGTCATTCCACTTCCACTCGAGAATGGGTAGTTGATGCAAAATCCCTGTTGGTCGCTGATGTTACACCTTCACCTGTTGAAAATTAGAACACCTCATAAAAAAACCAGAAAAATCCCTCTTCATACCTGGCCACCAACACTGATGGTGTAGATCCCAATACATCTTGGTGACTCCAGGATGGACTGCCCAAACTGAGGAATGAAAATCCCACATCAGCTCCTCGCATATGTCTGCTGGCACCCATATACGCCCCTAGAAATGAAATATCTTATCCTCACCTATGGTCTATCTCGGAATAGGGTCCTATCTTGACACACTTTCCTGTAGGACTAGGACTTCAGAATCCGATAGCTACCACATTCGAACTCGATCAAGAAGAGTAGAGATAACAGCTATAGAAGAAAGAAAAGTCTGCCCCTATCTGTCGTGCACCTCCAGATGCATCTCAGAGAACAGATCCATAAGATGCCACTCACTACTGGCCTCCCTAACTACCTGTATCTAAGTCCTCCTTCTCAATGCATCATCCACTATGTTGCCTTTCCTAGGCGTATAGGCAAGCTCAAAGTCAAAGGACTGTAGGTACTCAACCCACCTGTGCTATCTCAAATTCAGATCACACTGAGTGAAGATGTAATTGAGACTTTTGTGGTCAGTGAAAACCACAAAGTACTCTCCCAGAATATAATGTCTCCAAAAACCTAAGGAATGAATAACAGCTACCAACTCCAAATTGTGCATCGGGTAATTCCTCTCATGTGGCCTCAACTTCCGAGACCCGTACGCAACGACTCCATCTCCCTGCTTAAGTACAGCTCCCAGCCCAATACTATACACATCACAGTAAACAATATAAATCTTTACTGGCTTTGGAAAGACCAGTATCGGTGCTGAATTCAACCTCCCTTTCAACTCCTAAAAGGCTGACTCACAGGAATTTGACTATAATAACTTCGCCCCCTTCTTGGTCAGACCTGTCAGTGGTGCTGCTAAGCGTGAAAAGTCCTGTATGAAATGTCTGTAGTATCCAACCAGCCCTAGAAAACTCCTCACCTAAAATATGTTCTTTAGCTTCTCCCATGAAACTACAGATCTCACTTTCTTTGGGTCTACAGATACTCCTAACTCTGAGATAACATGACCCAAGAAGTGAATCTGATCCATCCAAAAGTGGTACTTTGAGAGCTTAGCATATAACTGATGCTCCCTTAGTGTAATAAAAATGATATCAATATGGTTAGAATGGTCATGTCGAGTGTGAGAGTACACCAAGATATAATCCACAAAAACCACCACGAAGGAATCCAAGTATGGATGGAACACTCGGTTCATCAGTGCCATGAAAACTGCAGGCGCGTTTGTGAGACCGAACGACATAACAAAGTATTCGTATAGACCATACCTTCTACTGAAGGATGTAAGAGGTATATATGATAGTCTAATGTGAAAATGATGATAACTAGATCTTAGGTCAATCTTCTAGAACACCCAGGCTCCTCGAAGCTGATCAAAGAGATCATCACTCCTGGGCAAGGGATATCGGTTCTTGACCGTCAACTGGTCCAACTTCTGATAGTCTACACAAAAACTGAGGGTACCATCTGCCTTCTTCATAAACAGAATAAGAGAACCCTAAGGATAAGTACTGGTTCATATGAAACTCTTTACCTACAACTCCTCCAACTACTTCTTGAGCTCCTACAACTTAGGTGTAGCCATCCTATAAGGAGGAACAGACACCGGTGTCGCTCCTGGAACAAGATTAATCGATAAGTCTACCTCATGCTCCAGAGGAAACCCTAAAAAGTCCTCTGGAAAGACATCTATGAAATGATCCACCACTGGAGGAAAGTCTAACTGTGAAGTCCCCTATTCATCCAGATAAAGACTAGAAATTTGGGCTGTAAATCCTCCTAGCCCATGATACTCTGGACTCGCTCTGCTCGCCTGGACATCCCACTCACCCTTATGAAGAAAAGATCCACCGTCTGGTGATATGAAACTCACCCTGTGGTGATAAAAGTCGACGACTGTCTGGAAGGGAACTATCCAGTCCATTCCGAGAATGACATCATAACCTTTCATATCTAAAACATAAAGATCCCAAAGGAAGTGATACCCACCAACCTCAAGAGGGCACTCCTTGCACTGACGTACACAGGATGTTCTTGTCCCCAACAAAGTGTCTAGTGTCAAAACATCAGCAGAATAGAATATACAGAGCCTAAGGCTCTCCACAATAGCGACAGATATAAATCTATGCATAACACCAGTATCGAAAAGAGCTAAAGATAAAACTGAGGCAACTAGGATCGTACCTCGAACTGTATAGGGGCTGGGATTATGCTCCTAATGGGTTTGCTCCACTACAAAAGTCTGGCTAGCTCTATGGCCCTGTGACCCTGCATGACTACTCTGAGCTGATCCACCCTACTGTCACTGATAGCCTGGTGACTGACCAGCGCGGCCTCGACCTCCACCTTGGCCTGAATGGCCAGAAGAACTCTAGTTCCCAGACTGGTGAGAAATTGGTGGAGCTGATCCTATATGAGGAGTCATATAAGAACCCATGTCACCAGCTGCTGGTGAAAAGATCTGACAGAAATGCTGAAGGTGACCCATCTTTTCGCAAGATCAACACTCCACTGGGTCTCTCTGGCACTGCGACCTCATATGCCCAGCCCTTCCACACTAGTAGCATACCACCTGGCTACCTGAAGGTGTCTCTTGCCTTCTTGGATAACCGCATGAAGACTCCCTGCGGTGCTTCCTACTGTTAGTAGGAGGAATGCTAACTCTGGATGCCGATCCACCCTGTCTCACAACTCTAGAATCCCTCAAATTGCGCTCTGTGATCAGTGTCTAGTTGACTATAGAAGTGATATAATTCAACCATAAGATGTTCACCTACGATCAGATATCGTGCCTCAGACCATCCTCAAACTTCCTTTCCATTAACAACTGATCAACTCCCGGAATAGGCGTGAAGCGCTGTAGCTCGGTAAAGCGGGAGGAATAATCCATAACAGAAATATTACCCTGCTCTAGACTCATAAACTCACGGGCTCAATCGTCCCTCAGGGTCTCCAGGTAGAAGTAGTCAAAGAATATGCGCTGAAACTCCTCCCACGCCATAACTTGCTGGCGTCCTGCCTGTGAGATCACATCCCACCACCTCTTGGTGGATTCTCGAAGCATATAGGTAGCGATCTTGACCCTCCTCTCTGGAGGCATCTCCAGATGCTCAAAGATCGTCATCATGGCTTCTATCCATGACTTTGCATCCTGAGGTCCTCCCTCCCCTGAGAAAGTGGGAGGATGCTTCTGCTAGAAGACCCCCGTCAAATCTTCCATCGATGGGGCAGGAGGAAGCGCTCCCTGAAAGGTCTGCATCATCCTCAGAAAGCCATCCCTAAACTGTGCATCAGCACCGATAATAGGTATAATTGCTGCTGCCAAGATGGGCACAACTGGAGGATCTGCAGGTGGTCCCTGATCAGCCATGTTCGGTGTCTGATCACCATTTGGCAACTGGCACACAACCGAAGGATGTCTCAGTGTCAAGACTCTACAAGGTCAGATGCACACCTTAGATTAGAATTAACAGGGACTAAAACAAGAAAGTGTAATAAGAGAACAAGAGAAAGAAACATTCAAGTTTACAAAACATGACTACACGGCGTGTACATTTCCTACACGACGTGTTCCCTGAATTCATTCACATGGGCGTGTACTCCTGCCTAAACTGGTAGTGTAACAACCCAGACACACAACATGTTGTCCCAATACATGACATGTACTTGAATACTCTTTCCCTTCCTGAGTTCTTCTACATGACTAAGCAACACGTCTTTCCCAAGGCAAGAATACACGGCGTGTAAAATTCCTACACGTGTACTAGACAAGCTTCACTTGGCCTGTGTTCTTAGTGACATGACCTGACACCCGACTCACACTACACAACATGTTCCAAATGGACACAACATGTATGAGGAAGGATAACACCAGCCCGTGTTGTTCGTGACACGGCTGGGTACCTGGGTCAGACTACACGGCGTGTTTAGATGGAACACAATGTGTATTAGACACGACTCAGCCAACCTATATTGTTAGTGACATAGGTGGGAACAAGGTCGACTCTACATGGTGTGTTCAATCCAGACTTTCCCCATCCCGTGTCTCTGCCCACACGGCCTATGACATGGTAAGAGACTACACAGCGTGTATATAAAGTACAAAATTTGTACTTAAGAAAAACTATTTCTTCCCGAACATAAGAACACATGATGTGTACTTAACATTACACGGCATGTATTCTGGGTTTTTCCAAACAGTAAGCCTCAGAAACTACTCCGAAACCCAGAAAACACTGAAACGAGTATAGAAAGTGCCAAATTTAGATTCGTGAGGGCCCATACTCCCCACGAATCAAAGTTTGGCATCTTATACAAGTTATAGCAAGACAAACAAGGCCAAGATCCACCAAATTCCAGTCCATGAGGGCCCATAACACCTCAAGAACCAAATTTTTGGCCTTCATTCAAGAAAATATTTACACAAACAATACCCTATCAAACATAAGGTATTTCTATCAAGGAAACTATCACAACATCATGCATAATTTACACATCATCTATCACAACAACATTCAATCATTAATTCCTCCTAGATGGCATGGAAAAAATGAATGACATGTGATTTCTAGCAAGTGCCTATATGATGCATGAGATGGCATACCCTCATCTCATCAGGTTGCAACAAAAATAGAACCTCAATAACATTAACAATAACAACACAAATCATGTGAATCACTCAAGGTGAAATCATATTAACTGTAATAATTGCAAAACCAAAAAAAAATCCAATTTAACGAGGTAGATTGGATTTTCCCTGTACACAGGTTAACTACTTCCGAGCATAGCTTATTAACAAGTAAATATTCTGTCATATCCCAGGATAAGGCTCTAAACAGTAATTCAAGAGAAAATAAACTCTTTGATACCACTTTGCAACGTCCCGGTTCTGGAAGCCACCCAGAGGCGCACCATACCCGGTTGGTCACATGGCCTCAACCGCATTTCCCCGAACGCCAGAGGCTGCCGACTAGTAGTGAGGGCCTTGGGTGTGATAGTGGGGAAACTATGCCCTCATTAGAAGAGTACACAGTGGAAATAAACAACACATACAATAGCAGAAGCAGTAAATATCCAACAATAATAAACAGTAGAAGACTGGAATACTAAACAACTGGAACACACATATATATGAAATGATGCATGATACATATGTCTAGGAAAACATCCAAACATGTCACAATGCTGGAAATACAACCGATGCTAAACCAAAGTACAAAATAAAGATAAACAACTCCTCATCATTGCAAGCCATAGCTTGGTCCCATGCTCTCCAGCTCTATGCCAAGTCAAGTACCTGAAGTAGAAGGGCGCTTTACCTTATCTATACCTGCAAAAATATAATCTTTTTGGGCCCAAAAGCATGACCCAAATAGGGTGTGAGACTAAATAATAGTAGGAAACCACTTGAAGATCTGGGCCTAACTGTCAGTGAGTATATGGCAGGTAAAAGTATAGAAAGCAGTAATAGGAAAATACAAAGCAGTAAACAATCTACAGTTTCAAAGCATTCAAGTCACTACACAACATGCAACAGCTAATCAAAGAAAGTAAACACAACAAGTAACCCTCTGGGAAGTACCCACAACCTATCCCCTCTGGTCCTACCAAGAAAGTACAAGCAACCCTCTGGGCAGTATACTCAGTCTAACCCCTCTGGTTCAGCTTAAGCATAGAATCTCTGAGGAAGAACTCACCGCCAATTCCCCCTATAGTCTCGTATCGGTACTAAAGGCGCTCTAGAAAAGAACTCAACGTCTCATTCCCCATGTGGCTCATGCCGAGTAACTAAAAACACTCTGGGGAAGCACTCAACATCAATTCCCCCAGTGGTCTCGTATCATAAATTATAAAGACACTCTAGAGAAGCCCTCATCGTCCATTCTCCCTATGGTCTATACACCAGGTTCTCACGGCCCTGTGTATGTCAAGAAAGTGTAGAATCATGTAACGACCAACACTGCTAGAAATTTAGGCTATATTCACGGTTCTAAACCGTGGCTATAGGCCCAAAAACCGTGGCTATAGGTTATAGCCATAGTTTCATGAACCGTGGCCAGTATTGGCATGGCTATAGGTTGGATCCTATAGACACAGTTCAAACCGTGGCTATAGGATCATCCCTATAGATGCCAATAAAGGCCACAGTTACCATGGCTAAAGGCCTATAGCCACGGTTTAAAACCGTGGCTAAAGTCCTAAAGCCACGGTTTCAAACCGTGGCTATAGGGATTTCCACTGTATAAAAAAAACCCAGCACGGTGAACCGTGCTGGATATTGGGAGGACTGCACCAGCACCCCCCAAGAAAGTGTAGCAGCATGTAACGACCAACACTACTAGAAATTTAGGCTATAGCCACGGTTCTAAACTGTGGCTATAGGCCCAAAAACCATGTCTATAGGTTATAGCCATAGTTTCATGAACCGTGTCTAGTATTGGCATGGCTATAGGTTGGATCCTATAGCCACGGTTCAAACCGTGGCTATAGGATCATCCCTATAGATGCCAATAAAGGCCACAGTTACCATGGCTAAAGGCCTATAGCCACGGTTTAAAACCGTGGCTAAAGTCCTAAAGCCACGGTTTCAAACCGTGGCTATAGGGCTTTCCACTGTATAAAAAAAACCCAGCACGGTGAACCGTGCTAGCTATTGGGAGGACTGCACCAGCACCCCCCAACACCCCCACCCCCTGCCCCCTCCTCACTGCACACCCCCCTCCCCCTAGACCGCCCCCACCCTGCACCAGCACCCCCCATACAAGGTAATCCAAATCCCATGGAACCACCACCTTTTTCGGAAATAGCCGAACCAACACAATTGAGTCGGATTCTACTTCATCAATCTCCTCATTGAAAATGTTACACAACATAAGGAATGTATTCATCGCACTCACCTCTGCCCCAATGGAGGTACTCATTCAGTAAAAGGAATTGAAACACAGAATCACCAAGCCCCTATTGTTCTGAACCAACCCGCCTCCCCTCATCTCCCCCACAATACACAATCCATCCACATTCAATTTTAATGCTAATCCCCTATTGTTCTGAACCAACCCACCTCCTCTTATCTCTCCTGCAATACATTATCCATCCACATTCAATTATAATCCCATAGCAGGAGGCTTCCATTGAAGCTTCCTTTCCTTGACTACGTTGTAAAGAATCAATATTCATACAAATCCATGGATGAAATCTTATCAGGGTAGTAGAAAAAATTCCTCCCTTGATAATCACTCCCAACTCTGCCCCAATAATTTTCACTTGAACCTAAAAATAGATTGATGAATTCCTCTTTCCTTCTCTTACATTATTCCTACCATCCCAAATAGTCCCACACACATCCAAGAAAAAACATAAATGAATCATAACCTCCACCCCTGGATCTCCCCTTAGAAAAAGTCCTTAATAATCTCCTACATGGAGTTCCCGCTGCTGTTGATATTCAGAAATTTTACCATAAACCTCCAGATCCCCCTCACCCAGTCACTCTGAAAAAATAAGTTTCAAGAAGATTCCTTGTGTACAACAGTGACATCCAGAGGCCAGAACCACCCCATAATTATAAACATTCTCCTCTGTTGGAAGCGCTTGATTTCTTATTCAGTAAACAAGAAAAATCATCTGGTTTGGGATATCCTTGTACCAGAGTTTCAAAGCTCATTCGTTCATCCCGCATCTTACATAAACTAAATTTCTGAACTCCCTACTCTTGCACACCTCCCCTGCCCCACCCCCCTGCACCTTGCACCCCGCCCCCCTACCCCCTCCTCACTACACACCCCCTCCCCCTAGACCGCCCCCACCCTGCACCAGTACCCCCCAATGGAGGTGAATATAAAGTAAAAAAACACAAGACCTGTAAAATAAATAAAATAGTAACAATCTGTATACATGTGTGGGAAATGAGCATAAAATTAAGTTGTTCACTAATATTAATTACTTTAATATATCCCTGCTAGACCCCCTGGACATCCCCCCTATTGGACCCCCCTAGGCAGTAGCCCCCCCACACCCCCAGACAACAACCCCCCTGGACAGCCCCCCCTGGACAGAAGCCCCCTGGACAGACCCCCCCTGCTGGAGCTCCCTGGACGGCCCCCCCTGCTGGACAACAACCCCCCCTACTAGACCCCCCTGGACAGCCCCCCCTGCTGGACAGCAGGCCCCCCTTTACAGCAGCCCCCCCTGCATATTAGGATGATCTCCTTGATGTATTGTTGGAACATATCGAATGTTAGGTCGGTTGGGACTAGCTAGTTTTTTTTGGTATTTCGTACATAAATGGAAGAAATTGGAAAGGTACCATGCACTTTTAGGCACGAAGGTAAGCATTTAATGGGTGTCATGACCATTTTAATATGTTAGAGGGTCATGACACATGAACTAGGCTTTAAAAATAATGACATAGTAGCTTCTAAAATAAAAAGGAATGATTTAAAATAGAATATAGGGAGGGTGAGGTTATCCTAGGTTTGTGATAAATGTCCCTATTCATAAGGATAGTATACATATTTCCTGTAATCATCATCAAAATTTGACAATCTTATATTTATTATTTACTTTACATGGGCTGTAGTCAAATTATAATTCTTTTATCCCAAACTACACATGCTATAATTTTGTAGTATATTGATAGTGTGGGGTCGAACCCATGGAGAATGTTTGGTAGAATAGAAAATTGGACTCTAAAAATTTTGTTAGGATTCCTCAAAATTTTTATTGGTTTTGGGATATGATTGATTCTATTGAGTTTTGTTTAACATTTAGCAAGAAATAGGGATCATAGTCTATTTAGGGATTGATATAAAAAGGATAACATTGGTCCTAACATGGAATAATCCTAGGGATTAGGCTTCGAAGTGGATTTTAAAACACTATTTTGTCATGGAAAACCAAAAATAGATCTATATAAGAG
The DNA here is from genome assembly GCA_963277665.1 of Viscum album. Classification (NCBI taxonomy): domain Eukaryota; kingdom Viridiplantae; phylum Streptophyta; class Magnoliopsida; order Santalales; family Viscaceae; genus Viscum; species Viscum album. Next base: position 254,903,047 of record OY728163.1, on the reverse strand, counting down.
TTAAATATTCCTTAGTTTTGATATATCTAAAAATGATGATTCTTTAATCCTAGTTATAATGACAGAAAGTGGCAAATGTTAATAGTCATAGCCAACTCAACTCTAATCAGGCCAAGTTAAATCATATAAATATAATATGGTAAAGGATTCATATAATAATTTAATACATAGAATTTATTTTACATTATTACTATCATTTGGGTTATATGGTTCTGATTTAGAAATTCAATAAGATCATAAGACTCATACACTCAACCATTACCCTTAGTGGTTTAGCCACTCCGGACTATGATAATTAAGATTGAAGAAAAAAATTTGTTTAGATTTTATTTGGGAGAAAAAAATAAGGGAGAAAATGAGAATTTCTCCCTACCCCCTGCCCCCCACCTGCACACCCCCCTGCCCCCTCTCCCGCCCTACCCCTCACCTGCACACCCCCTGCCCTCGCCCTTTCCCCCCCCACCTACACACCCCATCCCCCTGCCCCCCACCTGCACACACCCCTCCCCCTACCCCAGAACACCCACCTAAATGATATCCTTGCAAATACAAAAAGGTTTCATTGATTTCCTATATAGGACTATGAAACCCATTATGACTATTAATGAAACTGACCAGACCATTGATGAATACCAAGAATTTCCCCTAGGTATACTTGTTATGCCACCTTGCTGCCTGTTACTTTACATTGTTGATAAGGCCCTTATAGAAGTTTCTTATGATTCTACCACTGAGGGAGTTTGGCTTAAACATGAAAAATTATACATGATTGCCTCATTTGTAGGAAAAATTTACAAGAAACACTGTATATTGACATTCAAAATGAATCCTAGTACATCTATAAAAACCCATTTAGATGAGGTTAATAAATTCTTGTTAGATTTAGACAATATTAATGTTTATGTAGATGATGAGGATCCAGAAATGATCATATTAATCACTCTTGAAAATATATATAGAACACTTGTTACGACCATGATGTATGGTTGAGTCAATTTAACATTAGAAGATATCAAATCAGCCCATCTGTTTAAGGAATTGCATTCTAGAACAAAAATAAAAGGTGAGGATAAGAGTTTTTCACAAGGGGGAGACCTTAAACTAAAGGTAAGAAAAAACAATTAAGTAGGGAAAAAAATAATATTAATAAATAACCCAAATCTAGGAAAATCTCTATGGATAGAAAAGTAATATGTTTTCACTATGGTAAACCTGGGCACATTAAGCCTGAGCGTAGGAAACTCATGCGTGAGTTAGAATCCAAACAGCCCACTAACCTGTATTTTCTGGTTGATTCAGGCTATGACATTTGTTTAAATCTTGAATGTGTCCATTTATACACTCAATCAAGAGTGGGTCCTAGACTCTAGTTCTTATTTTCATATTTTCCAACAGAGAGAGTCATTTTTAGAGCTGGTCAAAAAGAGAGAAGTAGATGTATTCTTAGAAAAAAATAATAGGTGCAAGGTTGAGGGAATATGATCCATTATTATAGAGTTAGATAATCAATCCATCATCACGTTACTTAATGTATGGTGGGTCCCCATCCTTTATGAAACATAATCTCCTTAGCGGTCCTAGATCAAAATGGATTTACCTATAGACCAAATCTCAATATCTCTAAAGGATCAATAATTATCATAAAAGGATCTCTAAACAATGGGTTTTATGTTTTGAATGGGAAGACCCATTTATGGAAATTGGGCAGTGTTTACAATACAAGCACTAAGAATAATATACTATAGCATATAAGATAGGGAATTTCAGATCCAAAGTCTTAGAGGAACACAACAACCAATGGATATTGAGTAACATCACAACTATAAATCTTTCATTTTCCAGAGATTGTGTGATGGGAAAATCCAAGAGGGTGAGTTTCAATAGGTCTTATTTCAATGCTGCTAGCCCACTTGAATACATACACTCAGATTTTTGGGGGATAACCAGGACTAGTTCTTGTGTTGGAGGATCCAATTTTATCATCTTCATAACTAAAATCTCTAAGAATGTTTGGATTTAGATAATAAAAATAATATGATGCATTCCAAACCATTTAAACCTAAAAATATTCAATGTAAAATCACACTGTAAATATTATTAAGACCGAAGAATAGATAATGGTATTGAATATCTTTCTATAGAGTTCATTCAGTTTTGTGAGTCTGATGGGATTACGAGGGACATAACTGTTAGGGAACCCCACTCCCTAATAGAATATCCTAGCAGAGAGGTTGAATAGTACTATTCTAGAAATATTTAGAAGCATTCATGAATGCTCAAGACTCTCCAAATATTTTTGGGCCAGTGAATCAAATAAAAATCTAGGCTAGTTTCCAAGGGAATCCTTCAAAGAGAGGGAATTGATTACAATGAATTATTTCCCCTTTTTTCTTAAGCATTATTTTATTCATCTTTTGATAAAATTTTCAACTTATAACGACTTTCATATAGAGTAGTTAGTTGTTAAAACTGATTTTCATCTTGGTGATTTGAATGAAAAGATTTATATGATACCTCTTGATGATTATCCCGCCGAGTTCAAACCAAAGAAAGTATTCCATTTAAATAAATCTTGGTCTGGCCTGAAACAATCCTCATGGAAGTGGTGCTTCAATTTTGATTCATTGTTTCTAGGTAACAAGTTCATTAGCATTCATTATAATGCCTTCTTTTATTTAAATGCAACTAAAACCTACATCATTTACCTACTATTGTATATTGATGACATGATCATAATTTTAAAAGACATAAATATGATCTCTATTGATAAATCCCGATTGAAAATTAAGTTTTAAATGAATGACTTAGGTGTAGATAAGAAAATACTAGGTGTTTAAATCATTAGGGATATAATGCATAAACTACTTTATCTATCTTAGCATGCTTATATTTTAAAATTTATAAATAGGTAAATATTGGAATCTCTAAGTCCTGTTAATTTCCTACTTGAACGAAATTTTAAATTGTCCTTGAATCAATCACCTACTGCTGAAGTTGATGTTGAATTTATGTCTAGAATTCCTTATTCTAACATTATTGGTTGCAAAGCGTATTCTATGATTTTCTCTAGAACTGATTTTTCAGTTTCTATCTGTACTCTATGATGGTTCATGGGCACTCCAGGGAAGCTATAATGGTATTCCCTTAAGTGGATCTTGAGGTATCTTTATTTTACTTCTAATATTTCATTATTCTGTGGTACAAATGTGGATACTACTTAAATTATTTGTGGTTTGGTTGATGCTAACTATACTGTTAATGTTGACAATTTTAAATCCTTAAATATTAATGTGTTTACTGAATTTGGAGGTTTCATTTCCTAGAATTGAAATATGTAATCTATTGTTGCACTTTCAACTACTGAATTTGAATACATAGATTTAACTGAGGTAGTTAAAGAAACTTATCGATTGAGAAGTCACGGTGGTAAGGCTATATCTAATACTAGACATAGTTAGCTTAAGGTAGATCTACATGTTAGTAGTCATTCTCATTCCCAATAAGATATGGTAAATATTAATGATATTGATCAAAAAAGCAGTGTAATCAGATGCATGGAACTCATCATACATTAACAATCAAAAAATAAAATTTACATCAAAAGTGAGTCTCAATATCAGTATCATCAGAATCATGATAACCCTCATCCACACCTCCTACAGAAACACCATCACCACCTCTCACACCACCAACATCATCATTAGCATCTGCATCCGAACCGGCACCAGCACTGGGTCCAGCACTAGGTCCGTCTTCAGCTCTGACAGAAGAATCTACATTAGCAGAACGCATTGACATCAAAAAGGCATTAACCGTTGCAGCTGATTCTAGTGGAAGTGTAGAAGAAAGGGGAGACATAAATTTCATCATATTTGCAGTTATCGCCTATTATGATTTTTGACTCGCTTCTTTGATTGCGGCATTCATTTGTTCCAATGTGAAAAAACTAGAACCGATACTCAAAGAAACGTTAGTAGACCAGTATCGAGATGGTACAATCTTCTTCCCAGGTCGACAATGCACTCTACCCTGATGTTCATCTCCTAATACCTAATGTAGATGATCGTTTGGGACTAAATTGTTAGGTTCTTTTTCTACCAATGCCTCTAAAGCATTATGTTGATTGATATATAACATAAATTAAAATGATAAAATAATATAAGGAATTAAATTCAGTAAAAATCAAAGAAATTGAAATATACTTAAAATCGCCTTCTCGGTGTCGGTATTTAGCACAATACCATCTTTCTTTTTCCGGCTTGTAAAAAACAAAGTTGAGCGAGGAACACGACCCTCAATATTCAATGCCTTTTTCTAGAAAAAAACAAAGAAATAAATCAAAATTGGAATTTAAAAAAATTACACTAAACTAAGCTAAATATTTTAAATGTTAAATTACCTGCGTCTGCTCATGATCTGGTAATAAAGTGTGTCCGTGAGTATAAATGTGTTTCATTACACTCTTGTTTGTTTTATTTCTATTTGATTTCTCCTATAAACAAATAATTATATAAATTCATTAACATAAATAAAACAAGTAATTTAAAATCATTTTCAAATAAATAAATGAATATATATATATAAATTTAACAAACACCTTAAATGCTGGACTCTTCCAATAGCTAATCATCTCTTTATATTGTGATATTGGGCAATCTTGAATCACCGATACTTCTTCAAGCTCTGTACCAACTCTCTTTTTCCAACCAAGATATAAATCATACTTGTAGGCTCACCACATTTCACCTAAATCCATTATCCTTTCAGCCTTTTCATTTTGTCCATCAGGAAAATTATATCGAAGATACAATGGACATAATATTTGTTAAGAAAATATTATAAATTTATATATATATAAAAGGTGATTAACATTAATTACCCAAATCTCTGCCCATGATTTGTCCTTTATTTGTTTTCCAACTGTCTTCCAACTTATCGGTTGAACCGGAATGATATTGATGTGTCTAGAAAGTGTTCCCATAAAACTTTTACATTCCGTGCCATTTTTATTAATTATAGCATTGTACTCATTGTAATAAACTATGACTTGTGTGTGCATATTCCAAACCTCGTGCATTTTTGTGTGGCCTCATCGTCTGGTAGAGGATGGAGCTACTCATGAAACCAAAAATAAAAGAAAATAATATATATGAATTTATCATTAATCAGTAACAGTAATATTTAAACAAATACCAGTAGATGGGGGATCTGCTGACCCCTGAAGTGCTGCGTCTGGAGGGGGGGCATCCTCCATGGTAGGTGGGATATCTACCGGAGTACTATGTATAGTAGATGAAAAGTGTACTGATGGAGGCAGAAAACCCAATGGATAACCCTGTACAGATGAGGGTGGATATGGATATGGATATGGCGGTGGGATATATGGGGGCACAGTACCCTGTACAGTGGATTATGGGAATGGAAAATGAGGGATGGGAGTCTTAGAACTACCATCCGATGTGGGTGCGGGCAAAAAGGGATACAGAAAAGGTGGCTATGAATAATATGGAGGTGGCATAATGGGAGGATGACCTCCTGATGTCTCAAGTGGCGTAGTAGTAGGCTGACCTATAGAATCAGTACCCCCCGCCATAATATCATCCTCAGTGGCATAATCCAAGCGTCTCCTCGACGATGCATCCTAAAATAACATAGATGATAAAATAAAATGAATGATAACAAGATAAATAATATGAAAGACCATAATATTCAAACATAATTTGTACTTACCTTGTTTCCAGGAGGAGACCTACATTGTTCGTTTCTCGGTATTCTTCTACTCCTTCTAATATCATCATAATCAGAAATTTTGACTTAGAGATTTAAAATAATATTCTCAAATAAATAGAAATAATGCAAAATGTTAAATAATACAATTGTATCATAAAACAATGAGATACATTTTCATGTTTGATATTTATATTGATAAAATATTAAGACTTTTCTGTGTTCAAGATTTACTAGATAAGTGGTTAAACATAAATTGGTGAGGCTATTAATAGTTTTATATTCGATAATGGTATAAAATATACTAGTTATTTTGATATCATGTATGGAAGTTAAAAAAAACACATACAATATTGCGATAATATCAGGTAAATACTTACAAATGTGTCAATACTATGTGGGGTCTGTGACAATTTCTAGTTCACAATCTATTCTAACAATTGCATCATCCGTATCATCAAATACAATATTCGAATAAATACTGACAGGTTCATCCACAACATCATTGTCATCCATGCCTTCGTCAAAAAATATTTCTAGGAATAACATCAACAATAACACCAAATTGTGGTTGTAACGAGTCACTTACATAAAACACATGTTTAGATTGTGACACAAGAATATAATGTTCATCGGTATGAAGCTGGCGGTTCATATCAATCACTCTAAATCCACAGTTATAAATATGAATTCCTTGTCATGTCATTGAATCAAACCACTTGCATTTCATCATTGCGACATGAACATGTGTATATTAATCTAATAAAATGATTCTTTCAACAACACCGTAATATGATATATTTTATGATCGAGGCTGCCTGTCCGATGCACTCGCATAAAAATATGTTGTGGTGCTTATCGTGACACCGTCATGCCGTGTTGCCATTTTTTTGCACAACTATTTATAACAAATTTAAATCCATTGACAACCATTGACTTACAATCACATACCACATCATTTGGACCAAAGGATGATGATTTTATTTCATCTGATACTTAAATCATTGGTAGAGTTTAAACCTAAAAGATACCAACATAGAATATTAAATAGAGACATGTGATTATTTTATGAGAAAAAGAAAAAGAAATATATTACCTTTGACTTTAACCAGGCAGCAAATTCTTTGCTGTGCAACAGTTCCTTTCTCTTAATAGATAGAGAGCGATGTCTCTTTTTTATAATTTCTAAATGTTCTCTATAGATATGAAAGCATTAAAATGTCAGAAGATATAAAGAAATCACACAATGAAAAAAATAAATATTTATTAGTTTACTTACTTGATATAATAATCAAGCACACCACAGTTGAATAATACTGTGCGATGTGCCATTTCCCACTCTTCCCTACTTAAAGTACATAATGAGTACGATCCAGATATCCCCCCTGTTTGCGGCAGTGAAGGAAATGCAGGCTCAATGGGATCATATTGCTCATCTTCAGTTCTCATTAGTCGATTAGACCTCATAGTGATGTTAGCCAAATACGATGAACAAAAATCCATGCATTCTTGTGCTAAATAGCATTTCACAATAGATCCTTCAGGATGATATTTATTTCTCACATAAGGTTTCAATGTAAACATCATTCTTTCGATAGGATACATCCACCGACTCGAAACAATACCACCAAAGAGAAATTTCGTGGGAAGATTCACAATAAAATGTAACATAAATGTGAAAAAAGACGGTGGGAAAATTTTCTCCAAGTCGCAAAGAATAATCGGTGCATCTCTCTATAATTTCTGAACAACACTTCTACTCAATCTTTTGGCACAAATATCTCAATAAAATTGAAATAACTTAATCACCGAAACTCTAACATTATGTGAAAGTAAATGATGAATGGAAATGTGAATCAACTCATGTAACAAGACATGGTAATCATGGGTTTTAAGAGATTTGAGTTTCACATCTTGTGTATTAACCCTTTTCGAAATATTACTTGAATAACCATCCAGAACCTTCAAACTTTCAAAGACCTGAAGAAATTGTTTTTTCTCCACATTTGTCATCGAATAACAGGCAACATGGACTTTCCACTTATGTTGACCAATTAACTCAGGATGAAGTCTTTCTCTTATACCCCAATCCATCAAATCACGACGACACCGCAAATCGTCTTTTGTTTTTCCTTTGACATTTAAAATAGTAGAAAGTAACATCTCACAAATGTTTTTCTCGATATGAATTACATCCAAACAATGACATAATAAATTCGATGACCAATACGAAAACTCAAAGAATATGATTTTCTTTCTCCAATTTCTATTGGAATTCGAATTAGCATGCTTTTGATTTCTGATATTTGATTAACTTTTTCCAAGAACATAATTAAAATCATCAAGTTATTTAACAATATCAGTCCCTGACATTCATTGAGGTGTCTCATCTGTCTCTATGGCATTATCGAACTATCTCTAATTTTTTCTGTATGGACGATCCATTGGTAGAAAACGTCGATGCCCTATGAAGCTGAAAGTTCGTCGAAACTTTAATCTTCAGAAATGTTTATTTTTCATACAAATAGGATAGGATAATTTCCCTTTAGTACTCCAACAAGAAATCATTTCGTAGGTAGGGAAATCATTTATCATCCATAATAAAGCTGCACAAAACATAAAGTACTCCTTTCTGAATGCATTATATGCTTGTGCACCAATAATCCAAAGCTCATTTAACTCCTCTATTAATGGATGCAAGTATATATCAATATCATCTCCAGGATCACTGGGTCCAGATATGAATATACTCAGGATAGTGAATGCCTTCTTCATACACATCCATGAAGGAAAGTTATAAATGTGAATGAAAACATGCCAAGTATTGTGTGTAGTATGCATTTGGAGAAATGGGTTGAAACCATCATAGTATAATCCCAATCTAACATTTTGTGGGTCAACTGCAAAATCAGGATGTAACCTATAAAATTTCTTCCAAGCCAACCCATCTGCAGGATGCACTATTTCATCATTATCCTTATTTCTTTCATCTGCATGCCATCTCATATTCTTTTCCATTTGTTCTAACATATTTTTTTTGAATCCTGGGAATTAAAGGGAAGTGCCACATAACTTTCTGTGGTATGCAAGATTGAGATCCGTCTTTATTAGTCTTCCACCTTGATGTGCCACACTGTTTGCACTGACTCAAGTCTGCATTCTTTTTCTAGAACAAACAACAGTCTTTGAGACAAGAATGAATCTTACTAGATGCAAATCCAAACTTTTCAACCAACTTTGATGCAATGTAATCATTTTCTAGAATACATGCATCATTAGGAAGTAAATCCTTAATAAATGTAAGGATATAGTCGACCACAATATTACTAAATCCATACATTGTTTTCCCATGATATAATCGCATTAAAAACTCAAGTTTGCTCATTTTTCACATGCTTGATATGCTGGGGTATTTGCACCTTCCATTAGATTTCTAACACTCTCAATGTCATCATCCTGATTAATAGATGAGAACTGTGTTCCAGTATTCATTTCCTCTTACACTGGTCTACATGAGGATCTAGCTTCAGAAACAAAAGGAAACCGATCAAAAATCAGATTTTTCATACCAATCTTTTCCGCTGAATCGATGTCATTCAACACTTGATATTTTTCTCCATTGTGATACCACACATGATAATTTTTTTAGAAACCACTTTTAGTGATATGGTAACTCACTTCCTCACGAGTTAACCAAGGTCTTACAACATAATCAAAACATGGGCATCAAATCAATCTTCCATCTGAATCATTAGTGAATGAAAAGTCCAAAAAATATTGTAACTCCTTCTGAAATTCATCAGTGATCCGATAAATGTTGTACATCCAGTATCTATCCATTATGAGGCAGATAAACATACATTAAATAAATAATCTAGAAAATGACTTAACATTATATGTATTGTTTCATAATATATTAAGTAATTCTCAATAACAAGTTAATAAAAAAATCATAACAAATATATTAAAATTATGGTTTAGGGAATTCATAAATGTTTTAAATTATAAAAATTCACGAATATTCAAGTTCCAAGAATGAGGATTGATTATAGTAAAAAGAGTTTATATGAAATCTAAGAGATAATAATAATCAATTCCCAAAAGTTTTTGGTTTAATTCATAACGAGTTGTGATGTTTTGTATTAAATCTACAAAGATTTATTGAAATTTAGACACATTTTGAAAATATAAACCATATCATATACCAAGCATTAATATTAAATAATTGACTGATAATTACAATGGTAAGAAGATGAGAATAATAACTAGTGTCTGAATATATACTTTAATGATAGTGGTCACCTTAGAAAAGGGATATCCCATCAACTTGGTTGTTCCCACCCTCACTCATATATATGAACTGTTGGTTCAAATACAAGAATGAAGATCCCCACATCACCTCAGTGGTCCATTTAAATTATTGTATGGATGTGTGGTGAAGTACTATCAATGTTATAAGTACTGGTATACCGCAATAGTCCCCCACTCTAACTTTCATCCTACCCTACTCTACATTGTTGTCATTCTACTAAAATCCTTGGGAATTTCTAGTGTGGTTGAGTTGTTTAGTGATTTTTCTTAGTTTTCTTTTATGCCTTACCCCACACCCCATTGAGTAGTGGTAGATGATGGAAAATATAAACCATATCATATACCATAGTGTAAGGATGCGGCGTCATTCCATTGTTGACTTTTAATCATGGAGTATAACACCACATCATGGTGAAGGAGATTGAAAACACTTTATAATCTTCTTTTATCATACACAACAACCAAAACAAACCAACTTAACTTTTTCACACTTGAAGGCACAACCCAAACACCTACATTTTTTAGGGATAAAGTAGAACATCTGAACTAATGTTTTACTAGGTTAGCATAACCAATAAAATACCTTTTGATGGAGGCACAACCATGTGTGAGTTGAGTGATTACAACTCAATAAAACTTTACACCACAAAGTAAATTCATTAAAATGAATATAGAATAATTAAACCAATCAAAGTTGTTGAGAATTATTACTAGTGTAGAATAACTGGATTTGAACCTTCACATGGTAGATATAGAACAATTTATCTTGGTCATTCTTGCAAGATCAATGAGTAGATAAGAAGAATTAAAACCCATTGGTAAAATGCATTTAACATTGATTATCTAAATAACTGTCATTAATTTTTTTATGTCGATTATAAAATAACTATCATCTAAATGCCAATATGAAATCCTATTTTTGTATTTGTGTTGGTACTTAAAAGAATGATCCTCCAAATATCCAATCTCTAAGAGGGTATAGCTTTAATCAACCCAAGACTAGTCAATTCCCAAAACATCCATTGTTAAAAAGGCACTTAAAGTATAAGGAATAAAGTTTCATGCCCAGTAAGGTGTTAATATAGGGTATAAGAATTTATATACTCAATAGGGAACCAATGACATACCTCAAATCACAAGTGAATAACCAAGTGTAAGTGTGAACATGTATACTAATTAGCATGTTTAAATAAAAAACATTTTTAGGAAAATAACCAAAATAATATTAAAATAATTGTAAATAGGTAGTTGAAAGACAAATACAAGTTATATCAAGTAACTCTCTATACTAGGAAAATGAATATTAGAACTTACCTAAGTTTATATTCTTTAATGGGGATCGTTATCGATGTCAATCTAGAGATATAGAAATATTGTAAGACATCTTGTATAGGTTAGGTGTAGGGAAATCTTATAGGCTATCCCACCCAGGTGCACTTCTAGAGTCAGGTCCTAAGCCCATCCCATGGAATGGGGAAGGATTATACAAAGTGGAGGCCTTATCCCATCCCATGGAATAATTAAAGGGGTATACTCATTTATAACTCAAAATCATATCCCATGTAATTTACATGTACATAAATAGACAAAAAACATGCTTAACAATATATAATAAAAAAGAAAAATATAAACATACCCTTTATAGAATGATCATAATCATATACAAGGGTATTCTATGAATATGGTTGATATAAAAAGGTCAAAATTGGATAAGTAAGGTTCTTTACATAGTGAAAATCCTAACTTTTGGAATTTATGACTAAAATATCCAACTTCTGAATTCTGTAAATTTCAGAAATACAAAGTCTATTACACAAAACACTTAGAAACAGATTAATAATTACATAATAGTAAATAGAAACATAATAATTCTAGAATAGTAAATAGATGATAGAATAATAAACAGATTAAACCATGAATACCAGAATACTAGATTAATTATGAGAATTAGAATGAAATATAAACCATGAAATACCAGTGAATAACAGTCTACAGAATACCAGTCAACACACAAGAGCCACAAAATAGTTGGAAATAAACACAAACCCCTCCTTGAACACCTCCTGAAAACTGAAAACTTCCTAAACATAATAATAACCCACAAAACAGGAGCCACAAAATAGAAAACGCACCGAAAGGGTGTGGAGGAGGGGAGGAACCCTTCGCCCGATGCACCGAATGGATGAGGAACACCCAAATAAGGGTATGGAAGAGGGGAGTACCGCGCGAGGGATGGAGAAACCCTGAATGGAGAAGCTGAGCCGCGATTGGAGAATCCGCGCTGTGGATGAAGGAACCGTGATGAGGGATGGAGGAACCGAAGCTGGCGAGGACAACAGGAGAGGACAACAGTGAGTGAAAGAGATGACAGCCGCGAGGGAAGAGAGGAGGGTGTGGTGAGAGAGGTCTTCGGGAGGAGGAGAGGTTGTCAGGAGGAGGAGAGGTCATCGGGGGGAGAAGGGTGTCGTGATGAGGGTTTCAAATCAGGGAAGGAGGATCCCGACAGGAATCGTAAAAAAAAACGAAACGCAAATGTGTAGCCACGAATGAAAATTGAACTGTGGGTATAACCAAGATATAGCCACGGACTTATAAAACCGTGGCTATAGGTCCATGGCTATAGCTTAAATTTCTAGTAGTGCAAGGTCAACCTCGAGAAATACTTGGCTAGAATTCTACAGCACAATAGGATAACAGAGCAACAGTCACACCATCCTACAATACTAGGCATGGGAAAGTAAACAGCAGCCTAACAGGCAAACAAGACCCAAGGTAAAAATAGGAAAAACATGCAAGGGAAAAACATCCAAAGCATAGAAATAAACCCTATTCATATCCAGATATCCTCTACACAGGCATACAAGCATGGTAGGCAAACAATAGGGTTAAAACAGTAAATGCGCAATACCCCATTCATGGGTATTGAGAAAATTTTCACATAAAACTCAAATACTTTCTACATAAAGGCACAAACAACTTACCTCGGGTTTAGTAGATCAATATACTTGAACCACAAAGCTTGAATCTCCTTGGAATATTATATATCTAAGAAAATGTCTAAAACCTTCAACCCACGATAACTTGGAAAAAAAGAGGAATTGGAAAACAAGGCTCAAGCAGAAGAGATAACTCACCGATAAAATTCCAACATAATCAATGGTGTTCGAATCAGAGGACGGACAGAGGCTCAGAGGATCGTCGAAGATCCATGGCTGCTTGGCGCTCTCGGACAAACGAAACCTAAAAGAAGTGAGTTCTGTCTGTCAGACGTGACCCCGATGCGTTTAATGAAAAAAAGAAAGTATAGGACATGTACTAACCTTTTCCATACTATACTTTAAGCAGCCTCCATGTCACTCCCACACGGCCGTGTATGTGGTTACTACATGTCCATCACATGGTCTGCTGCGACAACGAAGTACACGGTGTGTACTTATAAAGTACACGATGTGTACTTGGAAAATTTCTAGAATTTCCTCTTTTCTCTAAAAACAACCAGGAAGAAAAAACATACCTAAAAATAAGGTCCGGGTTCTTACATGACCCGAACCACAATGGGTTAGGTTGGGTTAGGTCCTTCAGGCATGCGACGGGTAACCCGACCCCAACGGGTTGGGTTGGGTCGAGTTAGCTTCTCTCGAATCATGTGACCCGACCTGATTTTTTTTGTTTGGGTTGGGCCCTAAAACGCCTCTGACCCAACCCAAACCAACCCATTGACACCTCTATACATGGTAGTCTTATCATCATCTACGGTGAGTAGCAACGACGACGTCAGACACTGGAGGTTGAAGATGATGATACGACTTCTTCAAATGTCGTGGGAGCATCGAACGGTCCTAGTTCAAATGCATGGGGCACATATTCATTGATAAGAAAGGATTATATGGGGAGGTGCTAGATTAGGAGAGAATCCATGATATCATGTGAGATCAGATGAACAACTGAGATTGCTATGTTCATTAAAAACTCTGCCCCACATCAAAACATAAACGTGGGGAAGCCACAATTTAAGTATCAAAGCACTCCTTCATTCACTCAAAATTATCCTCCCCTCTCCATGGTACCTCCCTATACCATGTTCTGTGGGTGTGCTCTACACCCACCCTATATGGGATAATCCCCCCCTCGTGCGCTCCCATGGGCCTATACATGGACCTATATACGAGCATGACTATGCCCAACCCATGCCACCTTCATGCTTGTCCAGGGATGGTTCCCTCAGCGTAGTTGACCTTGAGTCCCATATGTGCTAGGTTTGAGCTGGCCTAGGCTTGCTTGAGGGTTGGCCCAATTTTTTAAAGTAAACCCCATAAAAAATACTTCCCAATTATAGGATACATGGCTACCTTCAATCAAGAATCATACATGTCAACCTTTAGAACACCAAGCCTCTTCATCTTCTCTTTTATTCTTTTTGGAATAAGAATTACAAAGATCTAAAATCATCCTCAAAAGGATGAAACTTTAATTTTGTAGATAATGTATCACCTTTGATACATGTATTTATAACTTAGTATTAGTGCAACAATAATCTGATTTGAAAAACATGGAGAAATTCCCAAGCGCGACATCCAATGATATGAATCCATAACAATTCTCCAAGAATAATCACTTAAACTATCCTCCATTAACTTTGGATATCCTTCTTTATTTTGACCAATATTGAATTTTTTTCCAACAAATCCAACTTTATACACAAAGTGGTCCCAATAATCCCCCCTTTTTTATTTTTTTGGAAATACTTCAAAGTTCTCTCAAATGAATGTTTCAATATCAAAATGAGAATCTTCTCTCTCCCCTTCACTTTTCTTTCTCTAACTTTTGAACTTTCATTTCACTTTCTCTCCCCCTTATTGACAATAAATAAAAAGTTCATGGGAAAAGGGTATCAATCTATACTTGAGTAGTGTACCATCCATAATTTCACTCTAAGTCTATTTGAGCAATGATCGGTGTAGAAAACAAGAGTATTTTATTTAGACAAAAAAAATTTCCATTATCCACTGATCATGATACCATATGAGATGAGAAATCATAAACTTGTCTTCAAGGGTTTTCCACTTTCATTATAGGATGAGGATAAAAAATTGTGATATGAAATAATCAACCTGAAACTTCTACACTCACTTCAACAAATGGATCAAAAATATTCAAGTGCAATAGGTAGGATGAGTGACCTTAGGGAACTTCCATTATTCTTATGTCAATGATTAATTTAGTTACCCCCCTTTGTTGAATGATCTTTATTTTGAATAACAAAGGATGAGAGATTAAGAAATAACATACCTTTTCCAATAACACAATCTTCAAACAGTCTTTAGAGTGATTGAATTTGACACCAATTGAAGTTGATATTAATTGAAATAATAACTATGGAAGCTTCTTAATTTATCTCCCCCTCAAGGGGAACACTTCTCATCACTATTTCTTAGGTTCTCCCCCTGAGAATCTGCTTTGACTTCAATTACCTGAATTATTAGATCAAATAAAATACACAAAAATTTAAGGGAATAAGGTGGATCCTCCTTGAATCATCAATGTGAACAACAAGGTTGATATGATTTTCTCAACCCAGATGCTCCATTCTTCACACTTTCACATTTGATATTTAATTCTGGTTGTGATTGTGTGGATCTCAATACTTCTTCCATTTCTTTGTGTGTGAGCCTTCTTTCTTCAAGATCTTTCAAAGCACTAGAATCTTTTGGTTCAACTTTCATCTTCTTGATGGATTCTTCATGGGATGGAATAAATGCAATGCAATTTTTAATAGTGTAACCAGCCTTGTTTCCCCTCACACACACGACTTCTTTATCTTTATGTGAAATCTTCTTTTTTCTTTTTTCACTATCCTTAGCTTGTGCATCTTCCATTTTTTCTCATTATTTCCAAATATTATGGCCAGATAACCAATAGGTCATTATGAATTAAGGAATCAAGATTAGATCTCCCACATGGTTTCTTCTAAGTGACATACTCCTTATGAGTTATTTTGGATGCACAACCCTTCACCTTCTTAGATTTAGAATCCAAGGTCTTCTCTCCTTTCCTTCTTGAAATATTCTTGGGAGAATTTGTTTTTACAATATTCTTCTGGTTTCTTCCCAAGGTTTCTTCTTCATTCCTAGCCAGATTTTGATATCTTCCTTTCTTTCCAGCTTTGGATGCATGTTGAGATGAACATTTACCAACCTTGTGACCACTCCCATTGAAAACATCACATATATTATCAAGCATTCTAAATTTGTTTGTAGTATACATATGCTTTTGGATATGTGGATGTTACTTCTTCTTTGAATTTCTCCCCCTTGAGACGGGCTTCCTTTATGACTTTTTATTTAAGGGATTGTACCAACAATCAAATGAACAGTTCCCAAATCTATTACAACACCAACATTGAACAAAAAACCTTTTCTTATTGATATCTTATGTATAAGGTTGTTAATCCTTCTTCTTGATTTGTTTTTCTCTCTCTGGGGAACCACCTTCCACCTTTTTCTTCCTATCCACCCTAGCTATGGTGGTAGGTATCTCATCACCTTTTCTCATCCATACTTGTTTATAATTTTTCTTTCGCCCTACACTTTATGTAGAAATAAATTTAAAAACATTAGTACAAGATGGTATGGATGGAACCTATTCTTTCACAGCTGCTTGTGATAGATCATTGTGTGAAGTTGTGATCTTCTTATCACATGTTGGAGTTCTTTCACCCTTATAATCCTTCAATGAACATTGAATACCAGTAGAAACTATCACCTTCTTTTGTGAGGGATCAATATGTTTATTCTCAAGATTGGAACACTAAGCTTCCAATTTTATACATTCCATATTGAGGATGATATTCTAGTGTTCAATCATGATCATCTTCTCTTCACAAGTATTCTTTAATCTTTCAACTTCCACTTCATGCATCAGAACTTTGTTTTGTAACAAATATTCAAGTTCCTTGATCTTCTTGGAATTTTATTCCAAATATAAACTCTTGACATCAATGATCTTCTTCATCTCATCTTCATGTGCATGTATCTTCTCTTTCATAGTCTCATCGACTCCATATTTCTATTAAACTTCTTTGATCCATTTTAATGAATTTATTTCAAATTCCCTCTTTATTTCTTAAAAGGATACAACCTGTCTAGAGATATTTAGACATTCAATAATTTTTGATTTAAATACCTTATACAAAACATCATTTTCTTCTTCTAGTTGGATGATATCTTCTTGCATGCATTGAAATAATCTATAAATAAGAGATGTACTTTATTCAGGAATATCATGCAGAATATATCTTAATATATTAACTAATAATTCTTGAGAATTTTTAGATTGATCATCACCACTTGTGATAGAATTTCCATCATGAGAATAATATTCAAATATACTAATACATACCATCTGATCATTTGAGGTAGGAAGGTTTTCTATCTTCTTAGTGGAAACTTGATCCACCTTCTCATTTCTTTCTAAGCCTGATATGTCTTTATTTCCATCAAGGCATGAAGATACAGATACTTCCTCTTCTTTAGATAAGAGAGAATTCTTCTTTAGCTTTTTATTCTACTTATTTTGCTTGTTCATCATGTTCTTGGTAGATATGGACTTCTGATTGGAGATAACTAAATCTCCACTAAAAATGAACTTCATTGATAAATCAGGAAAGAAACACAAATATTCAAAAGAGAATAACTTCCCTGTAGAGAATCCAACAATGGTGTGCCTACCTTTGATACCAATTGAGAGGACTAGTTTGGGATATACCTAACACTGAGAGAGGGGGGGATGAATCAATGTTGGGTACTTTTTAAACCAATTCTAACTTTTTATCCCTGTACCACTTGACCTGTTAGGATCTTGATTCTCTTATTCTCTTTTCCCTATCTCTTGTAATAATAGAAAGCAATAAAAATATGCACACAATATTTTTATAAGGTTCACTAATCAATAAGAGTAGCTACATCCTTTCCATGTATAGTGATTCCAAATACATGGATTCTACACTATAATGAGATAAATGTTATAGTGGTTTGGCCAGGGAAACAATCCTCTAGATGGTGTGAGTCCCTACACTTTGGAGGGGAAAGGGAAATGATCCTCTTCCTAAACTGGTGATGGCCTAGTTCAACTTGCAGCTCCTTACTAGTTTTTTATACTTCCTCTGAAGACAGTCTTCTTCCTTCTTGAAAAAGTAGGTTCTGCTCTTGGAATTATTTATTTCTATTCACTTGGTTACTTGAAAATAAGCAGACAATCAACTGTCCTTTATTTTTATCTCTTTTTCTTAGTGAAAAAACCAATTGCACTACTTCTTCTTCTTTCTTCTTCTTTAGCGCAACAAAAAACTACACTATAACTTATTATTCCTTCTTCTTAGCTAGAATCACAAACACCTTTGTGATTGTTCAAACATTGAGGATCAACTCACTGGTAATCATTAGAATTAAATTCTTCCTTATTTTTGTATATGCATGAGATCATGCATGTGGCATTTAGTTGAACTCTTCTCTTCCACTTCTTTTCTTCTTGATGCAATTAATATTTGTTCAACTGGATTTCACCCTTTTTACATATGCCTGCAAGCATGAATAGACTCTTCACTTATTCTTTATGCACACACAATTTTGGTTCTTTATTTTAAGCGTCTTCACATGTGCATGTGCATGTAATAGTGTATGCACTATCCTCTTCTTCTCACTTGTGTGAAAACCCTAATGGGTATGATTCTTTACAAACACACACACACACACAAAATGTATTATTCTTCCCTTCTTCTTCTTTTCTTAGCACATGGTTTGGATGTTTTAGATTTTATATGTGTGTTCCTTCAAATTTGAATGAGTGTATCCATTTTCCAACTTATTCTTGCACACTCGAGGCCTCAGGTTTCTTCAAGAAAAGCATATACCTGCATGCATGAGTATACGACACTACTTCATGAAAATTCCTTCTTATTTAAAATAAAACCCCTGCAAAACATAATAGATGTAGCATGAAAAACTAATGGACTTCTCTTTTTTTCATGAAAACAAGGGGCTCACGGGTCTTCCTCTTCATGAAAGAGGTGCACAAGTCTTCTTCACACAATATGCACGATTCTTCTTCACAAAACTAGGGAGGTTTGTGAATATTTCTTCAGAAAGCACAACAAGGGTTCATGTGCACTAGTTTTGTACCTACGAGATCCCCTTCATGAAACAAAATGAGGGTGTGGAAAACCTATCATGTGATTGGGGTTCATTATTCACACAAAGGTGTGGTTATTATTCTTCGTGAGACACTTCAAGAGTGCATTGCACTTGTTGAAGGCCTATGGATCTCTAAAAATTCTTTGCGAACCAGGAATGGAGATGCTCTGTTTTTTGAGAAACACGAGCTATCAGGTATATGAATGACAAAAACATTCCTCATCTCATGACTTCTTTTTTTATAGGTAGGTATCACTTCCTTTTCCACATTTTAAATCTCTACACATTATGCTCCTCAAATCCTACCTTGAATAACCGAGATCTTTGATTTTTTAAAGTTTTCAAACCGCATGTGAAGATATACCAGATATCATGGCTATTTACATTTTTAAACGAGCACCCTTATGATCCTGTGCATGCATGTGAGATTTCATGAATCTCATTTTAAGTTCATTCTCAAATCCACGTGGCCTCGGTAACTCTGTTTACCTTGGTCGATTCCTCCTTTGAGATTCCCGCATGCATGAAAGATGTAGATTGCATGAAAGGTATCAGTTCAATATTATAGACCTCAACATGTCACCCTAATTCTGTTTTTATAGCCGATGATAATCCATGGTGGTCCGATCTTCATCTCTGGTGAGTAGCAGTGACGATGTTGGGTACCGGAGGTTGAAAACGATAGCGTGACTCTTCAAATGCCACGGGAGCATCAAACGATCCTAGTTAAAATGCATGAGACGTAGATGTGATGAGTGGAAAGGATTATATGGGGAAGTTATATATTAGGTGAGTAACCACGATATCATGTGGGATCAGATGAAGGGCTAAGATCGCTCAGTTCATTAAAAACTCATCCCCACATTGGAATGCAAACGCGGGGAATCCACAGTTTAAGTATCAAAGTTCTCTACCAATTTCTCAGAATTCTCCTCCCATCTCTATGGTAATTCCCTATACTGTGTTCTGTGGGAGTGCTCTATGCCCACCCTATGCATGATCTAGCCCTCGTACGCTCCTGCGGGCCTATACATGGCCATGCATGCGGGCATGACTATGCCCAACCCATGCCACCTTCGGGCTTGGCCAGGGCTGGTTCCCTCAGTGTGGTTGACTTTGAGTCCCACATGTGCTGGGTTCAAGTTTGCATAGTCTTTCTTGAGGGTTGGCCCAATTTTTTAAGTAAACCCCATAAAAAATACTTCCCAAGTATAAGATGCATGGCTACCTTTAATCAAGAATCATGCATAGCCACCTTTAAAACACCAAGCCTCTTTATCTTCTCTTTTATTATTTTTGGAATAATAATTACAAATATCTTTAATCATCTTTGAATGGATGACATTTAAATGTTGTAGAAAATATATCACCTTTGATATATGTATTTAGAACTTAGGATCAGTGCAACAATCGTCTGATTTGAACAACATGGAGAAATACCCAAGCGTAGAATCCATTGCTATGAATACATAAAAATTATCTAAGAATCATAACTTCAACCATACTCCATTAAATTTTGATATCATTCTTAATTTTGACCAGTATTAACAACTGTTGACAATAAATTCAACTTTATACACAAATTGGTCCCAATTTCCTTATTACTCAACCCCATGAGGGTATATTCATGTTATCGGGAAAGTTATTTAAAGTGTCTAAAACCAATTATATGGTACTACATATAAACATATGGTGGAATATTACATTACTAGTCCCCTTAATAGATAAAAGACCCATTAAATTCTTTTGAGATGTATTGATATGTGGCGTTAGTTAATTAAAATTCCAATTACAAAATAAAAAGTGTTTTTCTCTATAGAATGGAAATTGAAATTTTCTTTAATCGATCCAATTGTGAAATATCTTAAATCAAATAAATGGTTAAAAAGTAAATTATCAGATAATTCACCTAATGCTATGTGGCATTTTCTAGATAAAGTAAATGGTACAGTTGATTTAACAACTGGTACTTGATACCCTTGGTATATGAACTGTTTAAATGTTGAAATTAATGAGCATCATTTAAATTTATTAAAAATTAATCTTTTATTGTTTCTTGTTGTAAGGACCCACATGAAGGGGTTAGTTTTAAATGTTCCCTTGAATGGGAATGTGATAATTGCCTTGGAACTCTGATGACTTCTTCCTATACTGTGTTGTACCTAGGGGTTAGGTGGGAAGGCCTAGTGATCTTTTCAGGAATGATATTGTTTTAGGGTTGATTCCTCGTATATGTAAGGATCTATCCTAGTTATAGTAGTGAATTTTGACCTTAAAGCATTGAAAAATTCTTCCTTTCATTTTTTAGATGAGAGGTTCCACTCATGTCTTGATTTTCCCAAGTAGAACTCAAGATAATGAAAGGAAACCTCAGGTAGATGGGTGGTTTTCTGGTAAGTTAAACCTTAATGGGGTATTACCATATCTATATACCATTGAGTATAAGCCCTTTTTTTATTTACTTTATAATTTCACTCTTTCATCAAGAACTACCCTATTTTAATGCTCAGATATAATCAAAGCTTGATAGCCCAATGATTGGAAAGTGATGCCATTATGACTACGACAATAGATTCTGACCCTTGCAAGTCAATGCTCCTTTACATGTTTTAGTTTTACCTCTTCAAAAAGAGGGTTAACATTCACATTAGATGTTGTCTAATAAATTCCCATGAATGAGATATAGTTATCATGTAAGAGTCCTTAGGGTTAGTTAGGAGGAACAAAGAACCTTTATTTTTACTTAGACCCTAGTCAGTCAATGATGTGGTTCTGTTAAGGAAAATCTATAGAAGAGATTGGTATGGTACTACATTTATCTTTTTGTGATGAGCTCTATTTTACTCTCTTTTCTAAACTGATGCATGATAGGTTCTAGAGTCTTTTGATTCAAGAATGGTAATTCCCTTGCTTTTGAAAAGCACCCTGAGTGCTTGTTTATTGAAACCAGCTACATTGGGTAGGAATGTTTAGGTTCCTGACCGAGTTCACCAATGATTATGCTGTGACTCTTTCTTTTTGGGAATGATGTTGTGAGGTGGGCGGTCATTTAAAAAATTATGGAACATGTGATATGCCTGATTTTTAAGAGGATTTACAAGAGAACACTCAACGTATTCAAATACTGATGTGTTGTATAGAATGGTCAATTTGACCTTGTTTACTAACAAATCTCAAAATCATGAGTTGGGTTTATGAATTGGGGGGTATGGGATGTACACCCACTATCTATGGTAAGTTCATATCGCTCTTGTTGCATGCAACAACTGTTTACAGTTGAACATCTATGAGCGGCTGAGTAAGCATTAAGGATCAATGGTTTTAAATATGATGCTTATAGGAAGGGTGAACCAAATAATTGGGGAATTCAAATGAAGTGGTTGAGTTAAGGGATAAACTAGAATGTACCTAGATATGTGTGGTCAGTAGATGTGGTGTCAGGCATTAGAAAAGGTGAGTGTGGCCTAGTTGATGCGAGCATGGATCAGAGGAAGATATAAATACATATCAATAAAATATTAAAGTAAATCTAGTTAATAGGAGATCATTACCATTATCTTGACATCTCCATGAGTACGTTGAGAGTGCATCAATCATATATTGAGATGCTTGTTTATATAGTCATTATGGTTTGAGAAATAACTCTTTGAGAGTTTCTCTTAAGGAGTGGTTTAAGATAAGCCAAATAGTTTTTAGTATGCCATTGGAAATTGGAAGGCGATGACCCTCATTGTGATTCAAATTCACCTTTCACGATGAGAACTATTCTATAGAAGTGGGAACAAGTGATGATTGAAATTTATGTTAACACTCGAGACAAGATGATTCCTAGCCATGCCAGCTATTGGGTCTGGGAATGGATGGAGAATGAGGTATGGTAATAAAAAATCATTAGTTGATGTGATGAAAAGTATTATCCTAAGGTGGGGAGTAGGATGTTAGTCACTAGTGGCCACCCCTCACGTGGGTAGCGTTATTGAACCTTGAAACTGATCATTTGACGGTCATTTTGGAAGTTGTATGTTGTTCAATTAATAGGATCATGTATGGATAGATTCCTTGGTAATTCCAAGTATGAATAAATAATAGCTTTGGGTGAAATCAAAATGTGGGCATTAAGCCCAAAATATCTTATTTAGATCAATGGATGTTGGTTCAGAATAGTGTCAGTGTTGGTGTTATAGCCTAATGACGTTTTTTCTTAGGAGATCGTTTGGGAAGGAGACATCACTGGAAGTTGGGTATGAGATTCAGTGAGTGTGCTCAAAATGATATTGGTATACCTTAGAATAAGGGCTTTAAAGTCTTCTTTAGTGATGAGTCATATGTAGGAGCTTATTATCTTTAGAAAGTATTTGACCAAAAGTGGTCTGACTTAGATTCTCTCAAGTAGATGAATGAGGTTGGTGAGGAAATCACATCGGGAATGCCATCAAGATGGGATGGGTGTAGCTTAAAAGACCGACTGGGTATTTTTAAGGAAAATATAGAATGAATAGATGAGTTTGGTCTATTAGAGTTTGACCGTTTTGATAAGATCAAGGACTGAGGGTAGTTTCCTCACATGCAATTCAATAAATGTTCCAAGAGTTTTGCAAGAACACTACAAGAAATTATGATGGTGGGTTTACCGTGACCTGGGATTGGCTATTTAAAACTAAAAATTATGGTGGGTAGTGTCATAGGTTGGATGATGTGGGAGAAAATGATGTGAACCTGTCTCAGGTTAAACGAGCTCAAGTAAGCCCTATCTTGATGTTTAGGTGGTAGTTATGAGCATTGGCTCTAGTTCTGTGTGGTTTTGACACTATATACTTAAGTTAGATCTAGGAAGCATGTTGAGCATTCATAAATACAACACAGATGTTCAAGTAGGAATTATTGACCTGAGTAGGTTGGGAACTGTTTTGTTATTCCCAATTTTTTGTCGGGGATGAGATTTTTTAATGTGGGGAGACTGTAAGATCCTGTGTTTTAGACCGATTTGGAGTTTTTTTAAGGTTTTTGAACTTTTCGATTGGTGAATAGGAAAAATCTTTAACCGAGACTTAGAATGTAAATATGAGTGTTGGAAAACTTGAAAGTGTTATTTTTGGATGTTTTTAAAGTCTTGATAGGTGTCTCAGAAGTTTGGATGAATTTCAAGAGCACCAGGCTTTGAAAACTCACTTTCCAAAAGAGACAGGCAGGGCACACGGTAAGTTTAAACCGTGTGACCCCTTAGGAAGAACTGTGTGGTTTGGTCCAAAAAATCAGAGGGTGTCACATATTTTGGAATAAATGTGTGAGTGAAGGTGCACAATCATGCATGATATCTATAGAAAAATTCAAAGGAGAACTGCATGGGTTGGGCATGGTTTGTCAAACCGTGTGCTAGTTGTGCGAAGTGTGGGTGTCCTTGGACAGTGGCACCGCACAGTTTTCCAAACTATATATCCAAATCATGTGGATACTTAAAGGATTTTAAAAGATATTTTTCCCCTATTTCCTAATTTATTTTATCATTCTATTTTCTCCCTCATTTCCTACACACAACATCCGCACAAGCTCCCTTCCTCTCCTCCTTTTCATGGAGATATCTCCTCCATACGAGCTTAGATTCAGGCGCCACCGAGTGAATTGGAATCATATTGATTAGTCTTATATTACTCTTAAATATTTTATTCATTTATTTTTTCATATGGAATGTTAAATTTGTGCGATCACTTATGCCCTATTTTTAGGGCGTTTGGCGATTCTTCCAATTTCTCTCATTTCATCTCGAATCAAGGATCGATATTGGATGTGTGGATCATCCTAATCATGAGATAGGTGATCTATATTATTTTCCCTCAAAGTTAAATTGTTTATGAAGTATTATCATGGTTCCTCACATTGGAAGTTTTTGTGTGTTGCTCCTAAATTATGAAACACCATAAATTAATTACCTGGAACTCATTTAGATGTGTTAGGACACCCTTGTACATGGTTGGAGGTTGACACACTATAAGAAAAAAGACGTTTCGTGGTGGTTTTGAAAATTACCACTAAATGTTTTGAAAAATATATTTGCAGTGGTTTGTTAGCGGTGGTTCTTAAAACTGTCGCTAAATGTGTTTATTATTATTTTTACAGTGGTTTTAAAAAACCGTCGCTAATTTAGATTTTTTATTTTTTTTAAATCTTAAAACTTACTTTTACTGGAGGTCTATTAAAACCACCGCTAAATTAATGGGAAAAATTATTAAATATTAAATACTTAATTATGATTTATTATTAACAATTATGATTTGTTATTTATATACATTTATTTTTTATTATTTTGAATTTTAATTAATTATAATGTGTTAATTATTATTTATATATAATTATTACTTAATAGTAATATGAACCTTAAATTAATTCTTGTATAAGTTGAAAATCAGAATTCACCATCAAATGACTAGAACTTTTGATTCAAGTATCCATTTTAGCTTTATAACTAGTCAAATCGAAGCTTATGAAATGAACTACAATCACATTAGATAATAATTAATAAAATAAAATTAATTATAGTTTTAAGAAAAGTTGAAAATCCAACATCAACTTCTAACGATCATAAATTTTGATCCAATGTCCATTTGAGAGTGTGTTCATTTTCTTTTTAGGTCGTCTATGATTTTATTCCTTTGATTTACATTCTAATTGATTTGATGGTGCTGTAGTAATTGTGGGTTTCCCTCTTTTGGTAATTTATTATCTACCATATATATATTGTATGTACTTTTATAAATTTATGTATATTTATTTATAATTTATATATATTTACCATTATTCCTTTAATGTTTATTTATTTATTATTTAAGTATTTATTTATTACTTATTTATTAATTATCACCATTTATTATTATTTATTATTATGTATTATTTATTTTTGATACTTATTTGTTATTTATTGATTATTGATTATTTATTTAATATTTAATTATTATTTATTTTTTATGTATTTACTATTTATTTACTATTTATTATTTATTATTCATTTATTATTTGGTATTTATTATTTATTTATTTGTCATTTGTCATTTATTATTATTTTTTTACTTATTTAATATTTATTATTTACTTATTACATATTTATTATTTATTTAATATTTATGTATTTAATATTTATTAATTATTTATTAGTTATTTATTAATTATTTATAATTAATTTCTAATTATTTATTAGATATTTATTATTTATTTATTATTTATTATAATCTATTATTATTTACTATTTTTTATTATTTATTTATTATTGATTATTTATTTGATATTTAATTATTATGTATTTATTATGTATTTAATATTTATTTATTATTTACTTATCATTTATTTATTAGTTATTTATTATTTTTTATTATTTATTATTATTTATAATTATTATTTATTTATTTCTTATTTAATATTTATTTAATATTTAATTATTATTTAATTATTTATTATTTATGTATTATTTATCAATTATATTTTATTTATTAATTTATTCTTAATTTATTACATATTTATTTATATTCATTATATATTCATCATTTATTATTCTTTAATATCATTATTTGTTTTTTATTTGTATATATATAAGTATATTACATTCTGTTTTTTCACCACATGAAGAGCCTGTCGGAGTGACAAAGTCTTTGCAGAATAGCCAAAAGGTAAAGAGTTCAAATCTCTCCAAGCACACACACACACAGATATATATATGCCAGATTTATGCATGACATATGCATGCATGGTGGGATAAATAAATAATAAATAATAATAATAATAATCAATAATCAATAATAATAAATAATAAATTAATTAATTGTGTAAATAAATAACAAAAAAATAAATAACATTAAATTAATTAATTACGTAAATAGAAAAATATAAAACAACAAAAATTTGCCGCTAAACATCTAGCGGTGGTTAAAAAACCACCATGAACTGATTCCTGACACCCAAATATGCGGCGCTTTATGAAAGCGTCGGACATCATTTAGTGGCAGTTTAAAATGTCGCTAAATGCCAAAAAAACCATCGGGAAACATCTTTTTTTTGCAGTGATAGCCATAACCTGAACAACCACGTAAGTTGAGTTTGACTAATTTTCACTTAGAATAAATGATTACCTTTTTGTCTAAACCACCCCTTCAGGTGTGTTGTTGATGCACATATTTATACTTCTTGATCCACATCTAGAATCACCTTCTTAGATGTGATGACTATCCTTCATGGAAGAAATGATTAAATTGACTTAAATAAATTATATGATGATCATGCCTTTGTTTTCTAATAAAACTTCCTTTGAGGTGTGTTGTCTTATCTAATAAAAAGGGGATATTTAATGATAATATAGGACAATATATAGCATATTTATGTACATGTCCTTCTTTATCATTATAAATGAATTGTAATATGACATGTTCATGTACATGGCCATTTTAATTATTAATAAAATAACCAAATTGTGTAATTGGATGAAATAAAGAGTGAATGGTAATACTGTATCACTTACCCCTTCTTGGTATTTATAATATAAATGATAAAAAGTATTTACTTGAACTATAAATGGGAATGATGCACATATATTATGATTTGCGGCCATGGAACCCTTGTGCATGACATCCCTTGCATTATGATACTCGGGTATGACATCCCATATATTGTGATACTCGAGCATGAAATCTCGTGCATTATGATACTCATTAATATCCTCCCTTGTAACACTCAAATATTTTTATGAAGTATTTTTCTTTAAATAATTTGATTTCTTTGATAGTTTACACAACACGCAACACTGGGTTTAAACGAACCATTATATACTTTTAAAATATTATTATTTTAACACGACTGGTATAACCTAGTAACTGGATTGAAAGGTATGAATATTAATAATAATATTATGAAATATACATGAAGGTTATGTTTAATAAAAATTTACTTATTAATTATTTGTAAATAAACACTCATTTTTTTTGTAAATTCATAACATTCTTCAAAAATATGTTTTCTTTAAAATACGATTTTTATTGTTTTCCATGAGAAAATAAATATAATTAATTTTTGTTACTTTTGTAAAATTTATTTGATAAAATGAACAGTTTTTTTAAATAATCAAATCAAAATTAACTTAATGTGAATTTTTGGGATTTTTTGAAAAGATTAATTTTCTAGTAAATAGTAAAAAATAATGTTTTTAATTAAAAAATGTATTTTTGTTTCAATCATTTTAAAAGTACCACTGTGTTTTAAAAAAGTTTAAAAGTAAAATTATTTCTATTATATCTTTAATAATTTAATTTTTTATTGGAATCAATTGTATAGTTGAATTTGGTATCAAAACATTTTCATACTTAAAAATTCATTTTTCTAAAAAACCGTTTTTCATTGTGTTTTGTGAGTTTAATTTTAAATTAAATTCTGAAACTTTTGTGTTTTGAATTTTAAAAAATTAATTAAATATTTATAATCAATAGGTTCAAAATTTAATAATTAACCCCCTTTTATTTTTTGTTAATATGAATAGTAACCTTGATAAAATTTGTTACCACAATAAAGGGTAAATCAGACAATTTAGGTTAAAAATATAATGATAAAAACTATTAAATGAACTAAAAACTTGACTAAATATTATTAGATGATTCTATCTCAACTATAATTTTACAAATGTATAATTTATATCACTTTGGGGCCACTTTAATGAGATTATTACCTATATAATATTTCATTTAAGGAAAAGTCAAACATGTTACACTCATGTTTTTATAAGTGTAATATTTTTAATATGGTGTCATACAGAGGATATGTTAAACTATAAGTAGTATTTTTAAATATGGAATATTTATATACATAATTATAATTTATTTTTAATTTTTAGTGAAGGAATAATTACCTTAAATAATTACACAATGCTGACGCAATAATTATTCAATTAATAGAAAAATAAAATAAATGATATTTAAAATATTTAAAGTAAAATAATTTAAGATATTTAAGATGATCCACTAATTATATATATTTAAATGACTTATTTATTTAATAATATATTTGGTTCAAATTTTACTTGTTTCCTTGATGTTTTTAAATTTAAGGTAATGAATAGCTTCAAAATTGACAATAATGATATTTTATTAAAATAATATTTTATAAAATTATTTAAAAATCCTATTTTTTTAAAAAAATACAAAGTTATTATTATATGGTGTAAAATTTCATTAATTTTATATTTATGGACCAATTGACACCATCAAAGTAAAACTTTTTAATATTGAAAAGGTTGTTACTGTAGTTAAAATTTAAATTGGTTAACTAAGGGATTATCAAAATGGTGAGGTTTATAATTAAACCAAAACTTGTCTAAAATCCATTATTTTATGATAGTATAACCCTATACCACATTATATTATAATACATTTACATTTGGAGGTATTTGGATTGATATTTAATTTATTATAATTTAATCTTTTCAGAAATTCCAAGAGTACCCCTCACCTCAATTATAAAAGGACACCTCCTCCATCACTTATTTATACCAATTTGAAAATTATAGATCGATAATACTATAAATATTTATCTTCTAAATTTACATATAAACATTATATAGGTTCTATTCTTCCCAAAAGATCAATCCTAGATCCCTTTAGAGGATATATAAAGAAGACATTATGAAGAAGAGGTAATCACTCTAACCGATCACTTTTTTTCTACTCTTATTTACCTACTATAAATATATGATAAGTATCATAAAATAATAACTTCAGTATCATAAATATTTTAAAATGGTATTATAATTATTAAAAAACCATTATATACCCTCTTTCCCATTAAATAATAATTGAAAGTAGCGCACATGCGTACGCACGACTTATCCTCTCCACGTAGTGATACA
The DNA here is from genome assembly GCA_963277665.1 of Viscum album. Taxonomy (NCBI): domain Eukaryota; kingdom Viridiplantae; phylum Streptophyta; class Magnoliopsida; order Santalales; family Viscaceae; genus Viscum; species Viscum album. The sequence continues at coordinate 254,872,948 of OY728163.1, read as the reverse complement.
ATTCATTTTTCATCACCAGCTTCTATAAATGAGAATTATTATGGTATAAATGTATATATATATATATATATAATATTTATAACATCATTATACTTATATAATGATAATATCATGTCTACCTTATTATCATCCAATTTTTTTCGAAAAGATAACATCGCTTGTGTATACTTATGGACTACCATCCCCATGATGCGGTGTGATATGATTTTTTTTCATTTATATTTCACATGGATGAAAATAAATATTAATTTTATGAATATACATGATATATATGGTATAATAATGATTCTTTAATGGTGTATTATTATCTAACTTTCTTTCATTCCATCAGTTGAAAAATGAAAACAACGTTCATGCATACATACATCCTACCATCTCTATAAACGTTATAATTCATTTTACTATATCTAATTTTTATGAATGATTATAAATATGATTATAATTAATATATATGATGTTTATAGAATGATTAAAATTCTATAAATAATGATACCATGATCAAATTATATGGACCAGGAATACCGAACCGAAACATGTGTGGAAAACGAAGTAGTTATCACCAAGAATAGCGATTTTAATAAACAATTATTAATAAACGGGTGATAAGATATTATAAATAAATAATACATGATATTATAGATATATGTTTATGGAATAAATTTATAATAAATCTATATTTATTATAAAGTAATTTTAAATGTGTATGAGGAATGGTGAGACTTGAGGTAAGAGTTTATTTCACAATCTCATCATTATTCAGGATTGTTTATGTTTAAGTCTTTGTTGGGGAATATTTCTCTTCCATATTAATGTCTTCTTAAAATATTTTCAAAATTATTTTTACAATTATTCTATGATTGTTTAAAGATATTTTACCCATTTTTAATTTTTACAAAATGGTTTGAAAGAAATATTTTAGTCATTTTCTAAATGAGTTTTTTTGTGTGACTTTTCTGATAAAAATAGGGAAGGAATGTTTTTTTAACTTATACAACAAGTGATAATTTTCCCATAATCTTGAAACCTCGATGATTTGAATCTTACTTTATAGTTTTATAAGGTTATTTTCAAATAAAGTTTGTTCATTTATAAGTGTGTAGCTTTTTAAAAAGAGAATTGATTTTAAAAGGGAAAAGTTATTTTCCTCAAGAATTATTCCAAGTAAATTTTCATAATTATTTTCCATATAAGATAAAATTATTTGATGTTTCTTATGATTTAATGGGGATATTATCTAATGATACCATCCTTAATCTTTCTCTGGATGGATTATTTTTTTGATGGCATGATGTTTATGGACCCTGCTTCTTTTCTATGAGTTATGTTATGATGAGATGTTTATGAAACCCATTTTATTTTTATGGGTTCTGATACAATAAATGATTTATGATCTTATAGCACACATATGTATGATTTTCATTATCTGATTGGTGGGACCTATATCTACCTCTAATTAATTGGGTAAATCTTTATATCTCATGATATAAAAATGGGAAACAAGTTTATGAGCTTGATCTACTATGGGAAATAAGTGAATCCTGATCCATAATGGGAAGAAGGTGCATCCTTATCCATTATGAGAAATAGGCATGTCCCAATACACTATATTGATGGTATTGGTAGTTAACCTTGACACATGAAATGGTTTTCTATATTTATTATGGTGACATACTTTTATGATATGATCTTATGGTTCATTATTGATTTATAATGATTTATTACTCTTATGGCCCATATTTTCTGAAATGATAATGTTTTATGCCATGACTCGTGTTTATGATCTATGACAGGTTGATTATAAACTTCTTAAGTTATATTCATGATCATATAACCTTATGATTATCTTATGATTTCATATAATCATGGATTGATATCTCTTATGTTTACCCTTACTGATCATATGAGCTCACCCTTTCTTATGTTTCCTTACCCAGGTTATGAAGAAAGGTTTAGGTAGGGAATTACTAAGAGGAATGCTAAGAGATAATATCTTTATGGGAGATATAAAAGATGTTTCATAAAATAATAAAATTTTATATGTAATTTCCAAAGACTCTAAACCTTTAAGATTATATCATGGATCGTATTTTTATGTATTGAATATTAATATAAATAGATGTGATATTTGTGCATAATATGTTCAGGCTATTATAGCTATTATATGAATAGGGTTTAGTCAATATTTTGAGATCAAGGTTTGAAAACTTTTATGAAAACCCTAGGGATAGGTCTAAGTATAATATAAAATTCTAAAATTTTGGTAATGATCATGAATGACCTAGGTTAAACATATGGTGTTATAAAATAAGGTGTCATGATTTAAACTTTCTATAAATAATTTTTTAGAATTATGTAGTTTTCCACTATGATTAGTGTTTCTCACACTATGCTATATGGGTTTATTCGATAGTTGGAACCCGAAGGAAATTTGTTAATGATGAGTGTGACAGACAATGGAATGCTTATCCTCATTAGAAACCAAACGTTATGGGTGTTGGAATAAAAAATATTATTTATATGATCATGAAACTTTCCCAAGCTATGAATCATGTTGAACTTCCAAATGAGTAAAGGAGGGAACAACATACTGTTGAATCCTTAATTAGTCAACATACAACTTATTTTAGCGGGTCTTCTAATCCACTAGTGTCTGAGCTATGAATCAACACCATTGAGAAAATATTTTTTATTCTTCAATGCTTGGGACATGAAATTTTTTTCCTAGCTATTTATCATCTAGAAGGAGAAGTATATAAATGGTGAAACTGTATTAAGATTATAAGGCAAGAGGAAGAAATTTACCTCATAGATTGAGATGAGTTCAAGAACTTATTTTTCAATAAGTGATTTCCTCATATTCTTCATATGAATATGAAGAAGGAGTTCTGTGAGCTTAAGAAAAGGGATACTAAATATATTTGTAACTATGAAGCTAATTTTACAAGACTTGAAAGGTACAATTCTAGTTTGATCATCATCCCTGAAAGAAAAATTGATAAATTATTTGGTGGGCTAAAAACAATTCTTTTAATGGACTTGGCTATAAGAGAATTTAGTAGCTATGGATAATTAGTTTGATGTGAGCTGAAGGTAGAAATAGAAATTGGATATTTCCACCATTCCAGGGTTTTGATAATAAAAGGAAGACCAAGTTTTATGAAAACTCTAATGGTGGAAAGAAATTCCAACCATATATATGCGATAAATGTAGGAAGAAGCATCAAGGTAATTTATTGAATGGAATTGGGAGTTGATTTTAATATGGAAAGTCTGGTTATAAATCCCATGAATATTAAAATGAAATTAATGTGACTATTAAGGAAATGGAAGATAAGATGATAAAAACTAATTCACCACCCACACTCTAGTGTTTTAAGTGTAAGGAGTTTGGAAATTATGAGAATCAATATCCCAATCCAAAGGCTAATGTGGATGATAATCCATAACAACCTCAGAAGAAAAATGAAAGAGGGAAATATTATGCAATCACAATGGATGAAGTGAATCATGATAATTAGGAAACACTTATCCCCACTCCTTATTTGTGAATTTCATGTTTTATTTGGTATGAATAATCCCTATGAAATTATTATTTTACATCCTTTAGTGAAATTTCATGTGATTATCTCCTTCTACATGGATTCTGGAATAACTTGATATTTTATCAATACAAGGATGAACCCAAGCCTCTAATGGATTTTTTTTGTATAGGATAAGATCTTATATAAATAATAAAGGGTGAATTAACTTTTATAAGTGTATACGTCTCTATGTAATATTAAATTAATAGTTATGGATACTATCATAGGTTTATGAGTTTAAGGTTGATCATAAGTTCAAAGTCATTGAAACCCCTTTTAAAGTTTTACATTATGGAAGTTTATCAAGATTAAGGATATTTTAAGAGACATTTATGGAAATAAAACCCTTTGGTTTCGTATATGTTTTAGTGAAAAATTTATTTAAGGAGGAATGACTTTAAAATTTGTAGACATATGATTAAAGGTACTGGTAACCTTTAGGATTTATCCTATCTCTGAAGTTGAGGTAATTATGGGTTATATACAATCACCTTATGAAGTCACCACACTTCGTTTCTATTAGAGAAGATTTATCATTGGATACTATTACTAAAATATACATTAAGGATGTGGTAAGGATTCATGTAGTTCCACATTAAATTGTATCTGATTGGGATCTAAAGTTTACCTCAAAGTTTTAGTGAAATCTTAATAAATCTCTTGATATAGAGTTGAGTTTCAACACTATATATCATCCTTATAAAAATGGTCAATCTGAGAGAAAAATTAAAAAAATATAGGATATTATAAGATCTTGTTATATGGATTTAAAAGGTGGTTGGGATAAACACATCCCTCTAATTTATTTTTCTTACAACAACAACTTTCAATATAGTATTCAGATGGATCTTTATGAATCCCTTTATCAAAATAAGTGTAGAACTCAAATGTATTGGAAAGAAGTTGCAAAAATAAATCTATTAGGACCTGAGAAAATTAATGAAATGGAAAATAATATTATATTAATTCAACAATATGTAATAATAACATAGATTTTAAAAAAATGTTACACTCATAATCGTAGATGCTATCTAGAATTTGAAGTTAGTGAGAAGGTCTTTCTATGAATTTTCCATGGAAGAAAGAAGGGTTAACTAAACCCTAGGTATATTGGTCCTTCTAAAATTACTGATCGTATTGTGATGGTATATTATTTATTGACACTTCCACTGAATCTCTATCAAGTTCATGATTTGTTCCATGCATCTCTCTTGAGAAAGCACATACCCGATCCTTCACATGTACTAAACTCAGAGGTCACATCGCTGATGCAAGATATTTCTTATGAAGAACAACTGGTAGAGAAAATGGATTATAGAGAGAAAAATCTACTAAAAAATAAATCTTTCTTGGTTAAATATCTATAGTGAAACCACCAATTTGAGGAAGCTATGTGGGAACCTGAGGATGTGATGAGGCAGAGGTATCTTTATCTGTTTATACCCAAGTGATGAATTTTGAGGGAAAAATTAATTTTAAGGGGGTATAATGTAACAACACAATATTTTTATGAATTATTTATCCTTAAATAATTTTATTTATTTGATATTTTTCATAACATGCAACACTGAGTTTAAATGAACCACAATATAATTTTGAAATAATACAATTTCAAGAGGTTTATTATAACCTAGCCATTAAATTGGTGGATACAAATAGGAATAATATTAATATTAAATATACGTTGAGGATATTTTCAATACAAATTTATTTATTAATTCTTAGGAAATAAACACTCATTTTTTATTAAATTCAGTTCATTGTTCCAAAATATATTTTCTTCAAAATACGTTTTTTATTATTTTCTCCAAGAAAATAAATATAATTAATTTTTGACACTTTTAAAAAAATTATTTGATAAAATTAACTTTATTTTGTAAATAATAATATAAAAATTAACTTAGTGTGAATTTTTTATATTTTTATGAAAGGATTAATTTTATAATAAATAGTGAAAAATACTACTTTTTATTGAAAGCTGTAATTTTATTTCATGAATTTTAAAAGTAAAATTGTGTTTTAAAATAGTTAAAAAATAAAATTAGTTATATTATATTTTTAAAAATATAATTAAGTTAATTTTAATCAATTTTATATTTTAACTTGGTATTAAAACATTTTCATACTTAAAAATGCATTTTTTCTGAAAAATTATTTTTCGTTTCATTTTTCGAGTTTATTTTTAAATTAAATTAGGAAACTCTTGTATTTTGAATTTTGAAAAATAGATTACACATTTTTAATCTGGATTTTAATTTTTTTTAATTATTAACCTTTTATTTTTTATCAATATGAATAGTAATTATGGTATTTTTTGTTACCACGATAAATGGTAAATAAGGTAAGTTAGGTTAAAAATAAAACGATAAGAACTATTAAATGACCAAAAAACTTGTATAAATATTATTTTATGAGTCTATCTCAACTAAAATCATCAAATTTTTGAATTTATGACCTTTTGGGTCCACTTGGATGAGATTATGACCTTTATAATATTTTATTTAAATAAAAGTCAAACATATCACACTTTTGTTTTTATAAGTGTAATATTTTTAATATGGTGTTATTCAAAGGATATGTTCATATATAAGTATTATTTTTAAATATAAAAGATTTATATACATCATGTTAATTTATTTTTAATTTTTAGTGAAGGAATAATTACCTTAAATAATTACACAACGTTGATGCAGTAATTATTCAATTAATGGAAAAATAAAATAAATGATATTAATAATATTAAAAGTAAAATAATTTTAGATATTTAAAGTGATAAAATAATTATATATATGACCATGATATTTTTAAGATATAATAAAATATATTTTTTAAATTTTTATTATTGTATTGATGTTTTTAAAGTCAAGGTAATGAATAGTTTCAAAATTGACAATAATTATATTTTATCAAAATAATATTTTATTAAATTATTTAAAAATCATAAAAATATTTTTTTAAAATAAAAATTGATTATTATATGGCCTAAAATATCATAAATTGTCTATTTATGGATCAATTTACACTATATAAGTAAAAATTACAACATTTTAATATTGAAAAAGTTGTTATTGTAGTTAAAATTAAAATAGGTTAACTAAGGGTTAATCAAAATGATAAGGTTAAAAATTACACCAAAACTTGTCTAAAATATTTTTTTGATGTTATTAAAACCCTATACCACCTTAAATTATAATACATTAACATTTTTATGTATTTGGATTGAGATTGAATTTATTATAATTTAATATTTTGAGAAATTCCAAGAGTACCCCTCTCCTCAATTATAAAAGGACAAATAATCCCTCACCTTTTTACCAAATTTTAGCCTTCTATATTGACCATAATATACCAAATTATATTCTCCATTTCAATAGACACATTATAGAGGTTTTGGTATTCATAATAGATCACCCTTGGATCCCTTTAGAGGATATCTAAAGGAGTTGTTATGAAGAAGAGGTAATCACTCTAACCGATCACTTTCTTTTTCAACTATTATTTTCCTCCTATAAATATATGATAATTATCATAAAATAATAACTTAAGTATCCTAAATATTCTGAAATTTTATTATGATTATGAAAACACCATAATATACCCTCTTTCCCATCAAATAATAAGTTAAAGTATCACTCATGCATACATACGACCTACCATATCCACGCAGCGATGCAACTCATTTTTCATCACCATATTTTATGTGTGGGAATTATGATGAGATAAATTTTTAAAGGGGGGTTACAACTTTCAAATTGAATCTCACACACACTACAAGGAAAACACACCGCAAATAAACCAGCCCGGGGGCTCGACCCTACAACTGCCGCCCCAAACCCCACCCTCCCGTGCTACCCCAACCACCTACAGGGGGAGTTATATATGATATATGTAACATTATTATACTTATTTAATGATAATATCATGTATAAATTCTTATCATCCAATATTTTGTAAATGATAATGTTGCTCGTGTGTACCTATGGACTACCATCTCCTCGATACGATGTGATTCTTTTTTCATTTATATTTCACATGGATGGTAATAAGTATGAACTTTATTAATATGTGTGATATATATGACATAATAATTATTATTTAAAGGTGTATTATTATTTAACTTTATTTCATACCATTATTCAAAAAATTAAAACAATGTTCATGCGTACGTATGACCTACCGTCTCTATGAATGGTGTAATTCATTTTTATATCTCTAATTTTTATGAATTATTATAAATATGTATATAATGAATATATATATTATTTTTATACCATTATTAAAATTCTTTAAATGATAATACCATGATCAAATTATAATTATCGAGACTATAGAACCGAAACATGCATGGAAAATTAAGTATTTATCATCTAGAACAGTGATTTTAATAACAAATTATTAATAAACAGGTGATAAGATGTTATAAATAAATATTAAATGGTATGATAGATATATTGTTATGGAATAAATTTATAATAAATCCATATTTATTATATAGGAATTTTTAACATGAATGAGGAAAGGTGAGACTTGAGGTGTGGGTTTATTTCACAATCTCATAATTATTCACGATTGTTTATATTTAAGTATTCATTGGAGAATATTTCTATCCCATATTCATGTTTTATAAAATTATTTTCATTTTTTTACCATCATTATATGATTGTTTAAAAACATTTTTACCCATGTTTTAAGTTTTACAAAATGGTTTAAAAGTAATCTTTTTGTTAATTTCTAAAGGAGGTTCTTTATGACTATTTTGAAAAAATACATAAGTAATGTTTTTTTAAATTATATGGAATGAGAAAATTTTCCCAATATCATGGCGCCTTAATAATTTAAATATCCATTTACAGTTTTACAAGGTTATTTTCAAATAAAACATTTTCATTTATAAGTGCGCATCTTTTTAAAAGAGAAGTAATTTTAAAATTGGAAAGTTATTTTCCTCAAGAATTATTCCAAGTAATATTTAAAAATAATTTTCCATCTAAGATAACATTATTTTATGTTACTTATGCTTTACTAGGGATATAATTCAAGGAAACCATCCATAATCTTTCTCTGGATGGATTATGTTTTTTATGGTATGATGTTTATGGACCATATTTCATATCCATGAGTTATGTTATAATGAAATTTTTATGAAACCCATTTTATTTTTATAGGTTCTGATATGAAAAATGATTTATGATCTTATCCATGATGTGAGAAATGATTTATGATCTTATGGAACACATATGTATTATTTTTATTATCTGATGGGTGGGTCCTATATATCCCTCCAATGCATTGGGTAAAGCATTATATATCATGAGATAAAAATGGGAAACTAGTTGATGAGCTTGATCCAATATGGGAAATAAGTGCGTCCTAATATACAATGATAAATAGGTGTATTCTAATCCATAATGAGAAATAAGTGCATCCTGATCCACTATGGGAAACATGTGTGTCCTGATCCATTACATTGATGGTCTTGGTAGTTAACCTTGACATATGAAATGGTTTTCCATATTGATGATGGTTCCACACTTTTATGATATGAGATTATGGTTCATGATTAATTTATGATGATTTTGTACTCTTATGGAACATGTTTTCTATAATGATAATGTTTTATTCCATGAATCATGTTTATTATCTATGATGGGTTGAGTATGAACTTCTTAATTTATGTTCCTGATCACATACCCTTACGCTTATCTTATGATTTCATAGGATCATAGATTGATATCTCCTATGTTTACCTTTACTGATCATATGAGGTCACCCTTTCATATGTTTCCTTCCCCAGGTTATGAAGAAAGGTTTAGATAGGGTATTCCTAAGAGGAGTGTTATGTGAGAAGATATTTATGGGAGTTGTAGAAGATCTTTCATAAAATAAGAATATTGTATATCTAATCTCCAAAGACTCTAAAACTTTATGGTTCCAGCATGGATCGTATTGTTATGTGTTGAATATTCATATAAATAGATGTGATATTTGTGTATAATAAGTTTGGGCTATTATATCCCTTACATTGTGATACTCGGGTATGACATCCCTTACATTGTGATACTCGGGCATGACGTCGCTTACATTATGATTATCGAGCATGACATCCCTTACATTATGATACTTGGGCATGGAATTCCTTACATTATGATACTTGGGTATGGCTTCCCTTACATTATGATTCATGGGAATAGAGTCCCTAGGCATAATGCCCCTGATTATCAGTCATTTGAGATCATTGGGCTTGATTTTCATTATTAAAAAGTAAAAATTATTATTATTATATTATTATTATTATTATGTGGACACCTGAGAACTAATTCAAAAGTCCTTACTAGTGTATATATACATGTGCATATGTGCCTTCTTACTCATATAAATATATATACATGACGAAACATGTTTATAGATATTCTAGATTGGGCCGAAGTTGGTATGGTCAGACAAGTGTCCTTAAGGAACCTGATCCAATAGGTTTTCATTTACATTTACTAATATACTTACCTTGATATACCTATACACTACTTTATTTTATATTCACATACTTGGTATAAATTATACACCATTGGTGGTTGAATACTGTGTATATCTCACACCCTATTTAGGATACTGTTTGGTACTTGAATAAACCTCATGGTTACAGTTTTAGGATCATGGTTTTTTCTTGTATCCTATTATCCTTCTGGGATAAGATGAAGTACAGGAGCATAAGACTGAGCTAGTGCTCATGATGCTATTGAAGATAAATACTAAGTATTTTATTTATTTATTTATTTCCCATGTTAGTCTATCCATGTGTTCTTATTTTATGTCTTTTTATTGTACATGGAATCCAAATTTATGCATGGAAATTTATTCATTATTATTTATTGTCAGTTATTAATGTTTTCTCCTGCCTTATTATCTAGGATTCCACTATATTTATTATTGATCCTGAGAGTATAGTCTCCCCACTATACCATGTTTATACCCTCACTACTAGTTGGTAGCCTTTAGCATATGGGGAGGCACACTTGTGTCCATGTGGAAAACTAACTCGAGGCATAAATATAGTTTCTCTAGGGTTAGGATGTTACTGGAATAAACCCAATAGTTGCTGCTTCAATTACCTATACTTCAAGATACAAAAGATCAGGTATCATTTTGTTTTTACAACCATGATAATTTTTCCAATGAAGATAGGAATACCTATTCTATTCAATGAGTTAAGATTTTCCATTATAAGGATAAAATAGGGGAACCTTTTCTCTTATACTAATTGAAGTTCCTTATGATCATGAGAGCCACTAGGGGGAATGGTTGAATCAGTAGTGGTATTTTAAAATTTCAAATCTCTTGGAATTAACCCTTGAAACTTTTTTGAGTTATTATCTTGATCAAATTTATAAAACTAACTTACAAGCATACAATGATAAGAAAGTAATTCAAGGTACACAAGATTTATAAGGTTTAACCTTAGTGCAAGAACCTATATCCTTTCCATGGTAACTCTCGTTGGTCCATGAAAATTCACTATTAATAAGAAGTGAATACAACTTTATAAAACTCCCATTAAACCCATTATATCACATGATAAGAAAGATTATATTGAATCCCTTCAGTTACATAATCTTTCTTGTCAAACTAAGCTAACAAAAGGAAGTGAAAATTTGGAAAATAGATCCCAATAAGATCATCTAGAAATCATTAGTCTGATTTTATCCATCCGATAAGAGTATGTTCGGTGCACCCTATCTTCATCTAGAGCACTCCATATGGTGTGCCTCACAAACTATGCCTCAGATCTATGTTCTATCATGTTAACAAAATCACCATACTTCACACCTAACTTGGAAACTCTGTCTGATACCATTTCTATTTATTATACTCTAGATGAAACTTCTTATCATTATCTCTGATCTATACTTCTATCTGATATCTACTCCTTCTTCAATTTTTTGTCTCATGGTTAGAAACTCACCTTGCTCAAAACTTTTTCCTTTGGTACTTTATTTGGTATCTATGTCTAATACCCTTTCTGAAATACTTTAACTTTCTGAATCACATGAATAATACTTCTTCCCATACTATACTTACATACCTTTTATAGGTTTTCTCATAGGATAAAAGGTGATAACTCTAATTCATTTTCCTTCTCATTGAAAACCCCCCAAAAAAATTCGTCTCAAATCAATTCACTGATATATTCTCAAGACTTCTAAAACATTCGCAAAGTTTCATGAAAAACTTCAGTGAATGCATACTTCTTAGAACTTCCTTATATCATCTAGATTAAAAAATTAGATTGAACACTATCACATAATTAATGTAAATGTCTTTACAAAGTTATATAAATATTATCAAAAAAATCATTAAGTAAAATGTTTGTCTGGTACTCTGTTTCTTTAACTAGTAAACATCTGCTATTTCTTTGACCAATGTTCAGCCCTATTAACTTTACTTCGTCTGATCCACTTCTAGCAATGTGTTGGAAAGATTTTTTATGGTGCATCCTTACTTATCTCACACTACATGAATTTACAAAACTCATCCCAGTGAAAATTCATGGAATTGTCTATCTGATGACATATTTAATGTTTTTCTGATGTTTATCATCCTGATGGAATATTTACTGCTCAAAATAACTTACCAAACTCATTTTTTTAGATTCAATGATTTTTCACTTCTAACTACATCTAATGCACTTGATTCATTAGTTTTATGATAAAATTTTAGAAAATTCTAAATAATTCTTTCACAAAAACCTTATATGTTCAGTTATAGCATCCCCAATCTATTCAGTAACTTTTTGCAATAAGTTTTTTCTGATCATAATTGATGCTTAAACTTTATATTTCCATAGAAACTTCAATATTTTGACACCATTGTAATTAGTAATGAAAAGATCCCCACAACCCATGGGATTTGAAGATATGGGGCAGATGCGGGGTGGGGTGGGCCTAAAATGTTTGACTGTTTAGAATGCGGGCTTATGTGGGTTAATCCTGTGCGATTGTGGTCCATGGAGGGTTAAGCTTGTGCGAGTGTGGGATTACCTATGGGCCTCATTTATAAATCATGCAATTTATTTTTTCCTTGATCCAACCAGTGTGGGATTACCCATGTGAGCAGTCACCACTTCTAGTCATCACCACTCTACCACTGGAGGAAATTGCTAAACCTCATCTCCCCCGAAGTTTTCACCCCCAAGTCCGGATCTAGTGCCAATGCCATAGACATGTTAATCTCAATGTACCCCAACCTGAGGAAGACCCCTCCTTCAACTCAACACCATTTAAATCCTATTGGTCACCCAATTTTTGGATGGTGGAGGTGATCTCATCAGTGGTGGTGTACGCTAGGCAGACGGTGAGCACCGCCCAGACATTCTTGACCATCTCTTCTGTGATAGGGTGCATAGAATCCTTCAACTGCTCACTGAGAAGGACCAGGTTTCTGACGAAGCACACCCTAATCCATAACTGGTTGGATAGGTCTTCGACCTCTTCCATCTCCTCCATTTGAATATGTATCGGGTTTATGAGGAGCTTCACCTCCTCGGGGAACCGCCTGTAGTTTTAGATGTTGAAGACTTACACTGTGACATACCAAATTCCTAGCTTATAGTAGTACTCCATCATTCGAACGACAATGAGAAAGATGGAGTTGTAGCTGGTGGTAATGGGGAGGTTCTGCTTTTCATAGTATCACCAATTTCTATACATGATGAAGGCAATGAAGTAGGGGATTGACCCCGTAGCTTGGATTGGTAACAACAGGTTTTGGGCTAGTTTCCCACTAGTGGAGGAGAGGTTCTGTGCTTTCCTCTGGACTTCTAATAATGTGATATGAGAAATATATATATATATATTATTTAAATGTAAATAATTAATAATTTTAATTTTTTTAAATGTGGGAAATACCACAGGAAACCAGTGGACTTATGTAGGGCTGGGTGGGCTTGATTTTTTTGTTCGCATTATATATGGGCTTTTACAGACAAACCCGCATAGTCTCAAACCCGTACAGGCTCAAACCTACGTGGGCTTTGCCTGCCATGCCCCAGTCCACTCGTTTCACATCAATAATTATACTTATTCCCCCTTTTGGATTCTTACAATTTTTACAAGTGTGTAAAAACTCATCAAAACTATATTTTTACAATTTCTCATCTGACCATCCATGTCCTATCCAGTATCTTGAGCCACTAGAATTCAATTAACTTTGCACATTGGGAATACCACCCTTACACAAGTCATGATGAGATTTACCCTTATTAATTCTTCCATATTCTACCTTTACCTTTACACAACCTTCAAAACTCTACATGTACCCTTACAAAGTTGATGACAGAGCTTTATTCAACCATGGTACAAACTCATTAGTGAGGACTTCATGTAAACCTTTGATCGATAACAACTGCCTTGGTTCATCTGGGAACATAGTGGTACTTCTCCAACCTCTTATATCTATTTCATTTTTATCCGATCACATATTTATGGTGGTCTATATCCAATTATCCATGTTTGGTGATATGAATCTGGTGACATAGTTGTACTTCTCTCCCTTTTTATGAAAGCATAAAACTTCATATTGGATCATGAGAGTTTTTAGGATTTTATGAATGTGAATATCAGTATAATATCATCCGAATTAAGGAAAGTTTTCATAACATAGTTAAGGAAAAACTTCCTTCACCTCCTCTAACTCTTCATAAGAATTTTTTTAACAACTTTTAGAAAATATTTCTTACCTTTTTGACAATAACATTCATAATAGGATATGTAGACAAAAAATACAAAACTTGTTAAAAACATCAAAAAGGATCTTCAAAAGGTATCAAAGTATGGATGTTCTATTACTAGGTATCTCACCAATGTTAGGTATGAGGAATCCAAATATAACAAATGCATCCTTGGTATACCAAATACATAGTATAAAACACTCTATATGGTATATTATATGGTTTATCCAGTGAAAAAAACTTTTTTATACCTCATAACCATATTTCACATCTTGATGTAAGAATTATAATCATACTAAACTTAAAATTTCATCCTAAACTATAATACTCCATGATGAAAATCAGTTAGGGATACCCCAAAGTTTCAATTTTAGAGTTCAGTTTTTATTACTCTTCATGAAATGCATATTTTTGTGTGTGTGTATATGTATATATATACATAACCAATAATAAGGAATGATAAAGTTGATATTGCCATTCATATGATACATTTTATATTCTTAAACTCTTTTAAGAATACATAAAAAAACCCTATATAACCAAATGTCTATCATATCATATATGATATAATGCCATATCAGCCTTATGTTTGTTTCACTTTTTAGAATTTTATTAATTCATTGCACCTATATATAATTCAAGCCACATATTCATGTGAAAATATGATAAAACCATCCCACTAAACTCTTTAATGAGTAATATATATGAAGTAATATAGTTTGAATAATGGTGAGACTCAGGAAACATTTTAATTAATGTTTAAATCCTTAAACATATTCAAACCCCTTAACTCCACAACATACAATGTTACGATGTTAATAACTTTTGTTTTCTACATATAAATTTTCTAAGTATATAATCATCATTATTTAAACTCTTTCCATCAAACTTTTCCTTGAAATATATTGGTAATTAATGAAACTTGTTAACCTTTTTTTCATTAGAAATATACCCTAAACCTTTTAGGATATCCAGTAAAATCCACTTTTTTATGGTAATTAATGTAACTTTTATATTTTCCATTTATCATTATATCTTAAAAATTTTAAGATATAAAGTGTAATTAACTTTTGAACTTTGATTGGAATAATATTTTATTTATTAACTTTTAACTTCTATAAGTTTAAACATACCCTCACCAACCTCTTAGAAAATATATTACTCTAGGAATATCATTCTAGGAAATAACATTTATTTCTTATCCTTTTTCTTTGGAAATAAAATTTATTTCATTTTAGTGGGAATACTTAAAAAATAAACTATTATTTCTATATCATATATGGTATTCTGTATTTTTAAAGTGATTTCTGAAAAGAAGATTTTATTATTTAAAATATTACCTTAATGGGTGTAGAGAGAATATTCCTCCATATTTTAACATACATCTTGATAAAACACTTTTATCTAGAATAAAAACATTATTATTATTTTCTTATTATCAAAACATGTTATATTGTTTGATGAATCATAAACCACATGTTCTGAATTCATTATCTCATATTATTCATAATAACTATTTGTTAATAGTCAACTCTTATCATATAAGATAAGTTATAAAACTATACACATATTTTATTTATATTCATCTGAGCCTAATATATTCCTTTATATTAAAATATTTATTGTAGAAACTCTTTACTTCATTGATTTAATGAAAACTAAAAGATCCATCAATCCATCCCTTGATTTTTAAATTTTGTATATTTACAATTCTTGTTAAACATATATATGGTATCATACACCCATCAAAAATGAATAATTTATTTCTATAACACTGATACTTAACATAGAAATTTCATAGAGTTTCACAAATACCTTCAAGTATCTTAGACAATACAATTATATGGAATCATTACTCCTTCATTCATGATAATACCTTTAGGTTTCAATGACCATGACTGGATACTCAAAGAAACATTGTTAGACTTTCTAACTAACTTTTCTTCTTATGGTTTAAACTTTTACCCACTTGTACTTTCAACACAACACCAAAACCTAGACATCATATACCCTAGTTAAACTATCATCAATACTTTTAGAATAATATTGTAAATATTTCATTATTATTGTTGGATCATTTCCATATATGATAATAGGATGGATTACTTAACTAGAATAAGAATTAATGAAACCTATAGTCTCACCAAGTTATTAACATACTCACTATGATTGAGTGTATGAGTGGATATTGGAGGCTAAAATTACTTTGGTCATTTTTCATCTAATGCCTTTGAAAACTTAATTGAATCAATTTATTATTATCATAAGATTCTAGATTCACCTATTAAATAACTTCAACACTTGGTAACTTAGGAAGGGATTTCTCTAACACATAGTATTTATCCTTAAGAACTTTTCTTAAGTTTTTAGTCTTAAGAGTTTATTACATTAAGCCTATCCTTTTAAGGATTGATTTCAGAGTTATGTTTGATTGATGATAATGTTATTATCTACAAAAAAAAGTTTTTATAGGATGAGTGTTATGTTTTTAATTCATTTAACATACAATTTTATTAAAATTATTATTACTAAAAATGATGTCTCTATACATTATATCCATTTAGCGATCCAAGACCCATATTTCATCATGACATACAATGATTTGTGTACATAAATAATCTAGGAATATATCTAGTGGAAAATAATTTTCAATAATATCATATATGATTCTTGGATAGCCGAGTGGATAATTATTAATCCAAATACATCATATGGATTCACTCAACTCTATTCCTCCAGTATCATAACCATAAGGGTTTCCCATCTAAGAGTATCTTAAAGTAAATTCCAAGAACAAGGAACATAACCATTAATGGAACCTTGTCACCCACTTTCCTTACACAAGATAATCCATGGGCACCTAACCACTAGGGTTACCCATACCAAATGGTTGTAGTCTTAAAAATTTCCACTTTGGAAGGAATCCCACACTTACTGTTAGTGGGGTTTTCTATTAAAGTCTCACCATTTAATATACATCATATGAATATTAAATTCTTAACTATTTCATCTCATGAAATCTTTATTATCTAATTTTTTATTCCATTATGTATGCATTCTTATAATGATTTAGTTTTGGAATACTTATTTCATCCACTAAATTAATATGTTCATACCATATTAATGTGTAAATCTTTACACAACCCACAATTTTTTAGTCATCTAAAAATAAAAGATAAAAATATTCATATATATCCAAATGAATCTCATGCATAAGGTATAAGAATTTTCATGTAAATATTTAGAATTGTATGAGATTGATAATATCCACATGTACAATCTTGGAGCCACAAATAACCAACCCCCAACTTTCCATAATAAAGCATAAGCCTCAAGACCAGTGGGTAGTCTAAACCAAAGCGTCTCTACCCAAGGATACTCTACTCAAGATAGAATCCAATTAATCATAACTCTAGCACCTAATATCTAAAAACTACATTCAATAACTAAATTCAAGCTAATAACTTTAATTACAAACCGAGGTTAAGGTAAATGAAAACTAAGTCTTATGTTGTCATACTTACCATGACATGGTAATTTTATAAGAATCAATTTATCACATAAATTAAATCATGCACAATATTCATATTTCATAAAAAATTTATAAACATGAATATTCTAGAGGAATAAACAAATAAATAAACTATTTTTATTTATTTTCCAAACATGAGATATATATTTATGAACAATTCATAAATTAATAATTATAAACACTTTATAATTCATTATGGACATTCCATACCTAGAAAATATAAAATCCTTGTATTTATTCTCAATATGAATTCCTTCATATTATTCATTATATGACATTTATTTTAAATATATGATATTTTTATGAAATATAAACATTTTAAATTTCAATTTCTATTATGTAAACATTTTACATAATATAAATATCATATATTAATATTATTTAAACTTTTTATCATATCATCTATAAAAACTATTCTAGTAAGGTTTAAATAATTTTCAAATAAGTCCCTTTTAATTTGAGCAATTTAAATTAAAAATTATGAAAAAATCACAATTTTTAAATATAAACACTTTATATTTTACCTTATTTTTGTAATTTATAAACCTTTTATAAATTAAACTTATAATTTCTATATAAAAAATTTATATCTGAATTATAAGTCATGCCATATAATTTTAAAAGGTATTTCTAATATTAACACATAATATTATGGAATGTTTATTAATAAATGTTTCAAACAAAATTAATTAATTAATTATAAACAATTTTTTTTAAAATTAATTAATTTATAAAAACTTTATAAATTAATAAATATCCCCCAAATAGATTTTATTATAATTTATAAACAATTTTTAAATTATAAAATCAATTCATAATTTAAAATAATGATTTTTTTCTTTAATATATCATATTTTACAATTGAGGATCAATCATAGGATATGATTAATAAGATGTAATGAATAAACACTTTGTGTATTATTAGTTATACTCTATGACTGATAATTCTATCATCAAATATGATAATGAGTCACATTTTACAATATTTTGAGATATCATAATAGCAATACAATAAACTATTTTCTTTAAAACTATGGAAGTATAGTCATAGGATATGATTAACCGATTTTGTATGTTACGACATGTACAAAACCAAGGGTCTTTAACTAAGTCACAAATTATGATATCCCATATCATAAGCTGTGATTCAACTGAGCAGAAAAATTTTTGAATTGTATTTTATGACATGTAATAAAATTGGCTCTATGATTTCAATAAAATTCATTTCTAAAATTATTTCATGAATCAAAATAAGGATATTATAAAACTTATAGGTTTAAAATCAAATATTTAACATTAATCAGAGTATAAAAAGTTCTATGAAACCTTGAAACCCAAGAAAACCATGCATATAAAATTGAAATTATAAAAAAATAGAAATGAAGAATGTGTGTACCTTACACTATAGAATGCATGTGGTTGATACCTTTTTACTATGGTTGATTAAACTCACTAGGGAATAACCTAATGGTTCATCCCTCTAAGGTGTATCTATGGATTGCACTTAATCACCCAAATACTTTGGGTTTGATTCTTTAACCTTCACAATATTCTAGTATCTCAAAAGCAAATAAGGTTGAAATAAGAGAGTTTTGGGAGGGGAGAGTTTCAATAAGGAGATTTTGGAAGGATCACACACATACTGCCCAAGGCATATACTCCTTTATATAGTATATGAAGACACTCCTCAATCCACGCATCTACATTATTGATAAGTGTAATTCATGGATACATTTTAGAGTGTTTTAGTATACTGATTTGTGGATTTAATTGAATAATATTTCTAATTTTGGAATGTATTGAGTTGTTTTATGTTTTATGAAAGAAACATTGAATCTTTTTAAAAGGAACAAAAAGTGGTGGAAAATTGAGCTAAAAGACACTTCGCTCCATGAGAAAAGTGAAACGGTATGACACCAAATTTTTGAGAATGATCATAGAGCATTTTTTAAGGGAAAAATCAAATAACCAAGTCAAAATGATATCTGGGAGTAGAAAAAGTAAGTACATATTGAGAATCATTAGTACACGACATGTAGCATTAGTTCGTGACATGCCACATGCCGTTGTTAGAACAAGTCGTGACATATAGACAAGTAATGATTCACTAGTACACATTGTGAGTCCCTAGTAAATGATATGAAAATAGTAAAACTTATAAATTAATGAATGCAATACATTCAAGATTCACATGGATGTGGAGGCAACACATATAAGGATTACATGATGTGTAACCCTAGTACACATCGTGTAAGGGGTCAAATTTCCAAAATATCAGCCGAGATCTGCACATGCATCATGTGGATTCAAAAAATACAGAGTGAAATTGCATGATTTTTAAGTCAAGTACACATTGTGACTTGGTCGGACATAGCCATTATGAAGCCTATAAATAGAGGACCAGCTGACTACTGTTGGGGGCATTCAGATTCAGAGACAACTTAGAGCGAGAAGATGCATTACGCATGGCCCTACCTGAGTTCTTTCTTTATTTTATTTACGATTTATTTTTATTTCCCCCTCCCCAATAAACCTATCACTACTAGGATGAGGGGGTAAAACTGCCATGTGCTAGGATGATGTAACCAAAGGGGGAAGGTGCATTGGATTTGTTTATTTTAAATTATTCATGTATTCAGTTTTCATAATTTCTATTTTTAAATTCCAATCCCTTTATTTTTATTTTATCATCACCATCGATATTCAAATAAAAAAGTAAATTTAAAATTACACAACTGATGACCCTAAAAAGAGGAATGAACATTATTAACTTTAGGGAAAATCAGATTTAAATATAGTATCAATACAAACATGATTCGGTGAAATCCAATATTACCGGACCAAGGGAAATAAGGTATTTCCATGCTGAGGAGGGGATACCATGACCATTGTATATTACACATCTCAACTCCAAAAAAAATCATGAATTAAGCAAAATATTTTCTAAAATTGAATTTCACTAGAACCTAAAAATTACATTACCCTGACATGCTTTTAAAACCTATTTACAACCTAATCAATTTGCTGCACTTTATTTTCATCTCTCGCTTTCTAAAATCAATAAAACCAATCATTTCCCACCTTTTTCTCAAAATTAATAAAATTAAATATTTTTAAATTCTAATTAAACTAAATTCACCATATCTATGGGTTTGATCCCAAAATTTCCCAATACAATGTTTCAATTAATTGAGTAGCATAGTTTGAGTTTTATAAATTTTGTTTTTGCATAGTACCATAGGGAACTAACGATGCCCTGAAGGGCTATAAAAATAGTTCCATTTTCGGGGATGGTAGGCTTTTAGTTTTTAGGATTTCAATTTTTAATTTTGATTTTTTCATTTTATTTCAATTTCTCTTTTTATTTCGGGTGTGTTCTTACTGTGGATTTCATATTTTGTATTTTTAAATGCATGACCGCAACACACGATCCAAATGCAAAGAAGTTTTTAACATCAATACCAAAGTGGAGAAAAGCATAATAAAGTGAAAAGAAGACATGACCATGGAAGATACAGAATAGAACCAACCTGATGGAGCACTTCAGAGAGATCAGGGGCTTCAGACACTCGCTAACTATGAGAGGCTGTCAAACATGGGATTGCAACCATGCATCTCAGCACCCCCGTCATTACAAATCACTTTGAGATCAAACCAACAGTCATAAAAATTATCTCGAATAGCATACAATTCACCAGACTTCCGCATGAAGATCCGAACAAGCATATGGGATATTTCCTTGAGCTCTGTGATACATTTCAATTTCAAAACGTCTCAAGAGATGTGATAAGACTTCGCATATTCCGATTTTTTTTACATGATCGAGCTTGGGAATGGATTCAAATCCTACATGATCATTCCATCACTACATAGGATGAGTTATCCTAAAACTTCCTCACCCGCTTCTTTCCACTATCTAAATCAATGGATATATGGGTAAACATTCTGAATGTTTCTCAATTTAAGGATGAATCATTATACTCTTCATAGGAACATTACAAATATATGACTCAGAAGTACCCTCATAATGGTATAGAGTTGTGGCTAATAATCCAAATTTTTTATAAGGTTTTATGATAGGGAAATAGGTCAATCCTTGATGCTATAGCTAGAGGATCCTTAATGAAGAAGTCACCTAAACCAAGCTACAATTTACTGGATGAGATAGAGAGCAATATCTTCCAATGACA
The DNA here is from genome assembly GCA_963277665.1 of Viscum album. Lineage (NCBI taxonomy): Eukaryota > Viridiplantae > Streptophyta > Magnoliopsida > Santalales > Viscaceae > Viscum > Viscum album. Next base: position 254,850,925 of record OY728163.1, on the reverse strand, counting down.
ATGATAAGGGATGCAACTCAAAGGCATTCATGCAATCAATAATAATGACTCAATGGAAGCACAACTGGAGTCTCTGAACAAGAAGATGGACATAATGATGGTCCATCAACAATACCCCAAAGGTATATGTGTAGAAGATATAAATTATACTAATTAAAATCATGGTAATCAATTTTAGGGCTAGCGACCACCACAAAAAAAAAGGTAAGGGGTATCAACAAAGACCACAAGGGTTCCAACAACAAGAACCCCAAGGGCCCACATTGATAAGACAGGTCCATTCATTGGAGGAGATGCTAGAAACATTCATGAATACTTATGGGGTTTCACTCAAGGAAATAAAAGAAGAAGCATAATACTAAAAGGCTTCATTTTAGAATCTGGAGCATCAAGTTAGCCAAATCGCCAATCAACTTAGAGATAGAAAAAGAGGAGAGCTTCCAAGATTCATTGAAGAATACCCACATTAAGATTTTAAGGCTATGAAGCTTAGAAGTGGGAGGAAAACAAAAGGAAGTGGAATAGAGTTTTCTGGAAAACCACCAGTGGAAGAAAGAGAAGAGGAAGAAGAATATGGCAAGGAAAAAGTAGCTAAATAATAAGAACCACCTTAGTACAAGCCAATGATACCTTTTCAAGAGATAATGTCACAAGTAAAGAACAATGATCAGAGAGGTAATTCTATTGAACACTTTAAGAAATTTCATATTAATATACCTTTTTTAGAGGCTCTCGCAAACATGCCAACATATGAAAAATTCATGAAAGAGTTGGTAACAAACAAGAATAAGCTGGAGGAGATTGGAACCATTCCAATCATACAAGAGTGTTGGGTAGTGGTATCAAATGACCTACCTTAGAATCCAAGATATCCATGTAGATTTTCAATTCTCATCTTTATTGGAGATAAAAAATACAGGAAAGCTTTATGTGACTTAGGTTTGAGTGTCATTATCATGTCATACATGACATTCAAGAGTTTGGGACTAGATGTACTAAAGAATACAAGATTAATTCTTAAATTAATAGATTCAACTGTAAAATCACCAAGAGGATTCATCAAATAAGTCCTGATCAAAGTCGACAAATTTTATTTCCTCATCGACTTTCTAGTGTTAGATATGGAAGAGGAAAGGAATCCAGTCATTCTGGGAAGACCATTTTTAGCCATAGGGCATGCGCTAATTGATGTTAAAAATCGAGAAATCTGTTTGATATTTGGGAGTGATCATGTGAGTTTTAACATCCACCAAGAAATGAAGAAATATAATGTGCAAGAGGAAAATGAGTTCGGAGAAAGAGAAATAAATTAAGTAGAGGATGTCACTAAGATTGAAGAGTTACAAGAGTTAGATGCTGTTGTGGAAAAAGATGTACAAGTGAAGAATAAAGAGAAGTTTAAGATCACTATTGATAACACCAAAGGATCGAACCACTCCACTACATTTAAGAAAGGACAACAAGTATAGATGATTCATGAATTTCCATTTAGTTCATATGGATTGAGGAACAAATGGTGGGTTAGTCCAATAGAGATCAAGCAATTACTACCATCAGGGAGAATAAATATGTTTAGAGAATAAGGACAGGGGACAACCTACATTGATAGGAAAAAACTAAGACCATTTAGTGAACTTGAAGAGGTACAAAATTTTCAATTATCTGTTACATGATCTGGAGCTGAAAGAGGTAAGGTAGAGCCAAAAATAGTAAACAAAAGCACTTCCAGGAGGCAACCAAAGTTTTTTTTATTTTTCTTATTTATTTTATTTTTTTAGAGGAATGCATTCTCTCACTCCAAATATTTAAAAATTAATTGATAAATGTCCTGTGATTTCACTTACTTATTTTTAATTTTCAGTACCATAAAGACCCAAGTCAGGAGAAAGTAGTAATAATCAAAAGAATACACAGGAAAGAACCCACACAACCATGATTAAATAAAAAATTTCAAGGGGAGTAAGAGTTTAAATTTTGTAATTTTCTATTGTACTCCCCACATTAAAAAGATTTTAGAGCTTTCACTATAGTTTCATTCCCACATTTGATTAATTATTTAATCAAAATAATCTAGGAGACATAAATTGCTTAGGATTTTTACTATGCCATGCATTTAGATTTATTTGTCAATAAATTTGAATAAGAAAAAAGGGAAAAATAATTAGTAGATATAATAATGTGGATTAGAAATTGAAAAATCTTGATTTAGTAGAGCATGTTGATCACTGTAGATGAAAATTTTCTAATATTTGGCCATGTTTTAAATTTCTGATGATTTCATTAATTGATTTAATTATTGTTATGAATTTCCATGAGTAATTGACCCAACCATTCATCTAATTCTTGAGACATCCACTAAGCCAATATCCATTATTTCTATAATATATTTCTTGAGAAAATCAGGCATGATTTCTTTTAGAAATTTCTTTTCATATTATTGAAGCTATGAATGCATAGAGTTAATTTTAAAATGATTGAGGAATTATTTTTTGATTAGCCCTTATCCTGAAAACCCACCTTGCATTAATACCTTTTTAGCCTATAGAATCTATGAACAAACTTGTTAGGAAATGATCCTTGTTATAAGCATATTTTATCCATTCCTACCTTTATCCAAAATGTTTTTCATGATATTTAAAATAATAAGTGAGGGGAAGAAAAATTTGGATGTACTGGGATGCACTTTTCTGAGGATACTCTACTATGGGTTTTTCATTATGATATGGGAAATACCATGACATATTTTATTGTATTTTATTATTCACATCTCTTGATAAAAAATTTGAAAAAAATGAAAAAATTGGGTTGTGTTTTGGGAGGATAAAGAATCACCATTTTCCAAACCGGTGATTTTTGATCGTATGTGGTTAGGTGATGAATGTGAGATTCATCCTAAGCAAAATTTTCTAAAAAGAAGAAAAAAATATAAAAAAAAAGAATAGAGCAAGATATGTTGATTCTATCATTAGTATTACATATATCATGATCCCAATTTTAGATTTTTGGGGATAATAGAGAGATGGAATTTGTAATGGGAGACAATAATTGAGCTTATATTTTGTTATCATGTAAAATTATTTAGCGTTGAACCTTCTTTTTGAGACTTAATTTTTATATCATTTACCTACCTATCCTGAAGGCTTAAAGTAATTTGATACTTAATGGTGAATCCCTCATGATTAATTATGATCTTTTTCTTTACACAGTGGAGATATTAGATGCCTTGCAAGACTATGGTAATTTCCATGTTTTTGAGGTATGTGCTAAATTCTATTTACATTTGTACCTTGATGATGAGCTGAAAAATTATAGAAAGGTAAATTGGAAGTGGTGTTCATATTGATAATGAATTGAAAAATGAATATGGATGAATGAAGAAACTTGGCTATTTCAAAAGAGGAAAAGTAAAATACTTGGTTGATTTTTATTCTTTGAAAAATGAGGCGTCGACTAATTTTCTACATGTGATGTTCGAACATTTAAATTTCTATTTGATCAATTAATTTTATTGAAATTGAATTTAAACCATGGTAAGGTGAATGTCCTTTTTAGTATGTTGAGATTCCATCCTTGAGTACAATGTTTAATTCAAGTGTGGGGGGATTTTGATAAGTGTAATTCATGCATACATTTTAGAGTGTTTTAGTATATTGATTTGTGGATTTAATTGAATAATCTTTACAATTTTGGAATGTATTGAGTTGTTTTATGTTTTATGGCAGGAAACATTGAATCTTTTGAAAAGGAATAAAAAGTGGAGGAAAATTGAGCTAAAAGACACTTCACTCTATGAGTGAAGCGAAACAACACAAAACCAGATTTTTGAGGATGAGAATGGATAATTTCTAAGGGAAAAATCAAAGAAACAAGAAAAATGAGATCCAAGAGAAGAAAAAGTAAGTACACGTTGTGAATCATCAGTACATTATGTGTAGCATCAGTTCATGACATGCTGTAGGCCACTTCTAGAACAAGGCATGACATGAAAATAAGACATAATTCTCCAGTACATGTCATGAGTCCCCAGTACATGACTTGAAAATAGTCAAACTTCAAAATTAATGAACGTGATACACATAAGATTCACACGAATGAGGAGGAATCATAGATAAGGATTTCACGATGTGTAACCCCAATACACATCGTGTAAGGGGTCAAATTTCCAAAAACCTCATCTGAGATCTACACACATGTCACACTGATTCACAAAATCCAGAGCGACATTACATGACGTGTAAGTCAAGTACATGTCGTGACTTGGTTGGGCAGAGCCATTACGAAGCCTATAAATAGAGGACCAGCCGGCTGCAGTTGGGGTCATTCAGATTCAGAGATAACTTAGAGAAAGAAGCTACATTGCGTAGGGCCCTCTCCGAGTTCATTATTTCTTTTAATTATGATTTATTTTCATTTTATCCTCCCCTCGAAAACTCTCATCACTAGGATGAGGGGGTAAAACCAACATTTTATAGGATGATGTAACCAAAGGGGTAGGGTGTGTTGGATTTGTTTATTTTAAATTATTCATGTATCCACTTTTCATAATTTATATTTTTAAACTCCAATCCCTTTATTTTTATTTTATCATGACCATTGATATTCAAATAAAAAAGGAACTTTAAAATTTCACAACTGATGACCCTAAAAGGGGCCGTGACCATTGTCAACTTTAAGGGAAATCAGGTTTAAATATGATATCGAGACAAACTCGATTCGATGAAATCCTATATTACCAGACCAAGGGAAATAGGGTATTTCCACGTTGAGGAGGGGATACCATTACCATTGGATCTTCCTCATATTGACTCTGACACCAATCATGAATTAAGAAATATATTTTCTAAAATACAATTACACCTGAACCTATAAATTGCATTACCCCAAAATGATTTCAATATCTGCTTACAGCCCAATCAATCTACTGCATTTTTTTCATCTCTCGTTTTCTAAAATCAATCAAACCAACCATTTATCACTTTTTTCTAAAAATTAATAAAATTAAATATTTTGAAATTCTAATTAAACTAAATTTACCATGTCTATAGGTTCGATCTGGAAATTTCCTAATACTACATTTCAATTAATCGAGTAGTATAGTTTGGGTTTTATAGATTTTGTTTTTGTATAGTACCATAGGGAAATATGGATGCCCTGTAGGGCTATTAACTATGCATTTAGTCAAACATTTCATAAATGTATGAGTAATGCCTTTGGTTACATCCCATGTAACTTACAACCATTAACTCTCCCATGTTTTTTAATTGTATATAATATGTTAGGGAGTTTCTAACAATTGAATAATTCATGGTAGTTCCAAATAAAATTAATTGAACCATTCTACTCATTACAACTCAACCATTCTATACAATATGATATGTCAATGTATCATCCATATGATATATTCATATCATAAAATGTTATTTTTCCATAGACTCAAATACAATAATTTTCCTTATGTGTTTCATACTTTATGATAAACTAATTAATAAAATATGATATCCATGACTTTAGGAATATTATTTTTAGTAAATGTATCTATTAAATGGATTGAAAATACATTTTATGAATCACATGATATTGGTACACATGTATATGATGATGTAGATCACATTGAGGAAATAAAATGGTGGATGAAGTTAAAATTATATATTATCCAAAAATGATTGAAAAATTAAAGAACTGTATAGAGATATCATTATATGATTATTTTATGAAATATACAACACTATTATCAGTACTAAAACTATATAAATTGAAAGCTATTAATGAATAAAGTGATGTTAGATTCATAGAGTTGTTTTCTTTGTTAAATGATATGCTTCTAAATAACCAAGAGATTTCTTATCAAACATATGAAGCTAAACTAATGTTATGTTCCATGGGTACGAGCTATGAAAAAATACATGTTTTCTCATAATGATTGTATATTATTTTGAAAATAGTTTAAATATGTACTGTAATTCCCTAAGTGCAATGTATCTTGATACAAGATAAATAAATCAAGTCCATAAAAAGTTGTGTGGCAATTTCTAATTATTCCAAGATTTATATGAATTTACAGAAGTTTTGAGGTTGAAATTCATCAAACATGAAACTTTTATAGAATAATTATAGATGGTAAACTTCAAAACTCAATAAATTCTCCTTAATGAATGAAAATTGACAACAAGTATCTTGAATTTTGAAATGAACCACACATCATTCTGATACATGGTGTGGATAACTTGACTAAACGTGTGTTTTTTCAGTATAAAAGTGATATTTTAGTTCAAAACATGTGTCACATGTTTAAAACTAAGAAAGAATGATTGAATTTTTGTGAAAATCTAGGATAAAATTCCTTTAATATAAAATGGGTCTATTACCATGGGCCAAAACCATGGAAATAGTCCCATAGACTGTGGTTATAACCTATAGCCATGATCAGGTATCCCATGGACATTATTTCCATTAGTATAGCCTATATCCAAATTTAGGGCCTGACCATGGCCATAAGGTGGATATAGACACAGTACCGGGATGTGGTTACATCCTTGTTGCCATGGTCCTTGATTGTGGTCATAGGTATTCTAAATTATTAATAATATTCTATCATAGAGGTTTGATCCTATGATATTTTAGTTACTCTTATAAGCCTTTTCCACTAAAATACAATAGTTTACATGTGAATATATATATATATATATATATATATATATATATATATTGGTTATTAAATATTTATAAATATAATTATTATATATGGATGTGTGGTCATGGTCTAGGTGGAACATGGTAGAAGACTATGGCCATATTCCATTTCTAATGAGGCCTATGACCATGAACCACATTGACCATGAGTGTATCCCTTTTCAAGCCCTTTCCATGAATTTTATGAGTCACTAAGGGGTTTATTATGTCCTCCTATCACCACGGACCATGTTGACTATGGTTATAAGCCCTTCCCATGTGGGATTATAGGAACAATCCATGTCGACTGTGGCTATAGGTTAATATGAGAGGTCCTAAAACCATAATCAATGTTGGACCATGGTTGTACATTTCCTTATGACCATGGTTCTTTTGACCATGGCTATAGGACCATGATCATATAGTAATTTTCTAGTAGCGATTGTTAATTCATTTGTGACATGTAGGAATGAAATACATGATATTAAATAATTAAATATATTTATTATTTACATTTTTTGATTTAGGTATGCATTATGTTGATTTAGGGTACAATTTAACAATTTGAGTTATGGAAAAACTAAATAGTGGCTATAATAATCTAGCGGTTCCTTTCTCAATGGAAAAAAATCATTGAGAAAATCCCCCACCCCTTCTTAGTTTTACCTTTCTCAATATTTTTTAATTTCTAAGAAATCCAATTTTATGGTCTAGGAAAGATATTTTTTAACAATGTAAAAAACCTGTTTTGTTATAGTGTTTTTTAATAGAAACAATCAAGCAACATGTCCCGATAATGAAAAAACCACAATGTAAGAAGTTTGTATCTCGTGGCCTATCTTTTAAAGAGAGTCTTAGATGTGAAATCTTTTATTTTAGGGGAGGATTTATGGGTGAAAACCTAATCCCATATAAATTTGAGAGCGGATAATTGGATAACACATATACTTGGTGGGATACTCCTCCCATACCTGATTAGTTTTAGGATTTAATCCCATTTAGGATTATATGTTTGGCTTAACAAGGCATGATCTATAAGGAAAATTCTAACAAAAGTGCAAGAAGTGGTGTTTTACGATGTTGATAATGGTGTTGCATGATGCCAATGGAAGTGTTGTGGGGTTCCTATGAGAATTTTGTTTCATGGGCATAACAATTATTCTTTTATTTTTAAAACCATGAAGAAAAGGGGAAGGTAAGGTGTGTATGTGAGTCTTGATGGTAATGTTGTATGGATCCCATAGTGGTGTGTCATGCTGTTCATGGGAAAGATCACAGAAGAGCTCATGATAAGGGATAATAAAGATGTGGCTTTGGATGGTGGTGTCAGATGATTTATATAAACATAAATATATTCATGTTCCAATCCAATAGGGCCTCACCTTAGAGAATAAAATGGCATGAAATGGGTCTTAGTGATAGAGATGTTTTTGATAGTGTTGTTTGCAATGGAATTATAAGATGCTAATAATAGGGTGGATCATGGTTAGAGGGTGGTAGTTTCCATAGTGATTACTTGAGTTCAGGTAGAGAGGACACATTGGATGATGGTTTTGTTAGTGGGTGGTAGTTATCCATAGCGGTTATTAGAGTTCAGGTAGAGAGGACATATTGGATGATTATTTTGTTAGTCGGTGGTTGTTTGGGGAAGAATATATAAAATTATGATGAAATATAATAAAAGTAAAATCCTTCCATAAATTAATAGGAATAGGTTGTAGTAGTTTAACATATTATACCTTATTGGATTTTTACTTTACATTTTTTGGGTGTTAGATGTGTCAAGGAGGTTAAAAGGTGGATGGTGGAGTTTTAGATGAAATTTCATATGAGGAGATGCATTATGGGATGGCCCTATGTGTTGCACCATGAAGGGTTTTTAGGAAGAGAGGGTTGTTATGTGGTCTGGTGTGTCACTCTATGAAGGTATAAGTCATGGCATGGGTAATTAGTTGTAGATAGGGGGAGATCCATGAGATTTTTAAGTTTCTCTATTTTGAGGAAGAAGTTTACTTGCACCATAGGGGGTTGTATTGTGGCATTATTGAAACTAATTTTTTTCACATGGGGATGGAAATATTTAATGGTAATTAACTCAAGAAATAAAGAGGTGAAGAGAACCAAGGAAAATCAAGGAGTTCACCTAGGTTAACTTGTGCACACCTAGCTTGTGCACCAAGATGCTCACATAGGCTTGGATTGCACGACCCAGAATAAACAACCACACACACACACGACACCTATACGTGACACATACATGATAGAAATTCATGGAAAACCTCCTTTATATAGGGTACTAATATTTCCTAAAAATAGGACCCTGGGGATCCTCATTTGACATGATAAAAAATCTGGTGAAGCCTTGAAGATCTGCTTGCACTAGTCCTTCACCCAGGCCCTCAAGACTATCCCAGTATCTCTCCAAAACCCAAGAGTAGAGGAAATTATGGGTAATAGTGGGATCAAATCCCTTCCATTGTGTGAAACACAAAAAAATTTCATGAGTAACCACTCCCCCTAATTGAAAAGTACTAGCATGGAGGTCCCCTCTTAAACACAGGACCTAATCGAGGCCCTTATAGGGACACTTGAGGAAACCCTTGGATCCTAGAGCAAGGCCTAACCCAAGTGTTGTTTCTTAGGATATCCATCATCCAAAATTCACTTCTATCTCGTGATGATCCACCATGTGTGAATAAATTTTTGTTCACCTAGATTCACCATAAGTGAGACCTATTCATTTATCCAAGTCCTTACCCTACATGAGACCTCTTCAGTTTGCCCAAGACTTACCCTACGTGAGACCTCTCCAGTCTACCCAGGCCTTACCCTATGCGAGACCTCTTTATCTATATCAAGACTTACCGACGTGAGCCTACTTTGAGCCCTATTTTACAACAATAATGGAAGGGGATATCTTCCCTTGGTTCCCTCATTTAAGAGGGACCAATCCAATACCTCTCCAAAATCCATTGGATATGTGTAATCAGAGCATAGGGAACACTAGCATGTCCTATGGATTATACATTCTTGTGTTAATGGAGGTCCTACATTTAACCTCCCTTATATGTGGGATCCTTATAGTGTTTTTAATTATAAATTCTCATGGTAATGAGGGTCACAACCTTGGAGGTGGTTACAGGGACCTCCTGGCCTTAGAAATGAGGGCTAGGGCTTTGTCCTCCCCTTATCATCTCTAAGACTAGGGACCTACCATTTCAAATGGTGATCAGGGGAACACCTACCTTTTCATTTTATGAGGATTAGTGCCTTATATTCCTCTATTCTCTAGAACAGGGAACATGGCATCCCTCCTAGAGTAATCCACTAGTATTTTTTAAAGGAGGTCATACCTCTCCTATCTTCCATCCCTCAAGGTTACCAAAATAAGAGAGGATATGGGAACATCATGGAACTTTCTCTCTCCCATCTCCTCATCCTTGTCCACCTATGGATGAATAAGATTGTGTGATTTTCTAGATCTTGTACTTCCTCTTATTTCCCACACTGAGCATGAATCATGTGGTCTTAAAGGTTAGTTATGATCATGAAATATTCATGATTATATGCATGTCTTGGTAGATAATCCTTTTCCAAATCTTCCTCTTGCCTTCCTTTAGAGGGCCTCTATAGGTGTGGGTCCTAAAATCCATCTATATATCTTAAAGGAAAAAATAACCTATGAGACAAAACTTCATAGGGCCTCTATAAGCATGGGTCCCCAACCCAATTAAACTACATGGGATTTGATTCCCATCCAAATGGGATATGTAGGAAGCCTACTTGAGGTCCCAACCCAAAACCATGAATTAACCATAATTCTATCTAGGATACATTCCCAATAGGTTCAAATCTAGCCTAAGAGGCCAAATTCCCTCCAGGTCCTCTGGGATGATTCAGTGTAAGTCTTACACCTTCCCTTGATAAGTCATCTTTTTCCCAAGCATCCTTGCCTTATAACGTTAAACTGTACAATTTGGTCCTCATCACATGACCTTAAAAGGTATGATGTGTCCTATTAAGTGTCATAGAACAACATGGGTTCTGATTCATTTTACAAGGATACATACGAAAACCATCTCATGGGTCTTATCCTGACATCAAAATAACCCTCATATCCCAGATGAAGATAAATTATAGAGTTCCATACTGTGTGTCTTAAAACCAACATTGTAATAATAATTGACCAAAGAATCTCTAATACATATGAAAAAGGGTTCCATTGATGGAGAACCTTGGATACATATAGATGTATCTATTGATGAATAACTTCAAATACATACAGATGATTATAATTTTCATACATGCTAATAATTGATTTTTTACCCAAGGGAGACCCATTTTATACTTAATATTTAATAAAGAATTTGCAAACATGTCTTAAATCTTTAAGAGTATCCCGAAGTAGAAAGTAATTCTCCCAAAAAGGGTGTGATGAGCCCAAAATACTATCCCCTAGACCAATAAAAGTCTTTAAGTGTTATTGGATACATTTAAAAATGACCACCTACCTTTGGAAATAAGGTTTAGGAAACACTCTGAATGAGGGAACCATTGGGTGTTTCCGGTTCCACAAACAAGACCTGTTAGAAACCGCCTGTAAATAACATGGGCATATGTGTCTAACATGAAGGTTGTGCCACCACCACTACAAAATTCCATTACAACCACTCATGGTATTTGAGGAAAAAAAATGGTGAACTTGATGGGAATACTTAACTAAAATGACCATGTCTTCCACATGTTATGTCCCTTTTACACTCAAAGTAAAAGAGGTCCAAAACAGGATCCAAAAAAATAAACTGCACATGTATTAATTTATTGAGATGATGATTTGATGGAGTTTTCTTATTTGTGTTTGACACATATATTTCATGCACCTTCGAAAGGAACTTCCTTCAATCTAAATATAATCATACTAGTTCTACCATACATATGATTTGCCCACTATAGAGGCTGGGTCCTCATCTAAGCAGAGGACGCCATCACGAACCCAAAATCTCCAACAACGAGTTTCAAATGCACTGGCCAGGGAGTACCACCTAAATGGTATCATCTCAACCCTGAAGGCTACTTGAAAGGCCCTCCAGCTCAAGAAGATCTACTAGCCATCCCCTCAGCAATGATTATTGGCCTAGAAATAGACCACACTAGTTTCTATATCAAACTATTTTGCGATCCTATCCTTGGAATAAAAAAAATCAAATACTCCCTTATATTAGGGAGGTAGATCAATAGTCCAATGATGAACTCATCCAGATATCACATGGGTCCCTCCAAATGGATCTTATAAGCAGCCACCTCCTCCAACGTTGCATGATGACAAACCCTTAGCATGATGAGGGTGTTGTCCTCGAGGGTCCAACTCCAATAACTCATACCCGAGCATGCAAGAAAGACCACCAAGGGTTATAACTAGACCACAAGGAGTAGGGACACACCTCTATTCCCTACAAAGAAGTCCACCAATCAAATTTAGTGGAAAACTATGAGCAATCAAAAACACCTTCCCACACTAACCAAGCCCACTAGCATAGTTCAACAACATCCAAAGAATCCCACCAGTCAAATTTTGTAGAGAACCATGAGTAGGAACAAACAACTAATCACATCAACCAAGCCCAACAACCAAATATAGTGGAAATCCATGAGTAGGTTCACACAACTACCCATATATATAAATCCTTCTATCCTAACCTAGAAACATTCAGAGAAATAATCCAAAAAATCCTGGAAAGAAATAGGGGAAGATCCATATATCTACCCCCATACCTGGGTAATGTTAGAACATATCGGTAAGAAATGCAGGATAAGAGAAGACACACACTCCTTCAATAGCCATAGAATGGGAATATATCCCTGTTATAGACACTAAATTTACCCAATACATTCTAAAAATGGTGAAAGGGAAGATGTAAATTCCTACCCACATCCTATAAACTTTTTTAGGATATAACAATGGCAGTGGAAGTAGAAGAGGGACACACACACAACTCCATCCCCATAATGGGGGTGACTCATCAAAACAAAACAGGGGTCACTCTGGAGTAGAGACACACCTATGCTCCCCTACAATATAGTCATGGGCCAAACTCTCCCATGATATACAGACAATCTAATTGGGACTATACCCCCATTACAACTAGAGTTCATCATTCAACCACAATGTCTATTCCAGGGTAGGCACAAACCCCTTCCAAAATTCCAAAAACCTATCAATAAATTATGAAAATGACATGGGAGATTATAAAAAATTATATATATATAAAAACTACCATTCCTAGCTAGCATCCCCCATCACCTGCAAGAAGACAACAAAAAAGAAGCCTCACCAAAGGTAATTGTAAAATGAACTACTGATCTATAATCTTACTATGCTTAATGCTGGAGTTCTTAAAGCCCTCAGATGTTTATCTATGGCAGATCGGGATCCAACTCTCCTGTTACAAAATTAAACAAATAGTAGCAATAGTTCTAGAGGTCCTCCCCAGACATCTTACCATGAATGATTGCTTCATGTACAGAATCTGATTGATATCAAGATCCCATCTCCCAATGATCACCATAGAATCCCTCTATATGACCAGAAGATCAAACAACAAGGAAGTAATCCCATTACTATCATCTACCCTGAAGGTCCTCCCTATGGTATACATTGTAAGAACTCTCTTTTCAGTCATATGTAAATCTGTGATGGTAGTCCTCCCCATGATGACATTTTCTATGAAATTCCACCCAGTAGCGACACTTCAATTCACCATGAAGGTCCTCCCATTTCCAATTTAATGACGAGAAATACCTCCTACCATAGGGAACTTGGGAAAATGAGTCTATTCATGAATTATGCCTCATCATTGACAGGTGAAATATTTTCTCACCTGGAAGAAATCCCAAGGAAATGGTCATTCTCTAAACCATACTTGGATCGCGTAACTTTAAATATGATAGAGGAAGTCCTCACCAATATTTCTATTCATAATAACGCAGTAGGTAAACATCCACTTGGGTCAGACTAGGTTGAGGAGACTCTGAAAAAATATGAAGAAGACATGTTGAACATGAGTAGAAAATTGGATAAAGATGACATATCAGTCATGTTTTGGCCTTTATCCACTTACCAATACAATATTCCAGAGGCATTGTTAAAAGTTTGTGTACATGAAATCTTCTTGAATATATGGAACAATCTTTATCAATTAAAATAAAAAGTATCACCTTATGAAAAATACCCAAGACACATCAATGTAATATAAGGGATACACCGTTAAATCGACTTGATGACTCTCCTAGCTGCATGACACCTAAAATTGGGAAAACAACAAGAATCCCTTTAATACACATGTCTCGATCTGTTAAAAGAGTTGCATGTAACGACCCAATGTTTTTAAATGGAAATTACATTCTCATAAGTATGTCATAAAATCACATGAAAACACAACATAATGAACTACTAAGTGCTAAGTGAACTTTAAACATAAGTTTGTCACTTCTGTGTTTGGAATTTTAAAAATCCGGCATACACGGTTGTAATCAGTAAGTTATTTGGAGTCCGATAAGGAAAAATTAATTTTTGGTGAATAGTAACCTACCCTAATGAATAGTAACATACCCTTATGAATAGTGATATAACCTAATTAATATTAATCTCACCTATGGTAGTCTAAAAATAATATTCAAGTTGAAAGTATGATATACCTATATTTTAGAATAAGTTAATGAATGTTTTAAAACTGGTTTTGATAATAAATTATTATTTTAATTAAATATTAAAATAGTCATATTTAGAAAATTATTTTTGAAAAATGGACTTCATTTTTGGATTATACACATCAAAAAATGGTTAGGGTGAATTTTTGGGATTTTTCTGAAATACTTGAATTTTTGATGAATAGTAAAATATGATAATTTACAATAAATGCTGAATACGGGATTTATTGAGTCATTGATGATGTTATACTAATGTAAGACCACTTGGTTCATTATCACATGATCAAATTACTATTCTTGGTCATGGAATACTTACTATTCCTTGTCTTGTGAAGAAATAATAAATTAATGATTATAATATTATGAAATCCCTCCTCTCCTCCACTATAAAAAACCCCCCTTCACTCCCTCTTCTCTTCACTCCTCTCAAGCCTTGTTCCTTGAAATTATTCTGCCAAAATCTCTCCCCAAGATCCCCAACCCCCATGTTAAAAAGATCCTAGCCTCTTCAAAATACCAAAACCTCTCCCCTTAAGAGGTTCTCAAAGGAGAAAGTCTCAAGAGGTAAAATCTCTCTTCCCAATTTCTTCTTTTCTTTTAAGTTCTTTTCTTTTTTATTTCTTTCCTCAACTCCCTTCACCATAATAGTATGATAAACCCAGTAACATACATGTACTGGAATTTTTTCATGCTAATGGTATATTTCATTATCTTCTCTCCTTTCCCCACCCTTTTGTTTGAAAGAAATGAAAGCACCGTTTGAGATATGCTAACCTAGCACATACAAGGACAACAATTTATCAATTTCTATTATTATCTTTAATTCTGGTCATGAAACCATTTGTGTTATGTTTGAACAAGATTATTATATATTTAATATATCCTATCTTTTGTTCTGTAATCCTTTTGTACAAATGGTATTAAGTTATAAAGCAAAACATGTTCTTTGTAATCAAATCCACCGATCAACAAAAATGGTTATCACTAAGGTTATATATATAATAATTCAACTTCACTCTAATTAACCTAATTAAAATTAAAACCATGTAATATCCTGGATGTAAACTAAATAATATAACTTCAATTCTGTATATCCACTTTCATCTTACATATAATCCAAACTTGAATATAAGTGAACCAATATTTTAAAGCCAAGTAAACAAACGAGCCCGGACAATAAAATTGAACATTATAACTAATAAAAAAGGATTTTAATGAAATAAAAATGGTTATAATAAATAAATTACATATATAATTGGTTCTGTACTTATTAATTAATAATCCTAAATTTGTTTATTCAGCTCTTTAATAACAAGTGGAGAACACCAATGGATTTAAGGTAAGGGATCCTCTCCTTTTCACTCTTAATCAAGATTGTTCTCTATGATATGCCTTTTTTGTGTAATACCAAGTGATTGGGTATGTTTACACACCACCCCATACTTACCTATTTATTTATAAGTGATGATAAACACCTTTTCTCTCTCATCAATCCCTCTTAGTTACACCCGACACCATGCCGACAAAATCGTAACGAATTCTACCCGATCATTTTTTGTTCTTTCGGGTTGCCTTATCTTTCTTTCAAAATGATGTTATCTTATCTATTTATGTGAATATTATGAATTATGGTTATTTGTACAAGATTATTATATCAATACACTTTCATCACTTTTTTTGGGGGATATACATGTTTTCAAATGATTCCTTCATTAGAACTTTCAGATAAGCAAACCTGTTTTGAGGGGACTTCCCGAATTTTTACACAAATTTCAAGTGCAATGTATCCTCTGTTTTTAGACAAAATTGTCTTTATAAAATCATTATTTTATTATTAAAACCTTATTTGTTCAATTCTACTTTTATATAAAATAATTTCATCTTTTCTATTTGAAAATCTCTATAGTATTTTCCTTAAAACCGCACAAAAATGTTATAATGGTAATGATTCTAAAATACATTTCTTATATGTTTTCACTTATGTTTGACACCAATTACCATGTTATATTACTATTTTACCCTATTAATGTCGATTTATGTTCTAATCCTTTTCTTTCATGGACACTTTCATGATATGCCCATTGATTATGATTTATGTCATGATTGTGGTACCCAATTCTTTCCATGGGTACCCTTATGTTTATGTATGGTTGATTATGTATGATTATCTATGTGGTAAGAATATTTATGTGGCAAGAATATTCATGAAAATTTTGAGATGAGTGTGCCCAGATATCACTCCAATGCATTGGGTAAGGTTAAGTCTCATGAGATGCGATGTGAAACAGGATTGGCGGTTAGTCTTGACCCGTACTAAAATGGGAAACGGGATTAGCGGTTATCCTTGAACCGTACTAAAGAAATATTTTATGATTCTGCCACATTTATATGATTCCATGTTTATATGATCCCATTATTATATTATATTATTTCATATGTTCCATGTTTTGGATATTAATATGTCATGCCTCCTAACTCATGTGCTTAAGATGTATCCTTATGTTCATTCCCTTACTGGGATTTTTAGCTCATCCCTTTGTTCATGTGTTCCCCAGGGTACCCTATGCAGATGTAAGGGCTAAAAGGGAGTTAGGAGCTCATTATGGAGATTAAATAAAGAAGTGTTTTAGCGCCATGTTTTATTTTTTATGTACCTAGTATTCCATGACACTAGACTTAACGATCCTTGGCATATACTCTAATGATTAATTATGCTCAAAATCATGAAATGTTATATGTAAAAGGCTTGGGTCGCTATAGTTAGTATTGGAGGATGGTCCAGTTTTTTTTAGAGATTAGGAATAGAGCACCTTAGTGGGAACCTTAAGGATGAGACTAAGTATAAGAAAACATTCCATAATTTTGGTGAGTATTGAGTAAGTGGTTTAATAAGCAAATACATAATTGTCTAGATACGAGCAGGTAGAGGCGGCTCTGGAATAGATGTATCTAGGGGTAAAACCCGAAAACACTACTTTGATCTAGACTCAAATAGGAACTGGTGCACGAAAATGGGCCTTGCTGCACTCTTGGTTTCGACACTCCCGAGTGATATGATTTGATAAATTCATGAGCTTAGTACAAACTATTATTAAGGGACAAAAAGAATCCCATAAGAATATAAGTTAAGAATTAGATTGAGGATAACTTGGATTTAAACCTAAGGAATCACAAGTCAGGATATACTTTTTCTTTATAAGTTTATACTTTTATGTTCAAAGTTTCTTTTTTATGCTCAATAGATAAGTATTCAAGACCTCTAATTATATGTTCTTCTTCTTAGTTAATGGTAGGAAATAGAAGAACACGTTCCAACAACCAATGTGATAGGCTATGTGATGATTTCCCTAATGAGATGCCTAATGTGATGGAAGAAGTTGCTCAAAAATTCATGGAAATACTTTCTTAGCTGGCTTGAGTTATGAACAATAACTTGAATCAGGTGGAACATCCTCCTCCCCCAAGGAAAGAGCAAGTTTCCATAGATTCCTTCATGTGGAAAAGGCCACCCATGTTTAGTAGGTCTTTTGATCCCCTCCTCACAGAACAATGGATTAACTCCATTGAAAAGATTTTCTCCGTCCTCCAGTGCTCGGAAGAAGAGAATGTTGTATTGGAAGTCTATAGTTTTGATGGGGAAGATGATCAGTGGTGAACACTGATCAAGAGTACAAAGTCCCAAGAGGAAATTGATTCCATAGATTGGGAGGAATTCAAGAAGATGTTTTTCAACAAATATTTTCCTCGAACCCTCCATCTTAACATGGAAAGAGAGTTCCTTGGACTCAAGTAGAAGGAAGATGAGTCCATCAGGGCATATAAAGAAAAATTTACAAGGATTTCTAGGCAGGCCTTTGGCTTTGTCATGAACACTAAAATCAAGTTGTATCGCTTCTTTAGTAAACTAAACCTGAGTTTATGAAAAGTGTTGGTGATTTGAGACTTCGACAGTTATGAGGAGATTGTTCGTTGTTCCCTTAAGGTTGAAATGGAGATTGGAGACTCTCAGTAGTCTTGTGGGCCCAGTGATAAGAAGCAGAAAATGGAGAACAACATGGGTGTTTCATCAAAAAAATCCCATTATGAAAAGAAGCCTTACTTTCCCCTTTTCAAAAATTGTGGGAAGAAGCATCTTGGTGACTGTCTCAAGGGAACCAAGAATCGTTTCAAATGATGAAAGTTTGGTCATCTGGACAAGAACTGCCAAAGGGATATGAAAAATCCCGCTAATGTTGAAGAAGAAAGGAAGGTTCAGATCAACACTTAGCCTGAAATGCAGTGTTACAACTGCAAGGATCTTGGGAATTATGTGAAAAATTGACCTAAGATGAGGGTTGTCGGAGGAAATCAACAACAACCTCCAAGGCAACAAGGAAGGGATTATGATATCACTACTACTGAGGTGGAGCTGGAAAATGATGTGGTGAAAGGTATTCTTGTTATTCATTAATGAATAGAGAACATACTATTTGATTCTGGTTCTATGCATCCTTTCATATCTTGCAAGTTTAGTAGAACTATTCAAACACCACCTCAAAATTTGGAGGTAAAGTTATATATGAGAACAGCGAATGGGGAAATTATTGTATCCATAGTTTATAACTCCTCCCTGGTTAACATTTGTGGACTGAACCTACCAGCAAATCTATTCATACTTCCTTTAGTGGAGTTCGATGCTATCTTGGGCATGAATTGGCTATCTTTGTACAAGACCAACATCAATTGTCAGGAAAGGGAGATCATTTTTCATATCCTGAAGCATCCTCTGATTCTTTACAAGTGTAAGGAGGAAGATGAGTCTCCTTTACAATCTTCATCTCAAGTTTGGATACTGCTTCCTTGTGAGCAAGCATATCTATCTCAAATGATTAGGACAAAGGATAGAATCATGCTTGGAGACATGCCCATCATGAGGGATTACACTGATGTATTTCCTGAAGAGTTTTCTGGTCTTCCTCCTGACCAAGAGGTTGAGTTCTCAATTGAACTTATCCCTAGATCTCTGCCAATCTTAAAGACACCTTATAGAATGTCCACTGTAGATCTGGAAGAGCTGAAGAAGTAGTTATAGGAGAATATGGAAAAGGGTTTTATACACCCGAGTGCTTCAACGTGGGGTGAGCTAGTCCTCTTCGTCAACAAGAAGGATGGATCAATGCACCTCTACATTGATTATCATGAGCTCAATAAAATCATGATAGAGAACAAGTATCCCCTTCCACAGATGGATGAATTGTTCGATCAGCTTTGTGGGACTAGTTATTTCTCTAAGGTGGACCTTCGGTTGGGATATCACCAATTAAAGGTGAGGAAGGAAGATATTCCCAAGACTACCTTTCGAATGAGGTATGAACACTATGATTTCATAGTTATTCCATTAAGGCTCATTAATTCTCTAAAAATTTTCATGGATTTAATGAATAGAGTATTTAGAGATTACCTTGACAAATTTGTGGTGGTCTTTATTGAAGATATTCTGATATACTCTAAGAGCAAGGAGGAACATGGGGAGCATTTGAAAACTGTGTTAAAGACTTTGAGAAGGGAGAAGTTGTATGAAAAGTACAATAAATGTGAGTTCTGGATGGAGGAAGTATCATTCTTGGGGAATGTTATCACCAGGAAAGGGATATATGTGGACCCTTCCAAGACGAAGGCAATTGAAGAGTGGTTGAGGCCAACTTCTGTAACGGAGATCCACAACTTTTTTGGGTCTAGATGGGTATTATCGATGATTCATGAAGAAATTTTCACGATTATCAAACCCAATGACCAAGCTGACACGGAAGGGAGTAAATTTTGTCTGGACATAGGAATGTGAAGACTATTTCAAGGAGTTGAAAAAGAGGCTTATCACTGTGTCAGTACTCACACTCCCTTCAAGTGGAGAACTCTTTTTGGTGTATAGTGATGCTTCTAAGAAAGGCTTATGTTGTGTGATAATAAAAAATGATAAAGTGATAGCCTATGCCTCAAGGCATCTGAAAATCCATGAGCAAAACTATCCCACGCATGATCTGGAGTTGACGACTGTGATCTTTGCGTTGAAAATCTAGCGGCATTATCTCTATGGGAAAAAATGTGAGATATATACTAACCATAAGAGTATCAAATATATATTCACATAGAAAGAGCTTAATATGAACTAGAAAATATGGATAGATCTCATCAAGGATTATGATTGCTCAATCCACTACCATCCCGGTAAGGAAAATAAAGTGGCGAATGATCTAAGTAGAAAGGATCCTGCATCTTTATCAATGATGAGAATTGAAAAGGATATGATCTTCTTAGATTTGAAAAGGATGGACATGGGAATCATTAAGGGAGGAACATCATCAATACTTTCTCAAATTATTGCTCAAACATCCCTCTTGGATAAAATAAAGGACACTCAAAGAAAGGATGTGGAAATTCAGAAAAGGGTGGAAGCTGTTAAAAATGGAAAATCCTTCAATTTCAAAATTGATGAGGAAGGAGTTGTAAGATTTGGGACACGATTATGTGTACCATATGATCTAGAGATAAAGAAGGAGCTATTTAATGATGCACATAACTTGACCTTCTCTGTCCACCCAGGGAGCACAAAGATGTATCGATATCTACGAGAAAGTTTTTAGTGGGACAATATGAAAAGGGAGATTGCCGAATATACATCAAAGTGCCTCGTATGTCAGCAAGTGAAGGCTGAGAGACAAAAGTGTAATGGGATGATGAAACAACTACCCATACCAGCATGGAAGTGGGAGAACATTACCATGGACTTTGTAACTGTACATCCAAAGACATCTAGAGCAAACAATATTATATGGGTCATTGTGGATCATCTTTCAAAGACATCTCACTTTATTGCAGTTCGAGAGGACTTCTCATTGGATCAACTTGCACGGATTTACATCAAAGAAGTGGTAAGGCTGCATGGAGTACCACTATCTATTGTATTCAATCATGATATGATATTCACCTTGAAGTTCTGGAAAAGTCTCTAGCATGCTCTGAGCACTGAACTGAACTTTAGTACGACCTATCATCCTCAAACCGATGGCCAATCTGAGTGAACTATTCATACATTGGAAGACATGTTGATAGTGTGTTCTATTTAATTCAAAGGAGGATGGGACCAACATCTTCCACTAGTTGAATTATCCTACAACAATAGTTTCCACTCGAGCATCTGAATGGCACTATATGAAGCCCTTTATGGGAAAAGGTGTAGAACACCAACGTGTTGGGATGAATTCGGTGAGCATAAGCTGCTAAGACCTGAATTGGTCGATGAAATGGTAGAGAAGTTTAAAACCATTCCGTAACATATCAAGGTAGCCCAAATTCGATAGAAGAGTTATGCAGATAACCGTCTATGAGACCTTCAGTTGAAAGTTGGAGACAAGGTATTTCTATGCATATCGACTGGCACTTCCACCTACCATGTCAAAAGTACATGATGTATTTCATGTATCCCTCTTAAGGAAGTACATACCAGACCCTTCACATGTACTCTCTTCAAAGGTGGTATAGTTAGAGGATGATCTCTCTTACGAGGAGCAGCCAGTGAAGATCTTGGATCGTAGAGACAAAGTTCTATGCAACAAGACTACTCATCTGGTCAAGGTACTATGGAGAAACCATAAGTACGAAGAGGTAACATGGGAACTGGAGGAAGAAATTAAGGAAAAGAAGCCACACCTATTTTTGTCTTAGAATGTAAAACGAAATTTAGAGGGAAAAATTTCCTAAGGGGGGAAGAATGTAATGACCCAATGTTTTTCAATGGAAATTCCCTTCTCATAATTATGTCATAAAATCACATGAAAACACAACATAATGAACTAATAAGTTCTAAGTGACCTTTAAACATAAGTTTTTCACTTTTGTGTTTGGAATTTTGAAAATCCGGCATACACGGTTGTAATCAGTAAGTTATTTGGAGTCCAATAAAGAAAACATAATTTCTAGTGAATAGTAACCTACCCTAATGAATAGTAACATACCCTTATAAATAGTTATATACCCTAATGAATAGTAACCTCACCTATGGTAGTATAAAAATAATATTCAAGTTGGAATTATGATATACCTATATTTTAGAATAAGTTAATGAATGTTTTAAAACTGGTTTTGATAATAAATTATTATTTTAATTAAATATTTAAATAATCATATTTAGAAAATTATTTTTGAAAAATGGACTTCATTTTTTGATTCTACACATCGAAAAATGGTTAGGGTGAATTTTTGGGATTTTTCTGAAATACTTGAATTTTTGATGAATAGTAAAATACGATAATTTACAATAAATGCTAAATAAGGGATTTATTGAGTCATTGATAATGTTCAGCTGATGTAAGCCCACTTGGTTTGGGATCACATGATAAAATTACTATTATTATTCATGGAATACTTACTATTCCTTGTCTTGTGAAGAAATAATAAATTAATGATTATAATATTATGAAATCCCTCTTCTCCTCCACTATAAAAACCCCCCTTCACTCCCTCTTCTCTTCACCCCTATAAAGCCTTTTTCCATGCCATTATTCTAACCAAATATCTCCCCAAGATCCTCCCCTACGTCCAAAATCTCCTAGCCTCTTCAAAATACCAAAACCTCTCCCCTTAAGAGGTTCTCGAAGGAGAAAGTCTCAAGAGGTAAAATCCCTCTTCCCAATTTTTTCTTTTCTTTTAAGTTCTTTTATTTTTATTTCTTTCCTCACCTACCTTCGTCATAATAGTATGATAAATATAGTATTTAAGGGAATATTTTCATGCTAATGGTATATTTCATTATCTTCTCTCCTTTCCCCACCCTTTTGTTTGAAAGAAATGAAAGCACCGTTTGAGATGTGCTAATTTAGCACATTCAATGACAACGATTTATCAATTTCTATTATTATCTTTAATTATGGTCATGAAACCATTTGTGTTATGGTTGAACCAGATTATTATATATGTAATATATCCTATCTTTGGTTCTGTAATCCTTTTGTACAAATGGTATTAAGTTATAAAGAAATACATGTTCTTTGTAATCGAATCCACCGATTAACAAAAACGGTTATCACCAAGTTTATATATATAATAATTCGACTTCACTCTAAGTAACCTAATTAAAATTAAAACCATGTAATATCCTGGGTTTACAATAAAGAATATAAATTTAATTATGGACAACCAATTTCATCTTACATATAACCCAAACTTGAATATAAGTGAACCGATCTTTTAAAGACAAGTAAACAAACGAGCCCGAACAATGAAATTGAACCTTATAACTAATCAAAAAGGATTTGAATGAAATAAAAAGGTTTATAATAAATAAATTACATATAGAAGAGGTTCTTGAATTATTAATTAATAAGCCTAATTTTTTTTATTCAGGTCTTTAATAACAAGTGGAGAACACCAACAGATTTAAGGTAAGGGATCCTCTCCTTTTCACACTTAATCAAGATTGTTCTCTATAATATGCCTTTTTTGTGTAATACCAAGTGATGGGGTATGTTTAAAAACCACCCAAATAATTCTATATTTATTTATAAGTGATAAGAAACCCCCTTTATCTCTCATCAATCCCTCTTAGTTACACCCGACACCATGCCGAAAAAATCGTAACGAATTCTACCCGAACATTCTTTGTTCTTTTGGGTTGCCTTATCTTTCTTTCAAAATGATGTTATCTTATGTATTTATGTTAATCTTATGAATTATGGTTATTTGTAAAATATTATTATATCAAGTCACTTTCATCACTTTCTTTCAGAGATATACATGTTTTTAAAAGATTCCCTCCTTAGAAATTTTCGATAAGCAAACTTGTTTTAAGGGGACTTCCAGAATTTTTACACAAAATTGAAGTGCATTGTTCCTCTATTTTTAGACACAATTGTATTTATAAAATAAGTATTTTATTATTAAAACCTTATTGGTTCAATTCTGGTTTTATATAAAATAATGTCATCTTTTCTATTTGAAAATCTCTATAGTATTTTCCTTAAAACCGCACAAAAATGTTTTAATGCTAATGATTCTAAAATACATTTCTTATATGTTGTCACTTATTTTTGACACCAATTACCATGTAATATTCCTATTTTACCATATAAACATCCATTTATGTTCTAATCCTTTCCTTTCATGGACACTTTTGTGATACGCCCATTGATTATTATTTATGTCCTGATTCTGGTACCCAATTCTTTCCATGGGTACCCTTATGTTTATGTATGGTTGATTATGTATGATTATCTAGGTGGTAATAATATTTATGTGGAAATAATATTCATTAAAATGTTGAGATGGGTGTGCCCATATAGTGCTCCAATGCATTGGGTAAGGTTAAGTCTCATGAGATGCGATGTGAAACGGGATTGGTAGTTAGCCTTGACCCGTACTGAAATATGAAACACGATTGGCAGTTAGCCTTGACCCACACTAAAGAAATGTTTTATGATTCTTCCACATATATATTATAACACCCCAAGCTTCCACGGTACGTTTCCCTTCGAATAATGCAATGGTGTGCATTGTACGCAACTTCGAGATTCTAACACACCACAACCAATCAAACTAGCCGTTATGAATAGTAATACCTACTTTTTGAAATTTTATAAATTTTATCTCTCAAAATGGACATCATTTTTCGATTTGGAATATCGAATTTATACTAGGGTGAAATTTTGGAACTTTTCGGATAACACTTATATTTTGATGAATAGTGAAAATTACTAAATTTTAATTAAAAAAAACTTTTTAAATCAAAATAATTTATAGTGATAAATTATATTATTGAGTGGTTTTAAATTATAATTAGAATATATTTTTACCATTTTATCCAATGGTGTTCATTAGAATTAATTTCACTTTGAAATTGGACCTAAACAATTGTCAATCTTTTGATATATATTGTTTCTTAAAAACATGCTATTTGTTGTGACAACATGAATTAATTATAAAATTAATTAATGTAACTTATATGTTTATAATTTTTTAAAATAGACATCATTTTTTAATTTGGAATATCAATTATAGCTTAGGGTGAAATTTTGGCATTGTTCTGAAAAACTTCAATTTTTGATGAATAGTGAAACTACTAAGTTGTAGTTAAAAAAACTGAATTTTTCATAAAACTTAATTTTACCGCTTCTATGAATGGAATTTCAAAAATCCGAGAGACACGGTTAATATCAAGAAGTAAAATGTGGTTCAATGAGATGAAAATATTTTTTGGTGAATAGTAACGTTTTACTTTTATTTACCACGGTTAAAAGTAAATAGGGTAATTAAGGGTAAAAATGATATTAATATTACCCTAACACTTGTCCTAATTATATTGGACAAGTGTATCTCGACCAAAAACAACCTTAGGAATAAAATATTATCATTTAGGTCCACTTGGATTATATTAGGACATTTATTATTATTTAATTCAAAGAAGAGGTAAAAGAGTTAAAATCAAAGTTTATTTACTAAAACATTTTTAATATAGGGTTATATATAAGATAAATTATATTTTAAATATTAATTAGAAATATAAAAAGATTTCCTACATAATGGTATTTTATTTATAATTTTTAGACATTAAATAATTTAATTTATTTATGACACAATGATGATGCAGTAATTACCATAATAGTGAAAAATTAAAATAATTGATATTATAAATACCCAAATAAATATAATTTGAGACTTTTAATGAATTAAACTAATTTTCTAGGTTAATATGACATGTTATTAATGAGTTAATTAACTTTTTTAGAAGTAATAATTCTATTATGAGTTTTACAAAAATCAACTATTGAATAGTGTCAAAATTGACATAAAAGAGTTTTTAAAACAAATATTATATTATTAATTGATATTAAATTTATAAAAATATAAGGTTCAGCCAAGAGACTTATATAATGATAGGTGTATCATTAATGGACCACTTGGGGGTCACTTGGATGTATATAGTAAGTTTATTAACTATATAATATAAAAATACATAGTGACATGGTAAATGTCAAACTAATTAACTAAGAGTTAAAACTAAACGATAAGGTTAATATAATGACCCAAACATGTCTAAATTATATTGGTTGAATGGTTTTAGACCTACCCCCACCTTAAAATTTTAATAATCAACTTTGGAGACATTAGAAACCGAATATGAATTTATTATAAATTAATATTTCTAGCTTTTCCAAAGGTGCCCCTCACCCCTCTTATAAAAGGGAACTCCTCCTTATCATTTCTTCACACCTTCAAAGCATTTTGGTTCGGCCAACCCCTGCCCAAATACTCTATAAACTTCCCTCAATACAACCTAGAGGCCTTAGTTTGATCATAAAGCCAACCTAAGGAGCCCTTTTGTTCAAATCAAAAGGAAGAACCCGAAGAAGAGGTAATGTTTTCATCACCCCTTTTCAAGTTCCTTTCTTCTTCCACTTCTGCTTTATTTGTTATTAACATTCTAAAATAATAACTCTAGTATCTTATATATACTATGATGTTATTATAAATATGGTACAACCATATTCAGTATTCTATCCACCCTTTGAATAACATGTCACCATACGTGCGTACGTACGGCTTACCGTCTCCACGTCGTGGTGTAATTGTTATTCAATATATTATTATTTTGGTGGGTATAATAATGATGTGTAACTCATGAAAATAATAAATATAACATGATAATGATTCTGTATATATGATATACCATACAAATATATATTATTTTAATATCAAAAGAATTATATTGTTGCTCGTGCTTACGTACGGACTACCGTCTCCACGAACGCGATGAGATTCATTCTCTATCGTATCCATTCAAGTATAATTATCATTTGATGATTTAAAAATAATTTTTAAGGACTTTATATCAATCTAGATATTAATAAGATACAACCTATCCATGACAAACATGGCTTACGTAACAAAACATATAAAAGAAAATGAGTAAGTTAACACCCGAAACGACGATAATTCTAAGATATTATTAACAAAGAAATGTTAAAAGATCATATATGATATCATATTAATGTATATGATTAATTAATAATTTAATAACAATTATTTCAACATTATACAGGAGGTTAAACTACCCCCATCCAAGGAAAAGTACAAGGTAAGGGGTTTCTTAACTCACTCTTAATTTCGTGAGAATTCCATTGTTCACCACTTAATTATTGCATGTGGTGTATGTGTACTGCCCATGATTTTATTCATTGTGTAATATACTTTAATTTATGGGTATTTAAATCATCATGGTATGATCCTTCTTTCATGGGTGTATGTTTCGTAAGTTACCTAATCGATAAGGGAATTTGAAATTTCAATTTCCACTCATTTGGCTTTACGCATATTTCTTTGATTATATTACCCCAAGATTATGTGTGGAATCACTATTCATTTGATTATTTCATAATTTCCACTCCCCTTCCTGTGGATATAATTTTGATACACATAATCACTCCATTTATAATTTCTCAAGTCATTGATATGAATTTGATAAGAGTAATTTTAACTCATTCTCCATTTGTTGAGTTAAACATCCAATTCGTTGGTGTTGTTTTTACAAGAATATGTGTGAATGTCCTTGATTGTTTTACACTGAATATCCAATAATATTTAGTGTATTTATATTTTTCACACATAATTATGTCGTTGATTTATCCTTAACCAAAGGATACAACCTTTATGAGAGATTTCATCTCAATTTACATTCCATTGAGACTTCTTTGTTGTTATACAGCAAATCACTTTTATGTGGTGTATATAATGTACTTTTACATAGTATATCATGAATTCCTTTATTCTCATGATGTTAAAATGTTTTTATTACCTCAATTATTTGTATTCAAGTGTCTCTCTTTTGGTTAGAAACTCTAACTAAAATACCATTTTTAAATGTTTTAAAGACTTATTCTTCTAAATCTTTCTCATTAATGTCCATGTTTTAAAAAATGATTTTAAGGATTTATTTATATGGACATTAAAGTTTTAAAATTAAAACTCCTTTTAAAATTTTCAAAGTGTTATGGGACACTTTGATTCAAAAATCTATTTTTAAATGGATTCTTGACAAATAGTGTGACTTTTAAATGATTTCAAGAAAAAGGGGGATATTTCTCTCAAATAGTTTTGATGATTATTTTCATCTATGTCAACATCATTCATTATTATTGATTGAGGTTAATGTGATACAATACAATCTTCCATATTGTATCGAATGAGTTATGTTTGACTGTGTATGTGCTATTTTTATACCATTCACAGTTTGTGGTTAAAGTATTGACATTTCGTATGCTAGTCTTAATACGAATGTTTATGTTATGTTTAAACCTGTTCATATGAGGAATGAATTGGACTTAATAAGTGACGGGTGGAGCCCACTATAGCTCCTCGATGCATTGGTAGGTCTCATGAGACAAACTAGTGTCTTGACACAAGTCCTTGACAAAATCTTATTTGTATTCTTGGCACGAGGCCTTGGCTATGTGGTTATGATAGTCTGGCATTATTCATTCCATCATTATGAAAGTGGTTATTGATATTTCATGTAATCATTCGACTAGTAGAATATCCATGTGAATAAGTAAATGGAATTATTTCATTTTATATTTTCCATTTTATGCTAAATTTCAAGTTTAAAAGGCTTTTGTTTTAGTTATAAATTGCCTTAAGTGTTTATGCTTATCTATGAAAGCTTTTTCTATAATGTTATCCTTACTGAGCATCTGAGCTCACCCCTTTCATTTTTTTTTTATTTTTCCCAGGATTATGAAGAAGTAATTTATGAATGACCTGTAGGGATAGTATGAGGGGATATGAAGACAAGATGTTTTTTTATATAATGTAAAACTTTATGAATGTATCTAGTGTTTCCAAGGATACTAAACTAATCAGTCTTTCGAGACTTGATCTTTATTGTAATCATGCCAATGTTATGTAATAATGCACCGACTCTGGGTAACTGGGGTCGGGGCGTTACAGTTGGTATCAGAGGAAGTTTAGTACAAAAATTGTAAGCTAGATTTAGATAAACTCTGATTAGAGCACGTAGTCCTAAGATGAACTTTGAGGATTAGTATAGAATAACTTCCTAGAATTTTCGTATTATAGAGATTTTGTGAGTTTTCCGAGCAATACATCCCTGTCTGGATACGAGCAGGTAGAGGCGGCTCTAGCACAGATGTACCTAAGGGTAAAACTCGAAAACACCGCTTTGAGCTAGACTCGAACGGGAATTGGTGCACGACAACAGGCCTTGCTGCACTCTTGGTTACGACACTCCCGGGGGATATGTTTAAGATAATTTACATTTTCTTTACAAACAAATTTAAAGTATTATATATATAAGATGAGAGTAAATGACCTTGGTTAATCCTAATGTGTTTCAAATTGAGAATATGGTGACATGTTAATCTCTAAATGATTGTATGACTACTATTACTCACACAATGATTTCTGATTTTAGTCAATGGCTGGATTCCAAGGAAGTCATAGTGACTTTGAGAATGATGTACAAGGTGGGAACGGTGGTGGAAATGAGCAACAAAATGGAATGTTGATAGGTGTAAAAGATATTGTCTTTATGCCAAATCAATTTTCCAAAAATATGATCAACAATATATATATTAACCAATTACCGGACTCAACAAAGAAGAGAAAGGTGATGAATGATAAGAGCTCCAGTAGTGGAGACCATGGAGAAAGAAATCCTCAATTTCCATCATGCAGGAAATGTGGAAGGAGACACCCAGGAAAGTGTCTCAATGGGACAAAGAAATGCTTTACGTGCGGGAAGGAAGGACATAAAGTGAAGAATTGCAGAAGAAAAATGAAGAGTACTATGGAAGAAGATAAAAATGGTCCCAAGAATCCATTTACAGTCATTTTTCGTAAATGTAGGGGACCTGGACATTACCCGAGTGAATGTCCTATTCTATAGGATATTTTCTTGGTTAGAGAAGAAGCTATGTGGAAATAAATGGTTGGATAAATGTTAAAAAAATTATTAGTGATCCTTGTTGAAGGGTTTACTTTGGAATAATTTTCTCTTGTATTTGTAACCCTAACGTTTTCCATGTGAGAATGATATTTATGGAAGAATTATCTTTTCTCTTGTGGATATAGTTATAAATAACCATTTGGTTTTATATGATCATTGGGTTTGAGGAAATTACAAATTATTATATTTTGGGATGAAAATGCAAGGTATGAGAAAACATTTGTGGTTAAATTATGTTATGGTTATTTTGAGGAATTTATCTCATTTTGGTAATGTTATAAAATATAGTTTTTGAAAAAGGACAACACGTAGACCATGTGACAACTCGTCACGTCGGACAAAGCTGTGGGAATCGAACCCACAACCAAAGTGCGATTGGGATTTATCCCCTACCACTGGACTACGTGGAGTCCCTGGATAGTGTGACTAATTATTTTTAGTTAAATGATTTTATTGATCAATAATAAGTTGATTTGGGTTATTATGTCTTATCAAATGAATACCCTTAGTATAGGAAAATGATTTGGTGATTAAGTGATAAATGTTATTTTGGAAGTTGTTCGCTTTGTTGAGAACACTATATGCCAAAGGAAAATAGAGTAGTATGAGATTTCATTTGAGGAGTAATGGTTGATTTTTATCTATGTTTTTATTGTGGATTTATAATGATTTGAGTTATTTATGGAAATGATTAGGTTAATTACTTTTAAGTATGTGACTTTAAGAGTAATTAATGTCATTTGGAGATACAATTTAACGTGGAAGACTACATTCTTAATAAGTTTTAGTTTTCAATATTAGTTTTGATTATATTAAAGGATTCTAAGGACAATTGATTATTGAATGGTATTTATTTAACTTTGGGGTATTGTTGGTTTAATTTTAGAAATTAAGATTAGTGTTTATTTCTCTCAAGGAATATCCTTTTGGGGGATCATTAGATCTTTTACTAACCATTTTGGTTTTGATTAATCTCTAAAGACAATGTAAATATATAGTTCATCCTGCATGGATCATGTGATTCTATAGAATTTTATTCTAGCTCTTCCAGTGTGACCAAGTCTTCTTGAATACTCATCGTTTAAAAAAAATGAGTTAGTGGTGGAAATTTATTAAAGAATGAAACTCTACTTAAAATGTAAGTATATATCTTTATATTCTTAGTCAATATCATAAATAAATTACTCATCATTATTTAATGTAACTTAAAACAAAAAAATGTTGTCCGTTTACTTTCCTACTAGGAGACTAATGGCCGTTTTTACCAACACAAGTTTGTAGTTTTCTTGTTGTTAACTTTCTCCTGATCATGATTTCTATCCATCTCCATCAGAACTTAACACTTAGTTTATCATCCATATCCATGTTTTCCTACATGGAATCCGAGTATGGGTTATCTTGGTTGACCTTTATACCTCTCTTTCTTTCTTTTAAAGTGATAGTTTTATTGACTCTTTTTCCGATGTGGGACTTTCCATTATATTCCCAAGCACAATTTTAAAAATTGCGAGGATGCAATTTATTGAAGGAGGGGAGAATGTAACACCCCAAGCTTCCACGGTATGTTTCCCTTCGAATAATGCAATGGTGTGCATTGTACGTAACTTCGAGATTCTAACACACCACAACCAATCAAACTAGCCGTTATGAATAGTAATACCTACTTTTTGAAATTTTATAAATTCTATCTCTCAAAATGGACATCATTTTTGGATTCGGAATATCGAATTTATCCCAGGGTGAAATTTTGGAACTTTTCGGATAACACTTATATTTTGATGAATAGTGAAAATTGCTAAATTTTAATGAAAAACAACTTTTTAAATCAAAATAATTTACAGTGATAAATTATATTATTTAGTGGTTTTAAAGTATAATTGGAATATATTTTTACCATTTTATCCAATGGTGTTCATTAGAATTAATTTCACTTTGAAATTGGACCTAAACAATTGTCAATCTTTTGATATATATTGTTTCTTAAAAACATGCTATTTGTTGTGACAGCGGGAATTAATTATAAAATTAATTAATGAAAATTATATGTTTAGAATTTTGTAAAATAGACATCATTTTTGAATTTGGAATATCAATTATAGCTTAGGGTGAAATTTTGGCATTGTTCTGAAAAACTTCAATTTTTGATGAATAGTGAAACTACTAAGTGGTAGTTAAAAAAACTGAATTTTTCATAAAACTTAATTTTACCGCTTCTGTGAATGGAATTTCAAAAATCCGAGAGACACGGTTAATATCAAGAAGTAAAATTTGGTTCAATGAGATGAAAATAATTTTTGGTGAATAGTAACTTTTTACTTTTATTTACCACGGTTAAAAGTAAATAGGGCAATTAAGGGTAAAAATGATATTAATATTACCCTAAAACATGTCCTAATTCTATTTTAAAAGTGTATCTCGACCAAAAACAACCTTAGGAATAAAATATTATCATTTAGGTCCACTTGGATTAGATTAGGACATTTATTATTATTTAATTCAAAGAAGAGTTAAAAGAGTTAAAATCAAAGTTTATTTACTAAAACATTTTTAATATAGGGTTATACATAAGATAAATTCGATTGTAAATATTAATTATAAAGCTAAAACAATTTCATACATAATGGTATTTTATTTATAATTTTTAGACATTAAATAATTTAATTTATTTATGACACAATGATGATACAGTAATTACCATAATAGTGAAAAATTAAAATAATTGATATTATAAATACCCAAAATAAATATAATTTTAGAATTTTAATGAATTAAACTAATTTTCTAGGTTAATATGACATGTTAGTAATGATTTAATTAACTTTTTTCGAAGTAATAATACTTTTATGAGTTTTAAAAAAATCAACTATTGAATAGTGTCAAAATTGACATAAAAGATTTTTTAAAACAAATATTATATTATTAATTGATATTAAATTTCTAAAAATCTAAGGTTCGGCCAAGAGACATATATCATTATAGGTGTATCATTAATGGACCACTTGGGGGTCTCTTGGATGTATATAGTAAGTTTATTAACTATATAATATAAAAATACATAGTGACATGGTAAATGTCAAACTAATTAACTAAGAGTTAAAACTAAAAGATAAGGTTAATATAATGACCCAAACCTGTCTAAATTCTCTTGGATGAATGGTTTTCGACCAATACCCACCTTAACCTTTGAATAATCAACTTTAGAGCCATTAGAAACCGAATATGAATTTATTATAAATTAATATTTCTAGCTTTTCCAAAGGTGCCCCTCACCCCTCTTATAAAAGGGCACTCCTCCTTCTCATTTCTTCACACCTTAAAAGCCTTTTGGTTCGGCCAACCCCTGCCCAAATACTCTCTCAACTTCCCTCACTACAACCTAGAGGCCTTATTTTGATCATAAATCCAACCTAAGGAGACCTTTTGATCAAATCAAAAGGAAGAACCCGAAGAAGAGGTAATGTTTTCATCACCCCTTTTCAAGTTCCTTTCTTCTTCCACTTCTTCGTTCTTTGTTAATACCATTCTAAAATAATAACTCCAGTATCTTATATATACTGTGATGTTATTATAAATATGGTACAACCATATTCAGTATTCTATCCACCCTTTGAATAACATGTCACCATACGTGCGTACGTACGGCTTACCGTCTCCACGTCGTGGTGTAATTGTTATTCAATATATTATTATTTTGGTGGGTATAATAATGATGTGTAACTCATGAAAATAATAAATATAACATGATAATGATTCTGTATATAAGATATACCATCCAATTATATATTATTTTAATATCAAAAGAATGATATTGTCGCTCGTGCGTACGTACGGACTACCGTCTCCACGAACGCGATGAGATTCATTCTCTATCGTATCCTTTCAAGTATAATTATCATTTATGATTTAAAAATAACGTTTAAGGACTTGATATAATTCTGGATATGAATAAGATACAAACTATCCATGACAAACATGGCTTACGTAACAAAACATATAAAAGAAAACGAGTAAGTTAACACCCGAAACGACGATAATTCTAAGATATTATTAACAAAGCAATGTTAAAAGATCATATATGATATCATATTAATGTATATGATTAATGAATAATTTAATAACAATTATTTTAACATTATACAGGAGGTTAACCTACCCCCAACCAAGGAAAAGTACAAGGTAATGGGTTTCTTAACTCACTCTTAATTTCGTGAGAATTCCATTGTTCACCACTTAATTTTTGCATGTGGTGTATGTGTACTGCCCATGATTGTATTCATTGTGTAATATAATTTAATTTATGGGTATTTACATCATCATGGTATGATCCTTATTTCATGGGTGTATGTTTCGTAAGTTACCTAATCGATAAGGGAATTTGAAATTTCAATTTCCACTCATTTGGCTTTACACATATTTCATTGATTATATTACCCCAAGATTATGTGTGGAATCACTATTCATTTGATTATGTCATAATTTCCACTCCCCTTTCTGTGGATATAATTTTTATACACATAATCACTCCATTGATAATTTCTCAAGTCATTGATATTAATTTGATAAGAGTAATTTTAACTCATTCTCCATTTGTTGAGTTAAACATCTAATTCGTTGGTGTTGTTTTTACAAGAATATGTGTGAATGTCCTTGATTGTTTTAAACTGAATATCCAATAATATTTATTGTATTTATTTTTGTCACACATAATTATGTCGTTGATTTATCCTTAACCTAAGGATACGGCCTTTATGAGAGATTTCATCTCAATTTACATTCCATTGAGACTTATTTGTTGTTATACACCAAATCACTTTTATGTGGTGTATATAATGTACTTTGACAGAGTATATCATGAATTCCTTTATTCTCATGATATTAAAATGTTTTTATTACCTCAATTATTTGTATTCAAGTGTCTCTCTTTTGGTTAGAAACTCTAACTAAAATACCATTTTTAAATGTTTTAAAGACTTATTCTTCTAAATCTTTCTCATTAATGTCCATGTTTTAAAAAATGGTTTTAAGGATTTATTTATATGAACATTAAAGTTTTAAAATTAAAACTCATTTATAAAGTTTCAAAGTGGTATTGGACACTTTGATTCAAAAATCTATTTTTAAATGGCTTCTTGAAAAATAGTGTGACTTTTAAATGATTTCAAGAAAGAAGGGGGATATTTCTCTCAAATAGTTTTGATGATTATTTTCATCTATGTCAACATACTTCATTATTCTTTATTGAGGTTAATGTGATACAATAAAATCTTCCATATTGTATCGAATGAGTTATGTTTGACTGTGGATGTGCTATTTTTATACCATTCATGGTTTGTGGTTAAAGTATTGACATTTCGTATGCTAGTCTTAATACGAATGTTTATGTTATGTTTAAACCTGTTCATATGAGGAATGAATTAGACTTAATAAGTGATGGGTGGATCCCGCTATAGCTCCTCGATGCATCGGTAGGTCTCATGAGACAAACTAGTGTCTTGGCACAATGCCTTGACAAAATCTTATTTGTAGTCTTGGCACGAGGCCTTGGCTATGTGGTTATGATATTCTGGCATTATTCATTCCATCATTATGAAAGTGGTTATTGATATTTCATGTGATCATTCAACTAGTAGGATATCCATGTGAATAAGTAAATGGAATTATTTCATTTTATCTTTGCCATTTTATGCTGAAGTTCAAGTTTAAAAGGATTTTGTTTTAGTTATAAATTGCCTTAAGTGTTTATGCTTTTCTATGAAAGCTTTTGCTATAGTGTTATCCTTACTGAGCATCTGAGCTCACCCCTTTGATTTTTTTTATTTTTCCCAGGATTATGAAGAAGTAATTTATGAATGACCTGCAGGGATAGTATGAGGGGATATGAAGACAATATGTTTTTTTTGATGTAATGTAAAAATTTATGAATGTATCTAGTGTTTCCAAGGCTACTAAACTAATCGGTCTTTCGAGACTTGATCTTTCTTGTGATCATGCCAATGTTTGTAATAATGCACCGACTCTGGGTAACTGGGGTCGGGGAGTTACATATATGATTCCATGTTTATATGATCCCATGATTATATTATATTATTTCATATGTTCCATGTTTTGGATATTAATATGTCATGCCTCCTAACTCATGTGCTTAAGATGTATCCTTATGTTCATTCCATTAATGGTATTTTCAGATCATCCCTTTGTTTATGTGTTCCCCAGGGTAACCTATGCATATGTAAGGGATAAAAGGAAGTTAGGAGCTCAATATGGAGATTAAATAAAGAACTATTTTTTAGCCCCATGTTTTATGTTTTATGTACCTAGTCTTCCAAGACACTAGACTTAACGATCCTTTGCCTATACTCTGATGATTAATTATGATCAAAATCATGAAATGTTATATTTAAAAGGCTCGGGTCACGATATTTCATCAGTTGATTACAGATTCACCATACAGTGTTTATATCATAGGATGGGGCTAAAACATAGTGTTGCATTTCACCACACTCCCCAATTAAAAAAGCCTGTTAAAAGTGACATTGTGTAATTTCATATATTCAAGCCATCTTCAACGAACTAGACCTATTTTAAACAGATGGTATGCTCAGCAAAACCTACCCCGACCAACTCTTAAAGATGCTGAGCCAGAAGAGAGTTTTCCATTGAAAAAATTCTACATCAATCATCTAAAAATACTGATCAATCCTCCCGCTTAAGGGAATAAAATCATCAAGAATCACTGGTATCTTTGGAAGTGGGTGGCTCAGTTGAAAAACATATAATGAAACCAATGCATATTAAAACACAGATCCATAAAATCAAAAAATTATCCATGAAATTATTAGTCATAATGATCTAAGATAAACCCTAGCTCGCAGGGTTGAGGGATTTTTTAACACAACCTTCAAGGAAAAAAAACCAGGCTCGAAAGGTTGTGTAAATATAACGAGAGAATCCCTATCCTATAGGGCTGGGTGATTTTTTAAACCAACATCCTCCTCCTCAACATAAGTCAATATTCTCCTAACTAGGGGGAATATGAAAAAACAAATCCTCTCAATTCATCCTATCTTGTGACCCAATGTCCTCTCTCAAAACACACATGAAAAAATTGAAGTTTCCCTTCAGATTAACGTTTATCAAAAAATCAGAAGTGGACCAGTGAAGGATAGGATGAGGCATCATGGTGGGAAAAAATGAAAGTAATATCTCAAAGAGACTAATGAAATTCCTGCAATGTGTTACATATTAGAGAACATTGTTAACACCACCCCTAAAGACACTAAAAAACATGAGGCCAATACAAAGGAGTATGAGGAGGAAGTTTTGGTTCATAATATAATCCACACCAAAAAAATTAAAGGAGGTGTGTGTACCTAGAACCAGAGTCTTACTATGAATTTAGAAATTCCCCCAACCACCCCATTACTACCTGTTCAGCAAGAATCTACCAAAGAAAAGGGAAAATGAAATGTTGTGCCCCAGTCACCTCATGTAGAGGTTGAATCTCTCACACTCAAGGAAATATTTTCTTAGAAGGAGGAATATATGAAAGAGTTTATAAGACTCAATGAAAAATTAATACGAGGTAACATTCCTACCAAATATGTTCTATAATAAGATCCCCAACTCATGCTCATAACCAATGCACCTCAATAAAGAGAGTTTATCCCATAAGATGAAATGGATCTAGAACATATGCTCAATTTGGGGTACCAACAACCAATATAATTAGACCCCATGGTAGTAAGATATTAAGAGTTACCTCCCTTGGGCACGCGGTTAGGGTTGGGTCAAGTACATCCTCATGGACCATCCCCTACGAGATACCCATTGCGGGTACAAACAGAGCTGCCAAAGATGCCCCCACCTGCTGCTACCCCTGCTCAAGATCCTATTCAACTAGATATACCTCAAGGTATCATCAATACTATTGATTCATTGATACCTTTATTGGAATATATGTAAGTACAATGTTCACTAGTGTAGTTGAAAAATAGGCGTTACCCTATATGTGTAGATCCGAACCCTCCCTTTCCAAATTTTGGGAACCCAACATTTCCAATTTTTAATGGATCAGTAGATCCAGAGTATAATTTGAAACATTTCATATCTAATTGTGATCCCATGATGGGAACCTCTATACAACAATAATTAGTGAAACTTATGTGATTCGTGAAAATAATTTAAGGGCTAGCCTTCGTATGGTACACCGATTTGTCGGCTCGATCAAATACATGATGTAAAAATCTCTACCATAAGTTTCTCTTTCAATTTATCTCAATGTTGTAGAAGAAAATAGTCCTCGATCTCTCAAATTTCAAATAGTGGGAGAATGAGAGTATCTCATATTTTATTACTTGATGGAAAGGGTTGAAATACTACCTAAACTGACAACTACCCAAATATTTTTTTTCCATTTGTAAAGATAATATCCACGATGAGTTGGACACATCTCTTATCCCTATGAAATATAAAGGAGGGTTTTGATATCTCACTATAGTTTCTAAAAAATTAGAATATTTCATCTTGTTAACTAAGACTAAGTCATGATCAATTCCATTAGATTAAGGAAAGATAACAAGGAAAGTAGAGGTTATGATAGTCACGCTAAATCTAGCCCCTACACTAGTTCTACCTCTAAATCCTGTGCCATATCACATGGTTTACACTCCTAAGCATCATAAAAAACACTTTCCACATAAATAAAAGAAATGTTAGTAGATTAAAAACAAATTTTAGAATCTAAATAATAAATTTTATTCATTCTGAGATGATGAAATCCCTAGTTACTTCATCATGGATTTAAAAAACAACTTGCTCAAGTTTCCAAAACCCAAGAGGACTGATCAAGATGGTCTCTAATATTTATAAAATTATTTCCACTTCCATAAAATATTGGGGCACTCTATCCAGGAATGGTTTGTTTTCAAATATATCCTGAAAAAAAATGGTGTAATCTGAAAAGTAAAGTTAGGAAATCCACCCGTGCAAG
Source organism: Viscum album (assembly GCA_963277665.1). NCBI lineage: Eukaryota > Viridiplantae > Streptophyta > Magnoliopsida > Santalales > Viscaceae > Viscum > Viscum album. The sequence goes on along the minus strand of OY728163.1, from coordinate 254,811,569 downwards.
TAGTGTGTGTTTCTACTACCAATCCAGAGGAAGAGGGTGAATGATAGAAAGTTACTAACAATGGTACATAGAAGTTATATGATTGGATGGTTAGAAATACAATAAACCAAACTCTTGATATCCTCTAATCACTATCAAAATAACTAACCATATGCCCAACCACTTCCACTATGGAAAATTTGACTCTGTAGACATCACAGTCCTCTAAAGGCCAGTATTATAAAAAAAACATAGTTGGAAGGGTAGGGAAAAAACTTATGAGGATAAACCTATACCAAGTCCAAAGTTAGATTTAACTCTATTGGAATTCATGTATTTAAGCCCAAAATCATAGGTACTTCCCAACCAAATGGTACAATGGGAACTCCCCACCAAATGGTACCGCAAGAGTTGACCCACCAGATAGAATCCTTATCAGAAAAAAATGATATTCAGGTCCATTGATGTTATTAACTTAATGGATACATTATAAGATGATTAATATAACCATGAAAATAAGTTCTATGAACCTAATTAGGAAACTAATAGAATAATCCACAAGATTTGAGGATATATGGGAATACAAAAACACAACAGAAATCAATACTCCAGCCACATCCACACTTGAACTGTTTATGATTCCAAAACACATGGGAGTTCCCTCCAATAGGCCCAGAATAAGAGAGAAAGTTCCTCCACATAAACTAGGTGTCGCCCTGACCCAATCATCTTAGAAGATAGATTAGAGGAGCTGTCTTCATAAAATCAACCTCATCGATCAAGTAGACCTAGTCGACCTAACCCATCAAGGATAAGATCACCTTCAACTCTTATTTCAAGGGCTGATCTGACCATGTCAAGTGATTTAGTTCATAAAGTTACTATAGTAGATAATCCTCATACTATGAAGAGAAAATATTTATCTCAAAATTGTGACATTCTAAAGCAACTTTCCCTAGTTACGGCCAAGTTTTCAGTCCTATATGCTCTAATTCTATTGAAATACCTTTGGGAATCACTCATTGAGGCATTTCTAAGACCTTAAGAGTTTGAATCTAAAGATGCCACTACTGAAATTTATCATGCATAGATTGATCCTACTAAATTATACATGATCATATCTTTCACAGAGTATAAAAAAGATGCTATTATATAGGGACACATCATACACTTGTTGTATCTAACAGGATAGATGACATTGATTTCCGATGGTCTTTCATTGAAAATGGATCAGTTTTAAACCTAATTCTAGTTTGAACACTTCATCTACTGGGTCACAACAAATCCCACTTGTCCCCTTATACTCTAACGCTATAGGGTCATGAAAAAATCCAACAAAAACCTCTTGTAATGATCAATCTCAAGGCCCAATTTGGGGACCTTGTATCTAACTCATAATTTTTGGTTGTTTAGAAATATACAACTTTAAACATTGTTCTAGGAAGGCCTTGGTTGCATAAATGTGTAGAAAGTAGATTCCAATGGTTGAAGGGGTCAAGAAGGTCTCTGGTAAGAGGAGAAAGTAGACTCCAATCAAAGACAACAATTCACCTGATGAAACTAAAGTATAAGACTAGGTGGGTGAGAAAGCAGCTAATGGAGTGAGTGAAGCCTTTGTGTTAGACTAGGTATCAATGCTTAAATAAGTAAAGAGTGGATTAATAGGAGAACTAGAAGTAAAAAAAGTGGAGTATTTGGAGATTATTCTTTATTTTAAGGAATAAATACTAGAAGGATTCATTATGATCAAATATTCAAGAGAGGATGTGGATAGAATTTATGAGAGAAGGCTTCAAGTTGATAACAATGAAGAGAAAAGGGCATGGATTTACAAATAAGACCAAATTTTGGATTGAGGGTTCAACAAACGTAAAATCAATTTGGAAGAATTTATACATACATGGGAAAAAATGGGAACTCATTTTGAAGATATTATCAACGATGACCCAGATATCCAGGTAACTTCACTTCATTAAGAATTATATAGTGTGTCTAATTATAGAAATATTAGTCTTGTTTTTGATGAATTTGTGCATTCATTCAGTATGTAGTGAACCTTATTTTTCCTTCTATGGTTCTCCACTTCTCCCTTAAAGTGTCTTTGAAATAAAAAATTTATATTTGGATCACTGTCTGAAAGATGATTTCCCACTCCCGATCACAAATCTACTGATTGGTTATATGGATAGATATCAAACCCTATCCTTCATATATGGATATTTAGGGTATAATAAAATCCTAATATTCTTAGAATATGTATAATACAACCCCTTTAGGTTCCCCATGGTGTATTTTTCTATTGGTTAATTCACTTTGGTTTGAAGAATTCTGGCGCTACATATCAAGGTGTCATGCAACATATCCTCAAACCTTTTTTGGGGAAGTTTTTTGAATGCTACATAGATGATCTAGTGGTTAAGTATTAACAAATATCTAACCACCTGGATGATCTTGAGACTATCTTCAACAAACTATTATAGCATAGCCTTAATATGAACCCCTTAAAATTTTATATTAGAGTCACCTCAGGGAAATTTCTCAACTTCATCATATTCCATCATGGAATCAAAGTCATCATTGAAAAGAAAAAGGCTATCCTCAATATGTAACCTCCTTGAAACCTTAATTAATTGAGAGGATTATAGGTTCATATTACCTAAATTTTATTTTTTTATAAAAATCCTTATAGGTAAGTGTTTTACCTTAACTAGGTTAATGACAAAGGGGGTTACATATCATCAGATTGACGATTGTCAGGAAGCATTCAATAGACTTAAGAAATATATCTTGATCCCACCAGTGTTTATGCCGTCTATTGAGGGTAATCCACTCATTTTGTAAGTTTCATCCCTATAATGATCACTGGGCGCTTTCTTTTCACAAAAGAATGACATTAGGAATGAAAACAACCTTTATTATCTCATTCGAATCATACTTGACACTGAGAATCATTATCCAAATATCGAGAAGAGTTTATTAGATTTAATATTCATGGTTCAAATGCCGAGGCACTACCTAAATCATCATGAGGACCATTTTTACTCTCTCAAATGATAGGCTTTGGATGACTTACTTATGGAACATCCATCTGTAGAAACAACGTCATTGAATACCAAATTTCCTGATGAAGATATCTTCTCTATTCAAGAACCCCCCCAAATATGGGAGATTTATTTTGACAGTGCATCTAGAAGCCCAAAAAGGAAGATAATTTAAGACCACAAGCTCAAAAAATTTAGGCTGGGAGTCATGTTAATCTCTCAAAAAAGGTAGTATTGCCTTACTTATTTATATTATCAGAAGGCTATATAAACAATGAGGTAGAATATCAAACCCTCATCATAGGTCTATAATTTTCACTTCAAATTCCACTGGACCACTTTAGAGTTGGTAATCAAGAAGCTAAATGATGATTATTACATCATAAAGGAAGATATAATCCCCCTACTTGACTATGTTCAAGGACTAATGACACAATTTACCTTGAAGCCAACATTGACTCATGTCCCATGATCACAGAATTCCTAGGCTGATGCATTGGTGAATACAACCATGACTTTGGTAGATCCAAAATGGGATGAAACAATCATTAGTATTACACATCGTTGAATGGTCTTTCCTTTTGTTCTTATCATCATGGAAGAAATCAATGAGGTTAATTCCATCCTTGAACCAAAAGTTCCAATAATTGGTTGGATGATACCCATTGTGGACTACCTTCAAAATGGAGTGCTATCATAAGACATATCAAGAAAATAGAAAACCTGATGATGAGTGACCAAATTTACTCTTTATAATGACTCAAATAACCAAAAAGTCCTTTATAAGTGAGGATTCTATAGAGTCCTTCTCAGGTGTATTGATGGAGAAGAGACTACTGATTTCATGAAATAAGTACATATGAGAGTTTGTGGTGCACACCAATCAGTGTTCAGGATTTCCAATTAGATCTAAAGGATTGGATACTTCTGGACTTTAATGATGTATGATTGAACAAAATTCACCAAGAAGTGTCATTCCTGCCAAGTTCACACCAAATTTATCCATCAACCCCCAAAGTTTCTACATATGGCTAAATACTCCTGGCCATTTTCTGTATGGGGAATGGATGTTACAAGTCCATATCCTCCAGCTACATCCAATAATTTCAAATACCATTCTTATTTCTTCCATATTCTTCTCCAAATGGGATGAAGCAATACCCATTAAAGAAATCTAGGACAAAAGCATTTCCAGCTTCATGAAATACAATATCATTACTATATTTGGAATCCCTCTTATAATACTAATGAATAATGACACCAATTATTGTTATGTAGAGTTGGAGAAGTTGTATTAGGAGTATGATATCAAACCCAACCCTTCATCCTGCTATCATGTATTGACTAATGGGAATATAGAGGCCTTTAATAAGACCCTATCAAACATATTTTAGAAAATGGTGGATAAAGATAAAAAATTATTAGATTGAAAATATATTGTATTTATTATGGTCCTATTAGACTAAAACTTGCACCACTATGTGGGAGACCCCATATTCACTGCTATACAGGATAGAAGTGGTCCTTCCCATTGAGGTCTAATTACCCTCTCTTTGTTTTTATATATATAATCAACTATCCACAAACAAGAAATCCCAATAATGGTTGGATGAACTGGATAATCTTGATGAGAAGAGATTTTACACTTTTCATCACTTTTAGGTCCATAAAAATTAGATAGAATGGGACTTTAATAAGAAATTCCACCACTGTTCATTCCTTTAAGGAGAACTGGTACTGGTCCTCAGGACTCCGATGGTACCAGCGAATAAATATCCAAATCTTGAGATATAGTAATAGGGGCCTTATTCCATACACAAGGTCCACTCTAATAAAGATTATTACCTGGTTTCAATGGACAAGGAGCTCATTACGACCCCTACCAATGAAATATTCCTTAAGAAATAATTTGTGTGATAAAGGAACCACTTCATCTATGTTGCAAGATGATAAACTACATGACACCTACGTCCTCACCATATGATGTTAAATTTCAAGGTTTCCTTTTCTTCAATACACAATGTTAAATTACATAGCATCATGGTCCTATATGCATGACCTTAAAAGTCACAACATATGTTCCTAGTTGTATGGCCTAAAAATACAAGATACCATAATCTGAGCTATAACACATTAAACTGTACAACCCAAAGGCCTCGAAACATGACGTAAAACTATATGGTTCACATACTTGTTGCATGACTTAAAACTGCATACCATTTTGGTCCATGATTGAGAGGATTATGAACCTTAGTGCTGGTCTCCCACCACACCTTCAATCCAAGAACTACATAGGAATTGATTCTCATTCACATGAGATACATAGTGATTATCAGATCCTACATCTTGGTCCCAGCTACAACCATGAAAAAAATTCCCCTCTCATATATACAAACTAAATTTATGAAGTAGACCTTAATTTATGTTCCCTTATTCTATATCCCATAACAGAAACAAAAATATCCCTCTCTTAAAGGAGGCTTTAGACTCCATGTCCAATTCCATTACAAATGTTTCTTTTGTGCTCATACATATTCCTTACACACATCATACTTCTTATCCTAGGAAATTTCATGTAACACCCCAATATTCTACGGTACGCTTCTCTTTGAATAATGTGATAGCGTGTGTTGTACGCAACACCGAGTTCTAACACACCATAACCAATCAAACTAGCCGTTATGAATAGTAATACCTACTTTTTGAAATTATATATATTTTATATTTTAAAATGGACTTCATTTCTGGATTCTTAATATATAATTTATCCTAAGGTGAAATTTTGGTACTTTTCGGATAACTTTCATATTTTGATGAATAGTGAAAATTACTAAATTTTAATTAAAAACAACTTTTTTAATAAAAATAATTAATAGTGATAAATTATGAATTTGAGTGGTTTTAAAGTATATTTAGAATATATTTTTACCATTTAATATAATGTTAGTCATTGGACATAATTTTACAATTAAACCGAACATAAACAAGTGTCAATCTTTTGATAGTTATTATCTCTTAAAAACACGCTTTTTGTTTTGACAACGGGAATTAATTTTAAATTAATTTCTGCCACTTCTGTGTTTTGAATTTAGAAAAATGGATTCCATATTTGGAATCAGGATTTCCAAATTGTGTAAATAGGTAACTTTTATTTTTAGACATTTTGAATAATTACTGTGGTAAATATTTTATTTACCATGGTTAAGGGTAAATATGGTAAATAAGGGTTAAAAAATAATATTATAATAATACTAAATTACCCTAAAACGTTTTCTAGCCTTATTGGTTGATACATGTTCGACCATAGGCATCTTTGGGTCGATTTGGGGACCCCATGATGCCACTTGTAGGTGATAGGGACACTTTATTTTAATTAAGTTAAAATGAATACAAAAATGACACAAGCATATATCTTTTAGCAAAACAATTTTTACATAGGGTTATATATGTTGGATTTTAGATTATAAATATTCATTAGAAATATAAAAATATTTCCTACATAGTGATAGTTCATTTATAATTTTTAGACATTAAATAATTTAATTTATTTATGACACAATGATGATGAATTAATTACTATAATAGTGAAAAATTAAAATAATTGATATTATAAATACCCAAATAAATATAATATGAAACTTTTAATGAATTAAACTAATTTTATAGGATAATATGATATATTAGGATTTATTTAATTGACTTTTTTTGAAGTAATAAATCTATTATGAGTTTCACAAAAATCAACTATTGAATAGTGTCATAATTGACATAAAAGAGTTCTTAAAACAAATATTATATTATTAATTGATATTAAATTCCTAAAAATATAATGTTCAGCAAAGAGACTTATATAATGATAGTTTCATAATTAATGGACCACTTGGGGGTCTCTTGGATGTATATAGTAAGTTTATTAACCATATTATATAAAAATACAAAGAGACATTGTAAAAGTGAAACTAATTAACTTAGAGTTAATACTTAAAGATAAGGTTAATATAAGTAACCAAACCTGTCTAAATTATATTGGTTGAGTGGTTTTCTACCTATCCCCACCTTAACCTTTTAATAATCAACTTTGGAGCCATTAGAAACCGAATATGAATTTATTATAAATTAATATTTCTAGCTTTTCCAAAGGTGCCCCTCACCCCTCTTATAAAAGGGCACTCCTCCTTATCATTTATTCACACCTTCAAAGCCTTTTGGTTCGGCCAAACTCTTCCCAAATACTCTCCCAACTTCCCTCACTACAACCTAGAGGCCTTAGTTTGATCAGAAAGCCAACCTAAGGAGCCCTTTTGATCAAATCAAAAGGAAGAACCCGAAGAAGAGGTAATGATTTCACCACCCTTTTCCAAGTTCATTTCTTCTTCCACTTCTTCTTCCTTTGTTGTTACCATTATAAAATAATAAATCCAGTATCATATATATACTATGATGTTATTATAAATATGGTACAACCATATTCAGTATTCTATCCACCCTTTGAATAACATGTCACCATACGCGCGTACGTACGGCTTACCGTCTCCACGTCGTGGTGTAATTGTTATTCAATATATTATTATTTGGATGGGTATAATAATGAATGTGTAACTCATGTAAATAATAAATATAACATGTTAATTATTCTTTATATATGATATACCATCCATTTATATATTACTTTAATATCAAAATAATGATATTGTCGCTCGTGCGTACGTACGGACTACCGTCTCCACGAACGCGATAAGATTCATTCTCCATCATATCCATTCAAGTATAATTATCATTTGATGATTTAAAAATGATTTCTAAGGACTTTATATCATTATTTATATGAATAATATACAACCTATCCATTACAAACATGGCTTACATAACAAAACATATAAAAGAAAACAAGTAAGTTAACACCCGAAACAACGATAATACTAAGATATTATTATCAAATCAATATTAAAAGATCATATATGATATCATATTAATATATATGATTCTTTTATAATTTAATAAAAATTATTTCACCATTATACAGGAGGTTAACCTACCCCAACCAAGTAAAAGTGCAAGGTAAGGGGTTTTCATCTCACTCCTTATTTCCGTGAGATTCATGTCATATTGCCACCATCACCTTTTGTGTGGTATATGTACTACCCATAATTATATTCTTTGTGTAATACACTCTAATTTATTTGTATTTGCATATTCATTGTATGATACCTCTTTCATGGGTTGTATGTTTCATAAGTTACCAAATTGGTAAGGGTTATTTCACAATCTCTTCATTATCCGAGGTTGTTTATATGTAATAATCTACTGGGATCTCTTTATCATCCACATCCATGTTTCTTCAAGATCTATTTCAAAACATTTTTATTATTTACAAGAATATGGGTTAAAGTCATTTATACCCTTGTTTGAATTTTTATAAGAGGTTTATAAAGGAATCTTTCCGTCATTTTCCAAACAAGGTGCTTTTTAACCTTTTTGACAAAATTAAGGTAAGAATGTTTTTTTTAACTTATACGGTGGGTGCAGATATTTTCCGCCGTTATAAAATCTTCAAAGCATCCTTTACAAGCTTATAAGAATATTTTCAAATTAAATGTTTTATTTTATAATTATGTGACTTTTAAATGATTTAAAAAAATAGATATTTTTTATCAAGTATATGAAAATCCAGTGCAAATGTATACGTATTTAACGCAAGCTTCAAAATGTTTTTAGAAAACCCGACTCTCGAGTGTGCTAGAAAGGAAGGGATTGGGAGTGGACCCATCATGGCATGTAATTAGTCGAGCAGTCTCAGAACTAGTTATTTTGTTTTCATAAGCTTGCATAATGTTTTCATAAAAACAATGGAGTATATTTGAGTAATTTTAAACGTAAGTATATTCTAAAACAATTGCATCGGTAGGTCTCATGAGACAAACTAGTGTCTTGGCACAAGGCCTTGACAAAATCTTATTTGTATTCTTGGCACGAGGCCTTGGCTATGTGGTTATGATAGTCTGGCATTATGCATTCCATCATTATGAAAGTGGTTATTGATTTTACATGTGATTATTCGATTAGTAGAATAACCATGTGAATAATTAAATGAAATTATTTCATTTTATTTATGCCATACTATGTTAAAAGTTCAAGTTCAAAAGGCTTTTGTTTTAGTTATACATTGCCTTAAATGTTTATTCTTATTTATGAAAGTTTCCGCTATATTGTTATACTTACTGGGCATTTGATCTCACCCCTTTTCTATGTTTTATTTTTCCCAGGAAGTGAAGAAGTAAATTATGAATGACCTGCAGGGATATTATGTGGGGATATGAGTGTGGATTATGGAGACAATATGTTGTTGTAGTAGTTTTTCATTTTATGATGTAATGTAAGACTTATGAATATATCTAGTGTTTCCAAGGCTACTAAACCAATCGGTCTTTCGAGATTTTATCTTTCTTGTGATCATGCCAATGTTATGTAATAATGCACCGACTCTGGGTAACTAGGGTCGGGGCGTTACATTTCAGATCTCTATAATATTTATATAGCCATCGGTAATAGAATTTCAGATTATTGAAGACACATTTTTCTGACTATGTAGTAATATGCCCCAATTGGATTTTCATAAGTCACCAACTAAAAGGGCCTATTAGCTGAAGGATTACATTGTTTTAATATTCATTGATACACTACATTCAGATTTGTGTAAGTCACCCACAAAAGCCCTGTCAACTAGATGCACATTTTTTCCCAAGAGATACCTCTTTTATCTCTATAAGTTCCAAAAATATCATGCCGGAAACCTCTTTTTGATCATGGTTAGTGGTCATTCCTTATGTTTTGTCCCATCTCACTCCTCCTGATCCAAGAACCCACAAGATCATGGTTTAAAATTTTCTTCATCATTTTAGAAGTATGATGAAACATCCTTGTCCTGGTAATTTGTATATGAATCATCATTTCCATAAACTACAACCCTATCCATATGACCTAAAAGTGGAAGACACCATGTAATCCTAGTCACATGATTTTAAACTGTATGAAAACATCTTCAAAACATGATATTAAAATGTGGACTTACCATGTGTACTAAGCATATGATACCCTGAGAAACTAGCTCAGAAATTATAATATAAAAAACACGGGATGCCTCTCATGGGATGATTTCTAGAATTCTTTAACAATGTTTGTAGGGATTCATTCATTCTTTTTCACGTCAGGTAACCTTTTTCCTTACCACATGATGTTAAATTTAATAGTTTTGAAAAATTATGTATGGATTGATTCTCATTAACATGAGATAAATAGAGATGCCCATATCTTATATCCTGATCTAGCCACTAAAATTCCCCTGTCCTTTCTTTTAGTCACCTATGTGTGGTGAAAAAAACCTTTGATATTCCTTGTTTCTCACACCAAGTGTAGATTACATGGTATTATGGGTTTTGGAAAAAGATCCCCCACATGATCAAGGAATATTAGTACATTTCATGGTTAATATGGTCTTGGATGAAAGACCTTAAAAGTCACACTAAACATCCTTTCTGCATGACATTAAACTGTATGGTTGAAATCTCTTGTATGATGTGAGTTTAAGAACTATGCATGGTTTGATTCTTGCTTTGATGAGATATGTAGTGACACATGGATCCTACATCCTGTCCAGTCTCAATATGGGAAATGACCCTACTCTCATAGGTATGATCCAAATCTATACAAGAAGGTATGGTATGGGTTCTAACTCTTCTTTTGATTCTGTATTCAAAAAAAGAACCCATTATCCACACAATAATTCAATCAGTCTGTGGAATATCTTCAAGAACCATGTATGGATTGATTATCACTTTGACAGGATATATAGTGATTCCCAAATCCTATGTATTGGGCCCAACCAAAATTAAAAAAAACCCTTTCCCATGTATAGGTATGACCTATATAGGGAAACATTTCTCCCCATTCTTGGATAATTTTGATATGAAATGTTCCTTCCATATTTAGGAACTTTACTTCCACAAACCAAACTATGTGTCTGGGAAACTTTGAATCTCTTTAAGCTTTCTTTGACCATCATCAGTGGAATTTCATATTACTAGGGATAAATTTGTTTTGTCTATGCATTTATATGCCCCATTTTGGATTTTAATAAGTCACCAATAAAGGGGATTTCAATCAGAGGATGTTGTTGTTTGACTATGCATTGATATTCCACATTCAGCTTTGCATCAATCACCCAAAAAAAGGGTCTGTCAACTATAGGCACATTCACCATTAGGAGAGACCTCTTCTATCTCCATAATCCCCAAAAAAAATTATATTAGAAAATAATTTTTGAACATGGTCTGCAATCATTCATTGCATACTTTTCCCATATCACTTCTTGGATTCATAAGCCCCCAAATTACAACTTACAGCCTCCCTCCTTCAGGCCTGAAGATGATAGACCATTCTTGGTCAGATCATCGTGGAATGGAAAAATACTAATATTTCAGTCAAAGCTAAATAAACAAAAATTGTATCTCTCAATTTCCTTGTTGTAAGATATTAAACTGCATGGTCCATGTATTGGTTACATGACATTAAACTACATGATTCTCCAACCCTCATTAGGGAGGTGCGTTTTCTCTTGATGTTGGTCACCCATTGCAGTACCCTAAATAACTAAACACAACTTGATTCTCATCCCATATAGAAGCATATTGATGCATAGATCCTCCATCCTAGGCCTGGCTACCACAAAAACTAAAACATTTGTGTTCCTCCATTCAAGGACACAACCCCAACCCAAACGAAACGTTCTGAATTTTTTCCTAGGACCCTTACTTTGAAATATTTCAGTCAAAATAGAATTCCCTCTCATTTACAAAAACCAAACTTGTGTAGGAGTGATTTACCATTGATGGAAATTGCCAATAAAGATGATACCTTCATTATTAGACACATTTTCTTCACAATCCACACACTATGGTCTTGAGTAATATGGATCATCATAAATTCCCCAACCATTGGTAATAGAATGTCAGATTCCCAAGGCAACCTTTGTTCAGACTATGCATTGATACACCCCAGTTAGATTTGCATAAGTCACCCATCAAAAGAGCCTGTCAACCAGAGGCACATTCATCCTTGGGAGAGACCTCTTTTATTTCTATAATCCATGACAACATCATCCTGAAAACCGATTTTCAAATATTTTATGTGGTCTTCCCATGAACAGTTGTTTCATATCATTTTTTAGATATGAAAATCATAAAATCCTGACTCAAAATTCCCCTTTGTGTATTTGAAGAATTTTGGAACATTCTCATCCAGAAATCCCAACTTGGGTCATCATTACATGGCTCATGGTAAAATTTTTTTGACCTAAAACACCAATTACATTAGTCCAGTTTGAAAGATTCTAAACTACCCACAAAAAGATGCACAATACTCAATAGGTTGAAAACCCACAAAAGGGAACTCTAGGTAAAAGTTGAGTCTCATATCACTAAACATAAATTCTAAATGGTTTAGACAATAATTGAGAAATAAAAAGAAAGAGGCATAAAACTTTTTACGTTAAAAACTCACAAAGGACAACCTAAGAAAAATCCAAGCCTTGCCCACTAAGTCATATACATTTTGACTTAGAAAAAAAATAGGGTGATGAAACAAAAGAAATAAAGTTTTTAGGGTCTGTCATATGACATTAGAAATAGTAGAACTATAATTTCTAGGTCTAAGGACTTATGAAAAAATCATATCTCTCTCATTATTATCGTTGTAATTATAACACATTAACACAATTACATTCAATAAAATGAGTTACTTTCAATGTTATATTATAGTTATAATGAATATGAGAACACATAAATATGTGGTTGGGAATAAAATACTTTTAATTCATATATTGAAATCGAAGGATATTCCACATGTTGTAGTCTCTTAGCCCAATTTTATATACGCTTCTTAACATATGCCTTGATCTACTAAACCGTGACTCGAGCATTATCCACAAATTTCTGAATCCCATCAAGTTGTGTGGTGATATCCTCTTCAACATGAAAAATTTTATCCTTATCCATAGTAATAAAATCCCTTCCTTATGTCGAGACCCTCTTTGAGTAATGGTGGATTTGGAGAATCCATTCCTTTATGGAATTTAGTTATTCTTTAAGGCGTATCATTTGGAGAGATTTCTCATCAAGGAAGTGTTGATACCCCTCCACCTACTTGAAATAGCTGAGATCTTACTAGGAAACAACAACCTTGAGATATGAAAACTGCCATACTAGATACACCTCATCCTACTGTGACTTTTTATCCTCTTCCCATTACTGAAAAATTAACTTCATAACATGGTGGATCATGCAGTAATCAATCCCTCCATACCCTAAAATGGAAAACATGGTTGGAATTCAGTGAATTTGCGATGGTAAGTCCTCAAGAAACATCTCTATGACTATCTTATAGATGTATCACTAGATGATAAAATGTGTGGTGCAAAGGGAATATTGTGTCTCCAAGTACAAATAAGAATTTCTTTCAGAGGGAGAGATGTATTTTGGGTTTAACACACTAAATGAAGAACCCCTATCCACTCCCTCTAAAATAGTATCAACCTCACCTTATGTTATTGGCTAAGTTGGAATGGAATCTTCTCCCTTAGGTCTGGCTACCAAATTCAATGGAACTGGGTAGAAGATGACACCCCTCATTAGCATTAGGGGATTAACAGATAGAAAAGGTAGTAAAAAAACCAAGGAAGTTAATAATGATCACCCATTGGTGGATCAAATGTTGGGATTAATGCCTCCCTAAAATTCCCAATCTCAATTCTTTGAGTAGGGATCTCCTTACAAGGAACATCTTCCCGAGTTTACTTAGAAATTGGGATAGAGGCTCACAGGAATCTCTGACTCTGGGGTACTAAGTTGTTAATCCCTTATAAAGGGGAGTAGGATGAACTTGGATTCCTTGGTTATGAATTGGATTGGAAACTTTTTCTGTGAAAAAAGCTACACAAGTTAATATCTATTGTAAGAAATCAAATGTAAGGAGGTCGACTATGTTTGAAGATGTAAGAAAGAGAAAAATCATGTCAGTATAATTCCCTATCAAAGTCTCAGAACTTTTATAGAGAGTTTGGAATATTAGTATTTTTCAAAATTTATTCAAATTCCATTAGTTAATTAAATAATCCCTCACATATTGTAGCATCCTCACTAGTAGGGGTATCCAAGATGGATGGTTCAAGACCCAAATTGGCTCCACCATCGATTATGTATGTCAGTCTCTCAGTAGGCACATAATCTTAAAACCCCACAGAGTCAAGATTAACATATATACCTTCATAGAACCATCTAAGATCTCTATCAACCCCTTCTGTAGTGGAGGCAGGGTTGGTGGTGGTTTTTGCAAGGTCTTCCAGTTTATATGATGGATCTGAAATATCAAGATGAATAAAGTCAGTGACTAGAACATGAAACCTTATGATGTGAATATGACATTACTAGGATCCTCCTTCTTTTCTATAGTAATGGGAGTAGATGCAACTTTATCTTGATGCACTTATTCTATAAAAGAGTGAGATTCATCGACACGAGTTTGTGCATCATCCGAAATGTCCCCCTCAGTCCTCGATAGATTAGTACCAAACCCCTTAAGGGAGGATAGTGAAACATATCCTATAAAATGAAATCAAGGTAAAATGAGTATGTTGGTAGATTCAGAATATTAAATGATAAAAAAAGACTTACTACAGTGCATACGCTAGTCCAACTTCTTTTCTCCCTTTTGTTTCTTCTCCTATGATGGAAAGGGTCTTGTATCAGTCCTATCAGTTGTGAGAACTTAAGGTAGTGGTAAAGAATACCCTCCTACCATCCCATACTCCATAATACTCTAACCCAATGATATCTCTGAGGATTCAAGATACTCAACCCCTACTCTGATAGGGGTTCCTATCAAACCATATTTTAGCGACACAAGCACCACCCTTGGTTCCCCTTATTCTCCTACCAACTGTGAGAAAAATCCCCTAAAAATTAATAATGATGGATGAGGGAGAGAAAGGAGAAGGAAAAAAAGAAAGATAACTCACTAGTGTCGATAAATTCATCCCATTATTCATTAGATTAACCAGATATTCCCTTGGTAGCATCTCATACCAGCATGTTAGTTACCCACTTTGTAGCTGGGATCTGATCATCAGTGACATATATCAACATTTCCAGCTCCCAAATATATTTCCCCACCTTAGTAAATTTTCTATCAGGTTAAAGATCAGGGGTTTCTTGGATATCCCCAAGATATGGGCTGTATATACCATCTTGAAAAACACCCATAATTATATGATGTCTTAGGTTATGCCTTATAAAACTTGAATTAATGAAGGATTCAGATACTCTGAGGCTAATGCAGCCGACTGAGAGGAAGTCTCTTAATCTTTTAACTTTGAATCCCTTTTAGGTATCTCTTATCTAATAGGATACTAGATTTTTGGGGCTCATATCTTATACCAGTGGTGATGATTTGACCACATAAGCCTGAAATATGTGGTCTTTTTAGCCCCAACCTATTTTTTGGCTCATGCTTGAGATCACTTTGAAGACTTCAGAGCTTTAGAATCATCACTATCTAGCTAAACCTTCCTACAACACATTCTACACCCATCAATAATCATGTCCTCAACTTGAGGGATTATTTTTTTAATGCCCCTTGGAAGTAAGAAGAAATCCAAGAACTAAAATACCCATATTTTAGACCGATTGATGCACCCGATGAAGGTAGTTTGATTGACGCTTAGGATAACTCCAAAACCATGAGAATCCAAAAATTGTTGGGACACTATCGGTTTATTCTCAAACTAAATGTGTGTAGGTGAATATAAATTTTTCTATTGAAAACACTTGAACTCGCATAAAAATAGATATGGAGAATAGGCTTTGTATATGATCTCACTGTCAATACGAGCTTCCAATACACTATCTCTAAACAAAATCATTTATGACCTCAGGTTGTCATTAGATTGGAAATTTTTAGAAAATGTTCCCATAGGAAGATCAGTATATGGGAAGAAATTAATCTCTCCTAGCACATTCAGATTCTATAGGTCTTTACTGTACTTCATTGATAAAGGATAGATACAAGAAACAACCTGAACGAATGGGTGAAACTAGACTTCAGTAACTTGAACTCCACTAAGTATGACATAAGAGTAGAAGTGTGTAGTAATACACCCCCACAACACTTGAAATGGTCCTAAAATATGATATGGGATTTTCTCAGTGTACTCCTATAGTAAACACTTGTAGACCTTTGCTAGAATAGGGTAATCCAGCCCTATGTGGTTCCCTTCTGCCAATTTAGAGAGTATGGTGAATTTAGCTAGACACACACTTCCGTTATATTCAAAGAATGATAGTAGGTAGGTGCTTAACCACATATCAAGGAATTTATAAAGATAGGTATTGAAAGAACCTTATAATTGACTTTATATCCCCAATTATTATACTATCCTTGCTCCAAGGTTGGCTAGAATCTTCCAGGCATACTTCAATTTTCAAATGAAGGACATCCTTTCGGGCACTGATAGTTGGGACCTTCTCCTTAAAGATCTAAAAAGACCTTCATATAGGCATATTAATGGATATAACCCCTCAAGTGGGGGTTCTTCTTATTCCCTTTTTGATCCAACTTAAATAGCCTGTGGGCCAAATATGGCATCTTTTTAGCATCATCCCACATCACCTTTGGTGGAATGAACTCATCATACATCTCCCAGAGGATAAGAACACTACAGATCTTATAGAAATCCCACAGGATAATGCTAACTTCACTATGAATACGATGGAAAGTATTTTTCTGAGAGCTCCATCAGCTCAAAAATTTGGGGATGATTTCTAGATTCTTGTAAATATATGTCTGTGCCACCCAAAATGCCTCATAAATTTTAACATTTTGCAGCTCGGTTTTAAATTCTACATAGGTCTGGCACACCCAGTACTCCCACACACATTTGATCTTGATTCCCTCCTCTAGAGAGTAAGTACCAATCCTCCTTCTATCATCATGAATGGTTTAATTTGAAATCATAGAATATTTATGGGTAGTAGTGAGGTTTCAATTCTTGGGCGTGGGGCTTTAGGTTCGAGGCACACAGGCTATGGTGCATGACGCATGTAGTAGGAACTATTCCTTGATAAATATTACCTTGGAAGAGATTTTGGTAGTGGTGAAATTGGTGTATTCCATGAACTAGGAATTTAGAAAATAATTCTCAAGATTATAGATGATCACATATATTAGAAGTTCATTATTATAAAAAGGCATATAGTCACTCTGAGGGTACTCATGCTGGTACTTATTCAAGTGTTTCACTAGGTTTGGGAGGGTGGAGTCACACATACTGTAGTAATCCAACCTAATAGTCATGAGAATATATGAAACACATGAAACAAATTGTTTTTGGAAATCTATTTGATAATCCATTAGAAAACCTACAAGGAGGAATCACGGTTTTCATTAATTTTAGAAATTATGAAATTTTATCAAAGGTCAGATCTCATGTAGGTCAATTTCCCAAGTGAACTTATGAAGGTCACTCACCCAAGTGACCTCATGAAGACCACTCACCTAAGTGATCTTGCACATATTGGTCAATCAAGTAGTTATACTGAGTGATTATAAGAGAGAATCCTTCAGAAGTTAGTGTGAATGACTTGCATGATTGGAGCAGAAGAATGGGAAAAGTAGAGTAATGAAATACCATGTGATCAAACCAATTTATAAATTAAGTTAACCTATATATCCAACCTATGTAGAAGACCTATGCAGAGTGCCTACATGGAAAACCTGAATGGATGACTTTCATGGACCATAATATATTTTCATCCCTTTACCTTAGGATCATACCCTCTTCTTTTGTTTGGATCCAATACTAAGGGGGGATTTTTTTGAAACTCATTTTTGTCACATGGGGATGAAAATATTTAATCAAAATTACCTTAAGAAATAAATAGATGAATAGAACTAAGGACAATCAAAGAGTTCACCTAGGTCAACCTATGCACACCCAGCCTAAGTGCCAAGAGGCTTGTACATGACTGGTCTGCACGACCCATAAGGAACATCCACACTTGTGTGAAATACTTGTGAAATAGACCTATGTGGACAACCTCCTTCACCTAGGGTCCCAATATTTCCTATAAATAGGACCATGGGGATCCTCATTTTACATGATGAAAAACCCAGAGAAGCCCCAAAGATCTGCTCACCCTACTCCTTTTTCTAGGCCCTTGAGACCATTCAGGTAGCTCTCCAAAACACGGGAGAAGAGATAATTAAGGGTAAGTGTTAGATCAAATTACTTTTAGTGTGTGAAAGATAAAACAACTATGCGAGGAACCACTCCCCCAATCAAAAAGTACTAGTGTGAAGGTCCCCTCCCAAACCTAGGACCTACATGAGTCCCTTCTAGGGACACCTGAGGAAACCCTTAAAGCTTATAGAAAGGCCTCACCCAAGTGTTGTTTACTAGGATTTTCATCATTAAAAAATCATTTCTATAACATGAAAATACACCCTAAATAAAACACTTCTGGTTCACTTGGGTCCACCCTATATGATACTTATTCAGTCCGCCTAGGACTTACCCTACATGAGACCTCTTTAGTCTACCTAGGCCTTACCCTACTTGAGACCTCTTTAGATAATCCTAGAATTATTTATTAAAGACTTATTTGAGCCCTATTTTATTCCACCAATAGTAGTGCATCTCTTCCCTTGTATCCCTTGTTTGAGAGGGACCATGATAATACCCCTCCCAAAGCCTTCAGATATATGTAATCAGAGCATAGGGCACACCAGTGTGTCCTATAAATTACACATTCCCATGGTAATGGATTTATTTCATTTAACCTACCTTGTAGGTGGGATCCTTAGAGTGTTTTAAATTATAAATTCATGTGGTAAAAAGGGTCCCATCCTTGGAGTTAGTTCCAGGGACCTCCCAGTCTTATACAAGAGGGCTAGGGATTTATCCCCCTTCTTGTCTCTATGACTAGGGACCTCCTATTTTAAATGGTGAGGAGGGGAACAATTGATTTTTCCTTTGATGAAGGTTAGTTAATTATCCCCCTCTCTTATCTAGAACTGAGAACAAGGAATCTCTCCTAGAGTAAGCCCCTAGTCTTTCTTGTTAGAGGTCGTACCCCTCCTATCGTCCTTCCTATAGGGTTACCAAAACAAAAGAGAGGAGACAAGCACATTAAGGCCCTTTCTCTCTCTCCCATCTCCATGGAATCATCCACTAGTGGAAAAATGTGACTGTCTAGTTTTCCAGGTCTTTAAATTTCTCTTGTTTCTCACATCAATCATAACTCACGTGGGTTTAGAGGTTAGTAATGATCATGAAATCTACACAATCAAATAAATGTCTTGGAAGATAATCCTTTTTTAGACCTTACTATCACCTTTATTTAGAGGGACTCCATAGGAGTGGGTCCTCAAATCCATGGGTCCATCTCAAAAGGACAAATCTCCCATGAGACAAACCTTCATAGGGCCTCCATAGGTATGGTTCCTCAACATAATTGAACTACATGGGATTTGATTCGCATAAAAATGGGATACATAGGAAGCCTCCTTGATGTCCAAACCCCAAACCCCAAATTAACACTAATTAAATCTAGGAAACATTTCTAATAGGGTCAAATCCATCATAGGAGGCCACATTCCCTCCAGGTCCCATGGGCTTCTTCTGTGTAAGTCCCACACCAGCCCTTAACTAAGAATATTTCACCTAAATGTCCTTATCATATGATGTTAAATTATATGGTTTGGTCCTTATCACATGACCTTAAAAGGTATTATGTGTCCTATTAAGTGGCACCAAACAACATGGGTTTTGATTCCATTAATTAGGATACATAGAAAACACATCTCATGGGATCGATCTTGACATAAAAACAATTATCATCTCCTTTTATGATGATAAATTACATAATTACCCATTATGTGGCTCAAAACTAGAATCATAATAATAAATGACCAAATAATCTCTAATCCACATGAAAAAGGGTACCATCGATGGAGAACCTTAGATACATACATATGTATCTATCGATGAAGAACCTTGGATACATACCGAAGATTATAAAGTTTATGCATGAAAATAATTGATTATTAACCTAATGGAGACCCTTGTTATTCTTTGTATTTATTAAAGTATTCACAAACATTTATTAAATATTTAAAAGAGTCCTGTAGGAGGAAATAATTCCCCCCAAAGGGTATTATGAGCCTAAACTCCCATTCGATCGACTAATGTGATTCCCTAAGCATCATTGGATCTATTTCCCAATGACCATCTGCCTTTGGGAATAAGGTTCATGAAACACTCTGAATGAGGGAACCATTGGGTGTTGTCAGTTCCATGAACAAAACCTATTGGAAACTACTTAGAAAAAATGTGGGCATATGTGTTTGATGTGAAGGTTATTCCACCACCACCAAAAAATTCCATTCTAAACCCACGTAGTATTTGGGAATTAAACAATCATGATGACCATAAGTTGTTTTGAGTTAATCCTATATGGGTTAGTAATCGCATGGGGTCCTAAATATTAATTTAACATGTGTCCTTTTTAGTTTATCTTATAAACAGTTAGTTTCACCATGTTTTTTTTGGGTTACAACATGGTGGTATTGAGGTGTTTTAGGGTTTATTTTATATAAATTGGTTATTGAATGAAGTCTCTTTAGGTTAATATTATGTAATCCCTTGGTTTAATATTATGTGAGTAAAATTACAATATGATTCTATCCATTTTTATGTGAAGTCTTAGTTGGTAGATTCTTGAGTTTTTAATTTTTATAGTGTTGTTGCACCATAGTTCATTTCATCATACCCTGATTTAGTTTAGGGTTTATTGGGTTTTAATTGAGATGGTTTGGATTTGTGTCATGTTTTTCAAAGGGTCAAGTATTGTGGAATGACCACCCAGGTTATGATGTAACCTTACTTTAATTCCTGGAGTTAAGTTAGTTTTTGACCATGATATTTGAGGAGAGATAAAGGGAGATCATGGAATAAGTTTTATAGGTACACTCAATTTATCCTTGTTGTGGCATGATCATAACCCATCACACCTTGATTCCTTAAATTTTCAGTTTTATTATAAATTCAAAAGATTATTTGAATTCTTCTAAATTAATTTTTCCTTCCTCAAACCCTAGACAACCAGAGAGTGCATATTTAGATTTTTTTATCCATCCTTTGATTATTTTTGACTCTTGAATTCAGGAAATCAACCCCTTATTATCCAAGGATTTGTGGTTGATCCATATGTGTTGGGGGGTGGGTGGGTGGGTGATTGATTAGAGTTTCCTCATTATAATATGTAGTGGTTATTGAAGCTTCATTTAGGCTAATATATTCAAGATTTATCCTTCTTTAATTCTATGAAAATTGTGGATTAATAATGTTTTTTATTTATTTGGGTGGATGGTATGAATTAACCTAATTAGGATAATAAATTGTACTAAAATAAATTTAAGGGAATAGGGTGGTTCACATTTGATTTATAAAATTTTCATGATATTTCTTATATGTTGATAGTCTTGTTGATGTTGAACTAAGATATTATGCTTGCTACTATGATATATATATATATATATTACTTATTATTTTATACACTAGTATTAACTTTCATGACAGGTTAGATGCTTAAATTTGGTAACAAAATGGATATGGTATAAATTTATAAATTATTGATGTTATTGTTATGCATATAGGGTGAAATAGATATGGGATGATACCTAAAAGAAGTTGTTTGATATGGTTCACTATTGTGTTTGTTATTATTTTTTGTTTCAAATATGGTTGAATGATATGTGTTGTTTTGGTAACCTTATATTATATTATTGATATTATTTTTACCTTCATAATTAACTAAATCATATAAAGTTTGTAATGAATAGGTTTTGTGGAAATATGAATTACAATGTTGTTTTTTGTACATGTAATTCTGATTTAATATGAAAGAATTATTAAGGATAAGTCCTTAAATATGAAATGATGATATTTTTCTATTTCTTATTTTTGAATGTGGCATCTTCTTTTCTGTGTTGAAAGGGGAATTGGTTATTTATTATGGTTGTTTGGGAGGATATGGTGTGGTTTGGTTGTTTCAGTGATGGATGGGATATTGCATGATTATAAAATAAATGAAAATTATGTTTCTGCGTAAATTAAGTGGTTTTGTAAATTTTTAGTGGATTTTGGCATGTTTTTTTGTGGATATTTATGTGGTGATGGGTTTGGTTTTTGTGTATTTGTGTTATATTTACCTAGTGGAATGGAAGGCATCTAGAATTAATGAAAATAGTAATAGGTGATAGGAAAAAACTAATAAATGGTGGATGCTAAATGATAAATTATTATGGTTTTAGTAAATATAATTGATAAAATTTAAAGGCTGGAATACATGTGACTAATGATCAATGAATTACATGATGAAAAAATTGGTTTAATGAATGGTTTTTCATTTAATATGGTGAAATCCATGAAAATTGGCCTGCAATAGTAATTTTGGAAATTTTAATTTTTAATGAAATTACAAGTTTTTGATATTTTTATAGATATTCTATGTGATTTAATAGAGATGGTTTGTGGAATTGTAATGAAATAAATAGTTAGTGAATAATAGTGATGGCATGGTGTTAGTTGTGGGTGATTATAATGTTGGTTTGGTGTAAACCCTTTGGTTGGGATATGTGCGGATGGTATACATTATATATTTTTTTTATTTCTTACACACTAGCACTGAAGTTAGATAACCCTACTGACACCCATATGATTTTGGGTTTTGAGAGTTTTCCCTAAAATCCATGTTGTAGAGGGAACATATGGCTATTTATTACCTCTTTAATTATTTAACTTTAAATGTTGTATGAGTTATGATGGATTGATGGATTATGTATATACATCCATGCTGTAATGTCTAGTGGTTATAATATATATATATATATATACACTAGTTGACATGTTTTTTTGGTTGTGATGTGGATGAATGGTGGGGATCATGCATGGTAGTATTAGGGAACAATATTGATTTATTTTATGTTCATGATACCTTAATTTGATGAGAATGTGGTATGAAATTGTGATGTGGTATGTAGCTATGCATATGTGGTTATGGATTATATATGGTATGGGAAAATGGATATGCGATTATGGTTGTTATGTGGTAGGTGGTTGTGTGGATATATTGTTATGAAATGGATTGTAGCACATTACATTTTTTTGGGGCATGAAAGTGACCAGATTAGTGGGGCACCTTCTTGACATATATTCTTTTGATATTATGTTACTATACTTGGATGTGATATTTGGTGAGTGAGCCTTGGTGAGGTTGGGTGATAGTTTACTTGATATAGGTGTTAGTTAGCTCTATTTTTCATTCACTAAGGCATTATTATACTTATTCCAAATTGTTATAATAGGTTTTGTGGAGGATCCTACTATGTAAACTTTTATTCATACCCATATATGTATAATTTAATTTTATATGTTTCCTAGAGGTATTTGGTGTTTGAGCTAGAAATTACTACCACTAGGCTTAGAGTTGTTAAATTCATTATTATAGGAGTTTATTTTGGTATTTTATTTTAGAGACATTGTTATTTTTTATAGTTACTTGTATCATGTATTGGGTTTTATTTTATATTATATAGAGTTTCTTAGTGGTTTTGTTATATGTTCTTAGGATTACAAGGTTTATTTTTTCCATTTATATATGATTACACCCTTAGTTCTAATATCCAACACAAGGCCTATTGGAGGTGGGATTCTGGGGACACTCTCATCTTCACTACAGGCTCATGAGGGGTTCCTTATAGGGTTAGTTCATAACAAAGTGGTATCAGAGCTATAAATGAGAGTCAGGATGGAGTTTGGAGTTAGACACTAGTGAGGATTGCATGGGTTTGGTAAGGAAGAGATATTAATAAAATTATAATGTGATTTACCAAGGGATACCAGTTAGGACATATGCATTTAGGCTCCCTTGTGACCTAACATAAGGACCTTAAGCACACTGAACATACTAGAAAATATGAAACTACTGGTAGGGTAGAGAACTAGGATAGGTATATGCATCATGCTTTATTTTTCTTGTATTTCAATTGGGGTGATTTTGGGAAAGTTGAAATTAATCTAAATAAATGATATTAAGTAAAATACCATGTTTCAAACTTAAGGATTCATTTTTCTCTAGTGAACTACGTTACAATTTTAGGGATATGATGGGAGTTATTAGAATCTTGACTATTAATGCTTCAACTATCTCAAGATTACATTGGCATATTTTTTCCTTACATTGTGAGTTATTTATAGTTTCATTGAATTTTATTTATGATAACTCTCTTTACATAGATATGTTTGTGATTTTATGTTCAAGTATTGTTTAAAGGGATATAAAGCTGGTATAAATTTTAAACTTTAGGGAAGTCTTGAAAGAAACTAAATTCATGATTTTTGAGTTTTTTCTTAAAAATATATAATCTGATTGTTTATCTTGTCACATTCTTGATAATTTTTGATATATAAGTAACCTAAAGGACCTTTTAATCAGAAAAGATGAATTATTTTAGCCAATGTTTTAATATTTCTATAACATTCTATGAATTAATTTATATTTCATAGTTTTGAAGTTAAGAAGGTTGATATTGATTAGTCAAAGATCATGTTAGTATTTTATGATTTAGGTTAAACATATAATAAATGTATGTAATATTTTTTATTTCGAAACATGAATTTTATTAAGAAAATCATGTTTAATATGGTATGTTAGTCATCATGTTTAGTATATATTAAATTTCTCAGGGCTTTTAGTTTCCTTAATAGAAAGTATGTTGATGTTTAAATGCAGTAACGACTGCACTGTTAATATCTTGTTATTCATTATAAGTTAAAATTGCATAATTTATCGAGTGACTAATTTTGTTTAATTTGTAATGAAATTCTTCTGGATTTTTTTAGATTTGATCATGATGATTTTGAGAATTTTTCCTATGCTATGTAATAATGAATGCAATGTTATTTTATAATGTTTAATTGACTTTCTTAATAATGATTTTATTTGTTGGTAATATTTTTATTAAATTAAAGAAAATTTTCCTTTTTAATAAAGTCAATGTTGATTTTAAAAGTGGTCTTGTAAAATGGTTTGGGAGTTTTTTATAAAGTGGATTTATTGATACCATATTTTAAATAAGGATTAATTTTTTTAAATGTTTTTTTGGAAAAGGATGTTTTGAGGGAAAACATGTGGTTGATTTAAAAAGTTTTAAATGCATGGGTTTCGAGGGAAGTATTTTTATTTTGAATTTATTTTTTTAATATTATTTTGAGCATGCTTTAAAAGGATGAAATTTATGTAAGGTGATTTTTTTCTTAGAGGGTATTACTTGGGTCCTTTCTTCAACTAAGATGATTTTACCTATTGTGTGGTAAACATGATTAGTGGAGAGAAGAAATGGGTTATTTGATTGATTTATGGTTTAATGGATAGTTTTGTGGGAGGGACTTGGTGGTTATTTTGTTGGAGGAAAGGATGATATTAATTAGTAAAGAAAATGGTATTTTTCATGAAGTACAAGTTAGTTTAGTAATTCAGGGGTGTGAGAGTGAATGTAATTACTACAATGTGTTTTTTTCTTATTATATTGGTGTGTGATTTAATGACTTGAATTAACCTTGTTTATTTTGATGTTTGGTTTCAAGACATATTTTTAGAGAAGTTTTAGTGCATTGTGCTTGGGAAGAAGAATGAGGAGTCATAGGATGAGGTTCTATTAAGATTTCAACAGTAAGGAGTGTTGAATTTCTTCTATGGGGTGTCAAGACTTAAGGTTGAAGAGTGGTTAGAGGAGGCCAAGGTTACCTTTAAATTGAAGGGGACTTCATATTAGTTCCAAGCCACTCTAACAGTGTGTTTTTTACAAGACTAGTCCAAATGTGGTAGAAACTTAATCATGGTCACTAGAAAATAGTTTCTTAGGAATATTACATTATCATGGTTAAAAAATTATTCATTTTCTAGTCATGGAAGAACAAATGTATGAACACAATATTGAAGTTATATCAAGGATAATCTAGTGTTCATAACCTTGGAGTTCATTTCCAGATATTTACTTCCCAATTTATAGACCTTTTAGCCGATAAAGATGTGTGAGTACAACGTTTTGAGTCTTCCTTAAGGCTTGAGTTTCAATGGAGGGTGGAGAGTTTATTGTTGAAATATTTGTTAGAATTGATAGATCATGTTAAAGTTATTAAAGGTGGTTTATTCTAGGACACTAAGAAAGTTGAAGGTGGTTCTTTGAGTTATGGGGTTTGTGATGAGTGAAGGTGGGGAGTGAGGTGATCCTTTAGGGACTAAGAGTGACTTTATATTGGGGTTTGAGTAGCTTGTGGTGTCCTTTATTATGTAGGATAATTTTTTTTCATTGTGAAGTGGAGGGACACTATAGTATGACTACCTTTTGGTTCATGATGTTCCTTGATTCAAGTGAAGTGTTTCTTTTATTATATAGTATGGTTGGATTTCAGTTGGTAATCAATTATGGTAGAGTGAGTCTAGTTTCAAGAATTTATAAGTGGGTTCATTTTGAGTCAGTGACCTTATTCCTTATATAAGTTTATATTTTAAAAAAACTTTATCATTATAGTTTAAAAATGTTTTTAGAATATTCTTAGTCTATTTCTTTTAATGCAGTTTTGATAATTCTAGCTTGTTTTGTTTTTAAAAGAGATATAATGTAACATTTATTGAGTTAAAAATAAAAGTAGAAGTAGTTTTATAGTTTACTTTAGAAATATATATGTTTTTATAAATGTATGAAGACCTTGTGAAGTTAGAGTACATGTTTATTAAAATAAACAGTTTTTAAAACATAATTTCATGAACTTTTTATTACATTGTGAATGGATTAATAGTTAGTACAAGGGTGATTTATTGGGTGGAAGTGATTGATGTTTTTTCATTTTATTCTCCATTAGGTTGATCCCCTTTTTAATAGAGGAATTTATGTTTGAGTGGTATCTCTATTATTGGTTATGTTTTAGGAGTTTCTTTTCCTTGGATCATATTGATGTTGAAATGTTTGAATCTATGTTATTATGATGAAGGTTTTCATTGTTTGAGTCATGTTCAATTTTCAGTAGTGGAGAGATCTTTTTTTGAGAGGTATCTCTTGGGAATGTTTAGATTTATGGTCATTTGTTTTTTCCTGGGTTTGGTTTTGATTCTTAAGGATGAGAATCATTTGATTGGTATCTAATGTAATGGAATAAAATTTCTTAGACCATTATTTTACATCTTTTGGGAATCAGTGGTGTTTGGGGGCGATTATAAGTTGAAAGGTGGAGTTGGAACTATAATTTAATATTGAGAGATGTGTTTTAGTGTGGAC
The DNA here is from genome assembly GCA_963277665.1 of Viscum album. NCBI lineage: Eukaryota > Viridiplantae > Streptophyta > Magnoliopsida > Santalales > Viscaceae > Viscum > Viscum album. The sequence goes on along the minus strand of OY728163.1, from coordinate 254,784,105 downwards.
CTATGTGTTTCATCATGAATATTTTGATCAAAAAGAGGGTTATTCTGTGGTATTTCATGTCACACCGTGAAGGTATAATTCATGACATGGGTTAAGTGTTACGATATAGGGGAGGAGCTATGAGATTTCAATGTTGTGTTGTTTCGAGGTGGAAATAGTTTTTATTTGTGAGGGGTGGTATTACAATGCAATAGTATTAGGATATTTCAAGTTAATTGTACTCAGCCTATTTATCATGTAGAATCCTTGAGATTAATATTACTTGATCCCTTTTTAGTTTATCCTACACGAGGTTGGTTCTGCTGTGGTTGTTCAAGTTGTAGAGTGGTGGTCTTGGGGTGTTTAAGGGTTTATATTATGTGAGTTTGATGTTACATGAGGCCTATTTAGACTAAGATTATGTGAACCCTTGGGTTAATATTTTGTGAGTGAAATTGTGATGCATTTCCACTTATAGAGTTATGAAGTCCCATGTGAATAATTCTTAATTTATTCCTTTTATGGGGGTGTTTCACTACAACACACTTCATAATGTCATGATTTTTTTCGAGGTTCATTGGGTTTGAGGTGAGAATACTGGGGTTTGTGTTGTGTTTTTAGAGGATTAAGTATTGTAGCCTGACCACCTTGGCTGTGCAGTGAACTTCATTTAATGCATGGGGTTAATGAAGTTTTTGACTGAGATATTTGAGGAGAGATAAGGGGAGATCACAACATGATTTTTGGTGGTAGGATTGATTTATCCTCATTGTAGTGTTATCATAACCCATTACACTATGATTCTTTAATTTCAAGTTCAGTTATAAATTTGAAAGACCATTTGAATTATTTCAAATTCCTTCAAGATTCCTTTAACCCTAGGATACTAGGGATGCATCTGTTGAAATATTTATAAATCATTTTATTGGTTTTACCACATCTTCAGGAGATCAAACCCTTGTGATCCAATCAATGTATTTTGGTTGATCCTCAAGTGTTAGGGGGGGTGCTTGATTAGAGTTTCCTTTTTCAACTCATGCAATAATTTTTAAAGCTTCAGTTGGGGTAGGGGATTCTAGAATTATCCTTATTTAAATCTATGAAAATTATTTATTAATTATTCCTTTTCATTATTTGGGTGGAAGGTTTGGATTAACCTAATCTATATAATGAATTGGACTAAAATAAATTGAATGGGATAGGGTGGTTCACTTATTATTTATAAATTTTCCATGATATTTCTTATATGTTGATAGTTGTGATGATATTATTATTAGAATACTATGTTTGATTTTGTGATATATATATTTATTATAGTTATATTTGTTAGAATCACCTTTCATAATATGTTAACCACTTAAATATGGAAATTAAATTGAGATGGTGAAAATTTAAGAATTATTGATGCTTGTGTTATGCATAAATGGTTAAATGGATATGTGGGGATTCGTAAGTGTATTTGTTTTCAATGTTTTACTATTTTGTTTTTTTTATTTTTATTTTTATTAGAAATATGGTTAACCTTGTTAGCTATTATTGATATGATTTCCACCTTCATAATTTTCTAAATCATGTAAAGTTGGAAATGGATCGGTTGTGTGGAAATATGAATTATGGTATTATTATTTGAATGTGAAATTATGATTTAATATGAAATAATGATTAAGTATTTTTCATTGAAAATGAAATAATGCTAGGATTACTCTTTCTTTTTTCATATGTGGCATCCTTCATATTTTGTTAAAAGGTGTGTTTGTGGTTATTGTGAATGGTTAAGAGGATATGGTATGGTTTAGTTGGGTCAGTGATGGATGGGTTATTGTGTGATTATAATAGTGGTGATAGGGATGGTTATGTGGAAAGGAAGTGGTTTTGTGGTTATTGTGGTGTTTTTTAACATGTGTTGTGTAACATTTTATATAATGATGAGTTTGGTTGTTTTTGGGTTTTGTTAATGTTTCTCGGTGACACGAAATGTGGATTAAATTAATGAAAATTGAAACAGGTGATAGTATGAAAGTGATAAATAGAGGATACTAAATGATAAATTATTAGGGTTAGAATAAATGTGAATGATGAATTGTAAAGGCCAAAATACTTATGATTAATTATTAATGAATGAATGGAAGAAATACGTGATTTAATGGAAAATTTAATATTAAATATGGATAAATGCATGAAATATGATAGATAATGGTAATTTAATAAATTTTAATGTTTAATTAAATAGGAAGTTTAAGATGTTTTATAGCTATTTTATGTGATATGACGTGGCTAGTTTGTGGAACAGTAATGGAAGCGGTAGTTAGTGAGTAGTAGTGATATTGTGGGGGATGTTGTTGGTGATTTTAGTGATGGTTTGGTGTGGAACCTTATGTCAGGATTTATGTGGATGATATACATGATATTTTCTTGTTATTTCTAATGCACCACTTCTTGATTTAGATAAACTTATCAACACCCATATGGTTTTGGGTTATGTGTTATTTCCCCAACATCTAGGTTATAAAGTGAATATATGTATGAATGTTCCATATTCCTCTCTCTCACTTCAGATTTTTATAGGTCGTTATGAATCAAATACCTAGGTATATATATACGGGTTGTAATATCTAGTGGTTATAGTATATATATACCGGATAATATGGTTTTTTTCTTTGATGTACATGCATGGTGGGGGTTGTATATAGTATGATGAGGGCATGAGGTTAATGTATTTAATGTTCATGATACCCTATTATGATGAGGATGTTATATGTGGTTGTGATGTGGTATGTGGATATGGATATGTGGTTGTGGCTGATGTCTAGTACGTGGTTATGGATATGTGGTTGTGGTTGTTATGTGGTTATATAGATATGTGGATATTAAAGGGATTCTAGCACAATACATATTTTGTTAGGTCATGGGGGCAACCAAATCAGTGGGGAAGTGGATGTAGAGAAACTTATTGACATATATTCTTTTGATATTATGTTACTATACTTGGAAACAATATCGGGTGAGAAAGACTTAGTAATATTGGGTGATGGTTAACTTGATGTAGGTGCAAGTTAGTTATGTTGTTCATTCACTGAGGCATTAGTATGCTTCTTTCACATTTACATGAGTGGTTTTGAGGAGGATCCCAATGAGTATACTTGTATGCAAACCCCTATATATATAAATATGTTTTATAGGTTTCTTAGAGTGATTTGGTGACCGAGCTGGACATTACTAGATTAAGGCTTAGAGTTATTGTCAAATTCACTACTATAGGAGTTGATTTTGGTATTCTATTTTGATGTATTTTTTATATATGAAAATTACTTGCATTATATATTGGGTTTTATTTTATATTATATAGATATTATTGATGGTTTTGTTATATGTTACTGGGATTATGAGGTTAATGTTTCCCACTTATGTGTGATTATACCCTTGGTGTTAGTTTCCAACCCAGGGCCTATTAGAGGTAGGATTCAGGGGTCACTCTCATATTCACTACAGGCTTAGGATGAGTTCCTAGTGGGGGTGGATCATGATAGGGATACCCACCCCTTGGGAAGGTGTGGGTTTTAATGAGAAGCTTTTCAATCCTTTATCCTTATAAAAAAAGAAACAACCCCAACTAAAAAGGTGGGGTGGTCATTATATCTAGTCACCATGGAAGGGACTGATGGTAGGGAGAAAGAACCATTTTTTGGCGATGTCAACATATTATAAATAAATAAATAAATAGAAATTTGTTATTCCATCAAATAGAAAAATTATAGGAGGCATACAACACCTTCCCCTCTTATATTTATAATATATATATATATATAAAGGTGTATAATGATGATGATGGAGATGATGAAAAAATGATGATAATGAAAACCATAAAACCCCAAGATTTTAGTTTCCTTTAAATTAATACTATGTTCGATAGCATGAAACACACAACACTGAGATTAAACAAACTGTGAAGTACTATTAAAATATTATTATTTAAATGTGACTATATAAGCTAGTTGTTGGATTTATGGAGATGAATTATGAAATAATTGTATAAAATATTTCCATAATTCAAATAATTAATTTAATCAAGAAATTTTACATTCATATAATTGTTGTTACTAGTAAAATTATATAAATAAATTCATTTTATACCACAATAATACATTCTTCATAAAAATGGGTTTTAAGTGTTTTATGTGAAAATAATTTGGATTAATTTATGACATTATTAGAAATTTTATTTAAAAAAATGGAATAAAATTTTGAAATTAGTATGCCAAAATTATTTTAGGGTGAAATTTTTAGATTTTTCTTATAAGATTGATTTTTGGGTGAATAGTAAAAATACTAATTTTGAAAATACAATCACTTTTATGAATTTATAATGATATAAAAATAACTTGAAATATTATGAAACCTTGTTACTATATCAAATTTATGTTTATAAAGTAATATAATATATTTAAAAACTATTATTTTAAACTTAGAAATCTATGTTTGATATTTTATAGATCTAAGTAATCACTACTACAAAAATGACTTTTAGTGACTACCGCCCGGCGAATTTTTGTGGTCATAGTTGTCTCATCACTAAAGGGAAATAGTGAACACTAAAATTAGTCTCTATAGGATCCAAAAATCAACCGCAACGACAAACACTAGTAAAGGTATTAGAGACCTCCATTGGTGGTCGCTAATACTCCCAGCAGAAAATCATTTTAGTGACCTCCATAGGCGGTCTCTAGATTATAGATTAAAAAAAACATATTAAAAATTCCGTGCTACCATGATGAATAACAAAACAAAAAATAAAAAATAAAAACCAGATATATATAACATCAAAAAATACTGACCAATGCATGAAATTTCTATTCTTGATCTTCCTTCAAATGAAACATCATGATATCATCCCATAAAAATCACAATAACCAAGTAAATGATAACATGAATGTTACATGTCTATAGGCAGTCACTATTAGAATTTATAGCATGATCCATCAACCTGGAAATGCAGGATAGATCTCCATTAATGGAAGTTCAAGATCATAGAATGAATAGAGAAAAATAAAAAACAAATTCATAAATGGAAAGCTTTTTTTAACAACCTGTTTAAACTCTACAGGTTGTATTGTATTTTTCAACAATATAAGTTAATATCTGTCCAAAATGGATGATATAATTAATGGAATATATTAAATAACGTGAAGCAATGATTTGAAAATATGTGGAAGGTTTCCCAAGGTTCTTTGTTAACAATACATGTTTGATATGGTCAAATTGGTATTTGAAAGTTGTTGTGTTATAGTTTTTATCCACAAAAAGTTGATTTTTATTGATTGGAGGTGTATGAACAAAAAAAAAGTATAGAAGTCATTTGGAAGTGGAGATAATGGAAGGAGGCTGGTGGAGTCCAACCACATCATAGTGGCTAGGTTCCATGACCATCGTAATTCTAAAATGCACATAGGTCTTAGACCATGTCATGGAGAATATTATTATAAGGTAAATGTTGATTTTCATAAGGTTTATCTTCTAGTAAGGGGACTAGTATAAAGGTGATGACCTTTACTATGTAAAGGTAATGGATAACCAAATAGATGTCCTATGTAAGGGTCAAATGTGAAATCCAGAAGTTATATAAGGGTAACTCTATAATATGTAATCTATGTAAGGGTATTGGAAAGGTTCCTTGAGCTATGTAAAGGTAATGGATGACATGTGTAAATCTATTCTATGAATTTCACTACTCTTTCATAAAGGATAGAGGAATATACCTTGCTAAAGAAAAACTTGTCTTCATCAAGCATTTGAATGTTCATTGGGAATAGAGTTAATTATATTTATATTCAATAAGGGATACCCACACCATTTTACTTGGAATGGTGGTTTGTGAGATTTCCCATGAAAAATGATGATCCCCAATTCAGGAGTGGATTTGGTCTTGGTGAGTTTCATGCATTGAAGTTAAAACTAAAATTATTGGCTAGAAATGACCACACTATGGAGATTGGTGTTTTTGTATTGGGTGTATACCATTATGAAATGGGAATACAACCAAGGGAATAGAGCTAGTTATGGTGGACTTGCACAAGAGAAGTTTAACAATATGCTAGAGGACATGATCCTTTATAGAGAAATCAAACCAATTATTTTAGAAACAAAAAAATTCTACAAACATTAAATAGTTGAAATTTATTCATGGTTAGAATTAATTCTAGGTTATAGGATAATCCCTTTTTCCAATATTTTATATTTATTCCTTCAATTATTTATAACAAAGCAGTAGAGTTAGAGCAGAATTCAACAAGCATATTTGATGAAAATAAATAAGGCTGTCCAACTAGTTCACCTAATGCAACAGTTTCACAACCCTTTCAAGGACACCTACAAATTAGTTTCCATACCAACCACACTCAAGTATAAGAGTTATCATCATATAAATGACTTATAAATATTTACTAAAGAATAAAATAAGAGGAACAAACTAATTAGTTACCAAAAATTTATTAATATATATATTTTAGGTCACATGCTTAAAGAGAACAAATAAAAGTCAATGTTTTATGCAATCTGAGTGATTGAAGTGACTAAAATAAAAACCCTAAAACCAAAATTAGGGATTATCTAATAATTCCAATAATCCAAAACCAAGTGATATATTTGGAATATAGAGGTGGATTCGATTGAGACAACTTCTCTCTTCATCCTCTATTATCTAAGAAAGACATAATCCAATCAATAGGGAATTAAAGGCAATAAGATTAGGAGAGATGTTATTCAACCTCATCAGTTATCAAACATTGATAGCATAATTCAAAGCATACAACTTGTAGTACACATCAATCACTGTAACATAATGCACACTTTTCTAAAAATAACACAATATGTTTATTTAAGAACATGATATATACAAAAACTAATCACAAGGAGATGGAAGTAGAAAACCATAACCATGAACTACATTTAAAGTGATTATTATAGGTACCTCACATGCAACTTATTCTTTAAATAATTCTTCTACTAATAATCTAATAATCTATGGATCATGAGAAATGGAAATGGAATCACCTGATCAATCAATCCAAAAAAGAAAAATTAAGGTAGTTGTAACATCAAACAATGCACAAAAAATGGTAGTTGGAACATCAAAAAATGAACAAAATGTATACACTTAAGTATAAGGCCATTAGAATATCAAACAATACACAAAAATGGCCTTTTAAGAAATGATGACATGAGAGCTGCTAAAAGTGTAGGAATATTTTAATTGAAGACTAAAAGTAAGAAAAATTTAAGATTAAAAGTAGGATAATTTGAACTATATAGAGAAACAACAAAAATATAAATTAATTTTAAAAGTAATCGATATATTCATGTCATTATATAGTCAACCATTGAAATATGTTCACCTTTATATCTTGTACAAATGAACCAACATTATCCTAGAGGTGTACCTACATGGAAATAACTAATATATAATACATCCAAAAAATTTAATGATATCAACTTAAAATATAGTTTAATTCTATATTAAAGAAAAAAACAAAATAAAATATCACATCTATATATAGCATGAATATACATTTGAGATTGAATGGAATGTTCAAAAAAAGAATAATTTCATGAACCATAGAAACGATAAAGGTTTTATATGTCTACCAAGTAGTAATATTTGGATAATTTTTTATGAAAGATATTATTATATTCCATAATAATGCATATGTATGTAGATAAATTCAAAAAAAATGTTATAAACTCATCAATCAGTGAGAACATGATCCCCTATTAAAATGTTTATTAATATATGGCTATTAATTTTTTTTTCATTCACCTACAAAAGGAGAAAATAAAGTAATTTTTTTTTATAATTGTAACATTGGATATATATTCTTCAATATCATTATTCAATAAAAAAACACATCCAATGGGATTTTAAAAAAATAAAGTGACAAATTCTCCTCACATACAAAGGTAGAATGTTTTTAGGGAAACAATAAAAAATTATACAAATTCATTGAATCCGTTTATATATTATATATTACAACATATATCACTAGGTGTGTTTTCGATGAAATTATCTAATAAATTAATCATTCATACATTTATTGGAAATAATTTATTGGAAAGAAAATATAATAACTAAAAAAATACAATAAATTTTAAATTAACGCATTTACAGAACACATGGTAAATATCAGTGGGTGATGAATAGTGGGTAGTGTCTAGTGGATATTTAAAATAGATAACATTACTAATGAAAAATCGAGAGAAAAACTAAGAAACTATATATTTTCTTTAAGTGATCCATTAGAAAACTACATAATAAATATGTTGTTAAAAACATCTAAGATAAAAAACTATGCAAATTTTGAAAATTGATAAAGTGATCAACATAAAATATATCTATAAATGAACTTTAGTGGGAAAATCTCACACATTAGAAAATGATAGTTACTTGATTGATACAAAATATGTTGAACAAAAAAGAAAAAGAATGAAATATTACTCATGGATCACATATATGTAATCTATCCAAATTAGATTCACTTTAAGTTATGGGATCATGGGGGCTGCATTTATAATTTTAGAACCTATAACTACATAAAAAATATACAAAAAAATTAATTATAATAAATACTTTAGGGTAATGTTCAATATACTAGAAATTTCAATTTACATGGATAATTTTGAATTTTTTTGATATATATCATGAAATAATACTTAGACCAAGAAACATCAACACATAAGGTTTCTCAAATATGAACAAAAGATACCTAGGTTTGATCAATTTCATGAGAAACAAGTATTTGGAGAATAAAATCATCAAAAAAACTATGATTAAATTGTAGTTTATATACAGAAACTCATAACATAATATAGTTGAATCATGTTATTCAAATTATAGGTTAAAAATAGACTAAAATTAAAAATGAAAAGAGAACAATCAAACAAAACCAAACATTCTATAGAAAAATTAAAACACAATCAAATAGTAAACCTGAAGAAATTAAGAAGAGGCATTAGAAAATTCGGCCAAGATCAAGGTGGGGAGGAGTGGAGATCAGGGCATTATAATAGTACTTGATGATAAGGATAGGATGATTCAGTGGTGAAGATTGAGGTGGAGGCAGCGGTAGAGGAGGAGACATAGGCGGAGGAAGCAACAGAGGAGAGGCGAAGGCGGTGGTGTAGACTGAGGCGGTGGCAGAGAAAGAGACATAGAACTAGGAAAAGGAGGAGATGAAGGTCGATACAAAGGTCGAGACAGAGGAGGAGATTGAGTCGGAGGAGGAGGTGGACAAACAACGACAGTGCGAAGGGGAGTGTTTCAATGAGGCAGATAGGTCTACGAGGGGAAGGGGTGTGCATGATTCAGGGTGGTAGGGGGTGATAGGTGGGTGATTTTTTAAGGCCAGAGACCACAAATGGCGATAGACCTCTTTAAGGGGCTCATTTTTCCACATTTATAGCAGTGAATGTTTATATTCTAATAAAAGATTTTTTGATCAATTTCTATAATCATGTATTTTCATGGATATATTTTTGCTGTGATTAGTTTTAAATTTATATAAATCCCCTTTTATCATACATAATTCAATTAATTACATTGGAATAAATATTATACATGATTTTGGTATAAAATCAGTTTTATACTTAAAATACATATTTATAGAAATAGTTTTTTTTTGTCTTACATGTAGTGATTTTAAATTAAAAATTTTCTATCTTTAGAAATTTAATCTTATAAAATGAATTTCATATTTGGAATCAGGAGGTTCAAGTTTGGTAAATAGTTCAATTAAATTTTTAGTTATTAACACACACCCATAATGAGGTACAACAAAAGCTACTATTTTTATTTTCCTAGTGCAGCATAATGACTAACTAGAGTCATCTCACTTGACGAGATTTACAGTTATTCCCCCACTTATTCCAATTCACCTAAACTAATTATTTTTGAGATTTTATTATTTTATAAAATAATGAGAATAAATTATAAACTAATATTCCATGAAAATTTAATGGGGTTATAAAAGAAAGAACTTGGCCCAAGGTTTGGTTTCAGGATCCTTAATTATTATTTTTTTGTTTTTTAAATTCAATTTGATAGTTCAATTATTAAATATCATTCATAAACTAGTATTCTTAAATTTATTTCTTGTGAAATATTTAGTGCCAAAGAAAACTAAATTCTACCTTCTATAATTAAGGTTAATGAAACACCCCAATCAAAAGTGTGGTATTTTCGAGTACCTAGCTCCATAGTATTCTATTTCAACCATTGAACAACTCAACTCCATCATCTGAATATCTCTTATTTAATGGAAGGGAGGAAAAATTTATAAATAAGAGAATAGAAATGAACTCAAGATTTATGTCATGGTGGAAAATTTCCCCACCCATACATATCACCCTTATCTAGCATAAACATGATCAAAACCTTAAATAATTGAGAGTGAAAAATTAAGGAAACACCTATCGTCCCCCGATGCCAATCCTCGAGTTAGTATTCTATTATTGGAAGTAAGAGGTCACATTGTAAAGAATGAAGAAAGAGAAAAATAATGAGAGAGAGGATAATGAGAAGGAGAAACAAACATAAAGGAAGAAAATGAAGGAATCAATTCAATTAGATATAATTAATGAATTATATAATAAAAGAAACTAAAATAATATGCTATAATAGAAAATTAGTAAAAATAGATCAGTAGAACAATCCTTTGAGAATGAGATCCTATGATCCTTTATTGATGGTGAAACCCCTCTTATTTATAGAGGTAGAAGATAATTTTATCTCCTGCATATCTATTGTATCTTTCTTTATCTCATTTCAACATTTCAATTTATCTTATTGAAGATAGATGTATCAAATCTCTAGATATATTGGGTGTTTCCAAATTCCAATATTGAACACTTATATAGAGTTGAGTTGTATCCTACAACGTAGATTTACATGGCTGCATGGCCTCTTCATAGAACTACAGGGCATCACATTTCTCCATAATATAGTATATATTTTGTAGATTTTCTAAAAAATAAGCCACTTTATTTATGAACACCTCCATGAAACATGAAAATCTTCATGATGCAACTTCCTTTTAAACTTATTTTATAAAAATTGATTCAATTTCATATAGGATACCTCCACGGAATAGTTAACGGACCATGTAGAAGCCTTGTGTTCTCTCATATTTCTTAAAAATGTGGATCTTTCCATTTGAGCACCACTATAATGAAACACCTTCTCCATAGTGTAGTATCATTCAAAAATAGTTTTCTTATTCAAGGCTATAAAGTAACATGGTGGTAGTGGTGTAACTCCATCTCTTCATTTAAATCTATATTAATTCCTTAATTACAATTTCACACATTTTAATAAAAAAATGAATTAAATGAGAATATTGATTATAAAACACTAAACATCATAAGAAAATGTTTACAAAATTTTCATGAAAAAATTAGTGCATAAAATACCCCCACACTTGAAATATTTTTGTCCTCAAGCATTAACTATCAACATTGAATTAAAAATAAACACCATGTTTCCTATATTTAAATCTCAAAAAAATTAAATAAAATGATTATCAATGTTAAATCAAATTTTCAAGTTCCAGACAAAACATCAACCCAACTTCTCATTTTTTAAAAGACAAATACAACCATTTATTTTACTTTTTACCTTTTGAAAATGGTGTGACTTATCCTTTCCTTCATTAAATATTCTCAATTCATTATTATCAAGCATTCCAATTCATGATCTACCTCACCTTGAATTATTTTTTCTCATCTCTTGTGATAAAAATTCAATAAAGTTATTCTCATATCAGGAGAACATGATCAATTTCCATAGGTTGGAAAATGAACTAATTTCTACACTTTGTAAATATAAAAATCACATGAAATCATTAGGAATTTTTCATTATGGTTCTAATGGCTCTAAGTCTTAAGGTTGGTAGGAATTAGTTTTAAAAACATTAAGGCTCAAAATAGGCAGTTTATCAATTAAATCATAATGCATGATATTAAAATAAACAAAATAAAAATCTCCCCTTTAAAGTAACAAAACCCACTTACCAAACTCAAAGTAATTTCATGATCAATTTAAGTATAATGAAATAATTACACCTTATTGATTTATTTTATTATTTTTCTTTTTCTCACTTTTTTTTTCTTTTTTTTCAAACTAATTTTTTAGAGATTTGTTTTTTAATTTTTTGAAATTTATACTTAGAATAAATATCACATCCACCACCAAAACACATATGATAAAAATAACAGGTCTAATACTAATGATTTTTTATTTTTCCAAGTCACAAAGAATTATTTGTTTCATTTTTTTCAATAAGGGAAAAATATAAAAGTACAATGTATTAATCAAATTTTTTTATTTATACCCAAAATAACACCCCATACTTTTTAATTATAATATAGTGTATCCTTACACTTTTAAATCCTTCAAACCCCACACTTAAACTTTAAAATATCATGAAAAACACTAATATTTGGGTATGAATGGATACAAATGGCTTGAAATGTTACTTATTCCTAATATGGCCATATATGGTCTCTATGGGCTAAAAAAGGATTAATGTAAAAGATGGTCTCAAGGATAAGGTATTATAAATAAAAATTCTTCAATTATATTAAATGTGTTTCTGTACAATCATATATTTTACAAGTTCCAATGAAAGTTCTATAAGGTTACATGCCACTATACCACTTAAGAAATATGATCAAGATAAAATAAAAAGTATTTGGTCTAGAAATCCTATTGGATAATAGACATAAAATTTGGGATAATCACTCATGAAATGAATAATAATAAAAATTAATTAACATGAAAATAAGAAATTCAAATCATGAAAAATAGTAGGGAAATTTCATTCACATGAATCAAAAAATTCCTTCAAATCATGATTTATCAAATTAAAACCCATGCTTTACTCTAATCATTCAATTATCCATCTTACTCATTCAATATAATTATCATTGAAATCTAAAACATGACATCATAGGGTTACTAAGAAACTCATTTATCCTATATAATTCTAGTTAAGAAATAATCCTAGTGTGGCAATGAAGTTTCTAGTTTAACATAGCTCCTAAAATTTACAACCCAAAATAGAAATTTGGACAAAAATATGAGGAGTTAAAGACTAAAAATATAAGAATGAACTCTATTTTCTCATTAAGATTTAATAATCTTTTCTACTAGGCTGATTGGGGGTTTCCTTGTGACATCATGGTCCTAAAAAAGTAAATAAATTGATTAAAACACAAGGTTCATGTCATTAAATCACAAAAATAATAAGGGATTGGGATAAATTCTAGACTAATTACTAAGAATAAAATTTAAAGTTTCTATAAATAAATTAAATGGATAATTATTGGTATGATCCCCCCAAGTGGGACCTTAATTTTTACTACCTCCAGAAGGGTAGTACCATATGTTATCCATAATCCATTGGTGGGTGGAGATTCTTGGATTTAAATCACCACATGTGTCTTTTCCCAGTTTTCACTTATTCTTTATTGGTGAGGAGTCCATGGATAGAGTATACCAAATCCATACCATTCAAAATAAAGTAAAAATTTCATGGAGGGGGTAGGATGAAGTATGGTTCTTTATCTTTGGTTTTTACTTACACAACCTCCTCTTGCTTGTATAGTGATTTCTCCATGTGGAATGAATGAATTGAATATTCATAGGTAGAGTAAGATTTTAATTTTACTTGGATATAATTTAAACATATATAATCAAAATGATAATTATCTCTTTCAATGTGAGTAGACTATGTCTTAGTTTCCTAAGACTCAACCACTTGGATCTCCTCACAGACTTCCTTTAATGCATGTTCAATAAGATTAAGAATCTACTTGTGTTCCTCATAAGGTTCATGTTATTATTATTCACCTTCATTTAAGAAAAAAAAATGAATTTGATAAATCTTAAAATTCAAAATATCCATAGTTAATTTTCAATTTAGATTAAATAAAAATAGATGATAATGAGTTTAAGAAAGGATCAAATCCCTCAGTTAGTTCAACTTCAATCTCTTATTTAGTGGTAAGGAAATCTTGAAGTTATATCTCACTAGATATAGGTAGGTAGTTAGGATCCACTATATTTTATTCAAACCAAAACACATGGGTGAAATATTATTCTTCCAATTCTAGAGACAAATAGAGTGGTGATGGATCTTTTACTTTGTAGGTAGGGATATCACTTTTCATTTTATCATCTGCCCAATTGCTTAAAAATTGTTTATAGGGTTACTGATCTCTCATATTCACATCAACACGTGAGTATTCATCATCACTCACTAGATCTTTATAGAATGTTTTTATTTTATTATTAAGATTTTTGGGCTGTGGATACTCCTTAAGAAAGGCCTCAACCTCTTGGAAATCTTTAGTGAAATTAGGAAGATCAAATGGTACTTCCTCCTTTGAATTTAGTATGTGTATGTCAGTTCAAAGTTGATCAACCATGCCCATCAATTATTGAGGTGAGAAAAATATTTCTTAGACATTGTGCATCTGATGGAATAGTACCATAAGATTATTATCACTTTTTTGGAGGGCCTAATCAACATTATCAACCACTTGTTATTGGTCTTGCACCTATGAGTAGTTATTCCATGCATAATAGTAATCATTTGAAAACATCATAGAAAAAAAATTTATTTTTTAGTTTTTTTATAAAATAAATGAAAAACTATCTAAAATGTGAAAAATAATAGGCAAATAAACAATTGATTGAATCCCTATTAACAGTTCCATGTTTTAACACCCAATTGTCACAAGATACTATTTTATTTTCATAGTGCAACATAATAGATAACCAGGGTCATCTTACTTAAGGAGATTTACAATTATTTACTCACTTATTAAAATTCACCTAAAATAAATCTATTTATGATTTAATTATTTTCTAAATTAATGAGAATGAAATTCTAAAATAACATGTAGTGAAAAATGAATGGGGTTAGAGAAGAACTAACTTGGCCCTAGGTTTGGATTCAGGTTCCTTTATTATTAATTATTATTATTTAAATTTAGTTTGGTAGTTAAATTCTAAAATCACATGAATGAACTGCTATTATTAAATTTATTAGTTTTGAAATCTTAAGTACCAAAGAAAACTAAATCACACCTCTTCTTATAATAAAGTTTGATGAAACACTACAATTGAGAGTGTGAATCTTCTAGGAACCGGCTCCATCATATTTTGTTTCATCCATTGAATAGCCTAACTCTATCTTGTGAAGAAATATTATTCAATGGAAGGGAGATAAATGTTATATATAAAATAATAGAAGTGAAATTGATATTTATATCATGGTGGAAAATATCTGTACTCATACATATCACCCCCATCCACGAAAAATAGGATAAAAACCTTAAATAATTGTGAGTAAAAAATTTAGGAAACACTGATCCTCCCCTCAGGCCAAGCTTCAAGTCATTCTTTAATTATTATAAGTAAGAGTTCATAGGGGAAAGAATGAAGAAATAGAAGAAGAATAAGAGATAGAAGAGAATGATATGGATAAATAAACACAATATAATAAAATATATGAATCACTTGAATTAGATATAATGAATTAGTTACATAATAAAAGAAACTAAAATGAAAAAATACATTAGAAATTTTTTAAAAATAGAGCAGAAACATAACCCTTCCAGCATGTGATCTTCTGATCCTTTATTAGTGGTGTATCCCCTCTTATTTTTAGTGGGATAAGATATTAATATCTCCTTTTTATCTATTATATCTTCATTTTTCTCATGTCAAAATTTCAAAGTATCTCATTTAAGATAACAAAATTGAATCTACAGATATATCGGGTGTTTTCAAATCCCTATTTTGAAAACTTCTATGGCATGAAGTTATATCTTACGGGGTAGCTCTGCATGGATGCATGGAATCTATATGACATTGTTGTGGAACACATTTCTCCATGAAATAACACATATTATCTATTTTTTCTCAAAAAATAAGCCACTAGATTTATGAACTCCTCCACGGTGCATGAATATATCCATGGTATAACTTATTTTTCCACTTATTTCATCAAACTCAAGCCACTTCCATATAGGATACCTCCAAAAAACAACACATAGACCATGATAGCCTCCTATTCTATCATATTTCTTCAAATTTTTTCATTTACTACTCGATCACCACTATGGTGTAGTGCCTCCTCCACGGTGTTGTATCATTCACATATGGTTTTATTATTCAAGGCTATGACATAACATGGTGGTAACGACATGACTACCTATCTCACTCAAAACTTATCTACTATCATTATGAACCCTTCATGATACAGTGTAAACCACCATGTTTTAGCTCTTTGGACAAACTTTTTCCTTCATTAAACCCTACAGTGTAGCAGTGGTACAATGATGCAAGATTCTCACAAATGTAATCTTGCCTTCATAGTGGTTAGATCTCACTCCTATTTCATAAAGGGACTTAAACTTCTTCGATTTTTTTCTTAAATTTTTCTTAAGGATCTAGAGGTGATCCATGGTGGTCTCGAGGTTCCATGGTGCAATTTGGATCGAGGTCAAGCTTCCATGAGGACTTCCACGATGTCACCGTTGAGTATAAAAGGTGATGGAAATCATCAATTTATAGAGGTGTTAGAGTGGAAATGTCTGAGGTAGGAAATTCATGCATCTATCATGAAGTGGTGACATTTTGGTTAATCATGAGTTGTTCTTGTGTGAACCTTGTCCCACATAAAATTTGTGAATGAAAGCATGCTCCCATATATTAAAAGTTGTGTAATCCAATAGTTACACTATGAAAGTGAGGGGATAGTGACTCAAATACACCACTCACACACATACCTGCACCCATGCTGACATGCACAATCCCACATCGTCCTTGGTCCACACTATGCTTGTGCTGCTATGCGCGGACCAATATTCCCCTACTGTTTAGCAGGCTCTCCCTTGGGCCTTGCTTGGTCGGCCAACCTGTAATGGGTCAACTATATGGATTACAGGCCTTGAGGTTGAGGGATATACTTACTGGATAATGTTTTTTGTAACATGATAATATTTTAAACTCTTATTAAAATTCTCACATATATTCATAAATAAGATAAAACTCTAATTTCAACATTTTTATTCATTTAAAACCATATTAATTCCTCAATTAAAATTTTCCACATTTTAATAAAATAATTAATTAAATGGGGAATTTTTTTATTAACATTGAAAACCATAAGAAATTTTTTAAAAGTTCTTCATGAAAAAATGAGTGCATCAGCTATAATGAATAATAATTGTAGTAAAAATTTATTACCACAATAGAGGTTAAAATGGGTTTAGGGGTGCTAGACTAAAAACATAAATATAAAAAAGACATGAAAAATTCTCTAAATTTTATTAGTTTTCCATATTTCTATCTCATCTCTCTAATCTTAAAATTTTTGATAATTTGGGGACACTTAACTTGAGTAAGACATATAATATACAACAATATTTCAAGTATTTACAAGATTGATACCCACCTCATTTATAAAAGAGAACCTCCTATCCAATCTTATTCATAAAAAATTTCATCCTATATCAGCCAATACATAAAAAAATAATTTTTTATATTCCTTACCCATGTCTTAGAGATTTAGATCTTCTCCTAATACCATCCTAATAAGGCTTAAGGTGTAATCCAAATTATGTCTCTCGAAGAAGAGACAATCATCTTAACTGACTCTTTCCAAGTTTATTTATTCTTAAACCTCCTTAAAATATATTGTATTTATCCTAAAATAATTAATTAATTATAATAAATAAACTAAAATCTTATTATCCTTATGTAACAACCTTTATACACCTCTTTTTTATCAAGTGGGAAATGATTACATTGTTTGTGCATACAAGCAGACTGCCGCTTCCATGAGTTGATGTATTTTATTTTCCATTAAAAACTTTCATGGTTGGTTATTATGATGGATATAATGTTTATGTAAAATATTTATGATATTATTATTCTTCTATAATTATAGTATATAATCTACCTTATTAATCTTCTATTTAATGGAAAATGAAAGCATCACACGTGCATACGAATGGACTACCATCTCCACATAATAATGTGGTTCATTTTCCATAAACACTTCTAATGAATGGATATAATTATAGATTTTATAAATATATATGATAATTTTGATATAAATCTGATTCTATAATGATAAAATATTATTACCATTATTTTATTCTTTTCATTTGAAAAATAAAAACAATGCTCATGCTTACGTACAAACTACCATATCCATAAATATTGAATTTCATTTTTAAATTACTATCCTTAATGAATGATTATAAAACTATATCTAATGAATAATAAATATATTTATATCATGATTAAGATTTTTTGAATGATGAAACCATGGACATGGTGTAATAACAGAGACTTCCAAACTGAAGCATACATGAAAAACAGAATAGTTAACACCTGGAATGATGATGTTAATGAATAATTGTTAATTAAAAGGTGATGAGATATTATAAGTTAATCATATATAATATTATAATTATGAATATAGTTTTTTATGAGTGATTAAAAAATATAAAATTATTATATATTAGAATCAAACATGTACGATTGAGTAGAGACCCAAGGTAAGGGATTTCTGTTACAATCTCATTTTATTTTGAGATAGTTAATGTTTAGATTTACTTTGGGAAAATTATGTAATTATAATCTCCTAAACCTCATATTATTTATTATCCTATGTTTATGTTTGGGTTTTACATTTTTATTTTACATTCCTTATCTTTTTGGATTAGGAATCAAAAAGTAAGTTATATATGAGGGACACTGACCCTATCTCTTCTTTTTGATCGAGAGTCCCTTTCCAACATATCCATGTTCTTCATATTATTTAAAGAATGTTATTATTAACAATATAATGAATATTTAATTCATTTATAACTACATTTTACTTTATTCATATCTTTTTAATAGGTAATCTTCTAATTATTTTTCAAAAAGGGTGTTTTTGAATTTCCTTACAAAAGTTTGAAAGAAATATTTTTTTAACACATACGTCATGAACAACTTTTACTACCTTCATGACAATTATTTACTATTTATATAACTCTAAAAAAATCCATTTCTTTCAAATAAAACCCTTTTCCCATTATTTTATGAATTTTTAGTTTTTATATTATAATAAAAAGAAATTATTTTCTAAAATGTTGATTTTATTTGGAAATTATTTATAACTTTGTTTTTAAAATAATTTTACAAAATCTTTAAGGAAAATTATTTTTAAAGTTTCTCTTTTATTTTACACTATAATTATCAAAATTCTTTCCTTTACTTAAAAAAATTTATTTATGTCAAATCAATGGTCTTCTATTATCCTTTATTGATTTATGTACTATACCTTATTTTGAGATCATTCACTTTCTTATGATCATGTTGTCTATGATTATTTATTATTATTTTGACATTATATAAAAATTATTTTGTATCATATATATATTTATCATTTAAATATTTTTAACCATATACTATTGTTATATATAGTTTTATTTTAAGGTTTCTTATTAAGAAAGTTATTTGATTCACTGAAGAAATACTGATATTCTATATTATTGACTCTATATGGATAAGTATTTATTTATAAGTAATACTGATTATTAATTTTATTAATAATTATATATATGAGGAATGCATTGGAAATAAAAGTAATGGGTGGGGATTAATTATAGATATCCCCTCATTGCATCAGTAGGTATTATGGGATAAAAAAAGATAGCATGAAGTATAGGCCGAGGCTATAAGATCATGTCATAATAGGTAGGTATTTGGTGTATAATTACCCATTATTGAATGTTTATTATAAAAGGAATTGACTGTAAGATTCATGATTTATTGGAAGATTCCTTGATGGTAATATCATGAATGTTCAACTTCTTCATTTTCTTCATTGAAAATTCAGTTATTATTATCCATGTTATTGTTTAGTTGATATTATCCCTGAATTTATTTTAAGCTCAAGTTATTTATTGAATGGTAAGTGTTTTGAAAATACACCCTACCATATTGATTATACCTTATTTATTTGTAAAATATTCCACTGAACATAACCCTTACTGTGAATTTGAGCTCACCCTTTATTTGTTTTCCATTTCCTAGGATATTAAGAATGGACCTTTGAATGAAATTTCAAGGATGTAAAAAAGTTTTACATTCTATATTTTAAATTTACAATGAAATATGGAAGCCATTCCTGTATCTAGTTTTCCAAGGCTAATAAAATAATTGGTCCTTAGTGATGTGATTCCTTATATCTTATACCAATGTAATAAGTATGAATTGTCTATGGGTTACTATAATTAAGGCTGATTTAGTTGGTATTAGAGGAAGTTTAATACAAACCTTGTGTACTAGATTTTTTAAGAACATAAATAACATGTGAATTATTATAATCCCTTATAATATTTGATAACTTTTACCTCAATGGGATTTTTATTCCATATCTCAATATTGATGATGATTTTGAGCTAAGTAAGTCTGTTCCATTGTTTATATATGATTTATAGAGGAAGGAATGGAATCAATTCCTATGGTCAATTTAGGGATTAAATTGATGATGAATCCAATATAGTTGATGATGGAGCTGAGTAGGTCATGAACATATTAGGGAAACTAACCAATTTATGCTTAATATCCTTTCTTTTTTAGAGTAACCAAACAAGAGAGAAGTGAGAGAGAAGGATTTTATGATTATGTATAACCATCTATCTCAAGTTATGATTAACAATATGGACCTAATGGAATTTATAACCCAAAAAATAAGATAAATATGGAGTTTCATGTATGTTTAGGTGATAAATACCATGGAAGGAAGCATATTCAACATCCCACATGCCAAGAATGTGGGAATAAGCACCTGGGTAAAATATTAAATAGAATGGGAGTTTATTACAAGTGTGAATAAAAATTCCATTATACTTATGATTTAAAAGGAAATAAATAATATACTATGGTATGGTGATTTAAATTTAAAGAGATAGGGAATTATGAAAATCAATTCCTGAGAATCAAGGATTACCCTAATAATTTTATTATTGTATTTATTGATGATATCTTGGATACTCTAAAAGTTATAAAGAGCATGAGAATCACTTGAGAATAATTCTTGAAAATTTTAGAGGAAAATGAGTTATATGAGAAATTTAATAAGTATAAATGTTGGTTTTAGGAATCTTCTTTTCTTGTAAATATTATCTTTATGTATGGAATATCCATTGATCTTACCAAGAAAAAAGGAAATCAAAGAATATCCATAATGGATAAATGTAATATTTAAGGATTTGAATCCAGGTTAAATATGGTTAATTTTGGAGAATATATGGATATGATGTATTCATATTTATTGATGGTATTTTGGTATAAGAAACATCTAAGGATTATTCTATTGAAATTTAATGAAATTAAATTGTAAGTAAAACTTTGTAAATGTGAATGGTATCAATCACCTTGATTTTTTTTATAACAAGGTGATACTTGGTGATGTTCACTACAATTTATTATGATTTTATATCATATTAATCTAGGTTATTTAGGGTAAATATATTTTAGAATAACTGAACATGGAATGTATATATTTGAGTGTAAGACTTTATAAGTGATAATGGTTGTTTGTGGATAAAATATGTGATGATTTTTGAAGAAAAAGTGATCAAATCATTTTGATTTTTATATTTAGTCAATTATAATTTGAAGAAACTTAAGGTTTAGTTATTTTTGGAATGATTTAAGATTAAAATTGGGTGTTTTATTTGCGTTTTTGGTGACAATGTTATTACTTCTTTACATGGAGGACTATTCATATTGATTATTTTCTTAATTTGTGATAACCATTTCTATTTTCGATGGGATAAATAATTTTTCATCATTTAATAGATATTATGAAACATTAAAAGTTTATTTTAGTGATTTAGGCCTGAAAAATTCATCATGACTATGAAAATTCACATCAAAGGGTGAAATCACATTTATAGAATGGGAAGAAATCAAGTAAGTAAATTTTATCATATTTTCTATCTTGATGTTAATGGAATTTCTAAATCTCCAGATAAATAAAGATAAATCTATTTAGATTTATGTGGGATGTAACAATAAACTACCAGGTATGTTTTCAGATACCAATTTTCTTGTTTTTTGAGTTATATAGGTACATGCATAATAAGTTTCCTAGTTATAACCTAGAAATTAAAGTTCATGATAAGATATATATCTGAGTTTATTACCATTCTATGATATATTTAGTTTTTTAAAGAAGAATTAAAATTATTAGGAATTTTTTAAGGAGGGGAGAATGTAACACCCCAATATTTTAGTTTCCTTTAAATGAATATTATATTATATAGTCTTTATCGCCCAAAACCCCAAGCTTAAACGAACCACAAAGTAATATTAAAATATTATTATTTAAATGTGATTATATAACCTAGTAATTGGATTGGTGGGGATGAATATGAGTAATCTAATTATAAAATATATATAGGAAGTATTTTTTTAATACAAATAATTAATTACATTCATCCAATTATTTTTACTAGGTAAAGTATAAAAATAAATTCATGTTATACCATAAGAACACATTTCTCATAAAAATGGATTTTAAGTGTTTTATGTGTGAATAATTAGAATTAAAATATAACATTTTTATAAATTTTATTTAAAAAAATGAACTTAATTTCCAAAATTAGTACGTTAAAATTATCTTTGGGTGAAAATTTAATTTTTTTTGAAAAGGTTTATTTTTGGGTGAATAATGAAAAATACTGATTTTGAAAATACTATCACATTTATGAATTTATCATGATATAAGAATAACTTTAAAGCTTATGAAAACTTTTTTCTATATAAAATTTATTTTTAATAATTAATATAATGTATTTAAAAATATTATTTTAAACATATAAATCTATGTTTTACATTTTGTAAATCTAAGTAATGTTTTTATTCTAATAAAAAAACTATATAGATCCATTTCATTAATTATGTATTTTCATGAATAAATTTCGGTTTTATTGGTTTTAAAGTCAAATATGTCTCATTTTATGATACACAATTCAATGAATTCCATTAGAATCCAAATTGTACATGATTTTGGTATAAAACCCTTTTTATACTTAAAAGGAATTTTTCTAGAAAATTGTTTTTCATTGTGTTATGTGTATTGATTTTAAGATTAATTTTTACCAACATTATAAACTTAATTTTATAAAAATGATTTCATATTTTGAATAATAATTTTTAAATATGGAAAATAGTTCAATTTTATTTTTGTCCATAATGAATAATAACCGAGGTAAAAATTTATTACCACGCTAAAGGTTAAAATGGGTTAAGAGGAGTTTAAACTAGAAATATAAGGGTTCAAATGACATAAAAACATTTCTAAATTCTACTGGTTGATTATATTTCTACCTTATACCACCATTATTATAATTTATTACAATTTTGAGCCACTTTACTTGTGTAAGAGATATAATATATAATAATATTTCAAGTATCTATAAGATTTGCACCCATCTCACTTATAAAAGGGAAACCCCTTTCCACTATTATTTAAAAACTTTGAGACAATTAGTTTGTCCAAGACCTAAAAAAATACCTTATTATATTCCTTCCCTATATCCTAGATCTTTTTGACTTCCCCTTATACCATCCTAATAATTATTAAGGTGTAAGCCAAAGGAGGTCTCTCAAAGAAGAGGTAATCATCTTAGTCGACTCTTTCTAAATTTATTTCATCTTATACCTCCTTAAAATATGTTTTATCCATCCTAAAATCATGAATTAATTATTATAAATATATTTAAATTTTATTATTCTTATGGAAAAACCTTTATCCACCTCCTTTCTATCAAATAAGAAATGAAATAATCACTCGTGTGTACATGCGGACTACCGCCTCCATGTATCGATGTATTTAATTTTTCATCACCACCTTTCATGGTTTATTATTACGAGATATATAATTTTTATGTATAATTTTTATGATATTATTATTCTTATGTAATGATAATATATAATCTACCAAATTAATCTTCCATTCAATAGAAAATAAAAGTGCCACATGTGCGTACGTACAAACTATTGTCTCCACGTAGTGATGTGGTTCATTTTTCATCATCGCCTCTCATATATGGATATAATGATGGATTTAATAAATATTTATGATAATTGTGATATAAATATTATTATTCAATGATTAAATATTTATCATACTTCTTTTTATGAAGAAATATTCATTAACGGGTGATGAGATGTTATAAGTTAATCATATGTGGTATGATAAGTATGAATATGGTTTTGGTATAAGTAATTAACTATTATAAAATCATTATATTGGATAATAAAACACGTACAACTAAGTGGAGACCCAAGGTTAGATATTTTTGTTAAAAGATCATTTTATTTTGGGATTGTTTATGTTCAGATTTCCTTTGGGAAATTTATATGATTATAATCTCTTAATACCCATATCTTTACTTCTTATCTGGTTATTGTAACATCGAATTACTATTTTTAGGTATTCCTAAACCCCTATTTTTATCATTATTTAGTTGGGTTTACATTTTGGGTTGCTTCGGGATAAATTTTGGATTTTTCAAAAGTTCTGGGTCTGTGAACAATTGGCGCATAGTTTTCCCAAACTGTGCACCCTGCTAGAGCAAACCATAAAACCCAAGGTAGTGGAATTTTATATGATTGGTGAATGTTTTAAAAAACCAGACACCCAATTATGAGAAACCATGCAACCCATTAAAATGGGTGCATGGGTAGGGCACACCATTTGTCTAAACCATGCATCTCTACCCAACTAACAATGTGTATGAGATTTTTAATTTTGAAAAATTATTTTTAAAACACTTGAAACCCCCATTTGAGGTACATGATGAAATTTTAGGACCCAAAAATCTATTTATCATTCCCTAGAAGCTCACAATTGAAGTTTTTGGCCCCTTGTAATCCCTATAGAAGTGAATTTAATCTAGGTGAATGGTGTTCGATCTTCTCTTAGTTAGTTTCCTCTTCCCATTCTCTATCTCCTGCTTTCTCTCTTTTACTCCCTAGGGTTTATATCTCCATGTTGTTTAGATGATCTTATCCACACTATTTTGAATCTTAAACCTAGGTTTGATTCAAGTTTTTCATTATATTCATTCTCCATTGGTGAATCTATATTAGGCTTTGTAGTTTCGTGATCCAGTTATCTATGGTAGGTGGTTCCATCATGATGCCCAATTTTTATTAACCCTAAATTTATTGATTTTAATTTAATTGTTAATTTAAATTAAATTACTATTATAAATGAAATTAATTTCAATTGATTTATTAAAAACCCAATTCCATTGAATTTGGGTTTTTGGAAATTGAATTTTGGCATGAAATTGAGAAAACCCCCAATTCCATTGAATTGGGGTGTGATTTTGAAATTGATGGAAATTATTTCAATTAAATTATTGAATTTAATTATGAGAATTTAATTATGGGAATTGAATTTTTAAATTGAATTTTTAATTGATTTCAAATTCTTATTTGGGAAAAATAGATTAAAATGGTTTTGATAGAAACCTTTGGGTTTTATCTTGGAAAAGGTATGTTTTTAATAAAAACTTGTTTTGGTTTTGAAATGGAAAATTTAAATTTTTGAAATGGGAGAATGAGATTTAATTATATTTTAAGTTTGATTAAAATAAATTTCCCATCATTGATTTTTACTAGAGCACATGAAAGTTTAGGTAGTTAGTGAGTTATCAGGGACGAACATGCTTGGATGGGAATGGACTAACACATAATTGACACTTTACAACTATAACAAAAACTATTTGAAACATTTTATTCCTTAGTAGGATTTTGATGAGTCCTCTTTGACCAGTGTCAAAGGATGTGTATATACATTGTCGTTATCATTATACAAGTGTGTGTCAATCCCATAACATGGAACTATCAAACCTCTTGGTATATGACCATGTTGCTCGCTTGTTTATATATGAGATATAAATGTATGATAATTTTTGTGAACTGCTTGACATGACTTATGATTTATATAAACTATTTTATATAAAATGAAGGATTAAGTTATTTTTAAAGTATTTTCATCATTTGAAATGTAAAGAATGATTTTTTAAAAAATGTTTTCAAAATTCCAAACCTGTTTATTTAAAATTGAAATCTATTTATTTGGTTAATTAAATGTTCACATATATTATGTAATTATTAGTGAGACCATATTTATCTTTTATCTCACACCCTACCTATGCATTTGGGTGTTTGTATATTATCCCATTCTAGGTTTGAGTAGGGGTAAAGGGCCACTTGGAAGTGGTTCTAGCTGTTGATCTACGGACTTGGTGAGTTGCATCCATTGGGATTTGTTCACTTTTTCCTACTTTATGGTACTTTTATATAGTAATTTGGGTTGTTTATACCTGTTTTAATTCTAGTACACTTCTACATATCTAGTTTTTCTTATGTGCATATTGACTTGTTTGTCTTTACTTCTGCAATGTTTGTGGAAGAAATCGTTCCCACATTCATTTTGTATGATGTCATGTTCTAGTCTCCAACCTATGGGGATCGGGAATGCCCTTTGGGATATGTCAATACTAGCTTGGTTATTGAGTTACTAGGGTACCCAGGTTGGTTTGTGACAAAGTGGTATTAGAGCTTCAAGTCAAGCTTCTTTTGATGTCAATATGCATTTGTGTATTCTTGTTGTGACTTAGGAGGTAGTTGTGATTGAGTTACTAGACAACTCTCACAACAAAGAACCTTAAGTCACCATAGGTGGTTTGGGAAATATATATTAAGGATTAGTTTTAGTCTTTTCCCAGCTTTTTATTTGGATATGTTGAAATCTAAATCTTGTTTGTTTATTTTTTGGGATTTATTTCCCTCATTGATCCATTTGAGTGTTAATATGATGTCTTATTTGTTTTTTGATGATGCTGTGCAACATCATGACTCTGAAAAGACATGTGAATCATATCCATGAGGAAGCTTCTACAGAAGCACAATGAGCTAATCCTCTTGTGGACCCAAATCTGGTTGATGTGATTGTGTGTACTATACATGCTTTAGGATAGGCACCCGCACTAGCTCCCATTTAGGCTCCAACTATGGAACCTTAAAGGGGTTATATTTGGAATCATTATCAGGAATTCCTTCACCAAAAGATATAAGTGTTCAAAGGATCAAATGATCCTCAAGAGGCTTATGAATGGTTGAGTTGGATGAAGCAATTGTTTGAGTTCTTGGTGACACCTGAAGAAATCAAGGAAAAGTGTGCCACCTTTGTGCTTGAAGGACCAAGTAGTAGATGGTGGGACATGATGGAAATGGAGAAGAATCATGAGTGATTAGAGTGGAAAGACATCAAAGTTCTTTTCACTGACTAATTCTATCCTTATTCAATGTTGTTAGCTAAGGCTACACAGTTTTTCAAACTTGAGGAGGCTTCCAGGACCATAATAGAGTATGAAAATCATTTTTTTGAGCTTGTGCACTTTTCACCTATGATAGTATAAAATGAGAAGATTATAGCCTGATGGTTTTAATTGGGACTTCAATATGATATTTTCTCCTAGGTTTTATTTATGAAGCTATCCTCTTATGTTGATGTGCTGGATAGAGCATAGATGGTCGAAATGGACCTGGCTAGAAATTTAGGGTTGTCAGGAGTTTCTTTCTCTCCCATGGCGGTACAAGTTTCGTTAAAGGAAAGTAAAAGTGTAATGATTCTTATGGCGGTTCTTGATAGTATGGGTTTTCTAAACATTATGTAGTGTCTGGTAGAGTTCATTTGATTTGTTACCAATGTTTCAATATAGGTCATTCAAAGAGGGTTTGCATTGAGGCACCCAAGATATGTGGCTCCTGAAAACACTCGAGTCACCAACAAAAGTTCTACCATATCTATTCCATTCCTCATTCTAGAAAGAGATCATCAATCTCTTATAAAACCATGGGGAAATCAGATGATTCAAGGAAAAAGGGATTCCAGCCACAAGAATCCATAATAAAGCTTCTTTAAATAGTGGAAGAGTCTCCAAAGGAAGGGGATATAGGTCTAGTGATCATGATAGGTATCATCACTATAGCTTTGTAATTAGTGAATGCTTTATTTGATATTAGTGCATCTCATTCTTTTATTTCAAATCATATTATTAATATGATAAATCTTCCTATATAGAGTATATCTTATTTAATGAATAATACTACTCCCCTTGGTACTAATAGAGAGAAGGGTCTTCATAGTCCTGCTTGTGTTTTCTCTTTGTCAGATGTTGAGCTTGCTTGGAGTTCTCTAGTTCCCGACATGTAACCACTTGAATACATTTTCAGGATGGATTGGATCATTTCCAAAAAAGTACAGATTTATTTTTATCTTAAATGGTTCTCCTTCACCACACCTGATGGTTTGTGCCCATGTCTTCAAAAGAGAATGGTACCCAAGGTCTAATAGATCCAGACCTTCTTATCCGGAGTTAGGGAAAGTGAAATCTGTGTTTTATTTTGATATGAAGTAATAATATTTGAGTGGTGATCTTCCTCCAATTGTATTTGATCTTCCTAACATGTTTCCTTTTGTTTTTTTTGGTTTTCAACCAATAAGGTAGGTAGAGATTTCTATTAATTTGGTGTCTGGTACTCAACCAGTTTCTATTCCCTCTTACCAAATGACACCAACTAAAATGAAAGATTTAAAGGCTCAGTTGTATGATCTTCTAGAGAAAGGATTTATACACCTGAGTGTGTCACCTTAGGTCGCGCTGATTCTCTTTGATAAGAAAGTTGATGGTTCAATATGCCTTTGTGTTGATTATCAAAAAATCAATCGAGTTTTGATAAATAAAAAGTATCCATTTCCATGGATTAAAAATATATTTAATCAGTTAAAAGTGGAAAAGTGATTCCTGAAGATTGAACTTCAATCTAGTTACCATCAATTGAGGGTAAAAGAATCTAACATTCAGAAATCTGCCTTTTGGAGTAGGTATGACCATCCTGAGTACCTTTTCATGCCCTTTGGTCTTACCAATGATATTGAAGTATTTATGGTTTTTATGAATAGGGTTTTTCATGAATATATTGTTACCTTTGTGGTAGTTTTTTTGTGTATGAAAATCTTGTTTACTCTAAGTTTGAGGAGGATCATGTGCATCATCTGAGAGTAGTTCTAGAATTTTTGATAAATCACTGAATTTATGTCAATATTTCAAAATGCGATTTCTAGATTTGGGAAGTGAAGTTCTTGGGACACATGGTGCCAAAAAATGGTATTTCAATTGATCTTGAGAAGGTGAAGGATGTTACGACATGGGAGCAACCATAATATGTTTTTGAGATTTAGAGATTCTTGGGTCTAACTGGGTATTATCACTAATTTGTTAAGGAATTCTCAAGGTTGGATTCTCCGATGACTGATCAAACTCAAAAGGGAGTAAATTTTTCTTAGGATAAAAAATGTCATAGTTATTTTATTTTTCTGAAACATATTTTGACTACTATGTTAGTGTTGACTCTTCCAGAGGCTGAGCATGGCTATGTGGTCTTCTGTGATGCATCCGATTCAGGTTTGGGTTGCGTTCTTATGCAATGTGATCATGTTGTTGCTTATGGATCTCGTCATATTAGGCCAAATGAGAATAATTATATGACCCATGGCCTTGAACTTGTAGCTATGATTCAAAATCTTAAGAGTTGATGACATTATCTTTATGGAGAAAGGTTTACCATGTTTTAAGACCATAAAATATTGAGTTATATCTTCTCTCAAAAAGTTTTGAATCTCTACCAGAGGCATTGGGTTGAATACCTGCAGTCTTTCAATTTTGAAATTGCCTATATCATGGGGAAAGGGAATATTGTTGAAGATGATTTGAGTAGGAAACTTCCAACCCATACCATGAAATAATCTTCATAAGAGTGGAATTTTATGGCTCTCTTTGTATAGTTGCATAATGGAGTCAGGGAATTAGGGGTCGAGGTTTCCTTGGCTAATGCCAAGTTGACATCTGCTCTTCTCAAGATGATTATTTTGTAGAAAAAACATGATGATTAGTTTCATAGAATTGGATACTATCTTTATAGCGGGGAGACCATTATAGAGTGGTGGTTCTCCAAAGAGGGAATTCTATGCCACTACTGAAAATTGGTTTATTAGCGACGACGTCCCATTGCAAAAAAAAATACTATTCGCGATGAGAAGTGGTCCTATTGCAAATAGATTCCCCAAGTTTTTTGAAAAAACCTATTGCGACAGACCGTCACAAATTGTATTCCCAATTTAAAAAAAAATCATATTGCGACAGGTCCATCACAAATAAAATAAAAAAATAAAAAAAATAATAAAATTGATAATAATAATAATAATAATAATAATAAAATAATATTTTAAAATAATAATAATATTATTAATAATATATTAATATAATAATAATAAAAAATAATATTAATAATATTAATATTAATGAAATAATAATATTAATATTAGTAAAATAACAAATAATAATAAAATCATAATAATATAAATAATATAAATAATATTAATATAATAATAATAATAATATAATAATAATAATATAATAATAATAGTATTAAAATTAATGAAATAATAATATTAATATCAGTAAAATAATAAAAAATTATAAAATAATAAAAAACTTAATATTCAAAAAAATATAAAAAACTAATAATAAAAAAATAATTAAAATAATAAATAAATAATAAAATAATAAAAATAATAAAAAAATTAATTAAAGTAATAAAATAATAAAAAAATAAAAAAATAAAAAAATAAAAAAATAATAAAAAATGCAATATTCTCAACAATATAATAAACACACTATATAGCAATGTAAATAGTTAATAATACAAAAAAATACATTCAATTGTTTTATCATAAAAAATAAATACTTCATTGAGGGGGAGAGTCTTCCGAAGGAGCTGGAAGAGATGCTAGAAGGGACTCCATCCTTAAACCATGAGTCAGACTCCACATGTACTTCATCATCTGCTCGTGCTGCTGCTACTGCCTTTGATGCATATTCTCCTACTACAGCTGCTACTACTATCATCAGATCTCTTCCTTCTCCCTATGCATACTCTCTATAAGCTCACCCTAAGCTCACAGCTGCTCCTAATACTATGTCATGGAATCAATGTCGCTGTGTTTTGAGACATAAATTAACACTGCAATCTAGGTGTAAGCGAGAAATATCTCAACTATTTTATAGGAATGAATCCAGACTTCCCTAGTTGAGCCTCTTTATACCTCAATTGTCCACATGTGGGAAAACCATCTAAAAAACCATTTTAACCATAATATAAGATTCAATCATTTGAACATGTATGAATCTTCTAATAACCAAGACCCAAATTACAAACCATCCTCTTCCTCTCATAGAAATTTTTAGGCAACACATTTCCTTAAGGTAATAGTGTTTTAACCAAAGTGAATATCTGATCAAAACAATTATTTGACATTCCATTATCTTATTTAATAGCCATAAATTTTGAAACCACTTCAAATTTTCTTATCTTGCTACCAGGATATAGGGAATCCTCAACGGATCTCAACAACTCATAAAATTGAGATGGTTCCAACTCATGAGTTAAACCAATATCATCATGAGTTTCAGTTTTTTGAAAAGACAAACCTGCCACATCATGTGCCAAATTTTGAAATTGTGATAGATTCAGAACCAAATTATTAGTATCTTCTCTAGAACTATGTTCACCATGTTGATACCAAAACACATAATCTATTTGAAAACCAAAATGCAATAGATAACACCTAACATTGTCAAATGTGTCAAATGTCCTCAGAGCACATTTTTTACATGGACACTTAATTGTCCCTTATGAAACAAATTTTGGTTTTGATGATGGATATGATAAGAAAGTAACACCCTAAATATATATAGGATTTAAACCAAATCTGTTTGGATTCCTATACTTATTTATCTCAGTGCGATCATATAATAATGACTGTTTTCAACTTCCTTGTTCCATATTTCTCTAAAAAATAAAAAATAATTAGTATTTTTGAATAATTTAATATAAGAAAAACATGATTCAAAAAAAGAATAAAATTTATTAACTATTCCTAAGTATTCATAATTACTACTATTTATTACTAATTATCGATAATTATTACTACTTATTCATATTTATCACTATATTACAATTTATTACTAATTATTACTAATTATCAAAAAATTTCAAAAACTATCACAAATTATAAGTAATTATCACTAATTGTGTCTATTTATTTCTAATTATCACTAATTATTTCTAATTATCACTAATTATTACTAATTATCACTAATTATTACTAATTATCACCAATTATTACTAATTATCACTAATTATCACTAATTATCAGTAATTATTACTAATTATCACTAATTATTACTAATTATCACTAATTATTACTAATTATCACTAATTACCACTAATTATTTCTAAATGTAAGCAATTATTCCTAATTATCACTATTTATTCATATTTATGAATATTTATTCCTAATTATAACTATTTATTCCTATTTATTCCTATTTAATCCTATTTATTCCTATTCATTCCTATTTATTTATAATTGTTACTAATTATAGAAATAAATAGGAAGTCACCAAGCTTTCTTCATCTTCTATTTGCGATGGGTGGCACAATTTCCAACGGATTAGCGACAACTCTTTTTCTTGACAACTCATCTCCTTACAACTTTCTCCAACTGAAATCATTATGAAAAATCTGGTCCGACGTACAAATATCCATTTTTGTATGCACAAGAATGAAGAGTAGGGAGGCCTCACCATCCTGCTCTCCATTCTCATGCATAAGAAAATGGATATCTATATGTCAGAGCTGATTTTTAATAGTGATTTCAGTCAGAAAAAGTTGCAATGAGATGAGCTATTGGGTAAAAAAGCTGCCTCCAATCCGTTGGAAATTGTGTCGCCTGTCGCAAATAGAAGGTGACTATTTATTACTATTTATTCCTAATTATTCCTAATTATTCCTAATTATTCCTAATTATTCATAACTATTCCTAATTATTCCTAGTTATTACTAATTATTCCTTATTATTACCAGTTACTATTATTTATTACTATTTACAGTTATTTATTACTATTTATCACTAATTATTAATAATTATTACTAATTATTCATAATTACAACTAATTATTATAAATTATGTATAATCATTCATAATTATTCCTAATTATTAATAATTACTTCTATTTATTGAGAATTATTACTAGTTATTCATAATTATGCCTAATTATACCTAATTATACCTAATTACCATTAATTACTGCTAATTATTACTAATTATTCCAGTTTATTTCTAATTATTCTTAACTATTCTTATTTATTTTTATATATTCTTAATTATTAATAATTATTCCTATTTATTCCTAATTATTATTAATTATTCCTAATTATTACTATTTATTTCAAATTATTACTATTTATTCTAATTTATTACTATTTATTCCAATTTATTACTATTTATTCCAATTTATTACTATTTATTCACATCTATTACTATTTATCGCAATTTATTACTATTTATTACTAATTACCACTATTTATTAATATTTATTAATATTTATTACCATTTAATACTATTTATCACTATTTGATACTAATTACCACTATTTATTACTAATTACTGCTGTTTATTACTAATTACCACAATTTATTACTAATTATTCCTAATTATTTCTAATTACTGCTAATTATTCCTAATTACTGCTAATTATTTCTAATTACCGCTAATTATTACTAATTACTATTAATAATTACTAATTACCACTAATTATTACTAATTATTTGCCTCTCTTGGCGATCTCCTAGTCGATCGCATGAAGACTAATTCAGATGCAGAAATTATTGGTAATGTCTTCGATGTATAAATCGTGGGACACATTGAGATGTTTGCGACATGTGGTGCCAAACATCTCATGTAGAAATCTGCAGATTTCCTTGGTTTGTAAAGAGAGTTTTTTCTGGTTACGGAGGATCTGAACTCAAATCTTCATCATGAGGTTGGCTCAGGGGTTTTTAAAGCATGGGGTGGATTCTGTCCATCGCATACCGTGGCTCGTTTTCAGGAGGCTCTGTCTACTGGCTGGGATAGAGAGAAGGCTGGTGATGTGTGGGGGGTTGACCAACGTGCAGAGATGTTGATGAGTGCAGGCTAGAGAGCGAGGTGTCAACAATGACCTCCATGTGGCATCAATGATGGAAAGTCAGGATCATCCTTGGGTATTATACATCGACATATTTTGGAGATGCCGAAAGAGATTTTAGCTGCTGGTTTGATCCCTAATATCCACTGAATTCGACCCCTATAGTAAGACCGATGCGGGAGGCTTGTGTGAGACCTCGATGTGAGATTTGGGTTCGATGTGCCTCAATTTAGTGACAAGGCATTAGGGTTTCTGATTTTACCCGCAGGTCGAGATGTGGTTTGGATTTGGCTGGCAACATAGGGACGAAGACAATGATGCATGGAGGGAGACCTTTGGAGGAGGGATCACCCGACGATGATGATATGACCCTGCCCGTCAGTGGGGACTGTGGTGGCAACTGCATTTTCCAATTTTCGGTCGGTGACTCTGTTTGTAGACAGTGGGAGTCGTTCTCAGATGAAGCATTGTCGAGTGGCTCCGGTGTGATGGCGTGAACCTTGGCCGATGTTCCTAATGGTGGGTTTTGATTTTTGAGATTCTGATTTTTAGATCCATTGTGGTTGTGGCGTTGATGGATATAATTGTCGACATGAATTCCGGTGATGTGTGCAGGTCGGGGATGACTTCGTGAGGCATGGTCATTGGGGTCGGTTGTTGGCCAACAGGGATAGCTGGCGGTGACAATGACAACTTGCGACCCTTGGGGGCTATGATGACTTCAGAGGCACAAATGACTAGGGTTATGCGATGATTTCGAGGGAGGGACCACCTTGGGTTGCGCTATTGGTATTTTTTGTCCTTTGGGAAAATCTTGAATTTGTGGTTTGATAATGGATGTGTGGGGCTTTGGGCCTTTGGATTATAATAATGGGTCTGGTTATGTTGTGGGTCTTTGGACTTTTAGGTTTTTTGGGTGGCTTTGTTCTACCATTTTTCTGGTTTGGCGGTGTTTTTTGTGCCGCATGTGTTTGGTGTTTCATTATATTTCTATTTTCTTAAATAAATTTCTAGGACTGAGCATCCTCTTGTCATGAACTTTCCTATTTTTACTAATTATTACTAATTATTATTAAGTTTTACTAATTATTACTGATTATTACTAATTACCACTATTTATTATGAATTATTACTAATTATTCATAATTATTATCATTTACTGCTATTTATTACTAATTACTACTAATTATTACTTATTCTTCCTAATTACTACTAATTATTACTAATTATTATTAATTATTACTAATTATTCCTAATTATTTCTAATTATTCCCATTCACTACAATTTTTAATTAATTATTCATAATTATTCATAATTATAATTAATTATTCCTATTTATTACAAATTATTATTAATTATTCCTAATTATTAGTATTTATTTCTAATTATTATTATTTATTCCAATTTATTACTATTTATTCATATTTATTACCATTTACCGCTATTTATTACTATTTATTACTACTTACTGCTATTTATTACTAATTTTTCCTAAGTATTCCTAATTATTACTATTTATTCCAATTTATGACAATTTATTTCTATTTATTACTATTTACCATTTTTATTACTATTTTTTACTAATTACCGCTATTTATTACTATTTATTACAATTTATCATTATTTATTACTATTTAGTACTATTTGTTACTAATTACTGTTATTTATTACTAATTATTCCTAATTACATCTGTTTATAGAAAATTATTTCTAATTATTTCTGAAAATTACTAATTATTACTAATTACAGCTAATTATTCCTAATTACTGCTAATTATTACTAATTACCGTTAATTATTACTAATTATTCCTATTTATTCCTAATTATTATTAATTATTCCTAATTATTACTAATTATTCCTAATTCTTCTTATTATTACAAATTATTACTATTTATTACTATTTATTATTAATTATTCCTAATTATTACTATTTATTTCAATTTATTACTATTTATTCCTATTTATTCCTATTTATTACTAATTTTTACTCTTTATTCCTAATTATTCCAATTTATTACTAATTATTTCCATTTATTACTAATTACCACTAATTATTACTTATTATCACTAATTATTACAATTCATTAGTATTTATTACTAATGAAACAACATATTTGTAAAAATAAATAATGCAAAATAAACTATCTAATTCAAATTTAATTTAATTTCCACTAATTAAAAATAATTATAACTAATATAAAATTAAATAAATTAAATGAAAAAATAAAAGGAATAGATAAATTCCTTAAAGCAGAATCTTTTGCACGCTACAAGGCATCAAAATCGCTCCGATTTGAAATTTTCAACTTTGAAAAAATTTCAGAGATGGATATGAGAGATTAGAGAGAGGAATTGAGAAAGATGTGAAATGAAAAAAACAGATGAGGGTATTTATAGTTTAGATTATTTGTGACAGACATCGTCGCAAAAACTAACCCCTTATTTATTAGGGGTGGTGGTTAAACAATTTATTTGTGACGGGTCCCATCGAAAATGCCGACCTACCAACATAGTATTTGCGATGAAAGTTATATCCCGTCGCAAATAATATTATTTACGATGGAGCCTATCGCAAAAGATACAACCCTATTAATTAGTGGGCGGCAGTTAAAAAAAGTATTTGCGACGGGAGATATCTCCGGTCACAAATACTAAAAATTACCGAAGGGTATTTGCGACAAGTGTAAATACCCCATCGCAAATACCCTTCCCGTGGTTTGGCACATAGTGCATGCCAAACCTTTTTTGACGGGGGGCTTGTTCCCATCACACAAAACTAATTATTTGCAACGGGACCCCTCCCCATCGCAAATAACCTGTCACTATTATTGAATTTTCTCAGAGTGTGCTATCAAAATCGCTTTGTTGTGCTGTTAGAAGTAAGGAAAGCTATGATGGAGGATTGCCATAATTCCTAGTGGGAAGTGTAACCAAGAATAACAAAGATGTTCTATGACATGAGATGACTATTCTAGTGGCTAGGTATGAGATGAGGCATTGCTGAATTTATCTCTCATTGTTACACTTACCAACAGGTTAAGGCCGAGCACCAGAAACCTTCGAGTTGGCTTCAGCCACTTCCAGTCCTGACTTGGAAGTGGGATGAAATCTCTACAGACTTTGGGGTAGGGTTTTTGTATACCCAAATAAATAAGAATGTGATATGGGTTGTGATTGACATGTTAACCATGTCGACTTACTTTATCCCCATTAGTGATTCAACCAAATTTAAGGTGTTGAGAAATCGCTATGTGAAAGAGATTGTTCATTTGGATGGAGTTCCATCTACTATAGTCTCTAATATGTATCTTTGGTTTACTTCTTGTTTTTTGGAGAGGCCTTCAAGAGGCATTGGGATCTCAGATCCGTTTGAGTACAAAATACCATATGTAGTCAGATCGCTAGATAGAAAGAGCATTATTGATTGTTGAGGATATGCTTTGCAATTGCATTCTCAACTTTGATGGGGATTTGGATGACCATCTGGGGCCGATTGAGTTTGCTTATAACAAAAGTTATCAATCTGCGATCATAATGAATCCTTTTGAGGCCTTGTAGATATCTGTTGTGTTGGTTAGAGATTGGTGAAAGTTCTTTGGTTGGACCAAGCTTGGTTCAAGTGATGAAAAGAAAGATTCAGTTGATTCATCAGAGAATGTTGAAAAAAAAACATCGATATAAGTCTTATATAGAATGTTGTCATAGGATGTTGGA
This sequence comes from Viscum album, assembly GCA_963277665.1. NCBI lineage: Eukaryota > Viridiplantae > Streptophyta > Magnoliopsida > Santalales > Viscaceae > Viscum > Viscum album. The sequence goes on along the minus strand of OY728163.1, from coordinate 254,746,173 downwards.
ATTTTTAGTTGGTGACCAGGTGTTATTGAAAGTTTCACCTCGATTGGGTCATTGATAGCTTGAGTGATAAGGGAAACTTGCTCCTCATTTTGTGGGACCTTTTGAGGTTGTTGAAAAGGTGTGAAAAGTCACTTACCATTTGGAACTTCTACCACAACTAATGTGGATACATAACATGTTCCATGTATCTCAACTATCGAAGTATCTATATGATCCATCTCATGTTTTGAGTTGAGTGATATTGAGGTTAAACCAGATTTATATGTGACTGAACATCCAATTAGGATAGTTTATTATGAAAACAATGTACTTCATGGGATGATGATACCTTTATTTTTTATGCTATGGTAGCATGGTTCTGATTCTCATGATACAAGGGAGAGGGAGTCACTAATGAGAGAGTAGTGACCTCATATTTTTGGCATTGAAGCTTATGAGTAGAATTTCTGGGGAAAAAAAGTTTCTTTGGGGGGGATATTGTAACATCATATTACTGTTTTTAGGGATTCCTAAACCCCTTTTTAATCATGATTTTTTTGGGTTTTTATTTTGTGTTGTTTTGGGAGAAATTTTATATTTTTTGAAAGTTATGGTGTTGTGCATAGTTGACACACATTTTGCCCAAACCATGCGCCCTTCTAGAGAAAACAGTGCAACCTAAGGCAATGGGATTTTTCACAGTTGGAACATGATTTAAAAAACTGTGCACCTAATTAGGAGAAACCATGAAACCCATTAAAAGGGGTGAACAACTATGGAACACAATTTTTCTAAACCATTTGGATCTGACCAGCTAACCATGCGTACATGTTTTTTAATACAAAAAGTTTTTTTAAAACACCAGAAACCCCCATTTAAGGTACCCAAAGTACCTATGCAACCAAAAAACGTTTTTTCATTCCCTAAGAGAACCCAAGAGTAGTTTTCCCCTATAAACCCCTCTAGAAGTGAATTGAATCTAGGTGAACAACGTATGATCTTCTCCTGATTAGTTTCCTCTTTATGTTATCTATCTACCGCTATCTCTCTTTTACTCCCTAGGGTTTTTTATATTACCATGTTGGTTGGAGGATCTAATCACCACTCTTTTTAATCTCAAAACTAAGTTTTATTCATGTTTTCTATTTTCATCATTCTCTATTGGTGAATCCTTATTAGGGTTTGGAGTTTTGTGATCCAGTGATCTACAGTAGGTGGTTCTATCATAATGCCCAATTTTTATTAACCCTAAATTTCTTGATTTAAATTCAATTTTTGATTTAAATTCAATTGTTCTTATAAAGAAAATTACTTTCAATTGATTGATTAAAAACCCAATTCTATTGAATTGGGTTTTTTGGAATTTATTTTTTTTCTTGAAATTGGGAAAACCCCTAATTCTATTGAATTAGGATGTGATTGAAAAATTAATAGAAATTGTTTCCATTAAATTGTTTAATTTAATTGTGGGAATTTAATTGTGGGAATTGAATTATTAAATTAAATTGTAAATTTATTTCAAATTATTATTTGGAAAAAATGGATTAAAATGGTTTTTATAAAAACCTTTGGGTTTTATCTTGAAAAAATGCATGTTTTGATTAAAAAAACATTTTGGTTTTTAATTGGAAAATTTGAATTTTTGAAATGGGATAATAGGATTTAATTTCATTTTATGTTTGATTAAAATAAATTTCCTATCATTGATTTGTATTAGAGCACATGCAATCCTAAGTAGCTAGCGATTTATTAGGGGCAAACACAATAGGATGGGAATTCCCTAGCACCAGATTGACACTTTACAACTCTAACATAAACTGTTTGGCACATTTTATTCCTCAGTATTATGTTGATGAGTACTATTTGACTAGTGTCAAGGTATGTGTATACACATTACCGTTATCATTATAAAAGTTTGCGAGGATCCCATAACTTGGAACTATAGTACCTCTTAGCAGATGACCATGTTGCTCACTTTTTTATATATAGGATATAACTGTATGCCAATGTTTGTGAACTATTTTACATGCCTTATTATTGATATAAACTATTTTATATAAAATGTTGAATTAAGCTATCTGTTTAAATTATTTCCATCATTTGAAATGTAAAGAATGATGTGTTCAAATATGATTTTTAAAATTCCAAACCTGTTTATTTAAAATAAAAAACTCTTTATTTGGTTAATTAAATATTGGCATCTATTATGGAATCTGTGGTGAGACCCTACCAGGATTTTAGCTCACACCCTACCTGTGCCTTTGGGTGTTTGTGTATTATCTCCTTCCAAGTTCAAATATGGGTAAAGCACCATTTGGAGGTGGTTCAAGTTATTGATCCATGGACTTGGTGAGTTGCATCTATTAGGACTTGGGTAGTTTTTCCTACTTTATGGTACTTTTATATAGTACTTTGGGTTGTTTATAACTATTTTACTTATGGTATACTTATACCTATTGGGGTTTTCTTGTATTCATACTAACTTTTTTGTCTTTACTTCCACAATGTTTGTGGTAGAAATAGTTCCCACTTTCATTTTGTATGATGCTAGGTTATATTCATCAACCTCTGGGGATCAGGAATGCCCTTCGAGCTATTTTAGTTCCAATTTGGTTATTGGGTTACCAGGGTACCCGGGATGGTTCATGACAGTTATGTTTGGGGTTTACATGTTTATTTTCTATTTCTTCTCTTGTTGTATCAAGAATCAACAAGTAAGTTGAATATAAAGGATACCGACCTTATCTCTTCTTTTAAGTCGAGAGATTTTTTCCACCATATCCACGTTCTTCATATTGTTTCATGAATATTATTTTTTTGGTAGAATGAGAGCATACCCAAAATGATAGGTCTCATTTATTGAATAAAAACAAGATTAAAAAAGTATAAAGGGATATTTTTTACTATAATCATTTTTCCAAAAAGGAAGAATCTCATCAGGAACCTTGTTTCACCATATCAACTCAGGAGAAATGGACCATTTATTATCAATCCCATCAGCAAGGTAATTCACCTCATGATATGTGTGTTTGATAAGATAATTCATGGAAGAAATAAAATATATACCATTTCTCTATCTTTTAGTCGATTTCCATGATAAGTGAATGATGTCTTTTTTGATTTCCTGAAAAATAGTAGTGGATTCACATTCAATCCACAAATTTAGGTATCATCGATGCTTTAAGAAAACCACCACATTGATGATAATGATCATTTTAGGATCAAGGGATGTTTTGATACCACAAGGAACATAAAATCATCCCACCGTTTCAAGATAATGATTCTTGAAAATAGAACCATAACTAGAAGGACCTGGATTACCTCTTGATTCCCCATACATGTTACATTTAAACTATACCATGTATAGAGGAATCCACATGAATTCCAAGGTTCCAAAAAGAGGGAGATAGTTACCTATGATACCAAGAATATTAATTACAGAAAAATAATGAATTGAATTATCACAATACCCATTTTGGATATCATTTTCATATTTCATAGTAGAGAAAATATGGGCCAAAGTCATATGAACACTAAAATAATCACCCCCATGAAACATTTTATTATGGAAGCTCCAAATGAAATGAATAATCTATAGGATAGTCACAAAAAGAGGCTGTATAACCATTGAGAAAGAGATAGAGAGATACTAGTAAGTATATTATCCCTAATGTTTCATGTGGTAGGAATTATAACTTAAAAAAAATATGCAATTGCAATCCATAGGGCAGAGGTGGTAGAACATCCTAAGAAGATATGATCAATTTCAACTCTATGATGATGAAATATAGAACATATAGAATAAATACAAATACCAAAACCTTGAAAAAAATAAACATTACACAAACTATAAGGAATGAGTCTCTAAGAAATAGATAATCTAGAAGGTAGAAAAGGATATTTTTTACTTTCCTTACAAAAAGTTTGGAAAGAGTGTTTTTTTTAACATATACTAAAACTATCCATACTTTATATATGATATTTTTTGTTTGAATAAATGTGTGTTATATTATATTTTATAGTATTATACACATATAACACATAGAAAAAACATACAAAAATTTATTTCATTAATGGAGATAATTACATTAGTCAACAAATAAACCAACAAAAATGTAAAATATCACAATGGGGGAAAATAAAAAATATAATAACTAGAATGGGAAAATTTTTATCGTCCCAATCACATAGAATTATCACTACCTTAAAAAACACTATGGAAAAGAAACAAAATATTTGTAAACCAATTAAAATTTTAGAGAAGGAAAAATATAGAACCTTGGGAATAATTTTAGTGAATGATGTTTAACTAAATGAATAGGTATTTATAGAAATTAATATGACCATTAGAATAGACAAATAGGAATAGTAACCTAACTATTGGAATAAAAACTAGTCTATTAGGAATATTAATTTAACTATTGGAATAGTAATTTAACAAATAAAATACTATAGTTTCAGGTAAATAACATTTAACTTAATAAATTAAGTGAATATTAATAGTAGAGTGACTCAAAATAAATATAAAAATTAAAGTACGTGTTAGGGTATTTTTCTAAATTATATTTTGTTGAGACCATAGTTTTATATTAGAAATTAAAATTATATATGCTAGAAACTTATTTTTATAAAATTTAATTCATTTTTGAAATCAGTATGTCAAAATTTTCTAAATTAGATTTTTGGTAATTTTATGAAATACTTCAATTTTTAAGTGAATTGTAAAAATATAGTTATTATATAATCGATGTAATTTAATTACATAATCTAAGAGAAAATAATGAAATAATAAATTATAAAACTTTTTGATCAACTAAAAACTTATTTAATAATAGAAATGAGTAATTTAGAAACAGTAAAATTATACTCCAAACCTAAAAAGTGTTTTCTAAAGATAAAGTATATATTAAAATAAAAAAATTTCATTTTCCACTTTCCTTTTTAATAAACTAATGAATTAGATTTTGGAAAGATTTAAAATTCTAAAATCATTTTATTTTATTCAAATATGACTTAAAATATCAATAATATCACTATTTCAATGTTTATCATGGAAATTATATTTTATTCAATATTTTAACTTAAAAATATCCCTCTCCTCAAATATAATTACCCCTTATTCTTCCCCTTGAAAAAACACTTGTACCTAACATAAAAAAGCAATAAATCTACTAAAATTTCCTATTTTAAGCCCTTATCATCCTTAGGGATATTCTTGAGTCACTTTACACAAACAATTCATGGAGTTTAGTGTTATAGAAAAAGAACCAACATTGAGAAGAGGGTAAGGTTTTATAAACCTTTCTTCTCATTTTCCTCTTTTATTCCTCATTTTCTCCATTCCTTTAAAACCCAAGACATATAAAATTAATTAATCATTATATTAAAATTATATTAATTATTTTAACATACTATAATGATTCTATTTTTGAAATATTTATATTTCATACTTCTCTTTCCTTTTTTTGACAATGTCCCGTTAATGGTCAGTTAATCGCCGATGAATAAATTTCCAACTCTCTATTTATCATAACCTCCATTGATTTCTAGTATGAATTATATATGATATATAAATATGTAACTGAAAATATTTTAAGCTTCTAGAATTAATTTTACTTATGTATAAATTACTATAAACAAAAATAATGAAATCAAAAAAATATAAGATAATTTAATGAAAACATGAAATAAAAACAAATAATGTTTAAAAAAGAGTAATATAAAATAGAATCCAATAATTATAAAAGATAACTAGAAATAAATATGAATATAATCTAATTCTTATTTCATGAATTAAAAATCATAACTTTATTATACAGGAGGTGTAAATGAGAAGAAACATAACAATATTTAAGGTAAGGGAATATCAAACCCAACACTTTCTTTTTTTTTGGTTATCACCTCTTTCACATTATGTTTAGTATGGATATTTCTCTAATGTACTTAAAAATATCCTTTCAATATTTTTTTACTTTTTTATATGGATATATTTATTTCTACACTTTAGAAATGTTTTCTAAGCCAATTACAAATATTTTCCAAATTGAATTTAATTTCCAAAACATCACATTGAATCCTTTCACTACTCAATAATAATAGTGTTTTATGAAAAAAATATGATTTACCTTATTCATTTGGGAACCCTAAAGTTTATTCATGAAATTATTCTTTATGGAACCTTTATGAAACCCATTCCTTTACATGGGTTTATTTCATGTCTATGATTATTATATGTTTCCTTGCCATGTGTCATGCATGATTATTAAAATTCTATGATGTGATAGGTTGGATCAAAATTATATATACCTCCAATTAATTGGGTAATATGATATATCTCATGAGATTATGTGTATTATTCATGAACATGATGCGATCTTTATTCATAATTATGATGTTATGATTTATGAACATATGGTATGTGTGAACATGATGTTATATTTTTTCACAACTATGTGTGGTATTTGACCACTATGTTATGATGTTTTAATATAATGAATATGCTATATTCCATGCAATTTTTTCAAATAAATCCCTTATTATTTTTATGATGATCCTTTTCTTACGATATGGTGATGATGATGATTATTTTTTTAAAAGGATGGGGCCGAAGCCTCAATTTATTATTTGAAAGAAAAGACCTCTTTAGACTGGGTATAGGGAGACCCATTACATAACCCGAAGGCCCAAGGCCAAGTGGCCTGAATACAAGGCTTGAAAGCCCATTTTTTTTGGCCCAAAGGACCCCTCAGTGAACAGTACTGCTATAGTACTCTCGCTGCTATAGTACCTGCTACAGTACTGTCACCACTACAGTATCTGCTACAGTCCCTCCGCAGCTACAGTGCTGCCGCTGCTACAGTTCCGCTGCTGCTACAGTACTGCTACAGTACCTGGGAAATTCGCCCCTGCCCGGATTCGATCCTGGGTCTTTTGGATGCCAAGCAGGAGCCTATACCACTAGGACATAGGCTCGTTGGCATGATGATGATTATAATCACCCATGTTTTAAACTATTTCATGTCACATGTTCCTTCCCTTTTATTCTTCTCCTTACTAGTATTTTACCTCACCCTTTCTTTGATGTATATCCTCAGGTGATTACTTGTAATAAGAATAATTTTGAAATAAATAGGATATCTATGCTGAATAAATTAAACAATATTTAATTTATTATGTATAATTATGTTGTACAATACTACTTTTCCCAAGATACTAAACCTTTAAATACCATATTGTATTATTATTATGCTTTTCATCTAAAAAATTATGTAATAATCATGTAAGAAAATTTGGGTCACTATATATACAGCTTGAACAAGTTTTACCACCTCTACAACCATTATTCTACGTTTATCTTCCCCTAAAAGTTTCTATGTTTTTTCAAAGAAAATATTTTTTTCATTATTTAGTTATTTTTTTAGTTTTTATATTAAAATATAAAGGAATTATTTTCTAAAAGGTTGAAAATAATTTTAGAAATGATTTATAACTTCATTTTTATAACAAAGTTACAAAATATTTTAGGAAAGTTCTTTTTAAAGTTTCACTTATATTTTCCACTATAATTATAAATAGAATTTCCTTTACTTAAAAACCTTCATTTCAAATGAATCAATGGTCTTATATCATACTTTACCAATTTATGGATTGTAACTTATTTTGAGATCATTCACTTTCTTGTGATCATGCTATCTTTCATTATCCATTATTAATTTGACAATATATCCATATTATTTTATATCATGGATATATTTATCATTTTAATATTTTCTTAACCATATATCATTGCTATATATAGTGTTAGTTAAAGGATTCTTATGAAGAAATTTATTTGATTAACTGGGGAAATAATGATATTCTGTATTCTTGATTTAATATGGATAATTATTTATTGATAAGGCATATTGATTATTAATTATATTGATCATTTGATATTTGAGGAATGATCTGGATGTGAAAGTTAGGGTTGAGTCCTAGTTATAGATATCCCCTCGATGTGTCAACAAGCCTCATGGAACAAAACAAATTAGCATGGCATATAGGCTGGCACTGTAAGGTTTTGTCATAATAGTTAGTTATTTGTTGTATCCCTACCCATTATTGAATGTGTCTTAGACGAGTCATTAATTGTAAGGTTTATGATGTAACACCCCAAGTTTCCATGGTACTTTTCCCTTTGAATAATGCAATGGCATACATTGTACGCAACTTCGAGATTCTAACACACCACAACCAATCAAACTAGCCGTTATGAATAGTAATACCTACTTTTTGAAATTTTATAAATTTTATCTTTCTAAATGGACTTCATTTTTGGATTCGTAATATCGAAATTATCTTAGGGTGAAATTTTGGTACTTTTCGGATAACTTTCATATTTTGATGAATAGTGAAAATTATTAAATTTTAATTAAAAACAACTTTTTTAATCGAAATAATTAATAGTGATAAATTATTAATTTGAGTGGTTTTAAAGTATATTTAGAATATATTTTTACCATTTAATACAATTTTAGTCATTGGATGTAATTTCACATTTAAACCAGGCATAAACAAGTGTCAATCTTTTGATAGTTATTATCTCTTAAAAACACGCTATTTGTTTTTACGACGGGAATTAATTTTTAAATTAATTAATGCAACTGATATGTTTTGAATTTGGTAAAATAGACATAATTTTTTAATTCATAATATCAAATATATCTTAGGCCTAATTTTTGGTATTTTTCTGGAAACTTTCATTTTTTGATGAATAGTGAAACCACTAAGTGGTAGTTAAAAAACTGAATTTTTCATAAAACTGAATTTTACCGCTTATGTAAGTGGAATTTCGAAAATACAAGAGACACAGTTAATATCAAGGAGTAAAATGTGGTTCAATGAGATGAAAATAATTTTTGGTGAATAGTAACTTTTTACTTTTATTTACCACGGTTAAAATTATATGGGGTAATTAAGGGTAAAAATGATATTAATATCACCCTAACACATGTCATAATTCTATTGGAAAAGTTTATATCGACCAAAAACAACCTTAGGAGTAAAATATTGTCATTTAGGTCCACTTGTATTAGATTAGGACATTTATTATTATTTAATTCAAAGAAGAGTTAAAAGAGTTAAAATCGAAGTTTATTTACTAAATCATTTTTAATATAGGGTTATACATAAGATAAATTTGATTTTAAATATTCATTAGAAGTATAAAATGATTTCCTACATAATGGTATTTTATTTATAATTTTTAGACATTAAATAATTTAATTTATTTATGACACAATGGTGATGCAGTAATTACCTAATTAATGAAATATTAAAATAATTGATATTATAAATATCAAAATAAATGTAATTTGAGACTTTTTATGAATTCCACTAAATTTTTAGGTTAATATGACATATTAGGATTGATTATATAAATTTTTTTCAAAGTAATAATGCTGTTATGAATTTATCAAAAACAAAATACCCAATAGTGTCAAAATTGTCATAAAGGAGTTTTTAAAACAAATATTATATTATTAATTTATATTCAATTCCTAAAAATATAAGGTTCGGCCAATATACTTATATCATGATAGGCGTATCATTAATGGACCACTTGGGGGCCTCTTGGATGTATATAATAAGTTTATTAACCATATAATATAAAAATACAAAGAGACATTGTAATAGTAAAACTAATTAACTAAGAGTTAATACTTAAAGATAAGGTTAATATAATGACCCAAACCTATCTAAATTCTATTATTTGAGTGGTTTTCTACCCATCCTCACATTAAACTTTAAATAATCCACTTTGGAGCCATTAGAAATCGAATATGAATTTATTATAAAATAATATTTTTAGCTTTTCCAAAGGTGCCTCTCACCCCTCTTATAAAAGGACACTCCCCCTTCTCACTAATTCACACATTCAAAGCCTTTTGGATTGAAAAAACCCTGACTAAATACTCTCTCAACTACCCTCACTACAACCCAGAGGACTTAGTTTGATCAGAAAGCCAACCTAAGGATCCCTTTTGATCAAATCAAAAGGAAGAACCCGAAGAAGAGGTAATGTTTTCACCACCCTCTTTCAAGATCCTTTATTCTTCAACTTATTATTTCTTTGTTATTTCTATTCTAAAATAATAACTCCAGTATCTTATATATACTGTAATGTTATTATAAATATGGTACAACCATATTAAGTATTCTATCCATCCTTTGAATGGCATGTCACCATACGTGCGTACGTACGACTTACCGTCTCCACATCGTGGTGTCATTGTCATTCAATAAATTATTATTTGGATGGGTATAAAAATTATGTGTAATTCATATAAATAATAAATATAACATGATAATTATTCTGTCTATATGATATACCATCCAATTATATATTATTTTAACATCAAAAGAATGATATTGGCGCTCGTGCGTACGTACAGACTACCGTCTCCACGAACGCGATGAGATTCATTCTCCATCATATCCATTCAAGTATAATTCTCATTTGATGATTAAAAATAATGTTTAAGTACTTGATATAACTCTGGATATGAATAATATACAACCTATTCATAACAAACATGTCTTACGCAACAAAGAATATAAAGGAAAACGAGTAAGTTAACATCCGAAATGATGATAATACTAAGATATTATTAACAAATAAATGTTAAAAGATCATATATGATATCATATTAATGTAAATAATTCTTGTATAATTCAATAAAAATTATTTCACCATTATACAGGAGGTTAACCTACCATCGACCAAGGAAAAAGTACAAAGTAAGGGGTTTCTTATCTCACTTTTAATTTCGTGAGAATTCCATTGTTCACCACTTATTTATTACATGTGGTGTGTGTACTGACCATGTTTGTATTAATTTTGTAATATACTTTAATTCATGTATATTTACATCATCATTTTATTATCCTTCTTTCATGGGTGTATGTTTTTTATGTTACCAAATCAATAAGGGAATTTGAAATTTTAATTTCCACTCATTCGACATTACGCATACTTCATTGATTGTTTTACTCCAAGATTATGTATAGAATCACTATTCATTTGATTATGTCATAAATTTCACTCCCCTTTATGTGGATATACTTTTTATACACAAAATCACTCCATTTATAAATTCTCAATTCATTGGTATGAACTTGATAAGAGTAATTTTTACTCCATCTCGATTTGTTGAGATAAACATCCAATTCATTGGTGTTGTTTTTAAAAGAATATGTGTGAATTTCCTTTGATTGTTTTACACTGAATATCCTATCATATTTAGTGTATTTATATTTTTCACACATAATTATGTCGTTTATTTATCGTTAACCTAAGGATATGGCCTTTATGAGAGATTTCATCTCAATTTACATTCCATTGAGACTCCTTTATTGTTATACACCAAATCACTTTTATATGGTGTATATAATGTACTTTGACATAATTTATCATGAATCCCTTTATTCTCATGATATTACAAAGTTTTTATTACCTTAATTATTTGTATTCAAGTGTCTCTCTTTTGGTTAGAAACTCTAACTAAAATACCATTTTAAATGCTTTAAAGACTTATTCTTCTAAATCTTGCTCATTAATGTCCATGTTTTAAAAATGGTTTTAAGGATTTATTTATATGGAAATTAAAGTTTTAAAATTAAAAATCCTTTTAAAAGTTTCAAATTTGTATGGGAAACTTTGATTATAAAATCTATTTTAAATGGATTCTTGACAAATAGTGTGACTTTTAAATGATTTCAAGAAAAAGGGGGATATTTCACTCTAATTGTTTTGATGATTATTTTTCATCTATGTCAATATCCTTCATCATTCTCGATTGAGGTTAATATGATACAATAAAATCTTCCATATTGTATCGAATGAGTTATGTTTGACTATGGATGTGCTATTTTTATACCATTCATGGTTTGTGGATAAATTATTGACATTTCGTATGCTATTTTTAATACGAATGTTTATGTTATGTTTAAAAATTTTCATATGAGGAATGCATTGGACTTAGTAAGTGACGGGTGGAGCCTGCTATAGCTCCTCGATTCATCGGTAGGTCTCATGAGACAAACTAGAGTCTTGGCACGAGGCCTTGAAAAAATCTTATTTTTAGTCTTGGCACAAGGCCTTGGCTACGTGGTTATGATAGTCTGGCATTATGCATTCCGTCATTATGAAAGTGGTTATTAATATTTTCATGTGATTATTTGACTAGTAGAATATCCATGTGAATAAGTAAATTCCATTATTTCATTTTATCCTTGCCATATTATGTTGAAGTTCAAGTTTAAAAGGATTTTGTTTTAGTTATACATTGCCTTAAATTTTTATGTTTATTTATGATAGTTTCCGCTATATTGTTATCCTTACTGAGCATCTGAGCTCGCCCCTTTCAATGTTTTATTTTTCCCAAGATGTGAAGAAGTATTTTATGAATGACCTGTAGGGATAGTATAAGGGGATATGAAGACAATATGTTGTTGTATTTTTTCACTTATTGATGTAATGTAAACTTTATGAATATATCTAGTGTTTTCAAGGCTACTAAACTAATCGGTCTTTCGAGGATTGATCTTTCTTGTGATCATGCCAATGTTACGTAATAACACACCAACTCTGGGTAACTATGGTCAGGGAGTTACATATGATGTATTTGTTAAGTCCTTGATGGTAAGATCATGAATGTATGGAATTATACATTTCCTTCATTTAGAATTCAATTATAATTATCCATGCGATTGTTTAGTTGATATTATCCATAGATTTATTTCATGATCAAGTTATTTATTGAATGGAAATTGTTTTGATTATCCACCATGCCATATTGATTATGAATTATTTACTAATAATATATCTCTTTGAACATAACCCTTACCAAGCATCTAATCTCACCCTATAATTGTTTTCCTTTTCCCAGGATATGATGAAATTATCTTTGAATGGAACTTCATGGATTCAAGAAATGTTTTCATACCAGGTTTTAAATTTCCAATGAAACATTGAATTCATGTACATATATACCTTTCCAAGATTTCTAAACTAATCAGTCCATAGTGATTAAATTACTTATATCTTGTAGCAATGTAATAATTACGATATATATCTAGGTTACTAGATTAAGTGCTTTATTAATGACGATGATAATGATGATATTATTATTATTGAATTTTATTTCATAATTATATTTTTTATGAAATTTTACCCCTAAACTATTTTATAGAGTTGTGATCGTGGCACTGAGATGATTAATTCAAAACCCATATGTGATAGGTAATTTTGACTTGCAGTGAATACCTCATGCCTTCTATGTAAACCCTTCATGTCCATGTTTTTTAAAAATACAAATTTCTCATAAAATTTTCATTTTAGAAGAATTAATATTCAATTTTACTCATTTTTAATATATACCATGATGGTGAGGTTTTCAAGGCCATAAGGGATCTTTTGAAGGGTATTTTTTTAATTTTAAATAACTAGACATCCAAATTGACAATTAATCGATTCAATGATATTTCAAGAGCACTATTTAACAAATTTTCCCAATCTAAATATAAAAATTCCTTCTATTGGGTCATTTTATGCTTTTATGATAATATTTTTACTAATAAAATATTTTGGACATTGACGTGCATGGATCAACACAAAGTTTTGATGACATTAATGATAATGATGATCAATTATGATTATAATAACCCTTATCTACTTGGTTAGAATTTTCCTTTAATTTTCTATTTTGTAAGTTTTAATATATTTTGAGTTTAATTTTGAGTAATATTAAAGTCCAATGGAAGGAATAGGGATGAAAAATAGTTGGGTGTAGATGCCAGGGTAACATCAGGTACCTAGTGGAGGGGTACTAGGTACCAAGTATTTGGTAGTATATAGTGTGATATAGATACTTTTTTCAGCATCAGAAGATACCTAGAGGCCTTATACTGGGTACCCGATAGGCTCTTTTATTTTTTTAAGATAAGGGGAAATGGGTTTTTATATTAAAATTTAAAAACCTAAAACCCTCACCACTCATGTTTTTTTTTCATTTCAATCATTTTAACCTCTCATTGAATCTCTATTTACCTTCTATTCTTTGCCAAGAAAACCTAGATTTAACCTTTTGGTGTAGTTTGATATCATGTTTCAAGTGGAGTTCATCTTTGACATGATACATGTAGGTTTTCCTCCAATATACCTATTTATCTTATTTCTCCAAGGAAACAAATTCAGTACTCATATCCCTATTTTAGGTTTTGTTAAATTTATTATTTATTCTTGAATTCCTTCTATCCAGATATTGTGAGAGTTGATATTAAGTAAAGTTATTGTAAACCTATTGTATTTCTTTTTAGATTTATAATAATTTATTGAAAATATCAAAATCCCTAGAAATATTTATTCTTGGTTTTTATAATCCCTCAAATGGAAACACATTCTATTCTTCTAGGTTTAGAATGTAAGTTCAACATAGGTTTTGGTTGGTGACCCCCCATATATTCTACGTATTTATAGTTCTAGGGATAAAAGTGACATGGGTCTAAGTGATAATAAATACAAATGATTTTTTTTATAAATAAATGACTTCTTAAATTATTTTCAAAATTTTGAGCTCTATTTTTGAAAAAATCAATGTTTTTCATGTAACCATGTCTTGATTATCTTACGTGAATCACTTTATACATTATTTACTTACTTGATAGGACTTATATATTCTATATGATAATGGTTAAATATGTTTAGAATGATGATTAGTTTTTTCCCATTTTCCAAATGTTTCTTCTTATATAGTTCATATTATTTTATATAAATTGCTGAAATAAGTTATTGAATTATGTCACATAGGTTCATGCTTAGTTTTTATGATAAAATACACCTATTGTTTGATTAATTTTATGAATATTTAGTTGGGTATGTAGATATTATATATATTACTTGAGTAGGTACACTGGATAATAATGAATATGTTGCTTAAATGGGATGGTATCTTTATAGACAAACACAAAATGGCCCTTTACCCTTTTCTTGAAGGGTTAGGATACAAGATTGGTTTGAATAAGTATACACTATCCCCTTTACCATGGGATAGGTATTTCAACTTGACTCTATTATATTCATTTTCCTCATATTTAGAGATTAGATACAAGTAGGTAGACATAGGTTTGGACCCCCTAATGTTGGTAGATTATTATTATAATTGTTATATGTATTATAATTTTTACTTGAGAATGATGTTATGGTTTTTTTATTCACCTGATTTGTATTTATACTAAATGAAATTGTATTTATGATATATAGGTAGGTGTTTGTTGTTAACCTTCTACTTGTTATGATATACTCATACCTTATACATATCATTTTGGGCTGCATGTATATTTTTTTTTTCATGATCTATAAATGGGTAGTACACCGAATAATGGGATTTCATAGCACTTAGAGTATAGATTTAGGATAAATCCTTTTGAAGTTTTTGATGGAAAATATATTATGATGTTAGGGCTATCCTTGTATGTTCATCATGGGATAACTCATAAATGTAATTCCCTCTTTATAAATTTTAGGGTTTTTTTGGTTCACATTAGACTTTTATATGTTTTTTTCTTGTTACATTTGACTAGTGGATTATATGGTTATTTTAGAATTTGGTTGTATGGATTGAAGTTTATATAATTTTATTTTATTTATTACTATCCAAGAATAATAGGTATCCCCAACACAAAAGTATTCCCTTCAGTGTACATGTTTATATTTCTAATTGAACTTTGTTTAGAAAGTTCATGCTGGATTTTCGACATGATCCTTTGATAACCTAATTTAGTTTCAAAGAGGGAAAACCATATTCTAATATATTATATTCATCCCTATACATTTATTATATATTTTTATGATAAATTAGTGCATTCAAGGTGTTGTGATGGTTTGGTTCAAGTAGGTATTCAAGTCCAAGGATATTATAAAATGGTATTATAACATAATAAGGATTAGTGGGATTGAGAGTCGTTAGAATATAGAACTTTCAAGAATCATGAAGTAACTAAAAAATATGTCTGTCCAACATAATTTTGGTAGAATCTTGAGTTAACAAGAGTAGTTCAAGCTCAATATTGATTTTATTCTTCCATTAATTCTATTCTTTTGAGTTTCATATATCATTTGTAGGTGTCTGTAGGTAGAAATGTGTAGGATAACATTACATATCATGTGATTACCTATGATTGTTTAAATTACTATTAGAATCAATTAAATATTTATATTAACTAAAACATAAATGATAAATAAATAGTGTTTTACTATTTATTTATTAGTGAAAAGTAAGTTAATATGGACCAACAATTAATTCACTTGATTGAGAATATCTATTTATTATTATTATTATTTATACTTTTAGGATTATGTGTTAAAATATGCTTTTAATTTTTTTAAATGATGTTATAGAGAATGAAATTATTTGAAAAATGGAATCAAGGAGGGATATAATGGGTTTTTAATATCATAATTACTGTGTTTTTATAAATTATATATTTCCTATTTATGGAAGAATAATATTATATGTTTTATACTTAAATTCATAATATTCCATCTAGATAAACACTACCTGCTATAAAGAAAGGAGTTTATGATCATGCACCTTCTCCTAGACCTATTTTTAATACTCAAGTCATGCAAGGGATTTATTAACTACTCTAAGATTCTGGGAAATGATAACTATAAATGGATCCCACAATAATTGATGTTATTAGGGACTTTCAATTTCATCATCATTTGACATTTCATGAATATGTATCCTATGAAGAAGTTGAGGAGTATATTTATGAACTCCATCACATATTTGAGTCTTTTGAAACATCTAAGAAACATTGGTACCAATAAAAAACTTCCATGCTTGAAGGATCCACTTACAGTTGGTGGGATGTCATGAATGGGGATAAAAGGACCAGGGGATTACCTAAAAGAGATTCCATGAGTTATTTTTTTGATTAGTTTTTACCTAAAAATTTATATCAGTTAAAATATATAGAGTTCATAGAATTTATTCTTACTCGAGCATAGATGATGAATATAAAGAAAAGTGTTTTGATATAGGTTTAAAACAACCATTTCAAACTCAAGTCATGTTATTCAACTTTCTAATCTTATCTAAAGTGGTAGAGAATGTTGTTCTAGTTGTTATGAGATGAAAATGATATTTTATAGAAGGCAACTCATTACTTTTCTGAAGTAATGTCGAATTATCCTTTAGTGATCGAAAGTGGATTCAAGAAAAAATGAGATAATATAGTTCCTTTTAGGGAAGCTAGGGTAGTAGTATTCCTCTTTCCCCTAACTTGGGAGACCTCCATTCCAATGTCATTAGTGTGGATTCCTTGGTCATATTAAATCAATTTGTACTTTTGAATCCTTGAAATTCCACTCATGTGGTGAATATCACCAACTTTAGAGATTCTAAAAAACATATATACCAGAGAGTATTAGAAAAAGACACCAGCTATACTATATATTTCAAGATTAGTTAGGTGAGAAGTTAACTAAAGTTAGTTAACCACCTTTTAGGAAACCTAATTGAGAAGGTTGACAAGAGAGATAGGGACCTGATACATCTATACCATCATTTGAGTAGGCTTTTCTACTACAAGGATAACTTGAGGATTCAAACAATATATATAGTAGGGAAATATACCATCAATTCTAGGGAGGGTCCTTCTATAATTAGAGATAATATTTTAATATATTTTATTTTATATTGTGAATTATTTGATAAAATATATTCACACCCTTTTATCTCTAATAAATTAGTTACTCTTTTATAACTCAAATTATAATAATTCTCTACATTTATGAGCTTTTACACTCCTCTGAGGAAGATAATATATCATATAAAGAGATGTCCCTATTAGGATTTAGTGGTGGAAACTTATTGGCATATTTGGGATCTAGTTTTTATTAATATTAAATATTTTTAATTCATTATGTCAATTAAATGACTGAAATAGTTTCGATATTATATTAATTTCTCTAGAAGTGGGGTATTGTTCTCATCTTGGGCTGGAATTTAGTATACCCTCATCAAAGAATGGGAATTTTAGGCTGGTTAAATTGATCCATACTAAAATTACCATGAATTAAGTTTGTATGTGTTGTCAATAAGTAAAGATTCTATAATAATAAAGCTAAAAATATGAATGTGGTGTTTGGGAGGATTATGGATGATCTTTTACCATTATACATAGAAAGAGAAACATGAAGGAGTTGGAGATTCTACTTGAATATTTTGAGAAGATATATCTAAGAATATGGTTATTTATGATGGTTTATTGATTCAATCCTCATGTTCAAAAAAATAACTAACCATATGGAAGTATTTTATATATTAGGGAAGTGCTTTTGGAAGATTCTATCATTAGAATAGATTTATTACCAGAAGTTATACTAGTTGAGAAGATCAAGGTACCACATAAGGAGAAATGCATGAAAACTAATGTATCAGGTGAAGGAACACATTTAGATGATGTCTAGAGAAACATTTAAGTGTTTTGAGAAAGATGGATTTGAATTAATATAGTCTCAAAGTCCCTTGAGTGAAGTCTAGAATATATAGTTTTAAGATGAAATGTTTACAAAGGACTACCAGTGTATGTGTATTTTTTCCCTAGTGTATTTTTAGATGAGCATTAATGAACATTTCATTGGAAACTTGATATGTGTCAAAGGTAGTTAGTATAAAAGTGTTTCTGCTTAGTTTATATGTGTTTTATCTGATCATTAGTTCCATATATCTTGCCATAGGTGTTATCGAGTCCATATTATGTGCGAATCAATTTGTACATGTGTTATATATGACATGTGTAGGTGTTATACAACACTTATGAAAATTCTATGATTTTTATGGATGAAAAAATCAACTTTATAGATTTAATAATTTGAAGAAATAGATGATTTGGATGATGCAAGAGATATTTAAACAATTTTTAAACATCATATTTTCCCAAATGGGGTTTTAATTCAAGGAGCAAAGCTAGTTTTTAAAAAATTAAAATTCAGAACAAGAAATATATTTTCAAGAATATTATATATTCTAAAGAATGTATAAATTAGAAAATTAAAGTTGAACTATTATTCATGGATTAAACATCACGATCAAGCATGTGATCATGATACTATCCAAAAATCAAGGAGGAATAACTTAGGAGTAAAGTTGGAAAACTGAGATGAATTCCACTCCACAGAAGGAGGCACAACATCATGGTGCATGAAACTATACACATTTGGATGAAGATATAAGTTATTTAAATGTTATGGATTTTGTGGAAGATATTGTGAAGGAAATTTGATTATGATAACTAATTTATAAATGGGGTAAGTTTGGGTGACTTACACTATGATTTGAGGTGAGAATAATGCTCATTTTTAATTACCTATTTTAAAATAATGTTCAGACAAAGTTATTTGACCCGACTATGATATTGAGTTGATTTTTGAAATTTAAAAATATCTATAGTTTGAAAAAGGATATCACCTACTATTAAAAAAATGATGTTCCCATTATTTTAAATGGGAATAATATTCATGCATTATTATGTAAATATATATTTGTAGGAGACAAAGATGTATGGGGGAGACCCAGATACTACTGAACTAGAGAATATTACCTACTATGTATTAAATAATAAGAACTCAATTATATCCAGGATCTAATATGAATCAAAGAAGAAGAGGGAAACAAATTCTACTACTACAGATTTAAAGTTGAGTAAAAGGTGAGAAACATGAACTACTTCCTACTACCTATGATATCATCATATCATAGGAAGATCAGTGAGAAATGATAATCATCATTAATAAGAGAGTATGTAAAAACTTGAAGGAGATTAATACTATATGTCTACCATTGAAGAAAAATTTGAAGACCTATTCACATCAAGGAAAAAATTGGACCTTTTAAGAATTATCATGTGGCACTATAAAGACCCTAAGAGAGGTGGAAAAAATCTTTTTAGGAGATGGATTCAATATGAGGGATGATAGAATAAATAACCCATTAAGAGGTGGATACTATGTTTACATGAAGACTAGATATTTCAAGAAATTATCTACTAGGTATTATAAGAGATTACACATAAATATATTTTTTGAAGTAGCTTGTACATTACACCAAAGTGATTAATAGTAGAGAAACTAGGTCTCAAACAATTTTAACCTATAAAGGAGTGGGATTTTAATATTTAACAATATAAATCCTTATGTCTTGTAACTTTTACATTATTTATACTTGAGTGAGGATAAGAGACTATAAGAGGAGTGGATTAAAGTTTTAATAATATATAGAGGATGAATTAAGTAATCATATTCATAAAAGAACAAGGGTCCCCAAATTCATCCCCTACCCCTCTCAGTGATATCATTGGACCTGGGCACTATAAGTGGCATCATAGTGAAGGTCACCTATGAAATATCCAACTAATATAGAATCATAAAGGATCTTAGTCCCATAAATAGTAAAGGAATACCAATTTTTGATGGTAAAAATTTTAATGGATGGAAGAACTAGATGTTTCTATATCTGCTGTCATAAGGAATTGAGGTTAGTGATGCTATTATAGAGGGATTTACTCTACTTAGAAGAGA
Organism: Viscum album; assembly: GCA_963277665.1. Classification (NCBI taxonomy): domain Eukaryota; kingdom Viridiplantae; phylum Streptophyta; class Magnoliopsida; order Santalales; family Viscaceae; genus Viscum; species Viscum album. The sequence continues at coordinate 254,725,568 of OY728163.1, read as the reverse complement.
TGCACCCATGACTTTTGCTGAAAAGATAAATCTAGAAGTATATAGGAAAACTAAGAATTCAATCCCTTCATTTTTATTTGATAAATTTTTCACCAAGATAATGTGACTTGAAAATGGTAAGGATATGTGGGAGAATATGGAGAATATATATAAGGGAAATGTGAAAATTAAGGAAGATAAAATGAAAGTTTTAAGAGAAAATTTTGATGAAATCCATATGGATTATGATGATATAACTAATGACTATTTTATAAGGGTAAATGAAATTATGAGTCACATCAGGGATTCAATGACGTTTTGGAAGATTCAACTATTGTAAAAATGCTGATGAGGAATTTCTCTAATATATTTGATCAAAATATATATTCCTTAGAATAAATTAGTAACTTTTCATTTGATGATTTACATAATACACTCCTTGATTATGAGATAAATAAAGTCCTATTTTTTAAAAATAAATCTAAGGAATAAATGGATTTCAAATCCATGAGAAAACTTAAGATGTATGATAATAGAGATGATCCATTCTCATATTCTGATGAGGATGATGAATGAAATGTAGAAATATTTGATTATTATAAGGATTTCATGTTTTTTATCTCCAATAACATTATAAAATGGAAATTAAAATAAAAAGGAAAGCTTCCTATTTAATGCTTTGCTTATGGGGGTGTTGGGAATTTTTCTATGACTATCCAAAGAAGAAAAAAAAATTGAATATGAAAGCGATGATGAATAAGAAGATTTTTTTAAAATAATTTTAGGAAAAATTAAAAAAAAATTGACTATGGAAAGAAGTGGAATTTATCAAGAAAGTATAGAATAATCCTTATGAGCAGGGAGAAAATTAAGGAATCATCAACATGTAGTGAGTCATATGATGAAGGAATTCATCAAAATCATAAAACTTTATTTACTAGGGTTAAAATATGAAAATAAATTTCAAGCATTGAAGAAAAAGAAGAAGGCGATGGCTATACTGAATATATGTTGAGAGATAAATTGGTTTCCTCCCTTGATTAAAATTCCAAGATTAATAAGAGAGAAAAATTATTAGAGAAATAGAATATAAGAAATGATGTGAAGGAAATTGACCTCATATATGAGATCAATGTTTACAAGGTAAAAATTATAGAATAAGACAAGATGTTAAAATATATTAATATAAAATTGTTTTTCAAGGAATAAGAACTTCATGAGGCACAATATAGGTGTATTAAATCTAAAAACACCTTGAAGAACATTATATAAGACTATGAGAGAGTAGTATATATTTATTTTGAATCATATAATGTATATAAGAAAACCAACCCTAAGAAAAAGGTATAGAATATTTATAAACTCTTAAGTGATACTAAATCAATTTATTTTAGTTATATATATTATAAAACCCAATATGGAGAAGTTTGAGATGATTAAAATTATAAAAAATATCCTCCTATAGTATTTAAAGGTGAATATGCATTGATAAATAAAGAACAGCCAAGAAAATAGAAAAAATATAGGCCCAATTATTCTTGGATAACAAGAATATTTTTGTGAATGGACTCATCAATATATATAAATATCATGTTTTAAGGGATATTACTAGTGTTTTTTAGGTTTTGTACATAAAATATATGATTTTTGGTATAACATAGCATTTATAATAAATTGATATAAATCATGGGAGATCATACCTGTAAATAATATAAGCAGTTCAGTTAAAAGTAGAAATAATCTTAGAAAGAAAAGGTTTGAGGCTGAAAAAAAAAATAAATAGATCTCATAGGCTGTTGAAGTTAATAATAACCAAATAGAAATGATAGTACCTAAACAATCTATTTAAGGGTTTTCTTGTACAAAGAAGAAGGTGAATAAATCACAAGGAAATTAATGTGATGAGGACATACAAGAAAAATCAAAAGTGGAGGTGTTGTGTGGAAATAATGAGAAAGATGAATAGAGTTAAAAAGATGATACCTTTTTGTTACCAACACAACCCAAAATAATTAAAAGAAAAAGAAAAATATCCAAGTATGAGTGTGTATTCATTGCTCACAACAAAAATGAAGTCCCACACAAGGAAATATTTGGAAATAATAATAGTCCTTATTTGAGAGGAAACTATCAACCATACTAATTCTCCTAAGAAAGCAAGGAGAACCACCTTTTCTTATTCCTTTTATTTTATTTTTATACTTTCTTACAGGTAATTATAGGAAATAAAATAAAGAGGGATTTGTATAAGGATTTCATTATTAGATAATAAGAAATGATTACTCATCATGGGACATATTCATTACCATGATACAAGAATAAGGACTGCATTACTTGAGGGGGAGAAAATATGAAGAGAAGCTATAAAATTATCAACCTGCATTGAATCTAGAGATTTGGATATACCCATAAAGAATTAAAGGTTTAGTTATTCCAATCACACTTTTCACCCTTATTCCGATTTTATCAAATATGTTTACAAAGGGGGAGTATTGGAAGATGTGTTTGGAAATATAAAGTGGGGGTAAATTGTGTTTCACTTTAGATTTATTATTTTATTTATTGAGTTGAGTGTAGGGTATATATTTAATTATAAATCTAATAAACAATCCCAATATTGATATTTTTTGTTATAGAATTATTTGATAAAATATTAATGGACAATATTGTTGTCTTGGTAAATTCTCTATTGTTTTATACATCTGGTTAATCTATGTATACTTAGAGTAGATTAAGGATGATAGATAAGTTGAGTGCTGTTACATTCTTTTCTCACAATAGAATCGAGTTGTAATTCAGATTTAAATAGGGAGAAGAATCTATTTTGGAAAATTATTTTCTCAAGGAGAATAAGGAGCCAACAAGTAAGGTGTAACCGTCACCTTCCATTTAAATTTATTATTTATAAGGGTGAGTAAAAAAAGAGTTAGATCACACATATTGATAATAAATATTTATGGTATTTCTAAAAAATACAAAGGGAGAGTTTGAAGTGACCATGAATGCAGTTTGTATTTGTTGTCAATATAAGAGGTTTTTTAAGCATAAATCTTTCAATATGTGTGCGGTTTTGAGGAGGATGATGGATGATATAATTCCATTATATATATAAAATGAAACATAAAAGAGTTAGGAATACTTCTTCAAGATCTTAAGAAGATTGTTCTAAGAAATCCTTTATTTCTGATGATTTATTAAACTAATCCTCATGTTCATTATAATTACCGACTATATGGAAGTACTATCTAAATTAGGGAAGAGTTGTTGGAATCTTCTAGTATATGGGGAGATTGAATACTAAAAGTTAGGCTGAATGATAATATAAAGGTACCATCCATGGAACACCATGCATGATAACTGATGTATTGGGTAAAGTAAAACCTTTCAATGATTTTTAGAGAATGTTGGAAGTGTTTTGAGAAGGATATAGTTGAATTGATAAAGTCTTGAATTCCCTTGAGTGATGTATGGAATATCATATTTTGAGCTGACATTTTCACAAAGGACTACCAATGCACGTGTCTTTTTTCTCCAATGTATGTGTGAATGAGGACTATATTATGTGTCATTATACACTTCATATATATTAAAGAGAGTCAATGTAATTCTATTTTTTCTTAGTTCAAATGTGATTTAGTTGAGAGTAAGTTTTATCTAGTTGGGAATAGGTTTCATAGAGCCCATCATATGTATGGACCAATCTACATATGTTTCATCTGTGACCTGTGTAGCTATCATGCAACACTTAGTAAAATTATAATATTCTCTTGGATAAAAAAATAAAGTTTAAAAATTTATTTATCTAAATAAAGAGGTGATTTATGATGATTAAAGTGTTATTTGAAAAAGTTATAAACATTATATATACCCAAATGGGTATGCGATTCAAGCAAAAAAAAAAGATAATCTTTAAGAAATGAAAAGGAATATCAAATAAAGAACAATAAACGGATTTTCTAGAATCATATATATTTTTAAGATTAAATAAATTGGATGATACAAGGTGAAATTTTCTTTATGGATCAAACATCATGATCCAAAATGTGATTATGATCGAAGATGAAAATCAAGGATGAACAGTTCATGAGGAATGTTGGTAAACTAAGACAATTTCTACACCACATAATAAGCTGCCATGTCATAGTGCATTAAACTATGAACATGTGGAAGAATATTTAAAGTGATTTAAATTTTATGGATTTTGTGGAAGATATTGAGAAGGAAATGCAAGGATGTTGATTGAGTTTTAAATAAAGTATACTAAGGTTACTACTATTGTTATTTAATGTGAGAAGAATAGTCACTTTTAAGTGCCTATTTTAAAGGAGTATGAAGACAAAGGAATCTAAATTGACTCAAAATAAAAGATTATGGGAGATATGCTAGATTTATAATATCCAAATAACACTACACCTTTCATAGGATTTGTTATATCGATATCTTTGGTTGATTTTTTTAACTATAAAAGATCTCTAATTTGAAAAAGGATATCACCTGCTATTAAAAAATATAGACTTTCCGTTATTCTAAATGTATATAACATTCATGAATTATTATGTGAATATATAATTATAGGAGATAAATATGAGAGTTTGAGACCCTAATACCACTAAACTAGAGAAGAAGACCTGTTTTGTATCAAATAATAAAAATCCCAACAACATTTGGGATCTCCTATGCATCAAAGAATAATAGGTAAACCAATGATTCTACTATAGAGTTAAATATGAGGAAAAGGTGAGAATCATAAACTACATATTACTACTTGTGATATAATTTTATCATAGGAAGATTAGTGAGAAAGGTGAATCATCCTCAAGAAGATAAGATGTGAAAACTTGAAGGAGAGAAAGGTTGACTATATACCCTTAAAGAATATATTGAAGACCTATTCATAGGAGGATTTCAAGATAACCCTTGAATAATTTTCAGGAGGTAGTATAAATACCCCATAAGAGGTGGAAATAATATTTTTGGGAGAAGACTTCAAGTGGATGGATTCAAGTATGAAGAACCCATCAGGAGGTGCCTATTATGTTCACTTGAAGACTAGATATTTTCAGATATTATTCATTGGGTATTTAAAGATATTACTCATCATTTTTAGGTGATGGATTGTATATTTTACCAAAGTGATTCATAGTGGAGAAACTAGGTCTCATACAATCTGAAATTATAAATAAGTATGATTTTAGGGATAAACCTTGTAAATACTTATTTCTTGTGCCTTTTAGAACCCATATAATCAAGTAAAGATGATAGATAACAAGAGGAGTGGATTAAAGCTTTAACCGACTATAGAGGTTGAATTAAGAAGGAATATTTATAAAAGAAAAAAGGGCCACTGATTCACCTATCCCCCTCACAATGATATCATTGGACCTAGGAACTATACATACTTGGGGATGGTGGGAGATATTACCTCTAGTTTGACTAGTATTATTCTTAGAACAACTAATTCTAAGAAGTAAAAGCTTATACCTTATATGGTATACCTTTTCCCTATATTTTTCCCTTAATATTTCTTATGTATTTTTCTTAAGTTGGAAGTTAACTTCTCCACATATAGGTATAATGTAACTAAATCAATGTATATCCATCCATATCATATAGATTCAATTGAGATGATAGAACTAAAGATTTAATTAGAGGATAAAGAAACAAAAGGGTTTATCAGAACGAGCACTTATTCCTAGGGTGATCTTATTATTTTTTATAAAAAATATGATTAAAGTATATAACAGTGTATAGACTATCAAAGGTTATAATATATAATAATTAAGAACCATTACCCATTGCCCAAAATTAATAATTTATTCAATCAATTAAATGGGAAAAAGTGATTTTCAAATATTAACATATGTTCTAGGTGTCACCAACTTTAAGTGAGACCAAAGATATTTTAATTATAGATTTTCAAACCTAACATTGTTATTTAAAGTATTTAATAATTCCATTTGGATTAACCAATTATCATATAGTTTTTATAGATTTAATGAATAGGATATTTCATCCACTCTTAAACTCCTTCATAGTAGTCTTGGTGGATAATATTTTTGTGTATTTAAAATCTTAGGATGAGCATGGATGTAATATTATAAATTTATTTAAAACTTTACAAGGACACCTGATATATAGAAAAATTTATAAATGTTCTTTATTTATTCAAGAATTTAAGTATATTAGGCATTTAATTGTTGAAGATAGTATATTATTAAATCCTAAGAATGTGGAAGTGGTAAAGTCCTGAAAAGTCCTTTCAAATGTTTTTGATATCAAATGGTTCTAAGGATTGCAAGGTATTATCATTATTTTATATAATATTTCTCCAATATAGTCACTCCAATGAAAACTGTATCCAATAAAGGTGAAAAGTTTGTATGGAATTAATGGCATGAGATGAAATTCTAGGATATGAAGAGGTGGTTGAAAACAATTATTATTTTGATATTACATTAACCCTGTGAAGGGTTTGAGGTCTGTTGTGATACTTCCTCATTAAAATTAGGATGTTTTATTATACATGATCACTGAGTAATGGATTATAGTTCTACAAAGCCTCAAAATTATGAATAAAACTATCATATCAATGATCTAGAGTTTTACACTATAGTTCTTTCTATGAAATACTTGCAATATTATTTTTTTGGTGAGTGATTCACTAACCATAATATATTTAAGTATACCTTATCACAATGAGATTTAAATATAAGGTAGTGTAAGTAGGTAAAATACCTCTAATATTTTGATTTTGATATTCAGTATTCACCAGGTAAGGATAAGAGTGACCATTGGATTATATAGTCACTATGAGGGGGGGGGTATGAATTAGTGTAGACACATTTTATCAAAATCTTTCAACTTAAAATTTTACCCCCTTTTTAATATCTGAACCTATTCCTTAATTAAGGTTCATGAATTTGTTTATGCATTCTCAATGCACACACCCACATATAAATAAGTAAATAAACAAGAGAAAATAACACACATATTTTTTACAAGGTTCAACCCTAATGTGGGAATCTACTCTTAGTTGTGTTTGGGGATAGTTCAAGCCATATATTTTATCAATTTTGTAGAAAAGTGATTAAAATTTGGTGATAAGGCATCATCATTAACTCAACACCAACTCCGAGTGGGAAGGTATCATCCTTAACCCTTTATAAAGGTATCTTCCTTGACCCAAAAACTATATCACAATAGTAATTATCTACTGAAATATATTCAGTATCCCAATTAGTATAGATAAAATTATATTGAATCCCTATAGTCTATAATGATCCTCTAACTTCCTTATGAAGAATATCTTCCTTCTATTTTTGGATTTCACTATATCAACTATAAGATATTCTTCCTAAACACAGGTCTTCAACTCATAGTGAATAATCAACTAAAACTATATATATGCTGACCTCATATTCTAAATCTCAAGTATCTTAAATTTTATACATTATGTTGGATGTAGTTTTTTGGACTCGCTCATTATCTTCTAGAATGTGTGTTTCTAAAACTTCCTCTTATTTAAGTTCTAAAACATTTAAAAATTATGTAGGATTCCAATGAACACTAGTCTTTCACACTAACTTATAATTCCTCAACTTATGAAATATTCTTATTCAAAAATTGATTCTAAATCATCAAATTATTTGATCCAAATGATATCTAGAACTTGAAGATCAGATTCTACCTCTATTCTCTACTCATAATTTTATAGCATCGATCTCAAAATGAAGTCCCCCTTTATATATCCATTATTACTCTGATAAATATGGGAAATGAGGGATATGAATTATAAGTATTTCAACTTTATTAAATCTCAATCAACCGCCTTCAATAATTTTGAAAATATTAGAGTCTAACAACATCCAAGATTCCTTAAAACTCAAAGTTAACTATCTTTAAGGATACTAAAAATACCATCTAAAATCATGACTTAAACTTCATGATTTTTTATCTTATAGTATAGATCAGTATCATAATGTTAAATTTGACTTCACATAAATTTTATATGAAATATCTGCGAATCTTATGGTTCCTAAACTTCTATCGACTTAAGATTATTCTATTATAGACTTCATTCCACTTCCACTTCTAATTTTCCATTTTCCTCTGCATAACTTAATAATCCATATCATTTATACACAACCTTTGGATCTCAAAACTAAATATAATACCTCTCCAAATATTCTTGTGTTCTTATTTTATAGCTCCGATAAATTATTTTAAATCCATATTATAATATATCACCTTCATGGTATAGGTTTTTATATTCTTAAAATTTGACCTCCTTATCTTATAATCATATCATATTCTGATCTCCTCATTATCTTATATTCTTAGATTATGAATCGTTTTACTTCCTTAAATTATAGATCTATATACTTACTTATCTTTCTCTCTCCTTTATTGGAGGTTCTAGACATAGTGGAAGCATATATTTGGGTCCATCCAAACTTAGCCTTTGTCAAATTCAACAGAATTTTAGACATGTATTTTGAATAATTTCCATGAAAGATGAATAAAACTGAAGAAAACCATGAAAAAGAACACCATAAACAAGAGAGGATATTTTCAAATTAAAATTATAAATAATTTATAAGAATAAAATTACCTTAGTTTTGAGTTTCTTTCTTTGAAGAAGAAGTTTATTGTATGAACATTTTCTGCATTATTTATCATTTAATTTTGAGGATCCAAGTATATAATACCTCTAGTTATGAACCACAAGTGTTACATTGATCTTTAAGAATCACCAATGATACTCTAGGTGATAGAATGGTGTTATTGATCATATTTCACTACTCCTTTGATCACTACCACAATTCCTTCAGTCTATAAGAATCAATTCTGATCAATCTGGCTAGAAAGGGTGGAGGAGAAGACTAACTTCTCTCATTCTTGAGTGAAACCCTAGAGATGTTACTTTTTGATTTAATTCTCTATGGTGGATAATGTTATACCCCACATATTGTATCTGTAATGAAATTTTATCTATAATGGTTTGTATCTACAATAGATTATATTTACAACTTATTTTATCTACAATCATTTTTGTCTACAACCATTTGTATCTAAAATGGTTTGAATCTAAAATAATTTATATCTACAATAGTTTATATCTACAAAGGTTTCTATCTATAATGAATATAAATAATTTTTTATGATCCTAGGTTTGGGGTTATAATATTAATTAAATGTATATAGAACCTTAGCAATATATTTAACCTATAAGGTTCCCCATGTTATGTAAAATAATAATAATATTATTTTTATTTATAGTATGGGCTAACTCATGTAATGATAAATATTATTTTACAGTCTAGGAAATAGATATTTATCATTGGACCCAATACTCAGTCTTCTTATCCTTCTAAATATTTACTAAACCCTGAATAAATATTTAAATTCATATTACTTTTTTAATAAATAAACAAATAAATATTATATTCACTTTCTAGTTAATAAATATTTATTTAATATTTTATATAAATAAAATATTGAATAAATATTATTTGTAAGTTTGGAAAATAATATTTCTTCTAACTATTAAATATATATAATATTCAATTAAGATCAATGGGAATAATAAGTGTGTGTCCTTCCAGGATTCTTTCTCAGTGGCATTAGACAAGCTAGCCTAAAGTCCAATATCGACATCTAGAAACATGTTGAGGCACCCAAAAGGAAGACTTTAACATTTAAATGATGACAACCACATATGAATTATTACATTGTAATATAATCCCTTTGTCTCAATATCTCATCAAGCAATTTTCATACCCATTTCATCAAACCATGTGTTTGATATGTTTTTCTTTGCATTACTGAAATGTACCTTTCCACACACCATGACCATGGAACATAGTTTTAATGTTTATTTCAATCCAAGGGTCTAGATATCAACTTCCATAATATGTAATAGGAAAATACTTTCTTTACTTATTCATTTATAGAATACCACTCATGACATGCCTAATATACCCAACTTTTTCATGAATATATGGCATTGTAGTTTATGGAAATAAATCTAAGTACATGACTCATGATATGAATTAATAATAATCTTAAAGTCTATAAATCATTACACATTCTTGTATAAAGGAATATTCAATGACACACAAACATGTGGAAATATTTATTAGCGGATTTGACCTCATAATATTTGGTCTTGCAGATTACCAAGTGAGAACTTCATGAGATGAAGTCTAATATGATTACAAGTACTTACACCAGATAGTTTTCATCATTTATGTCCTATCAGATGATGTCACACAACCATGGGACTAAATTTAAGAATATCATCATTACATATCAAGGTTCTCATCATAAAGGGGAACTTATTATGAGAATTTAAATGTGATGGATACTCTAGGACATTATCAAATTTAAGTTATGGATAATAAAAAAAGTATTTATTTATTATTCAAGTATGTAAAAATACATTTAATATTAAGTATGAAGAATTTGGTCCTAAGACACCAACTTCAATAGACTCCCACTTAGACTAGATCCAAATACTAATGAACTTAAGTCCTATAGCTCTCACATGATGTGCCTAATTATTTTAAGATATGGATTTAGTTAATGGGTCTAAGATATTTTCTTCCAAGGAAATTCTATTTACTATGATATCCCCTATCTAAGAAAAATCCATCAAGATATTATATTTATGAAGTATGTTATTCTTTAACTAATGTGACCTTGTATCCTTTTTAAGATCCACTACAATAGTATTATCACAATATTGTGTGATAGGATATTTACTGATAAGAATGATGTAAAACTATTGGATGAATTTGAATATCAAAACCACTTCTTTAACTACCTCAAAAACTACAAGATGGTCAGACTATACTGCAGAATTGAAAACCATGACTTGTTTTGAGCTCTTACAGCTCACAACACCTCAATTAAGAGTGAAGAGGTATCCCAACTGTGGTTTTAGATAGAATTGATAGTTTTAGAAGCCAAAATTTATTTATCTCTTGATTTCTAGCTTCTATTATCCTCTATACACCAATAATATATCTTTAGTACATCAAAATTACATTAGGATAGTTTTAACTACCATCCAATGGTGGTCACCTGGATCTCCTTGATATATTTCAACCATCCTAAGAGTATAAGCAAGATCAATCCTACTATATGACATAACATTACATACATGACTGATCCTCTCATAGATGAAAATGAGATCCATATCATTATATGTCTCTCATTATGTATCTGGGGTACATTTTCTTAGAAAGATAAATTCTATGTGATATTGGCAATGATCGCCTCTTGGATTGTTCCATACTGAATCTGTTAATCATTTTTTCAATTAATGTACCTTGAATTATCCTAATAATCCTCTTATAGAAATCATGATATATCTTGATTCCCAGAATGTAGGCTACTTCATCTAAATCCTTCATTTAAAATCATTGGTTTACTCACATCTTAATAGACTATATGACTAGTGTTACATTTCCAATAAGTAATATACCATAAAATTATACCATTAATAAATTGAACACACTCCCACTAAAATAATTATAAATAAAAGGATCACATTCATTATTTATGAAAACAAATTCTATTATGAATTCATTAAATTTAATGTTCCATAACTTAGATTCTTTCTTTATTACATTAATTTATATCTGTAACTTTTATACTTTTTTGGAATCCTTTAAAGTCTCAAAACATTTAGGTTGCATCATATAGACATATTAATAAAGTTTTACATTAATGAAATCTATTTGGACATCTATTTTCTAAATTTCATAGTCATGGTATATTGTAATGTAAAGTATAATTCTAATAGACTTTAGTATAACAGATAGTGAAAAGGTATCATCATAGTCAATACCTTGATGATTTTTATACCCTTTTGCAACTAATAATGACTTATGAGTATTAAATTCTCTATCAATTTATAGTTTATTCTTGAATAACCATTTATATCCAACGATATTTACATCCACTGGAAGATCTATCAAAATCCATACATAGTTTTGGTACATGGAATCCATTTTAGAATTCATAGCTTCTTTCCATTTAGCAGATTCTATTCCACTTAATGATTCCTTATTGGATACATGATCATAATAATCTAGTAATAATGAGTCACCATATTTTTTGATAAGAAAACCATATATTTCAGGTTTTCTAACCCCTCTTATAATCCTATAGAGTACACAGGTCTTTGGAATATCCTCTTCCATGGGGCTCTGTTGAATCAATTCTTATGCTAACTATTATATATCTAAAACTAGGACCTCATAAAATTATATCTTGATCCCACTATATATTTTAGAGATATTATCCATATTAATAAATATTGGATGTTTTTCAATAAAAAACATCTAATTTGAGGTGCTGTATATATAATATCCCTTTTTTTTTGATGATATCCCCTTGTTCCTTAAGGTATCATATAAAGATACATTTAGTGACTTAGGGTGAAAGTTTGTTTCCATAAATAATCATAAAAAATGTTTCAAAACCCCTAAATCACATATATGACAATATAAGTTTATTTCTATAATATATATTATATGTAATACCATTTTCTACTTTAGTTAGCACTTGGTTTAGAATGTTTGATGTTATCTGCAACTCATGTCCCCTAAAGGATAATATAAGTTTGACATGGTTCATCATTTATCTCACTATGTCCATCAAGGTGTGTTCCTAATTTCATTTAAACCATTACATTATGGTATATAAGGATGAGTGAGTTGAGATAAAATCCCACGCTCTCATGGATAATCAATTAACACTTGGTTAAGATATTCTCTACCAAGGTCTAAACAGAGTTCCCAAATTTTATTATCAAGTTGATTCTAAAATTATTTCTTATATTCCTTGAATTTTAAAAGGAATAAGACTTATAACTCATTAATTATACATATAAATATCTTATAAATTCATCAGTAAAGATTATAAAGTATGAGTTTCCACTCCTTTCTTTAACTGGAAATGGTCCACACACATCAGTATAAACTGACACACGTAGATTGTGGCCCTCCTATTCCACTAAATAGGGCTTCAATCATTTTACCTTGTAAACAAGAATTACATACACCAAGTGGTTTTATATTAAAAGAATCTAAATATCCATCTTAGTGTAATTTAGTTATTCACTTTTCATTTAGATGACCTAGTCGATGATGCTATAGATGGGTGTGATATGAGTAATGAAAATCAGATTCATTATCAATTTACATTATTTGTTTTCTGTAATCCAATACATAAAGATATTTTTTTTAAATATTAATTATCATAGAAAATTTTATATTTATAAAAGAATCAATATTTCTTACAAAATTTGAAAATAAATCCATCTGTATCAAGTCTAGATATTAGAATAATGTTTCTGGCTCTATTGGCTACTCGTAGATCCACCTAAACTCATTAAATCTTAGAGATTTTTTGAGGTTATTTTTTTAATACATATATGAGTACTAAATGTCATATATAGTACCCAATTTTTGAAATTGATATATTACAATTGATAATGAATTCACCTAAATCATCCCATTTCTTATTTATCTGTGTGAAATTCTTCTTTTAGTGGCCCTTATTTTATATAAAAAATAGAAATAATACCATTCCCTTGCTTTAACTTTGATCTTATTTCTCTTGGAATGGTATTTCAAAGAATAATTTTACCTAGTGTTATTCATATATTTTTTTACTTTTCCCTTTATCTTATTCAATAAAATAATACAAGGCTTTCCACGCTTCGTGTCCTTGTTAACTTAGTGAAGTATTGTAAAGTGATCCGAGATACAATTCTCAATATTTTTTATGTTAAAATTCATAATGAAATTGGATAAGATATTATTGATTGATTCTATAATGATATTAGTGTACAATTATTTAGGAAATAGAAACCCTAGAATCCTTATACACTCAATATAACCAATTAACTTGACTACATGAGGTCAATCTAGCATAACTTCTCCAATTTTTATTATAAAGAGTGCCTTAGATATCTAAAACCTCACTAATCTATATTTCTACTTATAGAGATAATAACTATTATTGATCATGATATAATCATAAATGTTTCCATGAGTTTCATGATATTTTAAATCATGGATAAAATCATCAAACACTGGTCATATATTACATTATCTAAGTTTTTTTCATATACAATGATCTCTTCACCACTTTCCTTCTTAGTAGGAAGATCATGCATTGGGGTATATAGTATGTAAGACTTCCGTTCATGTCATAATACAATTCAAAAGTGCTTATACCATTCCTATAAGTTACTGCTAGAGAGGAGATGGCCTTTCTCCAGAATTTATCACAAGGATAACCAAGCATAAATCATGCCATTATCGATATTCCAATAGGAGATCAGAACCCAACACCCATTTATCTATACATAGGATATGACCCAGTGGGATAACTAGGATCAACTCATGTGCTCCTCTGGGTATATTCTAGTGGGACTTATACACAATCTCGCATGCATAACTTCCTCTATGAATGCTTTTAGGGCCATACCTCCCATGAGGTTTCCCATTTCCCCCCTATATGTGGTTGTTGGGATATCCCAATAAGCTTATATATATATGACCTATTTTTACCTAATCTATCAGTTAATTTTTTTAACAAGATAAATTTAATTTAAAACAATAATAATCATTAATATATTCAAAACATTAACATGTAAATGATAAATGATTATTTTTTAAAAACAATTTGAATTTAATTAAATGTGATGGAACAATAATTTATTAAAATAATGAACACCTTTTAAGTATTAAGAAAACATTTCAAATACTAATAGAAACTAGCTCAATATTATTTATTGGTCACATTCTAGACCATAGAAACCTCTTAGTATGAAATTTTTTAGACATTGAGTGAGGATTTCATACATCATATACACCTGAATATATAGAAAAATATCTTCCATCTCAAGAAAAATACTTGTCTTATAGGGTGTATTTGAACCACATCAAGGAAATGAGTAAACCTTGTCATAAAATAAACTTGGATGACCTTTCATTTTCATGACATCCAAATCCAAGAAGGTAACATAAAGATCTACATTGTGTGTGCCTTAGTGCTTTGTATACTTTACACCTGTCAATCACCAATTCTCCACCTAATGTAAACATCAGAGGGTGAGGTGAACATGGATAATTTAACTTTTCTCTATTCAATACCCAAAATAGACCATTGGAGAAGACTTCATACAACATTATTACCTAGATACAAGTATTAGGCCCTGATTATAAATATTCCAACTGGTCTGTTTAGTAGAATCCTAATGTCTCTAAATCTTAGAAATAATAAACTTAATGAGAATGGGATGTTGATAGGCTCTTATTCTAAGATTCCAAGAAAGTAAAGTGGGCCTCCCATATGAGGTAAGAAAATCCCTTAATTATAAAGAAGCCCCTGCTGGTGAGTAGATCATGTTTGGAATGTGCACTACATCTAGCTCATGCTTAGACTAAATGTAGGGAATTTAAAAAGAATCTATGGTTGATTCCTCAACAATGATACAGAGTAGTACCATCCCACTAAGCTGGGAACATTTTTACCACCATAACCACCCCTAAGATAATTAAATCCCAAATTATTCTAAGATGTTATGATAGAATAATTAATTCAACCCCAACCTATATGTCTAGGATAATTTATATCACCACCACCTCCTCTCCCATATAAGTTATCTTTTTACAGATTATGGGAAAATTCAAAGAAGAAGTCTCCAAAATTACTCAAACTATGCAACCTATCATCATCTTTAGGGACATGCTTAGTAAATACTATCATAGATTCTTTAAAGATCACTCTATACAAATCACTTATAGGGGAGTATCTTGAAGAGAATGAAAGACCACATTGGGGTTGTAGGTAAAACAATCCCTCCAAAAGCTTAAAAATAAGGAGGATTATGATTTTACCATGATAAATACCCAAAAGGTGACTGATCTTCATACCCTTATTATGAATATATGATCCCCATGAATTATTATACATCAGTAGATGTCATTAGAACCATATCTGATAATAACACAAAGCATGACATTGATGTAGGAGAGTATGATGAGGAAGTATTTTTTTGAAATACGATCCAACCCAAAAAAATTAAATTGGATTTGTATTCCTAACATCAAAGGGAAATTGAAAACATCATTGATCCACTAAACAACTAACTACCAATTATTTAATGACCATATTCCAAATAAAATGGAAAGGGTCTGGAAAAATACCACCCACCTCCTGAGGATACTAAGGCTCCCACCATCAAGGAATGGTTTTCCCAATATGAAGCTGGATTGGTGGAATTAATGTGAATCAACACTAAATTACTCAAAATATAATATTATTACTCAGTATAATTTCTTGGTATAGAGAAACATTTTTTCTCCAATGGATCTTCCCCACCTAAAGAAAGTTACCCAACCTATGAGGTAGAAATCCAATCATCCAATATGTTCTAGGACTAGGAAACCAATATACATAGACCTAATGGATGAATTATATTAAGATTTTGTTCAACTGGGGTGGAAACCGAAGCTATGTTAGGTGAGAAAGCTTAGCCAATTAGTACTGAATACCAAAAATAAACATAGAAGATCTGATTGTATCAGGATATATCCACTGCCTCTACTTGAGTGCTTGACTAATTGACCAACATAATAGAACTTTTTTACTCTATTAATTCATTAAATTCATAAATAGAAGTCATGAAGTGATGAAATGCACTAATTTAAAAAGAGAGGAAACTATATTCTTAAAGGGTTAACGTGACTCCCCCTTTTCCAAACTTTGATAACCCTACCTCCCTCATATTCATTTTCATCAGAGACCCAGAGAAATATTTGATTCACTATGTGTCTCTATGTGTACCTATTATGGGAAAAATCAAGAAAAAATTAACAAATCTTGGATTCCTTTTATAGATTCTGGAAGGATCATTATTCATCTAGCATAAAAATATACTAGTGTTTATAGGTCAGGAAGACCTCCTTCGGAAATTACTCTACCAATTTAGCTCCATGTTGAGGAAGACAATGATCCTTAATCACTTTAATTTTAAGAAATGTGAGAATGAGAGGGGTTTAAATTTTATTTTTATATGGAATGGTATTAAATACTCCTAGAACATGCAATATCAAAAGAGAAGTTACTGGTGATATGAATAGAAAATTCTTATGATGAGTTTTAGAAACCTTTGATACCACTAAAATACCACTGTAGATTATGAGAGTTCACAACGATTGCAAAAAAATGTTGTAGGATTTTATTTGATTATAAAAGGATAAATATATGTTTATTATTACATTTCAAGGGAAGAGGATTGAAAAAAAAACAATAAATGTTACTCTAAATCCAAATCCAACACTATATCTCACACTAAAACCTGTGCAATATCACATGGTATCTCCCCCTGAACAGAATCCACAATAACAATATTCCTGATAGAAGGGAAGAAAGGAGTAGAGGCATCCATCATTTGAAGATCAGAAGCATAAAGTGTACTCTTTTAAAAAATATTAGGCCCAATGTAATTTATTTCTTCCATGGAAAAGAACCTATTAAAGTTTTTTAAAGACAAGAGACCCATTTAAATCATCCTCAAAGATTACCTTGTTTATTGACTCTACTATATGATACTAGGGAAAAACATCTAGTAGTGATTCATCTTTAAATACATCTTCCAAAAGATAGTTGATTATAGGAAAATAAAATTGGGAAAAACCATAACACACATGACTTGTCTCTATTCCATACCACCTAAGGAGGAAGAATAATGATAGAAATTCCCAAAAAAATTATGTTAAAAGATTTGATGATCAGATGATAAAGAAATTAGCCAAATAGGTGAATACTATCCGTAGGGATCAATTGAACCAACTGGTTGCAAGCCAGATAACCTTTGAAATGATTGATATAAACTTTGTGACATCAAAGGCTGCTAAAATATAGTCTTCTAAGAGTCATTTTAACTAGAATAACAAGAATTTGGTATAGGATGATCCCATCAAAATTCTAAATCTAGTCTAAACTCTTTAGAACTTTATACCTATATCATTGGGAGAATGGGAACCACCCCACCAAATAGGATCCTCATGATATGAAGAATCAAAATATGGTTATATCAATGTGATTCACTTAGAAAACCCATTATCCAATGAATAAAATATGTAACACTCCAAGCTTCCACGATACGTTTCCCTTTGAATAACGTAATAGCTTGCATTGTACAAAGCTTCGAGATTCTAACACACTGCGACCAATCAAACTAGCCGTTATGAATAGTAATACCCAAAAATTTTATAAATTTTATTTTTCAAAATGGACTTAATTTTTGAATTCGTAATATCAAAATTATCTTACGGTGATTTTTTGGTATTTTTCTGAAAACTTTCAATTTTTGATGAATATTGAAAACACTGCGTTATTAGTTAAAACTGCCTTTTTATTTAAATAATTATTTATTTTATTTAAATTTTTTTAGGTCAAAATAGATAAATAATACCTATATATGTTCAATTTAAATTATTGGAGTCATTTTATAATATGTTTAGATATATAAAAATTTTATCGAACTTTTTACCGTCTTTTACCCAGCTCCTAGGAGCATTTACAAATTTGCATAAAACTTAATTTTACCGTTTATGTGAGTTCAATTTCAAAAATCTGAGAGACACGATTAATATCAGTAAGTTAAATTTGGTTCAAAAAGATGAAAATAATTTTTGTGAATAGTAACTTTTGACTTTTATTTACCACGGTTAAAAGTAAATAGGGTAATTAAGGGTAAAAATGATATCATAATTACCCTAACACATGTCGTAATTCTATTGGATAAGTATGATTTGACTAAAAACAACATTAGGAAGAAAATATGATCCCCTTTGGTCCACTTGGATTATATTAGTACATTTATTATTATTTTATTTAAAGAAGAGTTAAAAGAGTTAAATTCAAAGGCTAATAAATAAACTATTTTTAATATAGGGTTACACACAATACAAATTCGACTATAAATATTCATTAGAAATATAAAAATATTTCCTATATAATGGTATTTTATTTATAATTTTTAGAAATTAAATAATTTAATTTATTTATGACACAATGATGACGTAGTAATTACCTTATTAATAAAATATTATAATAATTGATATTAAAAATATCCAACTAAATGTAAATTGAGACTTCTGATAAATTACACTAATTTTCTAGGTTAATATGAAATGTTAGGTTTGGTTAAATAAATTTTATTCGAAGTGAAAGTTTTAATGGATTTCAAAAAAATCAAATACTAAATAGTGTCAAAATTGACATAATTCAGTGTTTAAAAGAAAATACTATATTATTAATTGATATAATATTCATAAAAATCTAAGGTTTAGAAAAAAGACTTATATAAGGTTATATATATTAATAATAAACCACTTGGGGTTTTCTTGTCAGTTTATAGTAAGTTTATTAACTATATAATATAAAAATACAAAGAGACATGGTAAATGTAAAACTATTTAACTAAGAGTTAAATCTAAAAGATAAGGTTAATATGGTGACCTAAACCTATCTAAAACCTATTAGTTGAGAGGTTTTCGACACATCACCACCTTATCCTATAAATAAATCATTTTGGATCCATTAGAAACCGAAAATTATTTTATTATAAAAAACTATTTCAATCTTTTCCTAAAGTGACCCTCACCTCTCTTATAAAAGTGTACTTCCCCTTCTCTCAAAATCACACCTCCAAATCCATTTTTCTCAGCCCAAATCTGCCCAAATATCCTCCCAAATTTCATCCCTTCATCCTAGATTCCTTCCTTTGGTCAGAAGAACAACCTAAGGATCCCTTTTGATCAAATCAAAAGGAAGAACCGGAAGAAGATGTAAATATTTCATCACCTCTTTCAAGTTTTTTTCTTCTTACACTTCCTCTTTCTTTGTTGTTTTCATACAAAAATAATAAATTCAGTAAATTATACATACTGTGATGTTATTATAAATATGGTACAACCATATTCGTTATTCTATCCATCCAATAAATGACAAAGTCACCATACGTGCGTATGTACGGCTTACCATCTCCACGTCGTGGTGTAGTTTATTATTCAAACACTTCATTATTTGGATGGGTATAATAATGAGTATAAATAATGTAAATAATAAATATAACATGTTAATTATTCTCTATATATGATATAAAATCCAATATCATACGATTTCACCATGTCTCTCGTGCGTACGTACGGATTACTGTCTCCACAAACACGATGAGATTCATTTCCCCATTGTAACTATTCAAGAATAATTTTCATTTGATGACTAAAAATAATGTTTATGAACATAATATAATTCTTTATATGAATCAAATACATCCTATCCATAAAAAACATGTCTTACGTAACCAAGCATATAAAGGAAAATGAATCAGTTAACACCCAAAATGATGATACTACTAAAATATTTTTAACAAAGAAATATTAGAGGATCATATAAAATATCATATTTATGTATATAATTCTTGTATAATTTAATAACAATGTTTTAAATATTATACAGGAGGTAAATATACCATTGAATAAGGAAAAGTACAAGGTAAGGGTTAATTTCACAATCTCTTTATTATCCAAGGTTGTTTTTACGTAAGTATCTATTGGGACCTCTTTATCATCCACATCCGTGTTTTCTTAAAAATGTATTTAAAAACATTTTTAATATTTACTAGACTATGGGTTAAATTCATTTATAGCCTTATTTGACCTTATATGTTTTGAAGGGAATCTTTCTGTCTTTTTCCAAACAAGGTACTTTATGACTTTTTGACAAAATTAAGGTAAGAATGTTTTTTTAACTTATACGATAGGTGTGGCTATTTTTTGCCATTATAACATCATCAAAGATTCCCTTACAAGATTATAAGAATATTTTAAATTTTTTTTTCTTTTATAATTATGTTACTCTTAAATGATTTCAAAATAGAAAGAGACATTTCTCTCAAATAGTTTTGATTTCATCGATGTCAACATCCTTTGACAAAATTTACACTTTTTTGAAGTTAATTTATTATGATACAAA
Source organism: Viscum album (assembly GCA_963277665.1). NCBI lineage: Eukaryota > Viridiplantae > Streptophyta > Magnoliopsida > Santalales > Viscaceae > Viscum > Viscum album. The sequence goes on along the minus strand of OY728163.1, from coordinate 254,704,520 downwards.
TATTCCATATTGTATGTAAGGTTTTGTGATATGTTTGACTATGAATTAGTTATTTTTATACCATTCATGGTTTATGGTTAAAGTATCTAAATTTTTTATGCTAGTTTTAATATGAATGTTTATGTTATGTTTCAACCTTTTCATATGAGGAATGTATTGGACTTAGTATGTGAAAGGTGGAGCCCGCTATAGCTCCTTTGTGCATCGGTAGGTCTCATTAGACAATTAGACGTGGAATTGGCTGAGGCCTTTCCCAATTTGATATATGGTTTTGGCCGAGGCCTAAATCATTTTTAGACGTCTTGGATGAGGCCTTGACAAGATGTTTCAGAATGTACGACATTATACATTCCCTCATTATGAAAATAATAATGATGGTTCATGTGGTTATTATACTAGTATAATACCCATGACTATGTTTTATTATGACATTATTTACTTAGGTTATATTATTTCCATAAAGTGTTCATGTTTATTATTTGTAAAGGCACGTGTTTTTAATTATTCACCATGCCTAATGTTTATGTTATCTTATGTTGTATTGATTACCCTTACCGAGTGTTTGAGCTCACCCCTTTCTTATGTTTCATTTTCCTAGGATATGAAGAAGTTAGTTATGAGTGACTTGAAGGCATAATCTAGGAGACTTGAATGTTTCTATTGGAACAAATTAGTGTTGTATTTATTTTCAAGTTGTAATGTTGAAATTATGTATGTATCTTGTTTCCAATAATACTAAACATATAGGTCTTTCAGGAAATGATTCCTTGTATCATGACAATGTTATGTAATAAAGAACTAACTTTGGTTAATTGGGGTTATGGGGTTACATTTGATATCATAGGAAGTTTAGTACAAACCTTGGAAACTAGATTTAGGAAAACTCTGATTAGAGCACATTACCCTAAGATAGAATTTGAGGATTAGTATAAAATAACTTCCTAGAATTTTGGTACTATGGATATTTAGTGATTTTTCCAAGAAATAAATCCCTTTATGTATTTGCGCAGGTAGAGGCGGCTCTGGAACAAATATACCTAGGGGTAAAACCCAAAAACACCGCTTTGAGCTAGAATCGAACGGGAACTGGTGCATGACAACGGGCCTTGCTGCACTCTTGGTTATGACAATACCAGGGGATATGCTTAGGATAATTCTCATTTTATTTACAAACCATTATGAAGGATTTATGAGTATATAAATCCTCAAATAAAACATTTTTATGATTATGGAATATATCCATAAACTGTTCAATTTATGTTAAGTGTTTAACAAGTTCAGAATTATGTATTGTAGTTTATAAACTAATATACTGTATTCCATTCTATAGAAATGGCACCTAGCGGAAGGAATAGAAACAATATCAACACATGTAATCCATGTAGGGATTTCCCTCCTGCTCAAGATAATTATAACAGAGATGGTGATGCAACTAGTGCTAATCAGCTTATTACCATACTGGGACAACTCACATAGGTTATGAATAATAACCTTACCTGTATGGAGAACCCTGATCTACAACACAAAGGATCAATGTTATACCACTTCATGAGGCAACAACCACCAACATTCAATGGGTCTATAAATCCATTTGTAGCTGAACAATGGATAAGTTCCTTAGAGAAAATATTTCATGCTTTGGGGAGTAGTGAAAGGGAAAAAGTTGTCATGGTAGTTTATCACCTCAACGAAGATGAAAATCAATAGTGGTCATTAATTCAAAACACAAAGGAGGATGAATAAGTATAAAGTATGGAATGGAGGGAGTTTAAAGAGATTTTCTTAGAAAAATACTTTCCTCATGACTATTGAGCGGATATGGAAAGGCAATTTCTGAGTCTTAGGAAAAAAGAGGATGAGAATGTCTCAAAGTATGAAGCTAACTTTATAAGGTTAGCAAGGAATAATGAATATTATATATGTAACCCAAGAAGTAAGATTGATTGTTTCTTTGATGGGTTAAAACCATTTCTCCATCAAGAATTAGTATCACAATCCTTTTTATCATATGAAGATATTGTCTCATGTGATATCAAGATAGAAAATGAATTCTCTATGTCTTATGACTTTAAAGCAAAGCAATAGAAGAAGAGATCTGCTGAACACTCTGGGAAAGGAAATAATGAAATAGGGAAGAAGGTAAGAGTTTAATTTATACCCTATGATAATTGTGGAAGGAAGCACTCTGGTGCCTGTCTAAAAGGAAAAGGAGTATACTACAAATGTGGATAGAATGGCCATCTTACTAGTGATTGTAAGGGGAATAAAGAATCCACCAATGTTCAATGATACACTTTTAGGGATATTTGACATTATGTAAATGAATTTCCTAAGCGTCAGAGAAACTTACCTCAGAAAAGGTCAAGGGATCAAGGCTAAGATTATGCGATCACTACTACTAAGGTTGAAGATTCGAAAGATATAGTGGTAAGTAATTTAATGGTTTCCTCAAGTTTAGCCAATGATTTATTTGATTATGAATTATCGCATTATTTCATATCTTCCCATTTTTCTAAGAAAATTAGATATTTACAATTTGATTTAACAAGGGAGTTGTCAGTCAAAACTCATATGGGAAGTATCATTGTAATAAAGTTTTGTGAGTCAGTCCCCATTAAGGAATATAAACGATATTTATCTACTGATATAATTATCATACCCATGATTGAATTTGGTATAATCCTCAGTATGGATTGGCTTTCAGACTATGATGAAAACATTTATTGTAAGAAGAATGAGGTTACAATTATCTATGATGATAAGGAGTACCTTATCTTTAGAGAAAAAACGTCACCATCTGATTCTTATCTAGATCCACCCCCATCAGCTCTACTAAATTCAATTATTGAGGAGGATTAAAATAAAATAATTATGGATGATGAAAAGAATTTTTGAATAGAATAAATACCTATTGTGAAAGAATATGTTGATGTGTTTCCAGAGGATTTACCTGGACATCCTCTATAATGAGAAATTGAGTTTTACATTGAATTAATTCCTAGTTCAAGGCCCATATCGAAGACGCCTTATAGAATGACCACTGTGGAATTAGTGGAACTAAAGAAACAACTAAAGTAATTGAGTAATAAGGGATTTATTCTCCATCTATTGTTTCTCCATGGGTATCCCATATACTTTTTGTTAAGAATAAAGATGGATCTATGAGGTTGTGCATTGACTACAGGGAATGATGGGTTTTTTATTAATAGTGATGCTTCAAAGAAAGGACTCGGTTATGTCCTTATACAAAATGATAGTGTTTTTTCCTATACATAAAAATAGATAAAAATTCATGAGAAAAACTTTCCCACTCATGATCTTGAGTTAGCAGTTGTAATCTTCACTCTGAAGATATGGAGACAATATCTCTATGGTGAAAAATGTGATATTAATACTGATCAAAAGAGTTTGAAGTATATTTTCTCACAAAAATAACTAAACATAAGGAAAAAGAGATGGCTTGAACTACTCAAGGATTATGATTGCACAATACACTACCACCAAACGAAGGAAAATAAGGTGGAAGATGCTTTGAGCAGAAAGGATCATGGAGTTTTGAACAAGATGAGAGTTGAAAGGGATCCTATTTTCATGGATCTAGTAAAGATGAATATGGGAATAAACATTGAAGGTGAAACATCAATACTTTTTTAAATTGTTTCCAACCTATATTTACTAGAAAGGATAAAGAATTATCAAACTAATGATGAGGAGTTTCAAAAGAAGATTAAAACTGTAAATGATGGGAGATTTAGTGACTTCATATATGAAGATGAAATTTTGAAATTTGGGAAGAAACTTTGTGTTCCCAATATACCTGATCTCAAAAGGGAATTGTTGGATGATTCTCATAGCTCCAAATTGTCTATACACCCTGGGATCACCAAGATGTATAGATATTTGAAGGAACATTTTTGGTGGGACAACATGAAATGGGAGATTATTGATTTTGTGTCAAGATGTATGGTTTTCCAACAAGTGAAAGATAGAAGACAACATCCTAGAGGAGTTATGCAACCTATTATCATACCTGAGTGGAAATGGGATGATATTATGATGGACTTTGTCATGGGGCTACCAAAGACTCCTAGAAGGGATGATGCAATATGGGTCATTGTTGATCGTCTTACCAAGTCAACACATTTTCTTGATATAAGAGAAGATTTACAACTTGAATTTTTAGCAAGACTGTATATTAATGATGTTTTAAGACGTCATAGAGTACCCCTATTGATTATTTCTAATTGTGATCCCCATTTTACATCAAGATTATGGAAAAGTCTTTAGAAAGACCTGGATACTGAACTTTGTTTGAGCACTGCCTACCACTCTCAAACTGATGGACAATCAGAATGGACTATTCAAACCTTATAAGACATGTCGAGATCTTTCTCACTTGACTTTCAAGGTATGTGGGATCAATATTTACCTCTAGTAGAATTTTCCTATAAAAATAGCTTCCATTAAAGTATTCATATGGCACCATATGAAGCGTTATATGGAAAGAGATGTCACACACCAACTTGTTGGGATGAAGTTGGTGAAAGAAATCTCATAGGACCCAAACTTGTTGGGGAAATGATGGAAAAGGTGAAGGCTATCTAAAACCACATTAAAGCATCTCAAAGTAGGAAGAAGAGATATGCTGATAACTGAAGTAAGGATTTGGAATTTTAGGTAGGAGATCATGTTTTCTTGAAGGTATCTCCATGGAAGGGGGTTATACGATTCAATAATAAGGGTAAATTAATTCCTAGGTACATCAGACCTTTTGAAATTCTAGAACGAATTAGGGTTGTATCTTACTATTTGGAAATTCCACTAAGTCTCTCCAAAGTTCACGATGTGATCCACATATCACTATTGAGAAAATACATGCCCGACCCAATGCATGTACTCACCTATGAAGAAATTGAACTGGAACTTGATTTGTCTTATTCTGAAGAGCCTGTCAAGATTCTTAGTACCAAAGAATAAGTGTTGAGAAATCGGATGACTCGTCTGGTAAAAGTTCTATGGAGACACCATAAGATGGAAGAGGCAACATGGGAACCAGAGGAACTTATGATGAAGAACCACCCAAATATTTTTTTGTAGTATTATTCTAGAAATTTCGAGGATGAAATTATTTTAAGGAGAGAAGAATGTAACACCCCAAGCTTCCACGGTACGTTTCCCTTTGAATAATGCAATAGCTTACATTGTACGCAACTTCGAGATTCTAACACACCGCGACCAATCAAACTAGCTGTTATGAATAGAAATAATCACTTTTTTAAATTTTATAAATTTTATTTTTCAAAATGGACTTCACTTTTGAATTTAGAATATCGAAATTAGCTAAGGGTGAATTTTTGGTATTTTTCTAAAAACTTTCAATTTTTGACGAATAGTGAAAACACTGCATTATTGGTTAAAACTGACTTTTTATTTAAATAATTATTTATTTTATTTAAATTTATTTTAGGTAAAAATATATACATAAAACATATATAAGTTCAATGTAATTCATTGGAGTCATTTTATAATAAGTTTAGATATATAAAAATTTTATTGAACTTTTTACCGTCTTTTACCCACCTCTTAGGAGCATTTGCAAATTTGCATAAAACTTAATTTTACTGTTTATGTGAGTTGAATTTCAAAAATACAAGAGAAATGGTTAATATCAGTAAGTAAAATGTGGTTCAATAAGATGAAAATAATTTTTGGTGAATAGTAACTTTTGACTTTTATTTACCACGGTTAAAAGTAAATAGGGTAATTAAGGGTAAAAATGATATCATAATTACCCTAACACATGTCCTAATTCTATTGGATAAGTATAATTCGACCAAAAACAACCTTATAAATAAAATATGACCCCCATTGGTCAACTTGGATTAGGTTAGTACATTTATTATTATTTTATTTAAAGAAGAGTTAAAAGAGTTAAATTCAAAGTATAATAACTAAACCATTTTTAATATAGGGTTACAAACAATATAAATTAGACTATAAATATTCATTATAAATATTAAAAGATTTAATACATAATGGTATTTTATTTCTAATTTTTATACATTAAATAATTTAATTTATTTATGAAACAATGATGATGTAGTAATCACCTTATTAATGAAATATTATAATAATTGATATTATAAATATCCAAATAAATGTAAATTAAGATTTATGATGAATTAAACTAATTTTATAGGTTAATATGACATGTTAGGGTTGTTTAAATAAATTTTATTCGAATTAATAAAGTTTTAATGGATTTCAAAAAAATCAAATACTAAATAGTGTCAAAATTGACATAATTGAGTTTTTAAAATAAATACTATATTATTAATTGATATAATATTCATAAAAATCTATGGTTCATCAAAAATACTTAGATAAGGTTATATATATAAATATTGAACCACTTGGGGTTCTATTGATAGTTTATAGTAAGTTTATTAACCATATAATATAAAAATACAAAGAGAAATGTTAAATGTCAAACTATTTAACTAAGATTTAAATCTATAAGATAAGGTTAATATGGTGACCTAAACCTATCTAAAACCTATTGGTTGAGAGTTTTTCAACCCCTCCCCACCTCAGCCTCTAAATAAATCATTTTTGAGCAATTAGAAACTGAAAATGATTTTATTATAAAATAATATTTCAAGATGTTCCTAAAGTGACCCTCACCTATCTTATAAAAGGGAACTTTCTCTTCTCTCATAATCACACCTCTACATCCATTTGGATCGGCCAAAATCTTCCAAAATATCCTCCAAACTCTCCTCCCTTTATCCTAGATGCATTACTTTGGTTATAAGGCCAACCTAAGTATCCATTTTGATCAAATCAAAAGGCAGAACCCGAAGAAGAGGTAAATATTTCATCACCTCTTTCGAGTTCTTTTCTTCTTCCACTTCCTCTTTATTTGTTGTTTCCATAAAATAATAATAAATCTAGTACCTTATACATACTTTTATGTTATTATAAATATGGTACAACTATATTCATTATTCTATCCATCCTATAAATGATAAAGTCACCATACGTGCGTACATACAACTTACCGTCTCCACGTCGTGGTGTAGTTTGTTATTAAAACACTTCATTATTTGGATGGGTATAATAATGAGTATAACTAATGTAAATAATAAATATAAAATTTTATGATTATATATATATCATATACCATCCAATTACATATGATTTCTTCATCAATATAATGATATTGTCTCTTGTGCATACGTACGGATTACCGTCTCCATGAACGCGATGAGATTGCCCGAAGGCCTTATTTTTATTGATTTTTGATAACCACCTTTAAAGGTATGAGGGGGAAACCTTAAAAGGACTATATGATTAGTGATTATAGGGCCTGTAGAATTATGAGATTACATGATTCGAAAGTCTTATGGAATTCAACCAGACTATCTACAGGGAACTGCCCCTCCCCAGCATCTGCATCGTGATAGTAGCTCTCCATCTTCGTATGACCATATGGATAGGCTTCCTCTAAAATCACAGGCTATCCCCGATGTCATAGACATACCCTCTCATTCTGAAAATCCATTTGTCTCTAATCTGGTGAGTGCACTTGCTCTGAATCCTCTTCTAGGGATGCTCCTTTTTTGTAGAGTCTGTCTGGGGAAACTACATGTGGCACGAAGGCCTTGAGGTGGCCCGAATGCCTTAAGGGTGGCCCGAAATCCCTACTAACCTGAAGGACTAGGTGGATCGATAGACTTAAGGACTCCAAGTCCAAACAGATGGCCCAAGGTGAATAGTTCTAGCTTCTACAATACCGAACAGTTCCTGCTACAGTAACTACTATAGTGCCCGCATAGTGTATAGTTATGCTACAGTACCAGAACAATGTATAGTTACTACAGTTCCACATAGTGTACTGTTATAGTATAGTACTGCTATCGATAAATAACATGGCTTATTTAACCAAACATATAAAGGAAAACAAATCAGTTAACACCCGAAATGATGATACTACTGAAATATTATTAATAAAGCAATATTAGAGGATCATATATGATATCATATTTATGTATGTATATATTGTATAATTTAATAATAATGTTTTAACTATTATACAGGAGGTTAACATACCATGGACTAAGGGAAATTACAAGGTAAGGGTTAATTTCACAATCTCTTTATTATCTGAGGTAGTTTTTACATAAGTATCTACTGGGACCTTTTTATCATCCACATCTGTGTTTTCTTAAAAATGTATTTCAAAACATTTTTAATATTTACTAGACTATGGGTTAAAGTCATTTATACCCTTATTTTAATTTATATGTTTTGAAAGGAATCTTTCTGTCTTTTTCCAAATAAGTTACTTTATGAACTTTTTGACAAAATTAAGGTGAGAATGTTTTTTAACTTATACGGTGGGTGAAACTATTTTCCACCATTATAACATCATAAAGCTTACCTTAAAAGATTATAAGAATATTTTAAAAATAAATGTTTTCTTTTATAATTATGTGACTCTTAAATGATTTCAAAATATAAATAGATATTTCTCTCAAATAGTTTTGATTTCATCTATGTCAACATCCTTTGATAAATTTTACACTTGTTTGAAGTAGATTTATTATGATACAAATATTACATATTGTATTTAAGGTTTTGTGATATGTTTGACTATGGATGAGTTATTTGTATACCATTCATGGTTTATGGTTAAAGTATTGACATTTCGTATGCTAGTTTTAATACGAATGTTTATGTTATGTTTCAACCTTTTCATATGAGGAATGTATTGGACTTAGTATGTGATCGGTGGAGCCCGATATAGCTCCTCGGTGCATTGATAGGTCTCATGAGACAATTAGACATGGAATTGGGCAAGGCATTTCCCAATTTGATATATGGTTTTGGCCGAGGCCTAAATCATTTTTAGATGTCTTGGCTGAGGCCTTGACAAGATGTTTCAAAATGTCCAGCATTATACATTCCCTCATTATGAAAATAATAATGATGGTTCATGTGGTTATTAAACTAGTAGAATATACATGACGATGTTTTATTATGGAATTATTTACTCAGCTCATATTCCTTCCATAAAGTGTTCATGTTTATTATTTTTAAAGGCATGTGTTTTTAATTATTCACCATTCCTAATGTTTATGTTATCTTCCATTGTATTGCTTACCCTTACTGAGTGTTTGATCTCACCCATTTCTTATGTTTCATTTTCCTAGGATATGAAGAAGTTAATTATGAGTGAATTGAAGGAATAATCTAGGAAACTTGGATGTTTCTAATGAACAAATTAGTGTTGTATTTCATTTGAAGTTGTAATGTTGAACTTATGTATGTATCTTGTTTCCAATAATAATAACTGATCGGTCTTTCAGGACATGATTTCTTGTATCATGCCAATTTTATGTAATAAAGCACTGAATCTGGGTAATTGGGGTTAGGGCATTACAAAATATATATAAACTTGAGTCCCCCACCCATAATTGAGGAGGAGGGGGAAGTGGATTAAGAGGTCAATAATTTTAAAGAATTCAAGGTCAACATGACCCTTAATATTTAGGTAACATCTTTGCTAAATCTATATTTTATACAGGTACCCAGAAATAATAACTTCAATGGTCCCTACAATAGAACCAATATACTCTTGGTTAATCTAGGGCCCATTCATACCCAATCACATTGGACAAATGAATAATGAATATGCATGTGTCTAGTTATAATTTGAGTACGGGAAGGCCAGATCAACCTAATCCATGGACTATAAAAACTTCTTCAGATCCTATTAAAAGGAAGGAACCACTAGAACAAGTATTATTGACCTCTAAACCTAACATTTGGGAGAAAAAGATTAGTGATAAATACAGGTCCCTGGTCCAGAAATATGATTTTTTAAAGAAACTTGTTTTTTTACAACTAAGTTCTCAATTTTGGATTCCCTTGACCTTTCAAAGGAGATTAAATAAGCAATCATTAAGGAACTTTTAATCCCTCAAGAATTTTAGTATAAGGTTACTTCTAATAATGTATATCATATAGAGAATAAACCTGATGAATTCCATATATTCAGCTCATTCATTGAGAAATATTGGAAACTCTCTATACATGTATGTATTTGGAAACTATATATATTTGGAAAACTTTTTGATATTGAAATAAATTTGTCTTTGATCAATAATAGCTTTAGAATCAATCTCATACCAGTCTGAACCCTTTGACATTTGGGCCACCATATAGCTGACCTATCTCCCCACATTCTAATAATTCAAGGGTATGATAATAGAAAGAAAAATAATCTTGGTTGAATCAAGTTTAGTGATCAATTTGAATAACTTGTATTTGAATTTGAGTTCACGGTTTTTCACCAAGACATGAATTTCAATGCCCTACTAGGAAGGATATAACTTTATATTCATGTATAAGTGACTTAATAATACTATTAGTGTCTCAAATACTCTTTAAATGAATAATTCAAAGTTTCATATAGTGATAATTCCCCTTTCGACTCTCTAAAATCTCAATACATTGATATAATATTCTACCAAAGAGAGGTAAAAAAACCATTGATAGATGAAAATAACAAGGACACTGCCCCTGATGGTATATAAATGGATTCCATCAACCCACTGATTGAACTTGGTGAAGACTACTTATTTCCTATCAATTAGATTGAGGTAATCACTCTATATTTGGGAAGCCACATGGTCATGCAGATCGCCCTTATCCTCATGATATTGGAGATGTCAACTAAACCTATTAATGTGTAAGAGAGTAGTTATTATAATAGAGATAATAACACCCCAAATAAAAATACTCCCTTGTTATCTTTAGTATTCAAATATTCCCTTGAATTTTCATTTTCAAGATCTAAATATTCTTCTTCATCATCATTAGGAGTAGAAGATTCCCCCACATATTCCCCTGAATTTCAAGATTTTGGAATATTATACACTCCTAATTATAGTGAGGAGGAAACAGAAAATATCCAAGATGACCCTAATAATGATGCCCCAGTATCATCACCTTTAGGATCTTGATATGTCTCCTCATAATTTATAAAAACTAAAAATGTTCCCATGATGTTTTTAAATCTAAAAAACCACTTCATCTTATTATTTCAGTGACATGTAGGTAGAGGAGGAAGAAGTAGAAGATCTCAGATATTCCTCTCAAACATTTGAGGAAGGAATATCTACCACTATTGGTAGGATCAAAAAAGTGAATCTAGGTATAGAGGAATACCTATAACCCACATTAATTAGTGCCTCCATGACACCTGAAGAGTATGATACATGCATCTCTTTCCTAAAACAACACCAAGATGTTTTCATCTGGAATTAGATTGAAATGAACAAACTTGATCCTAATGTGGATACCCATAATTTTGGCCAACCATATAATCACTATAGCTTCAAAAAATTTACCAGGAGAATGCATCCAACCAATGCTACCAAGTGGGATCCAAAGTTTAAAATATCATCAAAGACAACTTAATTTGGTAGGTCTAATTCCTATAATGGTTCAAAAATGTTGTCTCATTCAAGAAGAAGAATATATAGATCAGAGTTTGTATTAGCTTTATAGATCTCAACCAACACTGCCTAATGAATTATTTATCAGTTCTAATCATAGAAATTTTTATTGATATAATAGTTGGTTTTCAATCCATATCCTTTTTGGATAGATACTCAGGATAAAACCAAATCCAGAAAAATCCCAAAGATGAGGAGGTCACCACTTTCAGGGAAACCTGACGGTTATACTGCTATCAAGTAACCCCTACAACTTGAAGACTGATAGAAATACATATCAACATACCATGTATCATATCTTCAATCCTCTTCTAGGAAAAATCATGGATTGATATATTGATTATCTTCTGGTCAAATCCTAATAGTATTATGACAATATTCTCAATATTGAAATAATTTTCAACAAATTTAGCAATATAAATTGAAAATGAATCCACCAAAATGTAATTTTAGGGTGACATTAGGGAAATTACCCAACCTCATGGTACACCATCACTACATATAAGTTGAACCCAAGGAAACCAAGGAAATACCTAACATGATACCTCATCAAAACCTCAAAGAGTTAACAGGGATTCAGGAACACCTCGTCTATATCAAAATATTTATATCTAATATTTAAAGAAAGTTTTAACCCTTCACAAAATGTATGAATAAGGGAACCACTTATCAGGGGGATGGAAATTTTTAGAGAGCCTTTGACAATCTCAATCAATATATTTTGATTCCTCCAGTACTAGTATTCCCTATAGAATAAAATTCACTCATTTTGTATATGGAGTGACCATTTGGTGTCCTTATTTCATAAAATAATGATACAGGGAAAGAAATAAATCTCTACCATATTAAAAGAACAATTATAGATAATTAGAGTTTATACTCTACCATCGAGAAGAATTGCCTAGATTTAATCTTTACAGTGTAAAATATGAAACAATACTTGCTGTGTTAAGAGTTCTACATGGTATCTTTCATTAATCTTATCAAATACATCCTAAGTGTTTCATTGCTAACTAGTTATCTATAAAGGTGGGAGGCCAACCTACAAAAATTTTACTTTCAATTTATATAACAGAAATCAGTTAAAGGGAATGCATTGGAAGACTTACTCATAATTCACCCACCCCAGAAAGTGTTTTAGTGAATGAATAACTTATTGATGATGAGGATTTCTACATTCATGACACTCCCTAAACCTAGGAGATTTATTTTTATGGTTCCTTCATAATCCCTATAGAAAGAAGAATGAAAAATCTAAAACTCAATAGAGTTGGATTGGGAATTGTCCTTATCTCTTCATCAAAGGTAGTTCCACATTATTCATTCATATTTTTAGAGGTATGAACTAATAATGAAGTTGAATACTATGATCTAATTTCTAAACTGAATCTAGACCTATAGATACCAGTGGATCGATAAAATATCAAGGGTTATTTAGAGTTGGTAGAAAAATAGATTAATTGGGAATACTCCATTAAAAAGGAATAATTTATCACATTTCTTGATTATATGTGAGGGTTGATGGAAGAATTAGCCTCCAATAAAACAATATATCACATCCTAAATTCTCATAATACCCATATTAATGCATTTACTTATAGGTATAAAACAATAAAAGATCTAGATTTGGATAAAATATTCATCTGCATCATGCACCATAAGGTGGTATCTCTATTCATAAAAAATGACAAGGAACAAATAAATGAGATCAACACTACCCATGATAAAGTTGGTAGCAGTAAGGATGTACTAAGACTTCATGGATATAGATTGGGGATATGTCCCCATAACATAAAACCTCGAGACCAGAACAGAAAAAACCCCAAATGTTGTAGTTTTGTTAGGATAGTTTTTCCGTAAAAAAATGCCCAACCATTCCGACTCCAGACCCGATCAATATGCAAAAACCCTAAAAAAGATTTGTAGTGACCCATTCTTCCCATAGTTGTGATTCCACTTTTTTCAAGTGATTCCCATTATTACTATTGGTTCTTCCTATCGCCTCCGGTTCCCTTCTTCCCAGTGGTTCCCATTATTCACAGTGGTTCTTCACAGGGCCTGCTGTTCCCATTCTTCCCAGCCATCCCCATCTTGATTTCACTCATTTTATTGTCTTCCACTTAAAATAGGTAGTTTTTCACTGAGTTATATATTCTTACTTTATTTATTTTGGATTTTTTCATAGTGGTTATAAATGAATCAAAGATTATTAACCTATTATTTCTCAATAAACTGGTGGTCCTAGTTGAATGAAGTCATCGCACCAAGAGGGGGGAACTTAGTGTCCTATAACCAGAGTGGACCTCTTTTTCCCAGGTTGCTAATGTGACCTCCCCAATAGTGATCCATCCTTTTTTAAGTTATTTTTTCATCTTCCACTTCAAATAAGTAAGTTTTAACCGAGATTTATCTTTTGCCTCCGTTTATTTTGGTTTTTTTCATTTGTGTTCTTCTCCAATGTGACATTTAACATGAACAATGTTTTGTTTGTTTATTTTAGCCACTTTGAATTATGAACGCCTTATGTGATTGATTGTTTGAACTCATCATTAATAAAATGTTATAATGTTAAACATAACAATAAACTAGTTGTGTGTGAATCTTTAAAATTTGGGAAAATAGTCAAGCAAGTGATGGGGAAATCTTTTCAAATCCCACTTTAAATTGAAATTGTGGTAATTATGGTGGTGAAACTCTATTTCAATGCATTCTAGCATGTATATTATTTTTACATTGTGATTTTTTTGATCTTTTTAGGAAATTATGGTGATGTTTATGACCATTTCTGATGTAGATTATGTTGAAGGAGTGAGGTTGTTGTTAGATTGGCATGGTATATATTGAGGGATGGTTAATGGTTAATGGAAGATGCTTGTTTCTGTGTTATGGTTATACTATGGTGATGGATGTGTGTTGAGATGTGATGGTGGTTATTACAATCTCAATGTGTTTTTGTGTGGTGGTGTTTTTGTAGTTTCCTAGTGGCAATGGAATATGATTAGTAATAATAAAATGGGAATGACATCAGATAAAATTAAATTAGCATGGGATGAAATAAAATATGCTGTAATTGATTAACAAATTTAATGTTGATAAATGGGAATAAATGTGGTTGATTTTGAAAGGGGTTTTTCAATAAATATGGAATTAAATAGATATTAAATGGATCTTTGTTGAAAAATTGGAAAATATAGATTTTTTTTGAATCTTTAGAGGATTTGAAAGTCAAATAATAGCCTATATAAAACCATACAAGCTCTATAAAAGTCATTAAAAATCACTAAAATAAAAAATAATAAATAAAAAACAACAAAAAATTACTTTTTCCAAGATGACTTCCTTAAAAAACCTTATAAAAAAGGAATGTAAAATTCAATCAAATTATAATGAATTATAAATCCTTTAAATGATAGATCTGGAACCCCTGTCTTTGTCTCTTCCACTTAATAAAGATTGATTTTTGATTATAGTATCATGGATTTAATAGTTTTATTTTCCTAGTTTGACAATTCTTTTCATTCTAGCATTTATTATCCAGTGTGTTTGGTACAAATTTTTTTAGATAGAAATGGAAAAATCATGGAAGAATGAATAAAAGAGATCAGAAAATAAATATTTTGGAAAGCATAGAAAACATAAATATGTTAAACAAGTGCATCTGTAGAGTTATGTTCATAGACCATAGAGAATGGATGTGATTTAAAATAAAGATAAAACCATGATATAGAAACCAAGTTACCGTCATGGTCCATAGAGAATGGATGAGATTTAAAATAGAGGAGATTAAACCATTTTAATTAGGTTATATTTGAGGAGATTTCATTTTCTTACAATAATGTTTCATGATGACATGGTGACTAGTTCCATGTTGTGGGTTTTTAATTTCTACAACTAAATGTTTTTTTATAAAATTTGGAATTTTTTTCAAATTTATTTTTTATCACACTTGTTTTCCATTCTTGAGGATAACCTTTGAGAATTTTACACAGTAATATTTGATATTCTAAATTTTTATATAGAATTTTATTTTATTTAATATAATTATTAAATTATATAATTCTAAACTCTAATTATTATTATTATTATTTTACTATTAGTTGAAGATTATTTATTCCTAAGTGGCTAAGTCACTTGAGATGTTAGAGATCAAGATTATAAGTATGTGTACATGAATTTTTAATCATGTTTATTTTGGAACGATTGTTTTAATTTAGTATTTTTTTTGAGACAAAACATATATTACATTCTATTTTTGTTGTTTAATAAAGATATTTTATAAAGGGAGTTATTTTAAATAGGTTCTGCATATTAAATTATTAAAATTAATTTGGATTTATCTTTCTAAAAAAAATTTACGAATTAATTAAATTTATCTGGTATAGTTTAGTGGATGTGAGAATTGAATTAATTAAGGTATTATTTTTTGTATTCAAACATGTTAAAATTAATTACAATGATAACCTTGTAACTAAAAAATTCTATATGATCCATGATCATAACATTTTAGATCATTCCATTCTTTATGGGCGATGACTGTAATATTTTCTATCATTCCATTATCTATGATGTGAACAAGTACATCTGCAGAGTTTTTACTTAGAGATACAGAGGAAAACTAGATGAGGTTGCTCCAAGAAATTGTTCTATGGATCTAGGAGAAGTCATTAACAAGGATCCAGATGATAACCTTGAAAGTGAAGATGAATTTGGTAATGGATCTGGAAGAAACTCAGAGTTGTGTCTTGTTTGGGTAACTTTGATTAATAAATTCATTATTTAACTCTATATAGGAGACATAATACCTGTAAAGCTACTCCCACCTAAATGCAATGCTGAAATCCATGTTGATTATGGTGGCATGGCCATCCGGTGGGGTCTAACTAACCACAAAGACAGTGTTTCTTACTTTTGAAGGCTTTTTTGGATCAGGTTAAAAGGGTGAAGCCTAGAAAAAAGGTGTGAAATGTGTGGGTGTATTTCCTAGATGAGATGTGGTGCCATTTGTTTGATATCTATAAAACAAGAACCAGGAGTGCTAGCTGAAATATGTAAGCTTCTTGTTTGTAAATTTTTTCGTCAGGCTGTTTTTGGTTCATGGAAATGTTTTTATCAAACCAAACACAGTGTAATACTATTTTAATGATTCACATCTTGATCTTTTGTGTGTGTGTGTGTGGTAGTTGGAGAACCCAAAGAGATACCCAGAGTTCAAATTCTCATATGTCACCTACATTGATGGTTCCATTGGTGTGGGTGTTATTCATCCATGATGAACAACTATATAATCCATTTGGCTTCAATTTTCACCCTCTAATTACTCTATTGTACTCTTCAGATTTTTTGGTTATTTTACTTTAATGTATGAGAATATATTATATTGAAAATTATAGAATGATAAAGTGTATCTATTTTTTTTCATGTATGGTTTGTTTTGTTCAATAATTATTTGTAGACGGTGCTACTGTTTTTAATTGCAGTGCCCCATTCTTCCCATAGTTGTATGAGACTATTTGGATACATATGGTGCTGTTATTTTTAATTGTAGGTGTAGTAGGTGTGGGTGATGCTATTTGTAGATAGTGCTAATGTTTTTAATTATAGTTCTTGGTGCTGCTTCTGTTCTTCCTGCATTTCCAATGATTTAGGTTAATCGTTGGTATAATGAAATATAACCCCGCATTGCCAACAATTCACCTAAATCTTTAGTATATAAAATTGAATCCATACTAATAAAATGGTTCATGTAGAACCGATGGTATAGGGCTATCCCCACAACCAACACACCGATGGTTTAATAAATCATCGGGATACCCTATCCCAATGATTCTATGGTCTATCCCAACGGTTTTAAACCATTGGTATAGCTTAAATTTACAGTAGTGCCATCAAGGTATAACTACCCTCACTTTGAATTTATATATATAGTTAACTATCTAAAAAATGAACAGTCCCAAAAGATACTAGATGAGTTGGAAGGGATTGACGATAAAATGTTTCATATGCTACACAAAGTAGAAATCTATTAGAACCATGTTACATAACCTTTTAATAAAAAAATTATCTCTCCCTTACTCCTCTAAGGATAACTAGTGATAACTCTAATAACTTTGATGATACCAAGGAATAATCCTCTAAGTATTGAAGTAAAATTGGAGGGACCTTACACCATACACAAGGTCTACTCAAATGGAGCCTCCTCCTTGATCCTGATGGATATAGGGAATTCATGCCCACCACCAATGCAAGGTTTCTTAATAAATTCTTTACATAAATTCACACTGATTTTACAAAGATCTTATCCAATGATGTTAAATTCCATGGTGTAACATCCTAGTTGCCCAACATAAAACTAAATGATATTATCCTAACAATATACTGTTAAACTGAATGGAACTCTCATCCTAGTTGAATGATGTAAAACAACATGATGTGTGGTAATATATACCCTTAACCCACACTCTTATGAAATATGATTAATCTTCTAATTTACTCATATTTTTTACACTGAGCATGGATCATGCGAGCTTATAGGTTTTGGTTGATTGACCTGATTAGAATAATTGATATTCATCATGTATAAAGGTAGGGATCATAGTCCTAGTTTCATGACATAAATCTACACAACATAGTGTCTATAATACACCTTTTCAGACTATTTGAAAAGGTATGTGAGGAATATTCTCCTAACACAAGATCTGGATTAGTGTAATAATTCTTAGTACACGTTCCTTCCCTCCATATGTTGATCAACACTAAGATAAAATGACCATATCATTATAACTATGTGTGTATTGATTCCTATTATTGTAGGACATGTAGTAATGTAAAAACTCTTTCATCCATCCATTAGATCAATTCCAATTATGACTTCCACTTTTTCTTGGTACCAATACCCCTATTCTATTCATAAAGGGTTCCCTCTCATTTCTCAACACTAATTCAGAGTAATCTCATGTTATCTCCACATATTATAATAATTAGTGTGGATTGATTCTTATTAATATAGGATATGTAGGGATGCCTGGATCTACTATTTAAATCCCTACCATAAATTCAAATCACAACCCTACACTCCTTATCCATGATTAGACCTATTTATTTATGTTGGATTTTCCCCTAGTAGGTACATCATTGAGGAAAATTCATTTTATTTTTACACATGATTCAAATCTATACAAAACTCTTTACATATATAACCTCTTCATATGAACTTAAACTATATAAGGATGATTCTCTTATCCCATGGAATTAAAAATGGAATTCCATGCATAAATTACTAAATTTATTAGAATAATCTATGGGTGAGATCTATTTTCCTTGTCTAGGGGTGTATAAAAAAATAATATTCTCTTCCCCTTTTACAAGAGCCTGATATGCATACAAGTATTTTTTGTTTACTAGGTGTGGCTTGATTCCCATTGATATGAAATATTTAGTGATTTCTAGATCTACTATTGTAGAAATTTCTATAAATACCCATCACCCTTACTTCCATTCTCCTTACACAAGAACCAGATCTAAGTAGGAGTTCCTAGTGTATGTTTTGTCTGCATTTGATAGTTTTCACCAAGAATAAAATACCCCCATACATCTTCTTCCTAATTGCGTGATGTTAGATTGTAGGAAATAAATTTCCACCATACATGGCCTCTAAAATTGTTTGGGATGGTATGTTTGTGTGACCTAATTCCCTTACATTAGAGATATAACTGTGTAGGAATTATTAATGCATTAATCAATTCTTACTAAAATAAAATGACCCTACTTTTATTAGAACTATGTATGACATGATTATTATTATTAAATTATTAGAACTATGTATGACTTGATTTTTATTATTAAATGATACATAGTGATTACTAGACTACTTTTCCTAGTCTTATATGTAATCATTAACTAAATTATTAATCTATTGTGATACTTGGATTCACTTCATCCACTAAAGGTTTCCCTTCAATGAGACTCATATTGAAATGAATCCATCTTATTATACATGTGAAACATATCAGTGCAAGACCCCCAGTACAAGATTTTTCATTTAAACCTATTATTATTTAAAAATTACCCTAATATTAGGTCCTTAATTTATGAACTTAAACTATATGACACCCAATCCCTTATCGCCTTCTTGTGAAATATTTAACAAAAATTCCTTGTTTCATGAAAATTAACTACATGACATGTGGTCTATCCTAAAAGAACTTAAAAATTTTAGAGTGTGCTATATTATATGGATGAAATTACTTATATGATATTCAGATTCATATAAGACCTTTACTAACATATGGATCACTGTTTATAAATTTACAGTAAATAAAAAATTTCCCCTCTCTTATGTATGAGCCAGATCCACATATATAATAATCTGCACATAAAAATCCCATAAATTATAGGATTTATGGTGTATATTTAATCACTTATATCTAAACATCCTTTTTTAGGTTTAGATATTTATAAAATTAGGAAATTTATTTCATTATAAAGTGTACAAATCTACACAGTCTCCATTTTCCCACAAATCATGTTCTTTTTGAAGACACACTTACTTCGTTGAAGGTAACTCCCATCACTAAAACTTTGACTTCTTTAAAGTTTTTACTCATACTTAAGCCCTGTGATTTTTTTGAAAACGTGGGATGATTAAAAAAGACCAATAAGGTAAATAAAGGAAAATAAAACCATTAGTCCATTTTTAAACCTAAAAAATCTATAAGAAGGGTTTAATTATTCATAATAAACATTTTAGTTTAAATATCCATTTAATTTTCCATGAAAACATATTAATTTCTCAATATATTTCATAATAAATTTCATATGAAACCATAAAGTAAAATTCATAATGATAATGTTTTCTTGGAAAACATGAAAACTCATGAATACATTTCCTTTAAAAACAACAATTTCACCTTAAAAAAAGAATGTTTATAAACTTTACTTAAAAACATAAGATCAATTGATTAATTTTTAAAACCATTATAAAACATTAAAAAAATATCATATAGGTTCCTTGGAACATTATACTTACATTAAATCTTATAAGAACAATTATAATAGAATCACTTAACTAGATAATTCCCAAATCTCTTAGGAGTAACCTATCATTGGTAAACACCATCACTTTACCCAATGCATTGGAGAGCTATACCGGGCTCACCCATCATCATAGATTTATATGGATCACCCATCATTCATATAAATTTTTCAAGAACCATATAATTAATAAAACACATATTTATTTTAATTTAACATTAAAAATTATTTAATTTTTCATTGAATCCCATAAGTAATAACACTTTAAATTATCTCATAAAAATAAGAAGAAATTTCTGTTTCCTTAGAAAATATTTTTTAGAATTAAAAATACTCAGAAGAGTAAGAATAAAATATGATTTGAAAAACCACGTTAACTTATAGAGTAATCCTGGTGATGAATAATTCCTACGACCATAGAAAATGTTGGTCAATCCATGCACATTAAAAAATTATTATTTTTTACATTTGTGAAAAGTCAAAAATAACCTATATAGAAAATATTGAAAAGATTAATTTTTAAGAATTTAATAAGAATGTAAAAAATAATTGGAAATGACCTTTGTAAACCTTTAAATCATAATTATGAATATTCTTTAAACATTTAAAAGAACCTCAACATATAATAAATAGTGTTGGAAGGAAAACTTTTAAAAAATATTTTTTAAAATAATATCCCTTACCTCGAGTCCTGAAAAATTTAATTCGCATGCCTACCATCCCTAGTAATAAACATATATTAGTTTTTTACTTGTTTAATAACCATTCCATGTTAATTACATTATCATTATTCCCTTTACTATATTTTTACCATGTTTTATTTAGTTATTGAAATGGTTAAGTTCTTGTTGGATGTTGTGAGGGTGTTTTGTTTATTTTAAAAAAATGACATTGATAGGTTAACTATGGTCAAAGGGATTATGGTTACATTATATAAATAATTATAATCATGAAAAAATTATTATTTCTATTCATTAAAAACATTTTTAGAACCAACCATTGGATGTGGATGAAGTTGCCCTGTCATGATCTAAGTATCACTGAGAGGGGAGAGGGTGAATCAGTGATATCATTTTCTTTTATGTTTCCTTATTTTTGAATCAAACTTCACCTCCTATTAAAGAGTTATTTCCCTACTAAACATAATCAAAACACACATCCACTGGAACACAATATTTACAAGGTTCACTACTCGATAAGAGTAACTACACCCT
This sequence comes from Viscum album, assembly GCA_963277665.1. NCBI lineage: Eukaryota > Viridiplantae > Streptophyta > Magnoliopsida > Santalales > Viscaceae > Viscum > Viscum album. The sequence goes on along the minus strand of OY728163.1, from coordinate 254,682,751 downwards.
TGGTATGGTACATAAACAATCCATTACCACACAATCCACTAGAAAATAATCCTTTGATGCATAATACAATGAGTAGGATATAACCTTAAAATCATGTATCACTTGGAAATCAATATGCAAGTTTGTGTGCACTCTCTTAGCACAAATAGGGTAATGCAATGTTTCTATGCTTCTTGACAAACTTTCACAAATCTGATCTCTTAAAAAAAATTCTCTTTCCTACCTAGAGATAATAGAAACTTCATGGTCTTCATAATGATACTTATTATGATACCCTAGTGTAATCTTGGAGCACTTATAAATCACTTCACACTTAAATTTGGGTACACAATTCTACAACTCATAGAGCCCCTTTGTAAAGATCCTTCACAAATCTCCCATCCTTCGCAAAGTACACTAGTCCGCAAATCTCACTATTTCACAGAGCTCACTATTTCGAAGATCTCAAGTTGAACTTTTCTAAGAACACTTCTTTTACAAATCTCAATGACCCATTATGAAGCTCCTTCCTTTCACTGAGCTTACTTCCTTTGTAGAGCTCATTGCCTTTACGAAACTTCTTCTCAATTTTAGAGTTCTAGGATTTTGGTTGAGTCTCTCCAATTTTATCAAGAGGGTAGGGGCCTATTTATAGGTATTTCCCACTAACCCCATTACATTATTCTCTTAGTTAGTGCCATGTAATCCCATTTCATGGAGCTCTGAAATTTTATCCGAAATTATCTCTTTTTGATGAAGTTCCATGGAAATTTTCCTGTATCGCAAAGCTCTTAATAATCACAGAGCATTCCATCAAATACTTTACACCACCACAATTATCCACTCGTAATTCTCTTCGCTACCACAATACTCTCTTTAAAATATCTTCACCTCTTCCATTCATAAAGCTTGTCTTAATCGTAGAGAACACCGTCAACATTCTTCATGTCTTTGAGAAATCTACTTCATGAAGCCCATCTCTCAAAAATTCATGCCATTTACATATTTTTATGAGATATTCAAGGAAATTCACTTTTCAAAATTCTGTCCAATTTACAAATCTTGGACCCCAAAAATTTGGCAATCACTAGAAAACTATGCCACCTTAGACACCTGCTTCTGCAAAACCAACCATGCTAATTAACAATAAATTTTCTCCTCCTTTCCTTCATAAATCTTGAATCAAAAGTTATGAAAACTACTTATGATCTTTATGAAATATAGATTAGAAAATCATTGTCAGATTTACCATGGAAAGTATTGTAACTTCCCTATGTTCCCTCATCCACTTATATAAACTGAAGTGATTTCTTTTCTTCTCAAAATTACTTGAAAACAAAAGACAATACCTAAAAACGATACTCTTCATTATCATCTTGTTCCTAACATCTCCTCCTTTGGATTTTTTTGACAACTAAGATCCATAAATCACTGAACTTTGAAACCTCAAGAAATGGATTACTTATCTATAATTCTAATCCTATGTTAGCTAACTCATTGTAGGAAAAAAGAATTATTGATAGCCAACACCATGATATCCAAAAGTAGTGACTATGAAATTTCATCATCATTTCTTCCTCATATTTCTCCACTTCTTCAAATTTCCTAGAAAAAAAAATTTTGTATCCTAAAACCACTCCAATAAATAGTCAGAAAATTTCACTCACTTATGTGTTGGATTCACAACTTACCCACAAATCCCCCTTTATGTATGCCCATTAGGATAAATTTATTAAATAATTTACCCCTTGACAACACTATCCAAAGGTAAGATGAGATATGGGACAAAAACACATACCTCAGCATTGGTGAGAAGGAGGTTGGACTCCAATGTTCAACCTCAATTTAGAAAATGGTTCTTTTGGTAAAGGTTTTGTGAAAATTTCAGAAACTTGTTTCGATGTAGGAGCATACTCCAGATTCAACTCATTATTCTCCACATGCTCTTTTATGAGGTGTTACTGGATTTAAATATTATTTGAATGAGAATGTTGTACCATATTCCATGTAAGATTGATTGCAATTTTATTGTCACAACCCAAGAGAAATGGTAACTTTACTTCAACAAGTAGATCTTCCAACATAGTCTTCATCCACATAACTTAGGTTGTAGCTTGAGTGGAAGCAACATACTCAGCTTTAGAAGTGCTAAGAGTCACTAAATTCTATTTGTTTATATGAAAACTAACACAAATTTTCCTCAAAAAGAAAACTCCACCAGATGTGGATCTTCTATCATCAATGTTTTCTACCCAATCAGCATCTGAATACCTGAACAAATCAATATTTTCTGAGCCATAATACCTGATTCCAAATTTTTTTGTGCCTTTGATATATCTGAGAATTATTTTTCCATCAATAAAATGTTATTCTTTAGGAGTGCTCTAAAATCTAGTATATAAGTTAACAACATATACAATGTTGGGTCTTGAGGTAGTCAAATATGACAGACTTCCAATCAGCTTTAGAAACTCTTTATTATCAACTTCCTTTCCTTATCCATCTTTAGAAAACTTGGTTTCCATTGAAATTTGTGTGGAAAATTGTTTTGTTATTTTCCATTCCAAACTTCTTCAAAAGTTCCTTCGCATACTTTTCTTGGGAAAGAAAAATGTGGTTCTTATTATATATGATTTGCATCCCAAGACAATATTTCATTTCTCCCAGCATGGACATCTCAAACAAATTATTCATCTACTCAAAAAATCTATCATAGAATCTTTCATCATTCCCATCAAAGATAATTTCATCAACATAAACAATTATGATCAGAGAGAACTCCTGACATTCCTTGATGTAAAGATTGCTGTCAACTATACCTTTCCTGAAATTCATCTTCCTAAAACAAGTATACAATTTTGAATACCATGACCATGGGGATTGTTTTAGTCTATACAAATCCTTCTTAAACTGGCACTAATAACTTTTATCTTTCCCAACAAAAAATCCACAAGGTTGTTCAATGTATACTTCTTCATCAAGATCACGATTCAAGAATGTGGATTTAACATCCATTTGAAAGATATTGTAACCTCGTTGTGAAACAATAGAAAGAAAGATTCTGATTATATCTAACCTTTCCACCGAAGAAAAGGTTTCATCAAAATCAATGCCTTAGATCTATGATTAACCTTTTCACACTAATCTTTCCTTGTTCCTTATCACTTCACCTTCTTCATTCAACTTGTTCCAAAAAACCCATTTTTTACCAATAACATTTTTGTTATTTGGATTGGAAACAAGTTCCTAAGTATAATTCTTTTCAATCTGATCAAGATCTTCATTCATATCCTAAACCCATTCTAGATGGTCAAAAGCTTCATTCACATCATTAGGCTCCACTTTTGAATATAAATAAGTATGTGTAACAACATTTGTTGTTCTTCTAGT